>OX457038.1:46376756-46379256 GCA_949752735.1 Lumbricus terrestris | reverse complement strand
GCTGATCCGAGGGAGGTCGTTCGTTACTGTAGGCTACATTAAATTACCAAACTAAGACTACAAGTTTTATGCGGTTAAGAATAATCATCATTTTCTAAGAATTATAGAATCAATCACACCATAAAGATTAGACGATAGATCACCTTTGAGGCGGTGCATAGACTTGGGTAAAGCGCATCAAAGAATTATTTGAATGAGATCCCAATCACGATAGGTAAGAGCGAAGAATTCATTGAATATGACTATATAACAGGCAACATAATGGGAGCGGTGAGCGTACTTATATGAATGAGTCACATGATCACATCGGAAGTTCAGCACAATAACGAAGTATAGACTGGTGAACGTGGTATACCTTGAAGAATTCCTTGGAGGACCCGGAGTCGACCGTTCCGTAGAGGATCTCTCGTTGTTTGGCCAGATCATCGGCGGAGTTGATTGGAGTCAGCATCCGCTCGATCGTTAAGAAGGCCGCGAGATTTGCAGTGTACGATGAAATGATGATCAGAGTGAAGAACCACCAAGCGCTGCCCACGATCCGACCAGACAAAGACCTACGCATATGCAAGCAGACGAATAATTCCCTTTATTTATATACAAGTAGGCCTAGTTATAACCCTAATTATAGCGTATACAGTAGTTTAGATTTTTCAAAGGGTGCACACCGTTCGACTGCAGGTGGGTAGATAGAGCGCTGTATTGCTCATCAAAGTATCTGGAGTTGAAATCCTGGCGATCAGATAATATAGGACTTTCGATATTTCTGTTGCGCTCGCACTTCTAGCTTAACTCGGCTATTAATAGACTGAATGCATTGATCGTAATTATTGTGGTCGCTATTGCAATTGCAGCTTTATTTGTCATTGTAATCGCATCTGTGACTGTCTGTAGCTGTGATTTATAGCCTAATTGCATATGCAATTAATTGTAATTGTAATTAGACCTACTTGCAGCGGCAATTGTAATTTGTAATTGTACGCTTTATTGTAATTAATTGCACCTGAATGTGTCATTTGCAATTGCAAATTGCGATTTCATTTTTAATTGTAAGTAATTGTAGGCCGAATTGTAATGGTAGCTACAAGCAAATGCAACCGCGATTGCAACAATCAATGTAATTTACTGCAATTGCAATTAAAAGTTATTGCAATTGTACTTATAATTGTTTCTGTAATTAATTGGGATCGTAATAAACTGCAATTGCAATTTAATTGTTATCACTGTAATTAATTGTAATTTTTATTGTAACTGCAATCGTTATTTTAATGTAATTGCTATTGTTTATGCACTTTATTATACTTGTTACTGCTATTGTAATTAATCGTAATTGCAATCTAGCATTCCTAAAAGCGCCATTGTACGACCCTTCAAAATGGTTTTGCAGGCGATTTTGGAGGAACAGGAAAGGGAAACGGCCGAGGAGCGCTATCCGAAATTTCCAAGGAATAAGGCCGTAAAATAATTATAATTGTCGGTGATGAAAAAGTCAAGGGCTGGGAGAAGACTATCCACTAGCAACCATGCATGCATGGAGCAGCGGCGGAAATTACATCGCAAACACTTTAGACGTACAGCTCTCTGGGCTGTCCTAAAACTGTTTTCCTGGACGCAGTCAAGATATTTAGGGCCTCGGTTCAGTTGCATATCTCCCAGAAAATCCGCGCCGCATCTGCCATTTTAATGCGGTTTAATGTTTATTCTCAGACTACTGGGACCTTTAATGATCGATAACCCCCTGCACTGCAGGTTCATTGAACTAGCTGAACCGCCCTTTGCTTTGCTCGCTACAGATTTAGCATACAGTTGCTGATACACCGGACTGACAAATCTTGCTTAGCGTCTAGAATGCAAAATTATATACATATAAACAAGTAGACAAGGGCTGTTGATTATTTTCTGAGGGTGAAATGTTGCGTGCATGTAGAGTTTTTCTGGGGGCATGGTACGTTTGTCCATGTGAACAACATCTCTCAAAATTTCTCTGGAGGGAAATCTCATTCCTGGGCGGGGGCTTTCTTCCAGAGACGTCTAGGATCAAGCACTGACTAGTACTGTGGAGCGCGGTGGTGCAGTGGGTATGTTCGTCGCCTTGCAGCCGAAGATTTGCAGGTTCGAAACCACCTCAAGTCGCCGTGTAGCGACCTTGGGCAAGTCATTCACTCGCAATTGCTCAGCGCATCGGCGTGAAACTCCGATGCAGTGTCCGCTGTGTAGTCGGGAGCGCCTCTGAGTAGGGAGCTTGAAGGGGCACTATTGCAAGCGCACATACAAACATAAACATAAAAACTGTACAAAGAGGCGCCGTATAAATTCTCATGTACAGTAACTGTTGTACACGAAACAGTATATAGGTATATAACGTTTGCTACCTGGGGCAGACGTCACAGCCGCGTCTCATGAAGGCACCGAGGGAGAACCAGAGGCTGTTGAGCATAGTGAAGTCGTTGATGAACGTTGGACCCTGTCCGCCACCTCCGTCCTCGATCTGCACTGTAAATCC
>OX457038.1:46282547-46376556 GCA_949752735.1 Lumbricus terrestris | reverse complement strand
GAGTGTGCCACTCATTCGGACTGAACCGACTGACAAGGAACAGGACGAAGCTCACCTGTGTACACACACACACACGTCACACACACGTCACACACACACACACACACGTCACACACACACACGTCACCCACACGTCACACACACACACACACGTCACCCACACACACGTCACCCACACACACGTCACACACACACACGTCACACACACGTCACACACACGTCACACACACACACGTCACACACACACACACGTCACACATGCACAATCAACATCAAGAGACCGCAGACTATAACGATCATGCAGTCCATATACATGTATAATTCTATAATTATAGTCTGCAATACACTGCTCTGCGTATAATTATTATATACTTATTAATTTATTTCGGAAGTTTTATATAGCGCCTCTTGAAGGCAGGCTACTCAGAAGCGCTCACGGCCCAACCACGGCTAAATAAGACGGTTTTGGGGTTCTTAAGAAATAGAGCGGAGGAACCTTGGGAACTAAGCGTATTTAGCATGGAGTCCATTCCGGGTTGTACATATGACAAGCGACAGAGAATGAACGACGCTGTCGAATAGCAATCCGTAATCGAGTGGGCAACCATACAGGCCAATACCTACATGTGTACGTCTACCTCATTTATTCATTCATTAGTTCATTCATTCATTCATTTCGTTCATTTGTTCGTTCATTCATTTCATTTACTTCATTTTTGCTCCCTCAATCATTAAGGCAATCGGTGTCTTCTTCGTTTGCTCGTTAGTTTTTTCTTTCTTTTATATTTGCTTATTAGTTTTCTTCATTTATATTTGTTTCTCAGTTCATTCATTCTTTGCCTCATTCGTTCATTCCTTCAGTCATTCCTTTAACCGTTTCCTTGTTTGTTCATTGCTGCATACTTTTGTTAATTTCATTATTCATTCAATCGCTAGTCTATTAATTCATAATATATATATACATGTATATATATATGTATATATATATTATGAATCCGGGTTACTCCGTCGTAGACTGTCCACGTCCTGACGTTGACGATGAGAGCAGCCGGGGTGGTGGAATAGTCATTATCCACCGTGATGCTCTTCGAACGCGAAGGATACCTCTTACCTCTCCTCCGACAACCTTTGAGGCGCTTGCCTTATCGGTTTCTTCGCCACGTGGTCCACTGACGATCCTAGGAATCTACCGTCCTGGATCTGTTCTTCCTTCGACGAAATTCTTCAGTGAATTTGCGTCACTACTTGAACAGTTCGCCCTCTACAATACGCAGTTTGTTATTGCTGGCGATCTGAATATCCACCTTGAAGACTCCAGTCTGCCTGCAGTGTCTGACTTCCAGGCTATCATGGATCAGTTTGGACTGGCCCAACACGTAGCTGAGCCGACGCACCAGGATGGCGGTTGGCTTGACAACATCCTCACCCGTGACGATTGTGTGCTGATCGATCTCAACGTCCATCCACCTACCATATCCGATCATGGCCTCGTCGTCGCATCCATCCCGTTCCTCTTCGAGGCACCGTCCTACTTCGTTAGACAGGTATGTGATTGGCGGAGTCTTGACCGGGCAGCTTTCAAGTCTGCTCTTCTCAATATTCCAGCCATCGCTGACCCATCGACCTTGGAGGACCTGCCGGTTGCTGACATCTTCGCGGTTTACGAATCCACCATGACAGACCTCTTGACCCAGTTTCTTCCCACTCGCCACACCAAAGTCCGACGCCGCCCACTCTCCCCATGGTTTGACGGGGAGTGCCGGTCCCTACGGCGTGAGGTTCGCCGTTTAGAGAGACGGTATAGGAGGACACGATCTCCTGTGGATCATACCGCCTGGATCAAATCCGTCCGCGACATGCACAGGCGCTACCGAGGGAAGGAACGGGACCACTGGGAGGCCAGAATCGCTGCAAATGCTGACCAACCGAAGCGGTTATGGGCCACCTTCAACGCCCTTCTTGGCCGTGGACAAGCTGATCGTTCTCAGCACGTTCCATCTTTTACCGCTGATGACTACCTAACCTCATTCACCACCAAGGTGCACAACATCCGGGAGGACACCGCTGGCTCCCTGCCACCAGCTTACCATCCTACATCATTCAACCTATCTACTCTGACTCCAGTCAACTCTGCTGATCTACGTCGAATCATTCTCGCCTCGCCTCCTAAATCATGTGAACTTGACAGCCTCCCAACATCGCTGCTACAGGAGTTCGTGGATGTCCTTCTTCCACTCCTTACCGTCCTCTGCAATCGCTCCATCCTTGAAGGCATCTTGCCGCCGTCTCAAAAACGATCCATCCTGGTTCCTGTTCTCAAGTGTGAAGGACTCGATTCAGACAATCCAGTCAACTTCCGTCCAATTGCTAATGTTTCATTTATCTCGAAGCTTATCGAGAAAATAGTCGCTCTCCAGCTGACATCATACCTTGAGACTCACAACCTGCTTCCGGAAATCCAGTCTGGCTTCCGAAAAGGTCATTCAACTGAGACATTACTTCTTCGACTCCTTTCTGATGTCTACGGAGCCATCGATCGTTCTCAGCTGACTCTCTTAGCCCTTTTTGACGTTAGTGCAGCGTTTGACACTGTGGACCATGACATTTTACTTGAACGACTGCATATATCTTTTGGTCTCTCTGGTACTCTGCTCCTCTGGCTGAGATCCTTTCTTAGTGATCGTTCCTTTTCTGTGGTCCATGGCCCCTCTAGGTCCCTCTGGGTCCCCGCTCCTTACGGTCTTCCACAGGGCTCTGTCTTGGGCCCCCTTCTCTTCATAATCTATACCTCAGATCTTGCCTCTCTTGTTGCCTCCCATGCTATGCAAGCCCATCTGTATGCTGATGATGTGCAAGCCTACCAGCACTGTCGTGCCTCTGACTCTGTTGCAACTGTCCGGTCTATGTACTTTGCCATGGAAGCCTTGGGGACTTGGATGTCGTCCAATCGACTTCGCCTCAACTCTTTAAAAACTCAATTCATTTGGCTTGGCACTCGCCAGCAGTTGAAAAAGCTAGATATGACAACCATCGCTGATGCCTTTCCTGATTTTGTCTTCTCAACCAGAGTCCGTGACCTTGGTGTTACTCTGGACCAAGAGCTCACCTTTGCTCCACATATTCACTCACTCAGCCGTGCCTGTTATTATCAACTCCGTCAACTACGCACTGTTGCTCGCTCACTTACTCCTACTGCTGCTGCAACCCTTGTCCATTCTTTTGTTACCACCAGACTTGACTACTGCTGCTCTCTCTATGCTGGCCTACCAATTTCCCGTCTGAGTTGCCTTGATCGCGTCCTGCGCTCTGCTGCCCGCCTTATTGGCCGCATACCTAAATTCAGCCACATCTCCAGTTATATGCGTGACGTTCTCCACTGGCTTCCACTCAAGCAGCGAATTGAGTATAGGATATCTACTCTAGTCTGGCGCTGCATGCTAGGCCTTGCTCCTGCCTATCTTTGTGAGCTTTGTAGCCCTACTCTTAGTTCTCACCCCTACCGCTCCCTTCGTTCGACTGAACAAAGTCTACTCTCAGTACCTTTTGCTCGAACTTCCACTATGCAGAGCCGTGCTTTCTCGGTGGTGGGACCCTCAACCTGGAATGGTCTTCCTCTGACCCTCCGCTCTCTTTGTAAAAATCCTTCTCAGACTTTCCTCTCTCATCTTAAAACAGTTTTATTTGGCCGCGCTGAGGTTGGGAGCGCCTCTGAGTAGCCCCCTTGAAGAGGCGCTATATAAATGCATATAATGAATGAATTTGTTGTATACCACTGAAGACAAAGACATCAATTTAACCCATCTCGTGCATGAACCGTATAGAACGTAGGCGTTCAGATGACGACGGGTTAAACGGCGCGTGGCCGATAGATAACTCGTTGGAGACAATGGATGAAAGCGATGGAATAATTGGAGAGAAAGCGATTGATCGTAGATGGCGCCAGCACTGAGGCTGCTGCTGCTGAGAATGGACGACATGGCATTGTCGAAACCGATGGATGAAGAAACAAAGAACCAGTTCAAAATACAAAACCAGTTCATTTCCAGTTGTGGAGTGAAGGAGTGGGGTGTGGCGGCACTGGTGGGGTGGTATGAGACGGGTGTATGGTATACCCTGAGACGGGACGACAAATCTCCTGGAAGTCGGCCGTCGCATTCCCAACAGATATCGTCGTCCTGCAGAGCCACGCGTATAAATCCTGATGTCTGCGGCGGCGACCGCGCCACCCAAAGGACGGGCAACCAACCAAGTACATATAATCAGGAACGTGACTAGATTTCTGGATTGCAGTAGCAGCAGCAACAGACCCGGTATATCTGCTGTCTGCCTTCCTTCCATCCAACCAGTCCAGTCGTGGTCGTTCTCCTAAGCCGAGTACTTCATCAACTCCCAAACGCTTAGACCCGACGTGTCTTGAAATACCAGTAGAAGACATTGATTTAGCCATCCAGGTGGTTGCTGGCTAATAGCCGCAAAAGATTGACACTGAATGCGATTCACTGTGGCTTTAAAGCCAGCAGCAATGCAGCCTTAATTATCTATAATAGTCATCAAAGAAGCTTTTCGGCATCAGAATACATTGAACAAAGGTTACAATTATTTTGATGATCGACATGCAATTTTATATCTGTGCACTACTTTCGGCATGCACTACTTTCGGCATGCACTACTTTCGGTATGCACTACTTTCGGTATGCACTACTTTCGGTATGCACTACTTTCGGTATGCACTACTTTCGGTATGCACTGCATGCATTCTGCTTTTAGCGGACTTTACTGTTCGTGAGTGCGTGTCGTCAAGGCGCTTAATTAAAAGAAAGTCGGTGGGACATGTTGAGTCACGTCTAGTGCATCTCATAATGCACAGGCTTCAGACAGACAGACAGACAGACAGACAGACAGACAGACAGACAGACAGACAGACAGACAGACAGACAAACAGACAGACAGACAGACAGACAAACAAACAGACAGACACACAGACACACAGACACACAGACAGACGGACAGACAGACGGACAGAAAGACGGACAGACAGGCGACTACGGAAGCTAGGCAAAGAGGAAAGCAAACAGAAGCGTGGACAGGCATTTAAAGTCTCTGTATTAATAAGAACTGAATAATTATATCCACTTATCCATCCATACATCTATCAATCCACCATCCATACATCTATCAATCCACCATCCATCCATCCATACATCTATCAATCCACCCATTCATCCATCCATCCATCCATCCATCCATCCATCCATCCATCCATCCATCCATCCATCCATACATCCATCCATCCATCCATCCATCCATCCATCCATCCATACATCTATCAATCCACCCATTCATCCATCCATCCATCCATCCATCCATCCATCCATCCATCCATCCATCCATCCATCCATCCATCCATCCATCCATCCATCCATCCATCCATCCATCCATCCATCCATCCATACATCTATTCAGCCATCTCTGCATCCATCCATCTATTCATACATCTATCAATCCACCCATTCATCCATCCATCCATCCATCCATCCATCCATCCATCCATCCATCCATACATCTATTCAGCCATCTCTGCATCCATCGATCTATTCATACATCTATCAATCCACCAATCCATCCATACATGCAAGTATTAGTATGCATATGTGCGTAGGCAAGTGTTGCGCATGTACGCGTGTATGCATAGAATGTATACGTATAAATACCTACACACATACATGCATACATAGGCCTACACACAAAACATAGATGTACACATGCATACATATTTGCATGCAGACATACACATACATTCATGCATACATGCATGAATACACGCGTCAAGCATGCATGCTCACAAACATGCATCCAATAAGTAATTCGTCCGGATTCTGTATATCTGCATTCTGCATCTGTATGCATGTCAGATGCAGTTAACTGACCCCGAGGTATGAAAGGACGATGCACATCCAGATCTCGTAGGACAGCGGATCCATAAACGAGAAGACACCCGGCTTCTGCTTTTCCGGTTTCTTGATCATGATGCTTATTCCAAGACTCATGAACGGCTTGCTGAAGTCGATGACACGCTCCCGAATCGATGAAATCGTCAGCGGTGCTATTGCCATATCAGCCTCCTGTTTTCAGACAATAATGCCTCGAAGTCGTGTATGCCTGCTTAAAAGTGCATGATTATGCATACTATACGACGTACACACTCCATATACTTATACCTCTAAGCAAGCGCTCGGCGACAAATTGACTTCAAATAAAGCACTGTCATTGTGCTGTGGTCAAATTTTCGTAGTTTTTGTCAGCGTTAAATATCATTAGAATCAGAACTAGCTGAAGACTATAAAATAACATAAAATCAATTTATTGATCCTATATAGTAACACAAAGTGTCAAACAATAATAATCAACAGAATCCGTTAATCATAAACAAAACAACGCATTGAGACAAAAACATATTACAGATTAAATGGGAACAATAGACTTCCCAGAAGGAAAAAGTCCCGCTAGACAGGAGCCCATTGAATCTTAAGGTGACTGCCGAATAGAGTGTGCTTAAAAATTATTGTAATGATAAAATGTTGAAATGTATTGCATGGGATTAGAATAAATGGCCATCAGTTAAAATTAATTATCTGTTGATTGTGAATGCACGGACAAGTGTTTTACAATGAAGACAGACTGAGATTATCTTCCTTAACTTTGCGAATTCACCGAATACATGACTCTGTGACATTCATTTCAGAGTCAGATTTTGACCACATTGACAAACGAATGACTAGTTTTTGGCTACAGACTACAGTTAACGTCGAAGTGAATAACTTAAAGCACTGCACAGTCATGTATGCGGTAAACATGACCAATAGACAGATAGAATTCTGGGAAAATTAGACAAAAACTGCCTAACTATATAATTATGATAAATATATGCGCGGCATTAGGTCTATATCTAATATAACACACCCTAATAGTTTTAAAGTGACTACGCTATATATTTATTACTTAGGTTTCGATATCGCTTGATTATCTTTTAATTGTTTCTATTGGGAATCCAAAAGGCGCAGCAGAAAATCCCCGATCAACCCGAATGCATGCTATTGTCGATGTCTAATAACTAGCTATAACCTTTGAACCACAAAATGTTTCACTTTAGAACATAATATTAGGCCCTATTCATTAAAATAGACGAATATTCTCTTAGCTCTCTATACATTGTCTGCTTTCTTGCGTTTATGTATAAAAGTGTAGCCTACATGAATGACATGTCTGGTAGAAGACAGACGCAGAAACCATCTAAATCGTGAACACCAGCCACAGAACGATCATGGAGTCTGGACCCAAGTTGAATAAGAATAAAAATAGTGAAATTTTTTACTTCAGGAGTTAAAGCTTCAGCTAGATAATAATGTCGCCTTTCAAACCAAGCAGACATTAGTGTCTGGTTGCAAAAAACGCAATGCACCCTGTATACACAAATATGCAATGCTACATCAGCTTATGTATAGGCCTACAGGATATATGTACAATTGTACATGTAGTACTTCAATGACGCAATGGCGCTATAATATATACTCCTAAGCTAGGAGGGCTTAATCATCTGCATGTCTGTATATAAGTCTTCGTTAAATTGCCTTTAGGATTAAATCCATGTCTATACGCTCTTCTTAATCTTTAGATCACCACGCATCTATTTGTCATCAATTCTCGAATTTAACACTCCCTTTCAATCTAACAGAGGCGTCATAAATCCATGCGATAATCCCTTTCATTCGTAATTGAAAATCTCATGGTATCCCATCACTTTATCAGAGTCATCATAATATTAACGTCGTTGATTTATACTCGCATGTTATCACCACGACTCTATATACGAAGAAAACCTGTAAGCTATTGAACAATGGATATCGGTATATAATTTGTAGTGTTCGAAAAAATTATTTGTGGTTGATCGGTTCGCAGACTATGGTATTATGGTAAAATGTTGACAGACTGTTCAGGTCACGATAATAAATTAGTGGCGTTCACCATGGCGGGTGTGAGGTCACACGGCTGGTCCACCTTTATTTCAATGATTCCAGATAAACCATGATTCCAGATACCATGATTCCAGATACCATGATTCCAGATACCATGACTCCAGAAGCCATGATTTCAGATTCCATGACTCCAGATACTACGACTCCAGATACCATGACTCCAGATTCCACAATTCCAGATACCATGATTCCAGAAGTACCATATTTCCAAATATACCACGATTCCAGATATACCATGATCACAAATATACCATGATTCCAGCTTACCCTCCGTGTTAGCTCTCCGACCATTCCATTCCAGGTGGCGTTCGCCATCTTCTCCCCGAAACTTCCATCTCTGACGAGACGGATTTCGTAAGAGAATCCGATGTTCTTTGCGATCTTCTCGGCCAGTTCCACGCAGTATCCTTCGAATCGTTCGTTTCCGGTCCACGGTATCCCGTCCTCCCTGTGCTTCCGCCACCACACGTAAGGCTTCGACTGCAGCACAGCCAACATTAGAAAGAAATTGAGTGACACATACCACATATCTCTTGAGAAACACTAGTACAGTTCGGTTGAAAACTGTGTTGCGACAATGCACCTGATTGGCTGAATAGTGTTGTACAAAGTCAGCTGATTGGTTGAATAGTGCTGTACAAAGTCAGCTGATTGGTTGAATAGTGCTGTACAAAGTCAGCTGATTGGTTGAATAGTGTTGTACAAAGTTAGGTGATTGGTTGAATAGTGCTGTACAAAGTCAGCTGATTAGTTGAATAGCGTTGTACAAAGTCAGCTGATTGGTTGAATGGTGCTGTGCAAAGTCAGCTGAATGGTTGAATAGTGCTGTACAAAGTTAGGTGATTGGTTGAATAGTGCTGTACAAAGTCAGGTGATTGGTTGAATAGTGCTGTACAAAGTCAGCTTATTGGTTGAATAGTGCTGTACAAAGTGCTGTACAAAGATTAGTCTAATAATGCTGCAGCAAGGTAGCTGATGATTGATTGAGCTATGCTGTGCCGTGATAAGGTAGGTGATTGGTTAAGCTAAGTTGTATGCAAAAATAGGTTTAACAATGCTGCCACTAGGTTGGTTGAACTATGCTGTGGTAAGATAGCTCATTGGTTGAGCTCTGTTGCAACAAGGTTGATGATTGATCAAGCTATGCTAAAAAAACGATAGCTGATTGGTTGAACTTAGCGGAGACGACACGGTAGTCTATTGCTGAATTCGTGAGCTACATTCTGCTACGGTAAGTAATTTTTTTAGATATAATTATAAGTCGTGACAACATGGCTGATTGGCTGTATAATGATTGTGTGGCTAATTAATCTATTAGTTCACAAAGCAGTGGATTGGCTGTTCAATTCAGCTGACTAATTATGGTGTGAATATAATAGGTAACTGATCATAACTTCGAAACCGTGTATACAGAATAATATTATAAGAGTTAGAAACCTTACAGAATCGAGTAAACGTGAAAGCACCGGAACTTAATTAACGTCTGTCAACAGGATACACTACGCTGTGAGTCCTGTGGCTTAACGAACGAATATAGCTCAGTCACATTGGTCTAAATGCCATTAGGGATAACCTACAGGAGCTGTGTTGCTAAGCATGTAATCCGGATTCTGTATTATGCTGTGCAGAATGCCTGAACTGTATTTCTGTGCTTCTGTGTTTATCACACGTAAGGGTTTCTACAAAACAGCAACAAGCGCCGAAAAGCTTTTTGCACAAAGTGTGTAAGGTATGTTCACGTGACTTGCAACGTGTAGAGTCTTAATAAATGGGATTGCAACGTCGTACCGTACGTTTCTTAAAATACGTCTGCCACTTTTGCGACTCGCTGCGCACAATACGCGTGCGCTACATAAATTATATTACTCTTCCTGCTTACTTATTTATTTAAGCGGTCGTCTGCTAAGGCGTTAGCTGTCAAGAAGCGAGGTCGGCCACTGCGTCTCATATACGTCTCCCTAGGGGAGCTGCATGCAACATTTTTGAGACGCCTTTAGTTTTGCTCGTAGGTTGTATGAGAGACCACGAAAAGCACGTCTATATACTCAATATAATTAGGAAAATAAACAACAAAAAGAACAGTACTTAAGAAGATGGAGTTGAACACAAAACTCCTCGTGGACGTCAATAATTGCTGACTGAACTAATTTATTCATTTGATGCAAAACACGCTCGGAAAAACACGAACACCGAGCAATAATTGATTTAACGGAAGACAATAGAAGCATGAAGCCAATACGATGATAACTGCACGCGTGAGCCTTAAATAAATTTGGAATTAAATTTGAGTAATGTTGGTTATTTCAGTTTCTGCGGTACTCAAATACTGACCATGAGGCATGGTACTAAAAAGCTAAAGCACCGAGTAAGGCTTAGCAATGATCGACTAAAATAAAATACTGACAAAGAACGAATATGATGGCGGAACGCAGGGGTGGATTAATGGCCCATGAGAATATGGCGGTGGGCCCCAGGAGGACTTAATCCGGCCTGCACTCAGCTATCCGTTGACCCAGACAGTGGTGCACCCGTTTAGATTCCGCACGCCTACCCAAATCCATTCAGACGATCCAGCCATCCACCAGATTTCAACAACATATACCCCATCGCATCCATCCAAACCTCCAGTGCTTAAAGTGTGAAAAAATAAGTCCATGGACGCTCCTTACCTTTCCAAAAGAAGTCCCTGGACGCCCCTTACCTTTCTAGTCGGTGCTCACCAATAAGTGACTGGACGGCGTTCAGATTTTAAAATAAGTGCATCGACGCTTTCAGTATGACCGTCCAGGCACACTGCCCTGTAAACTTCTCAACCAGTTTTGCATTCCATGCAGCATCCCTTTCTTCCACGCAATACACCATGTAATGTAATCCACGTGGATTAGAGCTGTTACTGTTACTTACAATGACGAATAGTCTATAACTACTTGTACTCAGGGCGTAGGCCTACATACTGTGTTTCAGTATACTGACTTTGTTAACTACTGACTGCGCTGAATAGTGATTATATAGGATTTTATAGTAAGAAAACGAAATTTGGAAGGATTTGATAATAAGTGAAAACATTGAGATTAGGATTGTGTGTGTGTGTGTGTGTGTGTGAGGGTGTGTGTGTGTGTGTGTGTGTGTGTGTGTGTGTGTGTGGGTGTGTGTGTGGGTGTGTGTGTGGGTGTGTGGGTGTACTTACTAGAATCGTCGTGACGATTCTCGTTCGATTTTCTGGAACTTTCTGTCGAACGATTTCTGGTTGAACCCGTCTCGACATCGTCAGACCCTTTTCCTGTTCCCAGAACCCGATCTGAAACGACAATTGCAACAAAACAGTCGACATCTTCACCTAATTCACCTAATTCACCATCTTCACTTAATTATAACCATGATATTATTATCATCTTCATATATATTGGCATCTTCGTCACAATATATGACGACTTCAAGCAGGGCGAACGGAACAGAAAGAATTAAAGCGTGACCTCAGGACACTCAGTAAATAATTTATTTTTATTGCGTTATCGAATGCCTAATATTAATGTGGTTATAGTGGCGGGTTGACGTTGGTGTCAGGCAGGCCCTCCCCCATTTGGATCGTGATAATCAACTGAATGAAATATTTATATACCCGGCGTATATATATATATATATATATATATATATATATATATACTGCAGCTCTATGCAATGATGCAGACCTAATTATGATTATTAATAATTATTATAATTTAGAATTATTATTATAATTATTAATTATAATATTATGCTCACCTTCTCTAGAACTCTTTCTAGCCTCAGTTCCATGATGTCCATCTTATATGACTTCCTGAGACCTCGGTCATCGAATACGACTGGTCCAGTGGCTCCATCAAATTTCACCTAACCATAATCATCACCATAATCATCAATATCACCATAATCATCATCGTCATGTCATCATCATCGTCATGTCATCATCGTCGTCGTCATCGCCATAGTCATCGTCATTATCATCGCCATAATCATCATCATAGTCATCGTCGTCGTCGTCGTCGTAATCGTCGTTGTAATCGTCATCGTCATGGTCATCATCATCAGCAGCATTATCATCAACATTGTCATAATCAACTTCTTCTTCTTCATAACCATCTTCATTGTATTTTTCATAATCATCTTCATAATCTTCTTCATAATCATCTTCATAATCATCTTCATAATCATCTTCATGGTCATCTTCATAATCATCTTCATGGTATTTTTCATAATCATCTTCATAATCATCTTCATAATCATCTTCATAATCATCTTCATGGTCATCTTCATAATCATCTTCATGGTATTTTTCATAATCATCTTCATAATCATCTTCATAATCATCTTCATACTCATCTTCATAATTATCTTCATAGTCATCTTCATAATCATCTTCATAGTCATCTTCATGGTCATCTTCATATTCATCTTCATAGTCATGTTTACTATGACCGTCATTTTCAAGACGATCGTTTTATGAACCTCACCAAGGTGATCATTATTATCGGAACTATTATCACAATGCATTTATTGATCTCATGTAATGACTTCCATAGCGGCGGTACAATGAATCAAACTTTACTCTAACCGAACGGTAGCCATGCAACAATCTATAAAGACTCTAGAATTGTATGCGTAGAAGTCTAGCAGAGTGACAGAGTGACAGACAGACAGACGGACGGACGGACGGATAGATAGATAGATAGATAGATAGATAGATAGATAGATAGATAGCTAGATAGATAGCTAGATAGCTAGATAGCTAGATAGATAGATAGATAGATAGATAGATAGATAGATAGATAGATAGATAGATAGATAGATAGATAGATAGATAGATAGATAGATAGATAGATAGATAGATAGATAGATAGATAGATAGATAGATAGATAGATAGATAGATAGATAGATAGATAGATAGATAGATAGATAGATAGATAGATAGATAGATAGATAGATAGACACAGAGACTGAGACAAAGACAGATAAACAGCTCAGTAATGATTCGGAGATAGGCAGACACTAAACCAGACAGACAGACAGGTTTAGAGGAGTACCACCGGAGGACTGATGCCCATAATATTTACTCCTCATTTACTCATTGACACCAGGACTGCCCCCATAATATTTACTCCTCATTTACTCATTGACACCCGGACTGCCCTCATAATATTTACTCCTCATTTACTCATTGACACTCGGACTGCCCCATAATATTTACTCCTCATTTACTCATTGACACCCGGACTGCCCCATAATATTTACTCCTCATTTACTCATTGACACCCGGACTGCCCCATAATATTTACTCCTCATTTACTCATTGACACCCGGACTGCCCCATAATATTTACTCCTCATTTACTCATTGACACCCGGACTGCCCTCATAATATTTACTCCTCATTTACTCATTGACACCCGGACTGCCCCATAATATTTACTCCTCATTTACTCATTGACACCCGGACTGCCCCCATAATATTTACTCCTCATTTACTCATTGACACCCGGACTGCCCCCATAATATTTACTCCTCATTTACTCATTGACACCCGGACTGCCCCCATAATATTTACTCCTCATTTACTCATTGACACCCGGACTGCGCCCGTGCAATTATAAGGCGTTGAAGATCTGCATAAATGATCAACGTGGCGTAGATGAAGAGTTCGCTCGAAAAGCAATTGTCAGCAGGCACTTAACACGCTACGGTGGACAACCAACATGCTGGAGCCAGTATGCCAGAAGACAATATATTTGAAGACAATAGATGGGAAGACAATAGATCTGCCCAAACGAAACAACGAACGACAATAAGGTCAAGAGACGATGGTCTATTGATTAAAACGATCGACTGGTAACTTTGATGGTGTGAGTTCGATCCTCGACCGAGCATGCAGTCACTGCAGTGTAGGGAACCATGAGCATGAAGTGTTTCACTCACAGCTGCTCAGTGATACCGAGGCTCCGTTGTATATGACTGTGTGCACCACATTAAAATTTGGAAGAAGGACAATAAGAAATAAGGTGTTTAATAATATATGCAACATAGCACGCGTACATAAACCTAAATGCTTCAATTCATGCACCGAAACAAACAACCAAAAAACAGGGTGAGAATTGCAGGGGGTTGGGGTCTCAACCCCCAGTCTTTCTTAGAGCCCCATAGTAAAGTCTGTTTTGCACACTCCAATTCCAAGTGAATAATGGTCCAATACCCGCCCCCAGTTATTTTTCCACAATTCTTACACTGCCAAAAACCCCGTACACTTTACTTCTGTGAAGCTATATTATATATAGCATGATGGAAAGATTGATGGTTGGCAGTGATGGAAGAACTAAGGTTGCTTGGTTGACTGACCTGCTTGAGTGTTTTCATGAAGGCTGATCCGTACGGCCATGGAGAAGGCGTTCCCGACCGACACGAGTTTCCGGTGTTGCTCTTCCGGTCGACCTGACCTCGTCGGAAGGTGTTTCGAAGGACGTTTGGATCCTGTCGAAGGAAGTCGGCCAGACCACGAGTGACGGTTGTCACAGCATCCAAGATCAAAGCCGCACTCAGCTGTGGACGACGGTGAAGTGGACGAAGAGGAGGAAGACGATGAGGAGTAGGACGAGAAGGAGCAGGGGGAGGAGGACAAAGAGGAGGAGGAGGAGGAGTAGGACAAGGAAGAGGACGAAGGAGGAGTAGGAGTAGGAAGAGGAAGAGGAGGAGCAGGGGCAGGAGCAGGAGCAGGAGTAGGACAAGGAAGAGGACGAGGAGAGGAGTAGGAGTAGGACGAGGAGGATGATGTGAAGGAGGAGGCGAAACAGAAACATCAAACACAGGTTCAGTTCCTCTTATGTATCGTATCGTATCGTATCGTATCTGACCATTTGCAAAGCGCTTCTTGCAGCAAGAGCCTTTCAGAAGCGCAGTATATACGGACTACGTTGTAAGCGATGAGTCTTAACGATCGCTTCTAATGCATGATCGACCATTGGTCGTTGGTCGGAGATTTTAATTCCAAAGTCATTTCGAAATTTAGATGTACATGTAAGACGTCGAATCCCTGCATAATTGACTCGATGAATGAATGACTGGGTGGCAAAATAATTTATAAGCTTTTGAATGAATGATTAAATATTATGAATTGATGACTGTCATTACTGACTGACCGATCGACAGACTGACTGACTGACTGACTGACTGACTGACTGACTGACTGACAGACTGACTGACTGACTGACTGACTGACTGACTGACTGACTGACTGACTGACTGACTGACTACTGGCTGACTGACTCCTGACTGACTGACCGACCAACCGACTGACTGACTGGACTGAGCAAATGCTGCTTACCGGAAGCGTTTCTTCTGAGGAGCGTTTGAATGACTTGCCATAGACTTTCGTCCAGACCTTCTGGATTTCTCTGGCCCTCGAAAATTCCGGATCGACCAAACGGAACCCGGTGATGTTCGCTCCTCCATGTTGGAAATCATCCAAATTCAATTCATCGATCGCCTTTCAACAAAATTACAGCGCTATATAAAGACTGTTTTGACACAATTCGTAAATTTGATCTTATCGATCAATTCAATATCTTAGGAGAGTTTCCTTCTATCAATAATATTAAGAAACGGTCGTTGCCGACCCATCAAATCGATGATAACTAACCTGTCCATGATGAACCTGACTATAGATCTATACGCTATTATGAGTGACCATAAATACAAAACCTGACCATGACAATGACCAACCTGATTTATAGCGAATCTGCTCTGCTTTAGATTTTTTCTGAGCGCCTACATATCGTGATCAGATAAATCAAAAAATTATAGAGCGCTACTCTAAAGTTCAGCGCATAGCATCTGCTTAGTAAGAAGTGCTGCGTCATGTCAGAAGGGTTGTCCAGACAGATCTATATATGTAAAGTGGAGATCAAAGTCCGGTCGCCTGCAGAGAGATCAGAGACGATGAAAGTGGTTTCGTTGTGGATGACACACACACACACAGACGCAGAGACAGAGACAGACATACAGACACACATACAGAGACAGAGACAGATAGACTGACTGACAGACAGAGACAGACAGACAGAAGCAGAGACAGAGACAGACAGACGGACTGACAGACAGAGACAGACAGACAGAAGCAGAGACAGAGACAGACAGACGGACTGACAGACAGAGACAGACAGACAGAAGCAGAGACAGAGACAGAGACAGACAGACGGACTGACAGACACTAGACAGAGACAGAGAGACAGAAACAGAGACAGAGATAGAGAGACAGGACAATGCAGCTGCCAAGGTGAGTGTCGTTGTGGTCGAGAGCGAGAGAGCTTAAAAGGCCGAGGTCTGAATTAATTAAGGTAAGAATTCTTGAAGAGGTGATACTTCAGTTTGGAGTGGAAAGTCTGTGGAGAAGCCTGAGAAGTAGAGAAGCCTGAGGCAATGACGGTGTTGGCGAAAGAACTGAGAATAAGCTAGTCCCAAAAATTGGCTTTTACGATATTGACGCTGAAGAAAAAGCTTTAGATATAGGACGACTCGATGTCTTACACGAACAAAAGTCATGCGCCAGTCCAACACATGTTTCTCGGAATTCATCAGGTAAAATCAACCATCTATGCCAACATAGCCTACAAGGAAATGGACCCACAGCTTTTAACCCGTGTAGGAACAAATGATTTTTTGCTGTATACTGTGGTTTTCATGTTTCATTACTACACTAATCTACAAGAATGTAGAATCTAATCAATTTTAAGTTAGGGTAGCTATTAATCACGCATTACAAATCTAAGTTTACAACTGTTGACATGAACTTCTCGTAAGCTATCTGCCATCTGCATAATTGTATTGTATTGTATTGAATTGTATATAAGCATTTATAATTTACGCATGGCCATGTTCTTTTGCGCCTCAGTCCATACAGACACGAGCCATGCTTCTCTGGTCTGGCATAACACAGCCTAAAAATTATTGAAATATTTATATGTATGAAACGTGGATTTATACCCTCATTGCCTCAGACTCTCGTCTACTGCTTCGTTTGCTTTGGATCACTGGTGTCGTCATTTCCATAGACTAGATATAATTATAATAAACCTGGTTATTGTATCTATGGTTCTTACATTTATTTCTGTTTATCATTCTACTGATGGCGCCATGGTTACACTAAAAATGACCCGAACTATAATTATAATAATTTGTTAATTGGCGGTTCATATCCTAGAACATGACGTTAGACTATAGCTAAGAACAACAGCCCAGAGCCCCAGACAGACAGATAGACAGACAGGCAGACAGGCAGACAGACAGACAGACAGACAGACAGACAGACAGATAGACAGACAGGCAGACAGACAGACAGAGACAGATGAACAGACTGATGTATTGAAAGAGACAGACAAGCGAAGTCATTACCAGTCCAACGAGAAAATAATGGTAGTTGATGCGGTTCATGCCAACGTTTTGAATCTAAAATGCAAAACAGATTAGACGTTTTGAATCTAAAATGCAAAACAGATTAGACGTTTTGAATCTAAAATGCAAAACAGATTAGACGTTTTGAATCTAAAATGCAAAACAGATTAGACGTTTTGAATCTAAAATGCAAAACAGATTAGACGTTTTGAATCTAAAATGCAAAACAGATTAAACGTTTTGAATCTAAAATGCAAAACAGATTAGACGTTTTGAATCTAAAATGCAAAACAGATTAGACGTTTTGAATCTAAAATGCAAAACAGATTAAACGTTTTGAATCTGAAATGCAAAACAGATTAGACGTTTTGAATCTGAAATGCAAAACAGATTAGACGTTTTGAATCTAAAAAGCAAAACAGGATTTCCTGTTTAGTCGAAGCGAGAAACGAAGAAAGTCAATGTGGAGTAAAACAAGAAGAACTAAAAGCATCGCAACTGAAAAGAATTCCGACATCATGTTAATATCTAAACCGATTCCAAACTTCGCTGAACGAGTTTGTTCAGCCGGTGTAGATTACCTATTTAGTCTAGATCTGGAACGGAATACCGTTTAGCATCTGCACATTTTGGTCAGGGTTCTTATTAGTCTCGGTCTTAACCGATGACTCTTTCAAATGCATAGCTGCAGTGCCGTGAGGTTAGGATGTTAGACGTCTGACGCTGTCACCGGTTGATTTTCAAGTCAGATCGGACACCTCTTTGATTTTCTTCAGGTTAGGCGTCGTGATGGTCGATTATAGTTAGATTATGGGTCGTGATGGTCGGTCAGGGTCAGTTATGGTTCTGTTGAGTGGATTGTGATAATTTAAATTAAATTTAAAATATATTAGAAATTAATGACACAACAGCTATCGAGTGATTTATCGTACATTGCGATAGAGTGCATCAAATAAGGCTAATTATTGAATAGATTTGATTTGACTATAGATTGGAAAAGGTTGTCTTTAAAAGCAGTAACGTTCAGCCGAGTCGAGTATCGTAGCAGAGAAACAGTGGAGAAAAATTAGATCAAGCCGATAGATGTCACCAGCAACATCGGCAATCTTACAAGAATTTGATTTTCAATGAGAGATGTCAAAAGAGAAGTCTTAGATGATTAATGTTCGCCCGTTTAAGTTAAACCCAGAACTTCTGTAGCGCCACCACATTGAGTGGAGTCGATGCAATCTATGGACATCGGTCTGTGTTGATTCGGTAAAAGTGCACCGTTTCTCAATAGGAATGCAATTCGAGACGGTCCAGACGGAACTTGAAGCAGAATGTAACCGAGATAAAACAAAGACTACAATTCGCTTTTATCGGTGAGAGGCATAAAATGCGCCCATTACTTAAATACAGCGTGTATTACGTTTTAGGACTCTAGTGTAGGACCTGCATTGCACCTGGTGTACGCAGTTTCGATAATATTAGAAACAGGATAACGGCAATGAAATGCAAAATTACTACACCCGTTGCGTTTTGCCCCCTTCACATAGGAGGATTGATGTCGTAATTCCCAAATGTGACATCATCGGAAAATGACGCAATTTTCATTTGTTCGCTCATCAGTTTCTAGAACAATTGATTCAAATCTATCGAACAACTGCAGATGGCGAGAAAGACAAAGAGGGCGATGAAAGATGTTGAAAACGACAATGAAACAATGAAACCCGCGACAAAAGACGACAAGAGATGTCGGAGATGACCATGCAGCAGCAGCAGCAGCAGCAGCAGCAGCAGCAGCAACAGCAGTACCGTTGCCAAAGTCTGATTTTTATATGCGGCTGCAGTCGATCGTCGAAGTGGAAAGAAATCATTCGTAATGTAAGACGGAAACAATTTAGTCATCCTCGTTCAACGACTAAAAATAATCGGTCAGTAAGTAAGTAAGTATGGTATGGCAAAGCATAAACGTATGAAATAAGGCAGAAATTTTATGCATGTAAGAGGTGAATCAGAGCAAATTTGAAAAGAAGTATTGCATAAACAAAAGAAGTATTGCATAGACAAAAGAAGTATTGCATAAACAAAAGAAGTATTGCATAAACAAAAGAGGTATTTCATAAACAAAAGAAGTATTGCATAAACAAAAGTAGACAGTTTTATGGCGATCATTCCATTCCTTCTTCACATCATCTGTTCACGATGTTGGTTTCCTAACTATTTATATAGCGCGTTGTAGGCGTATAGCATGCAGAATCGTTCTATATAAAACAGTGAGACAGATTGAAAGGTCAAGAGACGACAGAAAAATGGGCAAACACACAGTCTCAAAAGCCATAGCAAAAGAATGGTCAAATGGTACAATAGACTGAATAGAGAGAGACGAGACAAACGGACAGACAGACAGACAGACAGACAGACAGACAGTCGAATCATGGACTAGTGAAAAACATTCAGAAAGACTCTACAGACTTCGACGGACAATTATTCCGTTGTCTGCGTGCTTGCATGTCTTTCTCTCTTCTATCTAAGTAGCATTATGACGTCATTTTCACGAGAGACTAATAATAATATTTTGATGTCATATACTGCTTGGCTATGACGTCATTATTGTGTAAGCAGACTGAAGTGTATTATGACGTAATGATATGTTCTGCCGCGTGGTCATCATGGATGGGCGTCGCTGAGTCTTATTAATTTTCCTTAATCTAAGAAAAACATTCTGAAACCAGATGAAAAAATTAATTTTCCTTAATCTAAGAAAAACATTCTGAAACCAGATGAAAAAAATATAGTAGAGCGGCCTGGTCAAAAATTGTTCACTTTGTGATACAAGCATGAAATTTGGTACATACTACGAAAATGTCCTTAGAAAAAGATTTGGCTATACGGCCATCGCAGATTTGGTCCCTGGCCCCAAAGGCGGCCATTTTTCAAAATGGCCGACCTGTTTACAGATTTTAAATTATCTCAGCTTTCAGTGCACTTAGAATCGTCATCTTGGTGTCAAAACATACATAGTTAGGGGCGAGGATTCCAAACAAGCCATTACAAATGTTCCCGAGAGCTTCAATGGCGGCCATTTTTCAAAATGGCCGACAAAAATACGGATTTTCAATATCTCAGCTTCTAGTACACTTAGAATCGTCATCTTGGTGTCTAAACATACACAGTTAAGGTCAGGCATTCCAACAGAGCCATTGAAAATGTTCCCCATGGCTTCAATGGCGGCCATTTTCCAAAATGGCCGACCTAAAAAATAATACTTCAATATCTCAGCCTCCAGTACACTTAGAAACGTCATCTTGGTGTCTAAACATACATAGTTAGGGGTGAGGATTCCAAAAAGACCATTACAAATGTTCCGCAGAGCATCAATGGCGGCCATTTTCCAAAATGGCCGACCGAAAAAGGATATTTCAATATCTCAGCTTCCAGTACACTTAGAATCGTCATCTTGGTGTCTAAACATACATAGTCAAGGGCAGAAATTTTAATGGAATCAAATACAAACGTTTCTGTTCACAAGATTCGCAGCCAAGGACGTGAATGGTGCGGTGAGGTAAAAAGTTCCGCTTATTTGAAAATCAGCTGTTATGGGCTCATGGCGCGTCAAGTATAAATATAGTATAATCCAAGCTATTTATTGCATCATACTTTTCTGAAACTTCTGATTGAGTTCATTTGGCAATAAAACAAGTTTTGGAATATATGCAATTCAAGATGTTGCTGACATGCTCGTAGGTTAGATGTCCCTATCGTGTCTTAAGTCCACATTTGGGGGCCATTATGCAGACAATGTACTGACCACAGAATTATACAACATCATCCACGTCATTCACGGTCGCATAGGCCTCTGCGCAGACAGAGACCAGTACACTGTAGAGTGTAGAGAAGCTTTCACACATTTGCACTGTCCCCTACATCCCTCCTCACAGCCACATCTGAACAGTTCACAACCGGCACGTGGCTCTCCGGGAAGTGTTGTCCACTTCACTCCCCAGTCACCTTTAATCGTTTTCAGCCACCCCATTGACCAGAACATGGTAGTTTAGGAACAGCTATGAACATCTTTGTCCAAACGTGACCTGCTTAGTAGGCAGCTCTCTTTGTTTGTTTCACCAGAGCAGCCTGAGTTGGTGGAAGGCCATCCATAGTTCTGTCTTTCTGTGCGAACAGTTGCTTTCTTGCCTCATTCACCTTCTCCTCACCACTAACACGGTCGTACAGAAGAACCACAAAGCACTCAATTACATCGAGCTCATCATAAACAGAGCTGGGAGTTGATGCTATAGGGTGCAGAAGGCTGGGGTGATATTGCTGAATGTCTTCCAAATATCCCAGACAGTCTTTTTCCGCACCCAGCAAAGGATGACACTGTGTCACATCCGCTGAATGCGTGTAGGAAGGACAAGGATACGCACTTTTCTGGACCGAGGGCACTCGCCATCTCATGGGTTGGCACTTGGCAGGTATCTGAGGCTTTTTGCCTGAGGCAAAATCAACCCACAGTTCATCAATGTTCAGCTGCTGAACTGCTGCTACGGCCAACGCCAACACGTCAGAGTCAACGGTGCGCATCATCGCCTTACGATGACCATGTATGGGAGAATCGGCGACATGCAGAATTTTTTTGTATCAGCTTCCTCCTGAGTGCATGGAGCAAGTACAGTTGTGTCTTTTTGCCGAGTACAGATCGAGCACATCCTTGTGGTAAGTGGCTATGATCTGTCTCCCTGTTTCTATTTCTAGTTTTGCTATTCGCAGACTCAAGAAAGAAAACAACTCTGCCTGCGTGTATGTGTGTGTCTTCAAGCTGCCACGCACGTATTCATCCCATACAGCATCTACTCTATGCACGTGCTCTAGCTGTCTTGTGAAGTAGGGCAAAAAAGTATGGGAGAAATAATCTGAAAAGGTGCATGCAGTGCCAGGCTTCAGCATGATGACTATGACGGCTTCATCCAGTATAAGAGAGTCAACAATTGGAATACCCAGTGAGGGCCTGGTTGGATATCTGAAGTAGGAATTAGTTCTTCTAGACAGTTACTGTCTGGCCTAATTCCTAGCCGTAGTTTGCCCATATTCGAGAGTGATGGGTGGCATGCCTGGTTCTCGGGAGAAAAAAATCGTCCACGTGACCAGGTGACTTCGCGTGTCTAACAGGAAATGTACAACCTGGAGAATAGTGAACAGTCCTTCTTCACATATGACAAAAATGTTCTTTTGCTCGTGACTTGTCCCTTACAGGCGGACGACTGAAGAGAGGGAAGTTATTTCTTTTTATTGAATCACTGACAGGTCACGTTTGGTTAATGAGACGTTCCTTGATAAGTGTTTCGTACTACTCTAGTTGTTGTACTAGTACAACAGTAGTTGTACTCCGAGGTTGCACATTGTGTTCATCACTGTTTGATCGGCCAGATCTCTGGTATCCTGGACAAGTAGGTCATTGCTATCGTCAATAAATTGGTTTCCCATCTCCTCGATAACACTGCTGAGAACCTTAACCTGATTGAAAAACTTTACCTTTCTTATATATTTCATATATTCCAAGACTTGTTTTATTGCCAAATGAACATGAACTCAATCAGAAGTTTCAGAAAAAGTATGATGCAGTAAATAGCTTGGATTATACTATATTTATACTTGATGCACCATGAGCCCATAACAGCTGATTTTCAAATAAGCAGGAACTTTTTACCCTACCGCACCATTCACGTCCTTGGCTGCGAATCTTGTGAACAGAAACGTTTGTATTTGATTCCATTAAAATTCGCCTTTAACTATGTATGTTTAGACACCAAGATGACGATTCCAAGTGTACTGGAAGCTGAGATATTGAAATATCCTTTTTTGGTCGGCCATTTTAGAAAATGGCCGCCATTGATGCTCTGCGGAACATTTGTAATGGTCTTTTTGGAATCCTCACCCCCTAACTATGTATGTTTAGACACCAAGATGACGATTCTAAGTGTACTGGAGGCTGAGATATTGAAGTATTATTTTTTTAGGTAGGCCATTTTGAAAAATGGCCGCCATTGAAGCCATGGGGAACATTTTCAATGGCTCTGTTGGAATGCCTGACCTTAACTATGTATGTTTAGACACCAAGATGACTATTCTAAGTGTACTAGAAGCTGAGATATTGAAAATCCGTATTTTTGTCGGCCATTTTGAAAAATGGCCGCCATTGAAGCTCTCGGGAACATTTGTAATGGCTTGTTTGGAATCCTCGCCCCTAACTATGTATGTTTTGACACCAAGATGACGATTCTAAGTGCACTGGAAGCTGAGATAATTTAAAATCTGTAAACAGGTCGGCCATTTTGAAAAATGGCCGCCTTTGGGGCCAGGGGCCAAATCTGCGATGGCCGTATAGCCAAATCTTTTTCTTATGACATTTTCGTAGTATGTACCAAATTTCATGCTTGTATCACAAAGTGAACAATTCCTTCACATTTTGGTTCCTGGCCGCTCCACTAATAACCCGAAGACGAATGAAGGTAGGTTCTGAAAATGTCTGAAGTGAAAGTGATTCAAATTGTGTGCTTGATAAATGGGTTAATTAACCCTTAAAAATTTAATATCCAGGCAAGTTACAGAATTATATTGCCGTGTAGGATAACGATGCCAATATTGCATCTGCTGATCGTATTAAGCAAGATAATTTGCTTCTCTATATTATGCTCTGAGAAGCTAGATTATTAAGCCGGCGTTTTATGCATTTCCAACGATCGGCCATTACATCGCATAAACCAGGGCTTTTTTAATGTGCAGTTGTACACAAACTGTGCAGTTGTATAAGTGTACTTGTGCAGTTGTAAAATCAATCTTGTGGAGTGAGAAACAGTAAAAAGGCTATACTTTCATTCTATTGGGGGTAATTTACCATGGTGGACAGGAATGGGAGGAAGAGGTGGTGCAGTTCCAGAATATGGTGAAAGGCTAAATTGCTTTTGGGTAAATTCAGAGAGGAAGACTAAAAAGTCATCAGATTTTAAAGCAGGAAAGTCATACCTTAAAGGAAGATTTTGGACGAACGACCAAAACTATGTTCGGTCCAAATGACGTTGGATTAAACATTTCCGGTTATGCAGTTTTAAAAGTCCTTAAAAAAACCTCTTGCATAAACTACGTAATCACTGGCATTTTATTACTGTTATGCATAATATAGTATGATCTTGCATTTTATAAATATAATTTTGTTTCATTGCATAGATTTTGTAACTGTAGCTTATGGATTATTTCTAAGGCGAAATATGGCTTATAATTTTTATGAACGGACGGAATTTGTGTATATAATTATATAAGCAAGGCATTTATTATTGATCCGAACTTCAGATTTAATCCTTTTGACCATTTACTTCAATGTTAATTTATGACAGGCGTATACGACCTACACATCGTGTAACTATCCATCAAGCGCACGGTGTGAAACTGGTTCTGCACAGTGGGAAGTCATTTACAGTCGAGAGTGCCAGAGTGATGATCCCAACTCTAACCTCTTTGCATGAAGTCGCTTTGTGACACTCGGTGCAGACGTATGAATCAGCCGTCTGCCAGACACGGTCTCATGACGTCAACACGCAACAGCCTCTCCACGGATATATACTCCCTCCGAATCATAATGGATTATATGGATGGATGGACGGACGAACGGAATTGAGGACGAAATGGAAATGGGCAACTAGTACATTTGGTTCAACAGTTGTATGGCAAAGCCGGACCCATGCATCCATTGGCACACATTTTGGCAAGTCTACATGTAGGAGCACAGGTACCGTAAATGTTTTTTGTCTTTCGCGCTGTTAGGAATAATGTTATGTGGTTCAATCCGGTCGACATTCATTCAGTCGGTATGATATTCGATCCATGAGCCAACAATTGCGGCTTCGAACCGGTTTTACGAATTCTGCGTATACAACAATCTCAGACAATTAAATCAATCTCACAGACTTTCCTCGCCTCGGATTCAGTTTGTCTGAACTACATGTAGGTAACGCAGCACTTATAAGGTCCTGCAATCAACGAATAATTCTGAGCTATATAAATGTATCCTGATCAGTCTACTGGGCTCATGCTTGTTAAGGCTGAATCTACATGTGCGTAGCCTATTATGTTTTCTTCATGTACTGGAAATACTCGGATGTATGCTGCACTCAACGGCTGACCAATGACTATGCAGTATGCATGCAGAGATGCGTGAAATTGAAGATCCGAGTTTGATCAGATTAGACGCTCGACTCTTCTGAGATTAGATCAGAGGTTTCTTAAGATCTGTATGCACCATAATATCGCGTCAGGGTCGCCTCATATTGCCCACGTCACAGGACTAAATCAACAATGAGAAAATGAGCTATAAAATGTCAATAACAGATGTGAAGTCGAGTCTTCCGTCTCTTCCTGGCAATCGAACGCCCCTATATGAACACATCATTTAGAAATATGATCCGACATAAGAGAGAATAAAAAGCCCTCGTCATTCCATCAATCAAATCAGACAACTGCTGCATGACCAAACTGGGTTTGAGCGGCACCCTCTCGACTGAATTATTTCAGTCCTTAGCGTTCACATTTGTGATACGCAACCTTGGGTTCCTTCTGGATTCGGAGCTCACTTCTACAGAGGGACGGATCCAGGGGAAGCAAATCCGGCCATATCCCCCCTTTTTGAAAGTTGCACATTTGTCACCAGCTATTCTGGCGGGTAAAATGGACCTGGCCCCCATGCATCAGGTTCGCACAGGCTTTGAACAATTCAGAGGGAAAAGGTGACAGAGGTGACCGAAAGAGAAAAGGAGAAAAGTAGCGTTTGACTAAAAAGAAGGTCGTCAGCTATTTTGGCAGGCAAAATGATAATTTTTTAGAAATGGTGGCTTTTCCCCCGACATTTCGACCAAACGACTAAAAAGGTCATCAGATTTAAAGTAAGTAAGTAAGTGAGTAAGTAAGAATATTCTTTATTTTGACCACCAGCAAACGCACAGTAGTTTACAGAGGAAGTAAATAATTGAAAACATTATTTTATGCAAAGCTAAACAACATTCGCATAATGAAACTTCTTCTGGCAAAAGAATCAACTCTTGGAAGGGTTAAATTATGTGACCTAAGTCGAGTATTATAAGGAGTAACCTTTTGTGGAGGAAGGAGGTCGTCAAGAATGTGACAAGGATTCAAGAGTATAGAGCGGAAAAGAGCAGAATCAGCTGTAGAACACAGTGCGTCAAAACTTGGAAAGACCACGAAATTGTTATGTATCAGCCGTTTTTTGCTCATTTGGGATTGAGCGACGATAAAGAGACATATTGCGAACCTGTCTGAGAATGGCCTGGAAGGCATGTTCGGTGGACATGTCGAGGACGATGTGCTTGTCACCGGTCAACTGGATGCTGTCCAGTTGACGAAGGGCCACGTGACACCGGTTGACGTCGTTGACTCGCATGGCCACGATGTCCAGCTGACTGACCTCGGGGTTGACCTCAGCGTGGATGCGGTGAATGTACTCGATGCGCGACAAACCTAAACATTAATCGTATGATTAATCGTATGATTAATCGTATGATTAATCGTATGATTAATCGTTTGATTAATCGTATGATTAATCGTATGATTAATCGTTATCGTATTGTACAAACTTCTTAAGCGCCAATCGAAAGCCATACGCGGGCACAAGCCAGGGGTTATTCTAAGGAATTTTCTCAACTGCACATAAATGACGTATTTTGAGACTGGACATAGGAAAGGTCGTTGATCATGGATTTGTCCCAAAAGCAGAAGGCATATTTTGGCATTCATTTTATTTAAAAGAGTGAATTCGATTAATTTTTCGATTAATTTGCTTTAAAATAGTTTAATAGGCTTGCTTATTTCAGAAGTAGCTTTTGGTGAGCGCTCGTTAATAAGCTGGTGCTCTGCGCTTGGCCTTCGACTGGAGCCTCAGATGTTTAATATTAAGATTTTCAGACTTTATAAAAATTCATATTAGGCTACAGATCAAAATCAATAACGTTATGATAATGTCTGACTCAAAGTTCATCATGGCAAAATCTCCAAATGAGTTAACGAATGAAATCAGCTAAACGTTCTTTGACGTTTTAGACTTTTCAATATGCTTAATCGACTAGAGATCCCTTAAAGATCCCTTAAAGATCATCTGCTGCTGCTGGGATTGTCATCAGTACACGTTAAAAGGCACACATAATTGGAAATAGCTCAGAAAGATTGCAAGTGTAATAAAGTTCAATGGTCCTATGTTTCTGGACACTTCCAAAGTTTGCATGTATGAGGTAAGGGTATGTCTAAATGTTGCTTTTCCGCTATGAAACCCTAGTAATTAAGATCGACATCATTATTGTTTTGCCAAAGCTAGAACTAGCAGACAAAATTAGACATTTCCAGAAAAAATAAAATCTTTCAGCTAATTTCAAATTTTGTATTAGCCTAAATATGACCCATTAACTGCAAAATACGATGTAAGACTGATAAATATCACGAGCAAACCTCCCAAATGGTCATTATTGATCGATAGACCTATACTGACACCCACATCAACACGAATATGTACTGTGTAGGCTAACAGCACTTTCAACCTGGAGCCGCGTCGCTTATCTACATGTAAATGATATTTTACCACACCATGACTTGGCTTAGGGTACGACTGCTGGAAATTTTATATGCTGCAAGCTCTGGTGTCACTCATTCATGAGAACCAGAATGTGTGTGCGAAAATAATCGCAGACTTGGTCCTGGGTTTGTGGAAACGAACGAGCGACCGAAGGACAATAATTTCCAATGCACGAGCGCCTATAGCAGGGTAGGGGTTTGGAAGGTGATGTACCAATCCCAAATTCGATTTTTTCAATTTTCACACTGCACTGGTGGCATTCTAAGCTGCAATTTAGCGAGGTTGCTCATCATTTCAGTGCTGATAGTCATGGTTTAGGACTTTAATAGGTGTCCCATCCCATTGTTTAAATATATTCGATTAGAACATTATAATGGCAACTTTCAAGCTGTGATCTTCAAGACATTGCTCACAAATTTCACGCCAAAAGGCATGGTTTGAGACTTCAATAAATGCTCCTCACCATTGTTTATATTTTTGAATTTCCACACTGTAATTGTAGCATTCTGAGCTGTCATCTGAACAAAATTGCTCTTTTTAAATGCTGATAGATATATGGCTTAAGAGTTTAGAGAGTCTCCTCTTTATTGTTTAATAATCTTTAAATGCGGGAGTTACAGTGTGCAAATGAAAGAAATTAAAGTTTAATTTCTTTCATTTGCACACTGTAACTCCCGCATCTAAAGCTGTCATTTAAAAAATTTATCATAATTTCTTTTCTCGTCCATTGTTTAAAAAAACGTAATTTGCCCACTGTTTTAATGGCATTTTAAGCTGTTACCTTGACAAATTCAATCATAATTTTAGTGCTCAGATACGTGGTTTAAGACTTGAATAATTCCCCTACCCGCATCTTAAATTCTTGTTAATTTACACAACGTAATGGTGGTAGTTTAAGCTGTCATCTGTATCAAAATTGGTAATTATGGATAAGCAGTGGATAACACCGTATAAATCTATGATAATGTTTGTGGTAATATTTTCTAAAATATTTGGGGGGGATATATAAGATATAAGCATCTCCGTCACCACCACAAGTTCCGGGTTCCGTTCCTTGATCCTATCCCACCTAAGTCTACCCCTCTGTGCGAGAGGCTAGTTCAATAACATAGGCCTACGGACGTGTATCTTTCAGATTCTGAGGATGGTGATTTTGGAATGGGATCACATAAACTCAAAAAGGGTGCGTGTAATATGGGGATATATGGAGAATTTGGAAGAAAATTTGAGTATGCATTGACCTATAGTATACAATCCTACATCATGTCGGTATATGTATGTACTATATGTATGTAGGCCTATGTATCGGATAGCCTGTGTGGCTGAAAGGCTAGTTCAGTCTGGGTGTATGCCTGATTAATTCTTTTCTTTTCATCGCCTGTCTCCAGTTAGATACTTGGGTTGTTATATTATGGTAGACTATTTTGCTTTATGCGTCTGACTGTCTACGTTCCTTGAACTCCTTCCTGCTTCAGCTTGTCAGAGCAAGCGGCAAAGCAGGCGAAATTTAGTAAACTACGATGACCAACAAGTTGCCATTCTATAGATCTATATGCTATGAAGGATAACCCCGGCCTTTACAACTTTATCCGGATATCAACCTACAGCAGGCCTTGAATCTGCATCCACTCATACATTTACTGCAAATTCTTCTGTCTGCAGCTTATGTGTGATTTTTTGCAGAACCTAATTGTCTTCTTCGATCACATCACCCATTTCCCCCCGCTCTTACTTCATGCACAAGGGTGACCTTCGCCGAATCGGTCTTATACTTGACTTGAAAACTGCATGTAATCACCATATCTATATATCTATTATAGTTCACGTCAAAATTCAACAGGCCTATTCTTTTGCTGAACATAAATATCACCCAAAAAACCGCCTCAAAGATGTTCACTTTGGGCTGTTAGCCGGTTACTATCATGTGTGTGTCCAACTTTTCACCACTAACTTCTCGTCGGTTCACACAACTAGGCAAAAAGTAACTGCACAAGATCTGATTTTCAACTGCACAAATCTCTTTCCCAACTACACACTTTGTGTCCAGATGCACGTTAAAATAACCCCTGGCACAAGCTTATTCACGAGCGCTGTGTTGCGTCAAAAGAGTTGTCAGTAAGAGTATAGTCCAAAGATGGTTGGGTCGAGTGACGATAGGGTCACCACCAATCATTCACTTGGGAACAAAGCACTTGTTACATGTTTAACGACGCTGCCATATCAAAGACGATTAGTGTCGCCCTCCTCCTTTATCCAGGCTTGGGACTGGCACTGGCAGAGAACAGCCGGTGGCGGAATTGAGAACAAAAGCAGGGTGCAGTTTATATATACGATCAAAGGGAAGCTATGTACCACTCCCGCAGAATGTCCTCCTATATGAGGATACATTTTCTTAATACATTTTCCCTCCAATCAACCGCTCATTTCTCATCAATCGACTTCAAATTAATTATTCATCTACATCAATATGATCTTCGTGAGTTTAGTAAACAAAAAGGCCTTTCCGACAGGCTACAGGATCAGACCGTATACGGTTTCTCAAATTCTCATGCAAATCTCGCTCCGCCCAATAAAACTTTAACCACTGGTTAGTTCGGACTGACTCTCACGGAACAAACGCATACGTATACTTGCGACTAGACCAGTGAATAGACTAAGCAGTTTCTGCTTCTCTGAATAAAGCATATTAATGTTGACTCCGATTGCAATGAAAATGATGGACTTTCACTTAAATAAACATCTTTAGGTTCCAACTTAATTGGCACATTCGGCTTCGGATGAACGAACATTTTCTCAAACAATATTCTCAAACATTATGCTCATGTAGGATATACAGTTCGAACCCATTATAATTTATTAGGCGTATATTATATACAACGGCCGTAAATCGAGCGAGATCGCGACCCCGACAATCGGAGCATCTAAAATTTGACATGTACATTGTAACTCATCATTATTCCCAAACTCTGTAGTGTATAGAGTCTAATCAATAAAATATTGCAACGTTTATGCATAAAAATTTTCATATATTGGTAAATGCATAGAAATGCCATTCATACACAAACATTATATTCTGCCACTCTTAATAGTAAATCTCACGAAAACACATTCCACTATACAGTCTTTCAAATCACTTGAATCCCTGCATAAATTAGTTGCCTCTCTGTCATCTCTGTCTGCTCCTCCCTGTCTGTTCCAATATATGTTTGCCTGCATGTTTCTTACTGTTTATGCCTGTCTGCCTATGTGTTTCTCTATCTCTCTCTCTCTCTCTCTCTCTCTGAAGCAGAACTTCAGACTGCAGTATACCGCAAAGAATATAAATCGTTATCGAGGTGTTAGCATCGTCGCTTTTCTTATCTTGTTCGGCTGAACGGCGGTTGCTACTAATAATGTCGAGGATATCAGACAGCGAATGAAGTTGTGCAGTCGGACATTTTTCATTGCCACCATACACAGCGGATGAGATCAGTGGAGGTTGTCGCTCTGATCCAGGACATCAAAAGACGGCGTCGCGGTGCACACGAACTCAGATCAGTCAGTCAGACAGACACAGACAGACAGACAGACAGACAGACAGACAGACAGACGGACGGACAGACAGACGGACGGACAGACATACATACATACATGTCATACATACATACATACATACATACATACATACATACATACATACATACATACATACATACATACATACATACATACATACATACATACATACATACATACATACATACATACATACATAGTTACATACATACATACATACATACATACATACATACATACATACATACATACATACATACATACAGACATACAGACATACAGGCAGACAGGCAGACAGACAGACAGACAGACAGACGGACGGACGGACGGACGGACGGACAGACAGACAGACAGTTAATCAGATGTACGATTGATAAAATAAATCTATGCTCGGGTATACGTTCTTGACATTCGGACCCTTGAGATGCGATACCCCTCCACCACTCGGCCATTGAGGGGCACCGTATATATACACACATAATTATATATACACATATATAAATATATATATAGTCCTATACATATAATTATGTATACATATATATATGCATACATTCATCCAGTTGCCTGCTTCCAGTTTTTTACAGCCTCCAACGAAAGTCAAAATCGATTTGAGACAATAATATCGACGAACGTTCTATAGTCTAAGTATACGACTTCGCAGTTACAATGTATATACTAACTTATACTGGTATAGTCCTATGTATATTGTATAACCATAGCCATAACCATAACCATTAACCAAGCATATTTATATACAGTTTTATACACATTATATGTTGTGTATGTCATCATAGATCTATCACAATCACCTCATACGACATACGCCCATATGTCGTAAGATTGATGAACAATCGTACTGTACTCTCACAAAAGTGCGCATTCTTTCCGAGCAATATCTGACTGCAATGTTCCAATCCAATAATAATAATTTTGATGATGATAATGATAATGATAAAAAAATTAATCCTAATAATACTTAATAATACAACGTCCAACATTCACACATAAATCGCGAACTTATTCGACCACGCTTTATATTCTATTCTGTATAAGTTGTGAGTGCACGAGAGCCAGGAGGTCACCAAGTGCATGTAAAGGCGTGAAATTATCCCCCGAACATATACCCCTCTACCTCTGCCCACTCGCTTGCCCACCACTCTAATCGCCTCAACATCGTCTGCTAAGCACCGCAGGTTATTCTAATGTTTGCAATTTGAATCAGCGTCGAATGGCTTTCGATGACAAAGGTGCAGCCGTAAATATGATTGATGCTCGTGTACACTGTACACTGTACACGACATCAAGCGACATCCTACGGCCCAGCAAATGACGATCGTCTGTTGGAAGCAGCGTCTGATGATGACCCGGGGAAATCGTGTTAGCCGAAGCAGTCGCTCATGCGGTAACTTATATTATAGCCGAGCAGGTCAATGAAACGTGTTCTCGAGGGCATTATACGCACAGCGATTCAAACGCCGTTATAATCGCTAGAATCGATGTTGGTGATATACAGATGGATGTGTGGGTGGATTAAAAATGGATGGATGGATGGATGGATGTGTGGATGGATGGATGGATTAAAAATGGATGGATGGATGTGTGGATGGGTGGATGGATTAAAAATGGATGGATGGATGTGTGGATGGGTGGATGGATGAATGGATTAAAAATGGATGGATGGATGTGTGGATGGGTGGATGGATGGATGGATTAAAAATGGATGGATGGATGGATGTGTGGATGGGTGGATGGATTAAAAATGGATGGATGGATGTGTGGATGGGTGGATGGATTAAAAATGGATGGATGGATGTGTGGATGGATGAATGGATTAAAAATGGATGGATGGATGTGTGGATGGGTGGATGGATGAATGGATTAAAAATGGATGGATGGATGTGTGGATGGGTGGATGGATGGATGGATTAAAAATGGATGGATGGATGGATGTGTGGATGGGTGGATGGATTAAAAATGGATGGATGGATGTGTGGATGGGTGGATGGATTAAAAATGGATGGATGGATGTGTGGATGGATGGATGGATTAAAAATGGATGGATGTGTGGATGGGTGGATGGATTAAAAATGGATGGATGGATGGATGTGTGGATGGATGGATGGATTAAAAATGGATGGATGGATGGATGTGTGGATGGGTGGATGGATTAAAAATGGATGGATGGATGGATGTGTGGATTGGTGGATGGATTAAAAATGGATGGATGGATGTGTGGATGGATGGATGGATGGATTAAAAATGGATGGATGTGTGGATGGGTGGATGGATTAAAAATGGATGGATGGATGGATGGATGTGTGGATGGATGGATGGATTAAAAATGGATGGATGGATGTGTGGATGGGTGGATGGATTAAAAATGGATGGATGGATGTGTGGATTGGTGGATGGATTAAAAATGGATGGATGTGTGGATGGATGGATGGATTAAAAATGGATGGATGTGTGGATGGGTGGATGGATTAAAAATGGATGGATGGATGTGTGGATTGGTGGATGGATTAAAAATGGATGGATGTGTGGATGGATGGATGGATTAAAAATGGATGGATGTGTGGATGGGTGGATGGATTAAAAATGGATGGATGGATGGATGTGTGGATGGGTGGATGGATTAAAAATGGATGGATGGGTGGATGAGTGGATGGGTGGATGGATTAAAAATGGATGGATGGGTGGATGGATGAATGGATTAAAAATGGATGGATGGGTGGATGAGTGGATGGATTAAGGATATAGATTGACGGATGGATCAAAGATGCATGATGGATGGATAGGAATGGATGGATGTATGGATAAACGGATGTGTGGATGGGTGGATGGATCAAGGAAAGATGGATGGGTGGAATATGGATGGATCAAAAATGAATGGATTAAGAATGGATGGATGTGTGTGTGTGAATGGATGGTGGATGTGTGAATGGATGGATGTGTGGGTGGATGTATGAGTGTATGTGTAGATTATATATGGATTAAGGACGGATGGATGGATAAATTTGTAGATGGATAAGTGGATGGATGGCTGCATTGACGGTTGACAAAGATAGTTGTTTATGAATACTAGATAAGGCGCTATGCTGCATAAAACCTCAACATCGTACTATGCACTCACCACGTGCTGCAACTGCTAATGATGCTGCTGCTGCTGCTGATGTAGGTCTGTAGATTTGAGTCATTTGACCAGGACCCACAGTACCATGGGTAACATAAAAATGCGTTTCCAATTTGGAGAAAACGACGGTCACACATTCTAGCAGCTAATCGAGCTTCGATTTTAAGGTTCGCATGATTTCTGTCGAATTAAGGTTGGACCGTTGAACCTGCTTAAACTTCCAATCGTATAAACAGTATAGGCCTATAAATTTCAACCATGACAGTTATTTGTATCGAATACATTTCCATGCGTAAAAATCTGTATCTGCAAAAGTTAGTATCGTCAGGAATAGGCAATCATTTGGACTCAGACGATTTTTCTGCAGTACTCTTTCCTGAGCGAACAACATAATTATACTATAGCTTTATACTTTGCAGCAGCAGAGCTGATTAAATAATCCTATATACAATAGAGTTCAGTTAATTATAGGCTTATTTTATAGCTCGAGAACCCACCAATCACACAGTAGATTCAGTAGACATGGCCAAAGTCAATCCTGAGCATATATTCTCCAATTTGTTCAATCGCTTTCTGTACCTGTTAGCGTTGTCCATCAGTTTTGTCACCAACAAACGAATATTATGATCACAAGATATTGGTCTACAGTGCAGTGCGTCTTACAGACATTTTCTTTACCATGCAGTCGAAAGCTTTTCTAAGTAAGCTTAGCTTACATGTAACTTCCATGCTGGTTCAACTTGAAATTTATCTCATAACAACTTACTGCCTTAATCTTTATAAATAAAAATGTAAAACGTTTGTTCCTTATGGAATTTCTCGGAAACCTCATGACCGATTCTTTTGAAATTTTTCGCAAAACGCTCCGTTCGAATACGATCGTGTTTGTAAAAGGATTTCCTGGAAAGAAACAAATCTTTTACACACAAAAAACACAACTTTCTCCTCGAGTTGACACGTTTATACATTTTTACTTTAACGCATACTCTGCCATTTTGGCCCGTGTATTTATAACGTACAGGGATGCCACTCTGAATTTTGAAAAAGGTCAGATCCGGTCGAAAAAAAGGCTAGAAAAGGCTAGATTGACAATTTTCACACAACGTTCGAGCGGGCGGGTTTTATATGCTTTTCTCGAAAAAACACAACATTGCATTCTATTTCAGCGAATTCAATTTATTTGCATTTTAATGCGGCCGTGTGGGAGGAAGGGAGCGGGAGGGAGCGGGAGGGAGCGGGAGGAAGGGGAGGGAGCGGACGGGATGGAGGGAGGAGAGGGAGGGAGGGGAGGGACCGAGGGGATGGAGGGAGGAGAAGAAACGGGAGGGAGGGGGAGGAGGGATGGAGGAGGGAAGGGGAGCGGGAGGGGGAATGGAGGTAGGGAGGGACAGAGGAACGGAGGGGGAGGCAGGGGAAGTAGGGAGGAGGGTTGGACGGTCTTTTCAGCCACAGCAACGCGTGGCCGGGTACAGCTAGTATCATATATATATAGGCATTCAAAAAGTCCCATGTTAAGCGCCTTCATGCATGCATACATGCATACTTGTTACTTACCTGCACGCATAATACGAACGATGGATGAATGCATGCATGGGTGAATGAGCAGATGAATGAAATAGTGAAAGGATAGATGGGCAGCTGCCGGACGGATGGATAGAGACGGATGAATAGATAGTAGATACGGATGGATAGATCGGTGTATGGATAGGGAAATGGATGGCAGGATATGCGGATCAATAAGTTACCACGTGATCGATGGATCTAAGGGACTGATGGATGGATGGACGGAGAAACAGAGAAGGTGTCTCGGGTGAATAAAGTTGTATACGTGGATCGATGGAATGGCGGGAGACAGAGAAGTCTCGATTGGTCCGCAGACTTATTAGCCGAGACTGGAATAACTGCTGGAACGTTGCATGAGGAAGAGGGAAGAGGGAAGGGGGAAGGGGAAGTCCTCTAGGTCACTTCCGGTGATTAATCGCTTTGTACGTCTTTAACCGCTAGATGGCATGCGTTACTGTGGTGCTTCATTAAGAGACCTGCAGGCAGTGAATTATTGCTCTAATGAGAAGTCAAGTGGCAGGCTTATATAGGTTTTGTTTGGAAACTTTATGCAGCGCTATAATTGTATAGTCATCATCGAACTTCTATTTCATTTATATCGCGTCACTATGAAAGAAAATCATAGAAGTTATGATTATGTATTGAAGCGCTAGAAAAATCATCCCGGCTAGATGACAGTTATTGTGCAGACTGATATGCAAGATGGCATCTCGTCAGTATACGGTGTAACTGGAGATGATGCAAGATGACGCTATTGTTATATAATTATTGCATTGAGGCGCTATATAATATACATAGATGACAGTATTGTGTGAATGGAAATTACGGATGATCGTATTTTATGCACTGAAGCAGCAGCTGGCATGCGGTAGTGTGTAACTCGATATGATAAGTGGCATCATTATTGCTGTGGCGCATGCATATTGAGGCGCTATATCATGACGGTCTGGTGTGATTGGAGACGATAGATGGCGGCAGCAGCAGAGAAATCTGGAGAAATCAAAGATCTTCAGATCCGTTCGTTTTATTCGTGCACTAAACGTGCACTTGTCATGCTTCTTCTTCGTACGTCCGTCTGTCTGTCTGTCCGTCTGCGTCTCCTTCTATGTCTCTGTCGGTCTTCATGCCTGTATCCGTATATCATTGTATGTCATATAGGACTGCTCCAATATGCTTCAGTTTGTATTATATACAGCGCTCATGACCAAACGAGGCCATACATCATGGTATGACAGATGATTAGTGCGTGGTGGGTAACCTATCCCCCACATGCATGACTGTATAGTCTTTGTTCGTTATATTATGTTTTCTCATTTCTATGTCTGGTTGCCTTCTCTGTCATTTTCTGATTGCCTGTCCAACCGTCTGACCACTTCCATTCATCCTATAAGCTCCTCTTCTTGTGTCCTCTGATTTTCATGAACCATACATGTATACACTCTCCCTGTTCGAATGCGTCTTTCTGTTCACTGTTTGTCTTTTGCCCTCTCGCTGGGTTCACAAAATATCCAATATCCAAGAGAGAGAGAGAGAGAGCTCACGTGTCTGTGTAACATTTTCAAACTGATGTGCTTTTCTTATTATTATCGGTCCTGACTGTGTTGGCCGTTTGGATCCTTGTGTTCTTAGGGCTTTGACCCTTTCTGTCCTTTGATCCTTCAGTTGTTGGCCCTGATTTCTTTGGTTTTTGGGTCATTCAATTTATAGGGCAGTTTAGTTTGACTGGTTTAGTTGTTGTTATTTAAGACCTTGTAGTACTTGAGTTGTTAGTCGTTCGCATCCTTCCGTTAGTCCAGCCGCCCTGCTGAAATATATATTTCTATCTATCCATCTATTTTTCACCTATTTTTCGTTTGTATTTCTCTAAAAACAAGCGAATGGCCAAAGTGCCACTACATCATCGTTTAATTTAGACTGATTTTTTACCTATGAACTCATCATATAAATATGTCGCTAATGATACTGTTCACGTTGGCACATGTCAATTCGTTTGTTTATACAATGTGCAATACGACGCTATCTGATACTGCACTCCGTCCAAAGTTAAAAAAGAGCGAATGACTATGCGACAGAACATCAAAGGAGCAGAGCAATTGTGAGTGAAGGACCTGTTCACTGCTCAATTAAGTTCTTACGCGGTAAAATGCTTCGTGCGAAGCAGGAGTTTGTATACTCGGGTCGTCGCGGCCAGTGGAAAGAGAAGGAATGCACCGAGTGACTTTTGACCTATAGGCTGAGTCTATACTGGAGTACCCCATGAAAATTATCCGGGGAATGAATTATTCTATCCCCCGGATAGAATTAACCGGTCTATACTATCCGGGGGGATAAACCATTCTATCCCCTTTTTGAAAAATGAGCATAATTTAAAAAAATTATGCTGTAATCAAAATTTAAAGTGACTATAATTGTTTTAAGTGTCCTAAGCAATGCTCAGATAAAGGCAACTCGAATTTATTTAGTGACTCTGATTCTTAAGTGTTTTAAATGTTTTAAGTGCTCTAAAACCAGAGCAAAACAAATTATCTAGTAGGAATAAACATATATACCTGTTAGTGTCATTGTTCAAAACAAAGCAGATGAAAATTAATTTGCAAAAACAAAACACGCGGAAGCGGTTTTTCGACTTTTTTAAATTTGGGAGGATACAATTAATACGGGTGATACTATATTTCGTGACACCGGCACTTCGCTTTCTACTGCGACTCTAGAATAACCTAACCAACGGTCACCGTCAATTTTTTTGGTTTGATGCCTTTATGCATCGCTTTCATTAAAGAAGTTTTCGTTGCTTTGACGAATTTTTATCGGTAACTATTGGAAATTTGTCTTTGTTATTTTCTTAGTTATACGACGTTCTGCAAATCGACATGCATGGTTAAGCAAGATTTATAGTCCTGTATAACTGAATCACATTTCATTCGATAACATCGAACCAAACCAACTCTTCATAATATTATGTGTTAATGATATGAAGTCGAAAGCTCCAGCTCACTTCAAACCGATCTCCATATTCGTTTCGTTTATTTCCCTGGAAATGTGCTTCGACATGTTACTGGGAGCGTATAGTGACACACGAATGTAACTTTTTTCATTGCTCACTATCATTTGCTCGAAGTGAGAACTGCTTGCTGCTGGTGCGAGCTCGAAATATTTAAACTGCGAAATTCCTTTTTGTAGAGGTACATAATACATTCCTGCTCTGCTTTGATTTATCTTCGCACCATTTCACTGCTGTTCTCTTTCTGTATCTTGGAGACTGTCTCTTATGTCTCTTATGTATCTGTGTCTGTCTCCGTCTGTGTCTTTGTCGTTGCCTCTTTCTAGATTCTCTTCCGTCACCCGTTCTATCTTGTTTCTTTGCACGACAAAAGCAGTCGTCTCCAGGACTCGTCCTTCCTGCAGACATCATTAGTCTCATCATTCACCGAGAAACACCCCCGTATGCATATAGGCTGCATGCAGTTTGCCAATTTCCTCTCCTTTTACCGGAGTCCATCTAAATTGACGCTGAGCCTTTACTACTACGCCTCCGTTCTCAAGAGGAACCTAAAATCCACCAGGAACTCGCCTTTTGCAGTCCTACTAAATAAATAAACGAACAGACAAATAAAGAAATAAAGAAGAAAACAAATGAGGAATAGGCTACAAAGAAATAAGCGAAAAGCCAAATTTAAAAAAGCAACAAGAAAACTACAGAAAATTGGAACAGCCTAAAATTATTAGCTTACAACTGATAAAATTAACAGCAGGGTCTTTTTAACGTGCAGTTGCACGCAAAATGTGCAGTTCTAAATGGATTTGTGCTGTTGTATAAGCACTTCTGTACAGTTAAAACTAGCAAAAAAGTTCCGATTGGAAGTAATTTACCACGGAAGATGGGAAAGGAAAGAAGGAGTTGTGCAGTTCTAAAAATTCCTTAAAACAGCCCTGATTAACAGTAATGTGAGCGATTGATAAATAATTAACTGTAGGAAATGAAATAAATAAAACGATCACCGTTAGATCTATAATAAATATTCAGATAAATCCTTCAAACAAAAGCATTAAAGTCTCAGGATTTCCGAAATACAGAACGAGGATTTGTCCACCAAAATATAGGACTGATTCCTAACAGAAATGTGGTTCACGGCTGCTGATTGCTAGGCCTATAGCACTTCCTATAGGAAACTAAATTAAATTACACAGAGACAAATACAGCGAAGTGTATACATGTATAGGCCTACACTGTAAGGTAAGATCGAGGTCAACTGCCCTGACAGCCATAAGACTTCGCGGTGAATATCTGATAATATATGCCCAGCAAATCAGACTCTTATAAATGACTGCAAACCCTAAGGGGCATTGGCAAAAGAAATGCACTTTCAATATGAAAACGCAGATTGTTCATATTATAGCAACCAAGTGTTCGTTGCCAACCGCTCTGCACGCCAATACATGATTAGTAGTAGATCTATATGCAACAGCTTTTGCTGGCAGACACTAGATTTCACATGCTTCTTTAGACATCACATAGCCTAGACATTAGATTTCTATGAAATTTGATTTCAATGGTATTATTAGGCCGAAATTCGATTTAAAAACCCACACTATAATTATTTCAGGTGCAAACATAAACTTTAGATTTATTGATTTTATTATAAGATGATCATTATGCAACTGGAGACTTTTCATTTGAAAGTGCAATTTTTATGCTTGCATTAGATCTCAAAGTGTTATTTTATATGTATATATATATATATATATATATATATATATATATCGGAAGCTGTGATGCTATATCAGTTAAATCAGGGGATGGTCCTAAATGAAGATGTATATATATACACAGGCCTACACAGGACTGAGCATCGGAGAATGAACAATGAAGAAGACATGAACAATATCCGACAGGAGGATCTAAGCCGAAGCCAGAAACATAGAAAAGTCTCCGGCAGACATCGAGATTTAGAAAGAAATGACTGCAGCCGCAAAGCAATGGCGCGACTTAATAACATGTAAGCTTAGGAATAAACCAAGCTTCTAATGAGCAACAGAGCAGACACAGCGCGCAAACAAAATGAAGAAGGAACAACTGCATGGACAAAACGAATTGTGAGAAAAGCGAATTGATAAAGAAAATAAGGAAATAAAGGAAGAATACTGGAAAAGCGAACGGAAAGAATAAAATAGCGAGAAAGCGAAGAAGTTCCGAGGAAACGAAGGTTAGAAGTGGAGAAGTGATGAATGCCATATTGAAGAAAAACAAATGAAAGAATATAAAAGCGACATAAGTCATTGGAAAGTGAATCGATTGGTAAAAATAGAGAGATTAATAAATAAAATAATAAATAAATAATGACTTTTGGGGCTTTGCAGGAACCGATCCCCGGCTGCGAAGTACCTCCAGCCTAACTGCAGCTCAATTTTCGAGCAACTCTATGCCAAATCACCGACTCCTACCACCTATAATATAGCACCTTATGGGTGCTGTTAGCGCAGATTCGGGTCATGTACTATATATGTATATGACTTGTTGCGAGAGAAAGATGGGGAAAGACCATGCAGGATGACAGAGTGAACTGATGGGGGAGGAAATCCGGTCCAAAGATATGGAGCTATCCACGCAAACCATCTGGATTGATCCACGGAGGCCCTGACGAGGGGAACAAATAGTTCAAGCTAGTTGACTTGCACCTTTGCGTTCCTCTCTGCGAACGCACAGCCGTACCTGCTGCTCTTTTGTTTCGGCAGAGGACGCACATGGGTTATCCTGGCTTTTTATCCGGGTCGCTCATCCCAGCATGCGTCCCTGAACGATCTGATTTTCCGCAGCTTGATTCAAACCGGCTACCCCTTAACCATGCAAAGGAACCTGTTGGCCCTCTGAGAACCGACGCAAGATGCCTGACTCTATCCTTTGGTGTGTGGGACACAGCATAGTCTGGGATGCACATGTAACTGTCACAGGCAACCTGGCCGCTTCATATCTGCAAAACACTTTTCGGACAGCCGGGGGAGCGGCCGAGATGACGACTTCTCAGAAAAACGCTTAAGTACACTCAACTCGCAGCCGTCCATCACTTTGTTCCTCTGGCCTTCGAAACCATGGGCCGGTGAGTGATGAAGGCATGACTTTTCTTTTATCTTTGGGACAGAACCTTAGCGCCATCTCTGGAGATGCACGCGGGATCTCTTATTTATTTCATCGTCTTGCTCTTACAATCCAGCGATTTAATGCCGTGGCATTCCGCGGTTCATTTCCTGCATTGAATTTCAACGATGAGTATAGATGTCGTTCCAGAAGTTTTTATTCTATTAATTAGTGCGTAAGTTCCTGAGGGATCATTCGGTGCAATAAAAGAAGTAATAAATAATAGTTGTTGCTGCTGCTGTTATTCTGAGCGGTGGCGTAGACAAGGGGGTTCGGGGTCAAACCCCCATTGGCTTAGGAAAAGTTTTTTAAAAGGTTATTTATCCACTAAAATAAGAAAAACAAAAAACATTTGTTTGTAGTAACAATTGTTTTTCTTACTTTATTACTTTTTTTATTTATTGTAATACTGTTGCGTTGGTGTCAGGAAGGGCATCCGGCCAGGCCATAAAAATCCCAACCCCCTATCATAATTCCTGGCTATACGCCACTGATTCAGAGTTAATTGAACAAAATGAATTAGAGTTCATGCATCGTCTAAACCTTATGTGGTGACTCTTGACGGAAGAGAGAAATGAAGAAGAAGAAGAGGAAGAAGAAGAAGAAGAAGAAGAAGGAGGAGGAGGAGGAGGAGGAGAAGAAGAAGGAGAAGAGGAAGAAGAGACCTTACTGATCTGCTTCTTTCACTTAATCCACAGTGAATCCAGTACAACTTAGATTAGCCTTTTGTCTTTTGCCCTGACTCAATAACACCATTTATTTTAACTGCATTGATAAGTTAAATAATCAAATTCCTTTGTTTGTGCATCACTATAGTTTAGAATTTTGTATCATAACACACATTGTGGATTGAACGATATAATTATAATATACCGCATCTAATTTTATAATAACATCACAGAAGTCAGCTAATGCTTAATTTACCAGTCAAAGATAATATTCTCATAAGATTGCTTCGTGCTAATCGATATCTTCATTCACTCGTCGTCATCATCATCATGAAGATTCTGCCGCAGCTTTGCCGTCGCCATCGTCCCATATAGACACAAGTCACGTCACACGCTGAGGTTGCTTCTGAGTGCATTGATTGGAAAACGCGATGCAACCGATGGGAACTCAGCGTGGCGTCTGGCCACTTAGCCGACGAGAACAGCTGGCAATTCAGCCAGTCAGCTGCTGTCATGCTGGTTCGACTGCACTCAATAAGTGGACGCGACACAATGAACGGCGACGTCAGAGGAGCGGCGACATTGCGCAACAGGACCACTTGATAAAATAATACACGTCGATTGGATCGAGAGAGAGGAAATTGCCTGCAGGATAAGGATTTTCATTTGAGCCGATTGGTGGCATCCAATTTTGATGGGAACTAATTAGACTGACGTCTTCACAAAATCTATATCTATCGATATCATGCGGTGTAGGCTACTGTCAAGTGGTATACATAATGAACTCGATTGTATAGGATTATTTAATCGGCAATGCTGCTGCAAAGTTGTGGCGGAAGAAATGGCAGATCTGCACATCTGAAAAGCTTAAAAAGAACAGTTGAATGGATGGAAATTCGTCAACTGGTCTCTGAGCGTTTATAGCCAATAATTGAGGAGCGAAATTTTCGAACTCAGTCCAATTGATAGGCATTTGATCGAGTGAGTTTTGGTATTGTGCTCCTCAATTATGTGGTGCCTTTTTTGTCTATATAAGCTTTATTTGCTTCGATCAATCAATCAATCAATCAATCAATCAGTAAATCAACCAATCAGTCAACCAATCAATCAATCAATCCAATAAATCAATCCAATAAATCAATCAATAAATCAATAAATCAATCAATCAATCAATCCAATCAATCAATCAGTCAATCAATCAATCAGTCAATCAATCAATCAGTCAATCAATCAATCAGTCAACCAATCAATCAATCGAACAATCTCAGTCGTTTGTTTATTGGTCCAATTGACTACATTCTACAGAAGGACATTTCACAAATCAAGCAAATGCATTTCTTAAGTCGCAAATGGTTTATCGCTAAAGTAAGTTTTAACCCGGGGGTCCATATACATATAACAGTTTATATTAGAGGTGCACCACTCTGACCATGCAGGGTTCTTATTATTCACGAATAAACTTTCACATTGTCCTATTGCTTTGAGAGTGCACTTTAAAAAGTTTATGCAAAGTAAAAATATTGGCAGCTCACTATATATATACCCATGCATATGCTGTATATTATTTGCTTGCTGTTGTTCCAGAGTCTACATAGTTTTCGATTCATATTTTGTTAAAATAAACATGTTTTGAGAAACGTTTTTGAAAAATCGACCTGCCTATATCAAAACCGTTGTCGGCTTAATGTCATTATGGGCAGCTGGAGGTTTCTATAATAATATGACACACGATCATCATGAGCTTATAGTAGAACTTGCATTCATTCGTTGTCACACACATATCCACACACACACACCCATACACACCCACACACACACACACACACACACACACACACACACACACACACACATCCACCCACACACACACACACACGCACACACACACATTATACGGTGGAAAAACATAATCTAATCAGTGTTTTGTGTATACATGAAGCAATAAAAGTCGCTCTTGCAGGATCAGAGTGCGTGGCGCTATACAAATGCATGGATATAATTATCACACCGTGAAACACATTCAGTGCCCTTTTCTAAAAAAGTAATCACCATCGAGATAAAAACCTTTACGAATGTCGTCAAGTATACCAAACTATGTCAAACTATGCTTTAACGCACTCCAGGTTTAGGGTTATCTTTTCCCACTGGTATCACTCTATCCTATAGCCACTGGGTTTAAATAATCTCTTCTTATATATTCCTGGGGGTATCCCCAATCTAGCCCAAAGGTTTTTTTATAATTTGCGTTAACTAATTAGTTCTTACTTTGATTATTGCTTGTTTAATTTGTGATACTTGTTATGCTTTATGTAACTATTTTCCTGCCTTATATCTTAGTGTGCTTGATACTTCTGGACCAATAAAAAAATTGATTGATTGATTGATTGATTGAACTATGTCAAAAGTAGCAAATTTTTTAGATGAGTAACATGCATATAAATAGCTTATGGCCTGCATGTGTAACTGCCCAAATACATACATTACAGTAGGCATGCAGAGGTGCCATGGTAATAAAACACTAGCGTACGATAAAACATAATTCTTAACTAGTTAACTAAGTTTAACTAATTTAGCGAGCACTGGACAATCTGCCATGAGTGCTAATATGAGACCGCGATGTCTAATTTAAAGCACGAGATGTTAGTTAAATTACGCATAATAGGCTAGGTCATGCAGAGGTATATCATTCCAAGTGCGGATACAAGCGCATTTCAATGCAAACAGCCGAGAATTTGTCCAATAGCAGAAGCAACTCTTATATTGCTAAATAGCTTTTCCACGTGTGCCAACACGCAGTTGTCTTGCTCCACTCAATTGATTCATTCTTCAAGAAAATACGTATACACTATACAGGCTGTACAAATAAAATAAAATAAAATAATTTTATTGGTCCGTATGTAACAACAACAAGTAGGCCTACAACAAGTCAGGTACGAAAGTTACACAAAGCATCTCCAGTATCACCAAGTTGTTAGACACAACTCAATCCAATACCACGTTTTCCAGCCAACTGAAGTGTGTATCTCATTTACTCCTTTCACTCCATCTCCTACAGTCCCTCCAGCTCTTCCTACCATTGTTTCCATCCTACACTTGAACCAAAAGAACGGCTCAGTCGAAAATGCCTTATAAAGCGTTTCAGCGTCGGCGATGGCGTTTCGGCGCGTTGCGTTAATGGCCACCGTGACTATACGAGAATTATTTATGAGTCGTTTCGGCCATTATGGATGGCCCCCGCCTGCAGTAAGGCCAGCAGCAGCGGCGGCCAGTCTAATTATGATACGTGGCGTTCGTTCATGACGTCGCGTCTTCCCGCCTTTCCTGCGCAGCCGCCGCCGTTCAATCAATAATCCATTTCGTCTGACGTCGACTGTTTGTGTGTACACAGTTCTGTGGCTTAACGACGACGTGTCAGAGAAGCCATGATTAGCGTTGCACTTCTCCTGCTTTTTCCAGGCCTGGGACTCCATGGTGGTATACCATCCAAAACCGACAGTGCATGGCTCAGTCCTTCCATGTGACCCTGGCGACTGTGGGTCGCGTGCACGTGTGTCATTACCTCAGCATGTTTGATGAAACGTGGGAGGGGGTGGGGCGTTCGTTGCGGTAATGAACTGTTGTGTCGCAGGAAATTTGACTGTTAAGTCAGAGCCTCTGTAGCAGGGATGCCACTCATAGTTTTTTCCACCTAGATCTAGGATTTTTCGGCCTAATCTAGGTTTCTAGGTTTTGTGGTCGAGATCTAGGGGGTTTTTTGACTGCGGATTTTCTTACATTGTTTCGAAATACAGACTTTTGGGGGGAAATGAACGAAACAGTAGTAAAAAGAAGGAAGATTGAAGAAAAATTTCTGATTTTAAAGCTAATGACTAAGAAAGGTTATCAGTAAATTTGAGAGGAGAAATAGAAATTTTAAAAGGGCGTCAGAAATTTCAAGCCCGAAAATTCAATAAATTTTTCAAAAATTGTCCAATCTAACCTTTTCTTCTAGCCTTTTTCGGTCAGATCGGATCTGACCTTTTTTCAGAATCAGAGTGGCATCCCTGCCTGTCAGCAAGTTATCCACACATGCATACATATTAGCCTACACATGCATAGACCTATTCACCTATACAAATTTTATGCAACGTTGTGATAAATATAAATCATGCATTTTACACCCTACATGTTTGCCATTGCATCCTCAGTTGTTTCATGCATATAAATAAAAGATAATAACTTAATAAGTCAATATACAAATAGCCGTTCGCTGTCACCGAAAGCGCATGTGATAGAGATATATCCAAAAACCTTTCCTCGAGCCGACTGTGTGTGTGTGTGTGTGTTTGTGTGTGTGTGTTTGTGTGTGTAGCCGTCGCTCTCACATTAATTACTCTGGAGTTATTCTATATACTCAATGTCATGGCCGGGGCTTATCAGGGGCTAGGGGCTAAGCCCCCTCCATCCCCCCAAGAAGACCCAGATTCAGTTTTCTTATCGTGTAAACGCTATCTTTTCCATGGCTTAGCCTTCCCCCCACGCCCCCCTCCCAAGAAGGTGCAGACTCATAAATTTGTTCGGGGAAAATGTTTCTGTTCACGAACGCGAAACTTCCGAATGACTTTAAAAAAACGGGAACATTTTTATTTTGCGGCGAGATTCCAGCCCGAAGAGAGGCAGTCGAAACGTAATCGATCTACTTTCACACGTGCATCGCAACGCAAACTACATGTGGCGTTCAGACCACTCTGCACACTACACACTTTGCAACAGACTTACATTTTGGAGCTGCGAAAGTGCTGCGAAAGTGTTGCGGAAGTGATGTTACAAGTTTCACACAGCCTCTTAAGTTTCCGAAGTGTTACTCATAATTATTATTATAGACATGCACACATGCATGCATGCTCATTAGATTTCTCGAATGTTACCCTCTCCGATCGAGTACTATAGCACATCTTCTCTTCCGGATATATATATATATACACATTGTTCATATAATTTATATGCATGTATACTATATAATATGAACTATAGACTGTCTCTATAGATCGCAAAGCAAGTTGGATCAGAACGATATATCTATCGGATCATCGTAATACCAGAGGCAGAGTTCGGTTTGAAGACTTCATATATGAAGTCGCATGACATGACCGTGTATTTTGATTTTGGATGCATCTATACGACAGAACTTTTTTAACGTGCAGTTGTACACAAAATGTGCAGCTCTAAATGGATTGATGCAGTTGTAGAAGCACTTCTGTAGGCCTACAGTCAAAACTAGCAAAAAGGTCATTGTCCTCTGATTGGAAGTAATTTACCATGGAAGATAGGAAAGGAGTTGTGCAGTTCTAAAAATTCCTTAAAAACAGCCCTGCTATACGAGTTAATTTGTTATGGGTGTACGGTGTAGGAATATGAAATTGTGTGTGCTGCATCAGGGATCGAGGCAATGTGCATGGAGAGTGACGTGCAAGCGTGCATGGTGACTATGATATTATAGCGCGCTGAGAGATTTAGACTTTTAGCTGTAATGATGATCAGTGGACGAAGGTTCACTTTTGAGTCTGTGTAGGCTATATACATGTATATCATGGACTTTTGTGCACACTTCGTCAATCGTGCACGTCAGCCAAGGCTTTACGTGGAATTTGCGCTTGGATCTTTTTGTGTCAGCGACTCTAATATTAGTGGTGTAGGATTAAATTGCTTATTTGACAAGCTATCCATGGCAGTTCGACATGACGTGCAGACCATTATTTTCATGGCGCTGCAGGCAAACCATAGTTATGACACGTATGCTGTATACATAGCCTACTTCATTATCTGAAGGTGTTCAATGACCGCCCAGTACACACTACCAATATCGGTTTGGACAGATTGCTACCCGTCACGAAAAAAGTACGTATACGAGCAGCTGCATTACCTCAATCCATGCCTTCGGTTCGGTTGACATCCATAATTTCTGGACTCATAATGGAAAGCATAAAAATACGAACTGGTCCTGGAGACTAATCACAAGACGCGGGTAATCTTCTCCATGCACTACATTCGGCGAGTGAGCGTGCCCTGTAGCTTTTGATATCTTGTTGCAGTTTTGCGTGCCTGTCTCGAACACTCCTTTGCAATATATCCTCCCGCTGTTTACGTTCTCTAACACGTACCGTAACAATTAACTGCAGGAGTGACTTTGAGGCGCTTCCAGGTGATCGCAGAAAGACGCAAATGTTTACCATGTCACATCGATGTAAAAAGTTATATAGACTGCAGAAAACCGGTCCATTTGCACCTGTATTTTTATAGCTCTGTAGCCGGAGCATCTTTTTCCTGCCAGGACTGATTTTATCTAACAGTGTTTGTGGTCTATTGTAAGACGTCGTTTCGAAATATATTTCGTAGGCCTTATAAAAAAAAATTGTATAGAGTCTATGCAGTGCTATAGTTTGTCTGAGTTTTTCCCAGAAAAATTTCTGAAAGACGAAGCGGAGAGGATATTCTGTTTTGTAGGTTTCAACTGTGTATACCGTCTGCTGACGTTTCAGTATAGACTACGCATCGGATAATCAGAAGTTCAGAACTATTTAAACATATTTACCTAAAAGTAGGCCATAAAAAACCAGAACTTTTCGCCAATATCTTAAAGCCAAGCTATAAGTAATAATTCCTCAGTCAAATTTTACAAATTTAAAGGCAATTCATATTTACGCGCAATAAACAAATTACACCAAAAAACCCGGAAATTTCAAACGGAAAAAAATTTGCAAAACTTTTGTTCCGTTTGAAATTTCTTCGTGTTTTTGTCTATATTATCCCCCCACGGACATTTATCAGTCGACCAGCGTATAAGGGTCGGTAAGCTGGTCAACTGATTGGTCAATTGACCCGTGCGAATAAACCCCCGGTCCATCGGAGTTCGTTATATCTCGAGAAACGAGATATAACGAAACCCGATGAATCGGTCCTGGCAGGTATTGTAAAGCCCCCTGCCAGGAATATTTACCAGGGCGATCATTTAAGACGCTATAATGGGAAAGGCGATTTCTTTTATCACCTTCTGGCCGAGTGTACAGGTCGTTTTCCTTTCCAATTGGTCAACGCGGTAACCTAGGCAACTGACATTGTGACGTCATAGTCTGTTCACACATACTAATAATCATCTCGTCATTGTTAATAAAATAATATTGTGGAAAGTATCAGGTAAGCCTACGCAATGCAATACAATACGTGTTTTATTCCTATATTGTTATTACTAGCTGATGTATCCGGCGTCACCATGGAAATTTCTGTTTTTCACTCCCACTCAGCCCCCTCCACAGTGGTTAAAGTGGTTTGGGTGAGCAGTGGGAACGCTGATGAAGAATTGTATTGAAATGCATGTATTTTGGAGTTCCATCATGCTGAGCAGTGGGAACGCAAGCCAAGAAGTTCGAGAGCAGTGGGAACGCCGTTCCCACGCGTTCCCACCCACTTTAAACCCTGCCCCTCCAACCCCCCCTCCGACGACAGCTCACAAAATAAAGTAAATAATAAGCTTATTGATTTATTGAATCTTCACAAAAGCAATACAGGAAGCGAAATCATTCTTTGAAATCAATTGAATGCCGCATCATTTCAGCTTGGGTCCAATCCATAACCAATCGCTCTCCTCTGGACCCCATTGTGGGTGGCGCATACATCGTGGGCAATTCCGTGGAATAAGCACTCAACCACTGTCATTGTTGTCATAAAATATCGACCACTGCTGCTGCTCCTGCTGAGATGAATTGGTGGTGGTGGTGGAGGTGGTGGTGATGATGATGATGATGATGATGATGATGATGATGATGATGATGATGATGATGATGATGATGATGAAATCAACTGTTGATGATGATGATGATGATGATGATGATGATGATGATGATGATGATGATGAAATCAACTGTTGATGATGATGATGATGTATGGTGATGTTGATGATGATGATGTATGGTGATTGATGATGATGATGACGAAGGATGGTAGTGGCGGCGTTGATGATGATGATGATGATGATGATGATGATGATGATGATGATGATGATTTGATACACCTTTGATGATTTTGCTATTCAGCGAATTTGAGAAATTTGTTTAGGCCTACTTAATAAATGCTCTGATACACATTATACATGAACGAGAATGTGGATTCGCTTCTTCTCTACTCTACAATATTCAGCAATTCGGTTGAGTCTGTGCATGCATGCTATTTCTAATCTTGCGCTATACGGTGTCTGATAAACCATTCATAACTGGGGTTCCTTCATGCACCCACTCAATTCGACGAGTTGAAATAGCGCTAGGATGCGCTTTATTACCCGACAGCTTCGCTTCGGGTTTTGACGCCTTTTCACCCCATCCCGCCGGAACATTAGCCTCGGTAAACGGAACATTAACCCTCTGTATATACATGGGACATTAACCTTCGATACACGGGGCAATAACCGGTATACACGCGCATTAACCGTCGGCGAGACGGTAAGAGATCTCATGAAGGTAATGATTATTTTGTCCAATTTACTATATACAATTTAAAAAATGAAATTGGGTCACAGTCGACCTTGTTTCAGTATTCCAGAGGACTATAATTCCCGTCTTTACTGGTTTTTCATCGCAGTACCTCCAAAATTGGTCACTCGAGTTCTTTGTCTCTAATATATGTCTATAAACACTGAACTAATGTATTAGTCATATTGGGCATATGTAATAGATAAGCTCGGATATAATATGGTCAGATACGAAGGTTATTGGTTCAATGTGGCGCTATAGAAGTGTCAAGATGCATTCGGAGGACTATGTATTGCATATAGTCTGCTTATCTAGACTGGATTGGACTATTATACTGACTTTGATGGAATTGGAATAGCTCGATTAGTCTAGAATTCCTGCAGAACCCATCACTACAGGAATACCGATCACTGTGAGACAGGGCCATGATTATATATTGTGTTCCACCAAATTTCGTACCTGCCATCCCATAATATGGATGTATCGGATCCCTCCAACACCTTTACATTGTTTCGAGTGGAAGTCATTACTTCCACTGATTAATTTATTACCTGTCCACTGCAACGTAACAGTGTTTACAGTAACTGTAGAAGCTGAACCAGTGGCGTAGCTAGCCTTTCGTGGGCCCGTGTGCAGAGGTTCCGCATGGGCCCTTGCTTGGTCTTGTAGGGCCGATATCTTCGCGTTCTCGCAATTAAGATCACACAAAAACTAATCAATGGCGTGTTTGCTATTAGGCCATACCTAACTCATGCAATAAGCCTACAACTCACAGGATAAACATGAATGCTGCACGAAAAAGACAGATGAATTAAAGTAGGCCTATAATAACTGCAGTGATTTCTGAGTCGAAATTCAAAATCTATCACGTTGTATACTTATTACTTATCCACTTATTATTAGTAGACCTACTTAAAACGGTGTCATGGCATCATAGAGTTTTCTTTCTAGCATTTTGTTCAGCAAAAAATGTCAATCATGTATCAATTCTGGTCCATGATTTGCAATTTGCACACCAAAAGAACGATACAATAATCAATTTGTCATAGGCCTAAATAAAAATAAACAGGCCTAACTAAAAATAAGTTCATCAGTGCTCCTTACAAGTGAAAAAATTGGGGTAAATAAACTAAGTGATTCCTATGACCCTGATCCTGCTCAATTTTGGTCTCTCTCTGATTTTGGGGTGAGAGCTGAAAGGAATTGAGAGCAGTTTGAGAATTGTAGAAAAATAACTGAGGGTCAGACTATGATCCACGTGGAGTTTGGTCGTGAAAAACTGAAAAGAAGACAACCACGTGAACCTCTGAAAGACTAGAGAGGGTTGAACCACTTCAAACTTCCCGGCAATTATCAACCTGCATGTTGAAGGAGATGTCAGATCAATACCTTTACCAAATCCAGCAAAGTAGGCCTACCGGAATACACGAACATGCCTGTGAGACGTATGAGGTTTCTGCAGCGCAGGGGTTATTTTAACGTGCATCTGGACACAAAGTGTGTAGTTGGGAAAGAGATTTGTGCAGTTGAAAATCAGATCTTGTGCAGTTACTTTTTGCCTAGTTGTGTGAACCGACGAGAAGTTAGTGGTGAAAAGTTGGACACACACATGATAGTAACCGGCTAACAGCCCAAAGTGAACATCTTTGAGGCGGTTTTTTGGGTGATATTTATGTTCAGCAAAAGAATAGGCCTGTTGAATTTTGACGTGAACTATAATAGATATATAGATATGGTGATTACATGCAGTTTTCAAGTCAAGTATAAGACCGATTCGGCGAAGGTCACCCTTGTGCATGAAGTAAGAGCGGGGGGAAATGGGTGATGTGATCGAAGAAGACAATTAGGTTCTGCAAAAAATCACACATAAGCTGCAGACAGAAGAATTTGCAGTAAATGTATGAGTGGATGCAGATTCAAGGCCTGCTGTAGGTTGATATCCGGATAAAGTTGTAAAGGCCGGGGTTATCCTTCATAGCATATAGATCTATAGAATGGCAACTTGTTGGCCATCGTAGTTTACTAAATTTCGCCTGCTTTGCCGCTTGCTCTGACAAGCTGAAGCAGGAAGGAGTTCAAGGAACGTAGACAGTCAGACGCATAAAGCAAAATAGTCTACCATAATATAACAACCCAAGTATCTAACTGGAGACAGGCGATGAAAAGAAAAGAATTAATCAGGCATACACCCAGACTGAACTAGCCTTTCAGCCACACAGGCTATCCGATACATAGGCCTACATACATATAGTACATACATATACCGACATGATGTAGGATTGTATACTATAGGTCAATGCATACTCAAATTTTCTTCCAAATTCTCCATATATCCCCATATTACACGCACCCTTTTTGAGTTTATGTGATCCCATTCCAAAATCACCATCCTCAGAATCTGAAAGATACACGTCCGTAGGCCTATGTTATTGAACTAGCCTCTCGCACAGAGGGGTAGACTTAGGTGGGATAGGATCAAGGAACGGAACCCGGAACTTGTGGTGGTGACGGAGATGCTTATATCTTATATATCCCCCCCCCCAAATATTTTAGAAAATATTACCACAAACATTATCATAGATTTATACGGTGTTATCCACTGCTTATCCATAATTACCAATTTTGATACAGATGACAGCTTAAACTACCACCATTACGTTGTGTAAATTAACAAGAATTTAAGATGCGGGTAGGGGAATTATTCAAGTCTTAAACCACGTATCTGAGCACTAAAATTATGATTGAATTTGTCAAGGTAACAGCTTAAAATGCCATTAAAACAGTGGGCAAATTACGTTTTTTTAAACAATGGACGAGAAAAGAAATTATGATAAATTTTTTAAATGACAGCTTTAGATGCGGGAGTTACAGTGTGCAAATGAAAGAAATTAAACTTTAATTTCTTTCATTTGCACACTGTAACTCCCGCATTTAAAGATTATTAAACAATAAAGAGGAGACTCTCTAAACTCTTAAGCCATATATCTATCAGCATTTAAAAAGAGCAATTTTGTTCAGATGACAGCTCAGAATGCTACAATTACAGTGTGGAAATTCAAAAATATAAACAATGGTGAGGAGCATTTATTGAAGTCTCAAACCATGCCTTTTGGCGTGAAATTTGTGAGCAATGTCTTGAAGATCACAGCTTGAAAGTTGCCATTATAATGTTCTAATCGAATATATTTAAACAATGGGATGGGACACCTATTAAAGTCCTAAACCATGACTATCAGCACTGAAATGATGAGCAACCTCGCTAAATTGCAGCTTAGAATGCCACCAGTGCAGTGTGAAAATTGAAAAAATCGAATTTGGGATTGGTACATCACCTTCCAAACCCCTACCCTGCTATAGGCGCTCGTGCATTGGAAATTATTGTCCTTCGGTCGCTCGTTCGTTTCCACAAACCCAGGACCAAGTCTGCGATTATTTTCGCACACACATTCTGGTTCTCATGAATGAGTGACACCAGAGCTTGCAGCATATAAAATTTTCAGCAGTCGTACCCTAAGCCAAGTCATGGTGTGGTAAAATATCATTTACATGTAGATAAGCGACGCGGCTCCAGGTTGAAAGTGCTGTTAGCCTACACAGTACATATTCGTGTTGATGTGGGTGTCAGTATAGGTCTATCGATCAATAATGACCATTTGGGAGGTTTGCTCGTGATATTTATCAGTCTTACATCGTATTTTGCAGTTAATGGGTCATATTTAGGCTAATACAAAATTTGAAATTAGCTGAAAGATTTTATTTTTTCTGGAAATGTCTAATTTTGTCTGCTAGTTCTAGCTTTGGCAAAACAATAATGATGTCGATCTTAATTACTAGGGTTTCATAGCGGAAAAGCAACATTTAGACATACCCTTACCTCATACATGCAAACTTTGGAAGTGTCCAGAAACATAGGACCATTGAACTTTATTACACTTGCAATCTTTCTGAGCTATTTCCAATTATGTGTGCCTTTTAACGTGTACTGATGACAATCCCAGCAGCAGCAGAGGATCTTTAAGGGATCTTTAAGGGATCTCTAGTCGATTAAGCATATTGAAAAGTCTAAAACGTCAAAGAACGTTTAGCTGATTTCATTCGTTAACTCATTTGGAGATTTTGCCATGATGAACTTTGAGTCAGACATTATCATAACGTTATTGATTTTGATCTGTAGCCTAATATGAATTTTTATAAAGTCGGAAAATCTTAATATTAAACATCTGAGGCTCCAGTCGAAGGCCAAGCGCAGAGCACCAGCTTATTAACGAGCGCTCACCAAAAGCTACTTCTGAAATAAGCAAGCCTATTAAACTATTTTAAAGCAAATTAATCGAAAAATTAATCGAATTCACTCTTTTAAATAAAATGAATGCCAAAATATGCCTTCTGCTTTTGGGACAAATCCCTGATCAACGCCCTTTCCTATGTCCAGTCTCAAAATACGTCATTTATGTGCAGTTGAGAAAATTCCTTAGAATAACCCCTGCTGCAGCGCACCGTTTAATTACAATACACGAACGTGACATTTAGACGGACATAATCACACCTATCCTAGATAGCACAGGCACGCCCTTATAGGCTACCCTCTGCATAGGAAAGCGAAGCAGCGAGATTAAAATCTTATGGCGGTAGGCCCTATGATTCCTTCGTGTTCTCAGATTAAAACTATGAGCTTATTTTTGACCTATTCTTTATTATCGTTCACATAGCCTACATGTACACTAATGTCATCTTGCAATGTGACTGCAGTCTCGACTCGAGACGAAAACATAATATTAATATTGGAGTTCGGACTCAGTATAGTTTTGCCTGTCAACAGCAGACAACAGTCTAAAGTAACGAAGTAGCCTAATGCAAGTGTGTTCACAAAAACCACAACTAAAAATGTGAATTACTAATTACTAATTAGGAATGCCTATAATAAATAATTAATTTAGCAATCTGTGTGGGCCCCTGGAGGTCGTGGGCCCGTGTGCTTTGCACACATTGCACACATGGTAGCTACGCCACTGAGCTGAACTTGTTCAGCGGAAGGGAATGTGAGCAGACACAGACAGATCATGGCTCCTCAACGTCATCGGATCGCTGCTGCGGAAGATTTACATTAAATTACATTAATTACATTATATCGCATTGTATTACATTACAGAGGACGGGTCGACAACAACAACAACAACTAGAACCATTGAGAATTAAACTATGAAAGACCAGACGAGACCAAATCGATCGATCAAACCTGATCAGCCAGGCTTAGACCAGACTAACCAGACCAGGAGGCAGAGTTTAGATCAGGCCAGACAAGACCATAGTCCATACTACTTTGGTCTAGACTCGAGACCATGCGTATACGCAGAGTCGATCATTTAACTCTGCAGCGTGGGAGGCTGCAGAGCAGTTCAGATAAACGCTACAGATCAAAGAAGGCTATCAGATCAGTTCAGATCAGTTCCGAACAGATCCACAAACGAAACAGAACCGACCTTCGTTTGTGTCGTATATGTAGTAGATGTTCGTCCATTCGTAATGCTGGATGACAGCCAGCGTGGCCTGATGATGGAGCGGGCGCATGAAGACCATGAAGGGACTGACGCCCGTCGTCCCCCTTCCGCCGCCGCCGCCGCCGCTGTTCGGTGGACTGCTGAGGCTGACGTAGGGGATGTTGTAGATACGACTGAACGAGTCGGAGACTTGTTGAACCGGTCGCTCAACGAGACCGAACGATGCGAAAATCCCGTAGGATAAAGCCAGACACACTGTGTGGATACAAGCAGACAACAGAAAAACAAATCTCTCAGTCGTTGATGACGGTTGCTGCCAGCTTTTGCCTTAACATGTCACAATATAACCTAACCATACATGTTACAATGTACATAGCACTGAATAACACGACATACCATATATATATATAGGCCATACATATATATAGTCTGGCCTGTAACCAGTATCAATGGATCTTAGGCATCATTAGATTCTGATCCGTATTCCATACAATGGCCGAGTTGAGAATGATATTAACGTGACAACATAAAACCGGTTCTTCTATACTGCATGCCCGTGTAAGCTGTACACTTGCGCTTAATGATGATTGATGAATACAAACTCATTCTGATTTAATCTAATATTGTCATTAATGTGGGGCGCCGTGGTGTGGTGGGTTCGGTGCCTTGTGACCGATGGGTTTCTGGTTCGAATCCACCTCAAGACGCCGCGTTGGAACCTTGCGCTTCGGCGTGAAACTCCGATGCAGTGTCCGCGCTCTATAGTCGGGAGCGCCTCTGAGTAGAGCCCATATAGCAAACATAAATAAATGCAGATATATATAGACTCTATACATTATATAATAGTTCTTCATGTATGTAGCAGCATTGTAGCTATCAAAGCACCGAGCGATCCGACTCCAATCCTAGAAATCTTCTCTAATTCCTTTTCAGTTTCTCTTATAACCGGTTTTCATAAAAGGCAGAGACTGATCTGCGTCAGAACAGTCTAGAAAATCGCCATCTGGTGTCAAGTTTGATGAATTGCTTGAGCGATTTGCAACGACTGCAAAGCGCTGCTGCAATTCGTCGCTGGAAATATGTTTCGCCTCTCGGCCGCCAGGGGCGCCGCCACCGCAGACAAATCGAGCGACGATGATAGGCATGATTATCGTAGAAGCCGCGATAGCGTTGGCTCTGATTGACCTGCTCGAGAACCCACCACCCACCACCCACCACCCACCCACCACCCACCCACCCACCCACCAGTGCACTACGGTCAATGGAAGGAACGAATAACAAATCCAGGCTATGAATGAAGGGAATGGAATATGAAAGAGGGTTGAATAGGGAGCAAAGGAAAAGTAGATGCTTGGTTGAGTATGAGGAAAGAAAGATAGAAGAGTGTGAGGAGAGTGAGATGGAAAAGAATAGCATGAAGAGAGGGAGGGAGAGAGAGAGAGATGAGTGTGAGGACAAAGAGAGAGAGAGAGACAGACAGACAGACAGAGAGACAGAGAGACAGAGAGACAGAGAGAGAGACGTACAGTCAGATAGGCAGACAGAGACAGACAGACAGACAGACAGACAGACAGACAGAGAGAAAGAGAGAGAATTAGCGGAGTACGAGGGAAGAAAGATGAAGGAGTAGGTCCTATGAGGAGAGAGAGATAGAGAGAGAGAGAGAGAAAGAGAGAGAGAGAGAGGGAGACAGAGAGAGAAAGAGAGAGAGACAGAGAGAGAGAGAGAGAGAGAGAGAGAGAGAGAGAGAGAAAGAAAGAAAGAGAGTGAGAGAGAGAGTGAGAGAGAGTGAGAGAGAGAGAGAGAGAGAGAGAGAGAGAGAGAGAGAGAGAGAGAGAGAGAGAGAGAGAGAGAGAGAGAGAGAGCAGGAGAGAGAGCGTGTAAGAGGAGAGAGGAGTTTAAAGCAAAGGACAGAAGGAGAGAAAGAGAAGCACACGGAAATAGAAAGAGATCAAGCGTGCGACGAAAAAGACTGCTCGCTTATTTTTTAAAACCAATTTTCTCGTATACGAGAGTCGGATAATATAATATAATGATAGTATTGGCATTTGAAGGGATGTGATCGACATAATATTCCCACAGGTCAAGTGCTTGGTACGTCTTTCGTCTTATAGCCATGCAGACACAGAAAAAAAACAGCAGCAGAAGAAAATAGCTTCAGTTGTTTTTAAGGAAGTTCCAAAGGCACAGGCACGTGACTCATACTAAATGATATTTTCTTTCTGCGAAAACTAAAGTTAAAAGCAGAAGTATAAACGAACTCATTGACAAAAACTAGAACGAAAGTAGGAATTATTCCTAGCTTCGAAACGAAATTAGGATTAAGATCGCTGCAGAATTATATGTCGAACCAAAATTATGATCAAAATTATGGATTATTTCCAGATCTTGAATCATTTTAATTCCTGTAGTAGGTCCTTACTTATACGGTGAGATTGAAATGAAGGCGGATAAAATCGAGAGGCTATCCAGGCACAATATTACATACCATTCTCGAGGTAATAATATAGCCTACAACCGTCTGGCCTACTTTGTCTAATAATTGTCCCACGCCCCTGTCCTACCATTTACGTACGCCATTTTAGTTCAGGTTTGATCGTTAAATTTCTAAATGATGGGTTTATCGAGAATGTTGGCCGGAAGCAGTGGCGGCGCCAGGATTTAAGTTTTGGGGGGGCTGAGTCCTCGCGGAGGAAATTTTCCATTCTCATCCGCCAAAATTTCTGACGACCTTTTTTTAGTTATCCGGTCGAAAATCGTAAAAATATAGGCAGTTATGAAAAACCAGATGACCTTCTAAGGGGGGAGGCTTAGCCTTAAATACGGGGGCTTAGCCCCTCCCTAGCGCCGCCATTGGTCGGGGGTACTCGGAATGGCCGGGTTTGAGATTCTTTCCATTTTGACATATATCTTCAGGTCAAGTACTAAACAGTAAAAAAAGACAGAATAACAGCATGGACGATTGGACATTGTCCATCAGTAGCAAATCATTTCTACAGTAATGTCCTTGAAATAATGATCCAGCTGAGCTGCTGTACAATGTACAGTCTGTCAGTCTCTTTTTTATTACAGTCGGCTGCATCGTTATTTTGCGGTCATATACTAGGAATGCTTTTGCCTTCTGGCGGGAAAGGCAAAATTCGTAAAGCTAAATTATTGGACAATTTCAAAGAATCCGTTGTCAGCGTCACAGGACTTTTTTTACACAGTCACGGAAAGAATTTTTGTATAGGCCTATATGTATATAATGTGTAATTTATAGACTTAACCTATATGGACAAGGAATTCGAATGAAAATCTCTGGAAATGAGAATGCCTTCGAAATTGAACGAAACAATCTTATACATCGTGGGGCGCGGTGGTGTAGTTGTGGCGTCGTTGCCTTGAAGCCGGAAGGTTCGAGGTTCGAATCCACCTCAAGTCGCCGCGTAGGGACCTTGAGCAAGTCCTTCATTCGCAATTGCTCAGCGCTTCGGCGTGAAACTCCGATGCAGTGTCCACTCTGCAGTCGGGAGCGCCTCTGAGTAGCGAGCTTGAATGGGCGCTATAACAAGTGCACATACAAACATACAAACAAACATAGGCTGCGTTAGAATACAGTTTATAGCATTGAAATTAACAATAATTATTATTTGTTTTGGAGAAACTAAGTAAGAACTAAGAATACTTATTTAAGAACTAAAATAGTTGCGATAGCCAAAATTATTTGTGAAGCAAAATAAGAATTAGAAGTTCAAGAATACAGAACTGAATTAAAACTATATATAGGCCTAATATAGGAATCATAATTATTTATTTTAGAAGTGAAACATCAATGCTCAAACTTGTCTATATTGTTTGTATGTGTGTATATGTTTATGCGTATGTGTGTATATGTTTATGTGCATGTGTGAATATGTTTATGTGTATGTGTGAATATGTTTATGTGTATGTGTGTATATGTTTATGCACGCATGCATCTGCACATAGGCCTAGACATAGCAGAGCAAGCCATTTATTAATGCTACCACAATTCCCATCACAGATGTTATAAGTTATAACATCACATGAAGTGGTGGTGGTATTTGCTTGCAGTTTAACGTCACTATGTGGTAACAAAGACCATTAACGACGCCCTCCTCCTTTATACAGGCTTGGAACTGGCAATGGCAGAGTGCAACCAGTGGCGGAGTTATCACATGAAGTAATTTCAATTTATCAATATCAATCATGGGGCGATCCAAAACGTCAGTGTTCATCTTAAAAATGGATATGCCTCATCTCCAATGCATTGGCTATAATTATTACATGAAACAATCATGTTTGTGTTTAATTCGTCTTCCAGAATTACACAGAGACTAATAAACAGTGCAATAAATTATGAAGCAGGGCCGTCCTATTCTGAAAACACAGCTAGATCTAATGGCAAATATGTCTTTTGAAAAGGCAGATGAAGCGGTTAAAAACAAGATCGGGGACGATGACTTTATTGCAGAGCAACCGGGTGGGAATGGGGGGTCGACGGCACTTTATTTCAATTTATATTTAATATTAAAATGAAAAGTAACATTAAAATAGACACATATATAGGTCTAAATAAAGCAATTTACAGTTTGATATTATGTTCCAGTCGCAATATTGTTTTGTGTACTGAAAAAGGGCTCGTGAGGCTATATATATATTATATATATATAATTATAAAGGACAGACATGGTAGCAGTGGGGACAATATGAAAGGCGTGATTGTTTTTTGTCGGATTGCCGCTGCAAAACAGTAAACACCTCATTAAATGCTAAATTAGTGCAAAAACACGTAAAGCTGAGAATTTTGAACTCATCGTCAAGTCGTTTCAACGGCCGAATGCCAAGTCATTAGCCCGAAATAACCCACCGCTGAGGCTCCAAATAACCCATTACTAGAGGTCCCCATGCAGTAACCCATCGCTATAGGTGCCCGCGTAACCCATCGCTATTTATGGGCCTCATACATGCACAACACATCTGCAGAACATTGACGTCAGCATGCCTGCATGCAAGCTGCAGGAGACGTTCATATTTTAACGCCTTTGCGAGACGCATTTTGAGGGATTGACTCATATGTATACTGCATGGACATCGTCACCACCACCAAACGCCCTCTGTGGCCGAGCAACAGACTCGCTTTCGTATGTGGCTGTTGCTGCCAGTGCTCTGTCATCATCCATCTTTTGGAATGCAATTCAAGTATATATAGGACGATTCACAGTGTAGATTTCGAAATATCTATGCTTCCAAAGGAACACTGCATGGCAACGAAATCTTTTCCCAGCTCGAACACCCGGCAAAACAGTTGGTTGATTTCATCAGCCTGAGATTTATAATGCACCAGATGAAAACGCGTTCAGTGTCTGCTATACACAGGTTGGACCAAAAACCTCCCTAAGGGCCAGAAGTAAGAATTTTTAAATGAAGTTTTTTAGGCTTAGAGGCAATTCATATTTAGGCCTACGCAGAATGACCGGATTTCACAGAAATATTTCAAAATATAACAAAAGTTATATCACTTTTAGTGAGTCCACCAAACGTTTTTGACGAATCAAAACAAACGCAACAAAATGACACAAAAGCGATATTTTTTGCCCACCCTGTATAGCGTGGGCGTCTAACAACGTTGCCATTTCGACTCGTGATGCCATACAACGTGGAACCTCCGCTGTGCCAGATGACTTAGAAAATGCTCACGAGCCACGGCGGTTTTCCCACTAGGTTAGATACAAAGGGAACAGAGCAATGTCTGCAGTGAATTGACATTGGATTGACAAAGCTATAGTCCACAGACTCCACACGACTATAATCAATCATCCACCTAGAAATCCAGTTGCGAACAATGCATGGTTCCTTTATAAGTGAATTTCAACCCACCATTGACAGTCCAGCATTTAACCGTGCACTATCAGATACACCTCGCTTAAATGATAAGATTAGGTTAATAAGGCAAAGTTATAGAGTTCAATATAATAGGAATAGCCAGTCGTCTCCTGAACCTAAATACAGTATAACATTACTATAGACGGTGACTGCAGGGATGGCAGTGTCGAGGGTTTTACGTACAATGTATACATACAACCTGCAAGTAAACACACATCCAGCAGACGCACGTCTTAAAACTGGACAGAAATCCATAAAAATCCAGCTTATAATTATGATGATGATGATGACGACGACGACGACGACGATGACGATGACGATGACGACGACGGCGACGATGACGATGATGATGATGATGATGATGATGATGATGATGATGATGATGATGATGATGATGATGATGATGATTGTGAAATCTGGGACGAGGACTGATTTCTCGGAGATTCATTTTTTAGTCCTAAAATAATGTTTATAAATCCTGGGGTATCATTTATACGGTTATACCTCGGTAAAAAAATAATAACGACAATGCCGTAACAAGGGCGCCTCACATAGGTCTACAACCCACGGTAGAAGAGGCCTTGCAAAAATAAGTAGGTCATGAGTCCTGACTGAAGTCCTTATTTCAGAAGCAAGACAAACTCGCAAGAAATACAAGTTTAAATTCAGAATCAGTGTTTTAACAATCGAAACTATCAAATTTATGTAAACGTCACAGATATTTTGAAATCAACACATATCCGGTAAAAGCGACATCTCTGCATGCTCTGGAACCGATTGCTTATATTTAAAGTATAATATAACGGAAAAGTGAAGTTATTAAATCTGAAGTATACAGGCTGAGACAAAAAAGTAGACGACAGAGAAAAATGAGCGTGATGAAAACATGCAACTATACAATGTAAAAGAACGATTTACTGTCATCAGAAATATTGGTGACTTCAAACCTTGAATAGTCTATACTCTATAGGACTACAATGAATCGGTGAACATTTCTCACCAATATTTTTCACCATGTGGCACTCGCAAAACAGAATTCATCGTCCTCCTCTTTATAGTTTAATACATGTCATTCATGCAGTGCGTGTGCATGTGCTCTAGCATGACGTTGCAATATTATCTGTTGGGAATGCAGATGTGTAATCTGTTGGTTGCATACTCTTTTGGATACATACTCTTTTGGATACATACTCTTTTGGATAATACTCTTTTGGATACATACTCTTTTGGATACATAATTTTATACTATTTTGGATACATACTCTTTTGGATGCATATACTATTTTGTATACATACTCTTTTGGATACATTATACTCTTTTGGATACATACTCTTTTGGATACATAATTTTATACTATTTTGGATACATACTCTTTTGGATGCATATACTATTTTGTATACATACTCTTTTGGATACATTATACTCTTTTGGATACATACTCTTTTGGATACATACTCTTTTGGATACACATACTATTTTGGATACATACTCTTTTGGCGAGCAACATAAATCGTAATTGCGACTCTGTTCATTCATCAATAACCATTGCAAGTCGCTTGCTTTGAACGCTCATCTCCCTCACGCATGCGCACTGTCATTTACGGCTTGTCATTTTCTATTACGCACGCGTAAATGAAGTCGCTGCAGTATTGCCATGAGTGAACACTAGAAGTGCGTCGGTAGAAATGAATATACTGCATATTATATATATTATGTAATTATATATACGATCTACATAATACACAGAAGCTGCAATATTTATGTATATATATATATGCATTCATTCATGGACTAATTCACTAATATACATAGATGACATTTGCTGAACTCTCTCTCTCTACATGTAGATATATATAAATAATTTAATGTATACATATATAGGCTATATATGCCTATGCCTCCATTATATAGATCGCTGGATAATGTTACACTATTAGCGCTGAAATCCACTAATTATATTTATATATAATATAATATTATCTTCTATATTTCCCTGTAACTTTGGTGTCACATCTGATATCGGACGCAGTGAACTATACACATGTTCTTGATTTGCGATATAGTCATTATTGTAGGCCTAATATATGCCTTCCTATAATCAGTGCCGGCGCCAGGATTTCAGTTTTGGAGGGGCTGAAGCCCGCGGCCAAATTTTCCATTTTCGCCGCCAAAATTTCTGACGACCTTTTTTTTTTTTAGTCATCGATCAAAATCGTGGCTATTTCAATGTAAAATAAATTCAGATGGTCATTGTTTTATGGGGGGCTGAGCCTCTTGTAGGGGGGGTTAGCCCCCCCAGGCAACCCCCTTGCGCCGCCACTGCCTATAATATACTACAATTTTGAACAAAACGCTACTTTTTCTATACTGAACGGTTCATTAAGCGAGCAACCATATTAATCCTTTGTGTGTGTTTGTGTGTGTGTGAGTGTGAGTTTGTTTGTGTGCGTGTGTGTCTTTGTGTATGCATGTGTGTGTGACATTCTTTTAGGTTCGCACCAAATACTGCATGGCTTGCGATCTTTTAATTAAACACCTGCGTACAGTTCACGAGTCGTCCATGAACAAAAAACCGCTTTTTCTTATTTAGGTCACGCTGTTTTTCATGCCTTGCCCGTTTAGCGTGTTTTCGTTGATTTGACATCGATTTTGTTGGCCTCATTATGACGATAGTTCGGTTTTTATCTCGAGTTTTTATGCTTCGCGTTTTCATGGCAGAACTCGGTTAATGGCAAGTCTGGTTGGCTTCTGGCTGTTCACATCCATCACAGATGTCTGGTTTATTTGAGACTTCGGTCTATGGTCTATTTAGACCTACATTGGTCCTAGTATATAGGCCTAGTGGGTCACTGTGGGCGACTATAATATTTACATACAGCTGCTTTCTGCATTTCTTGATATGTTGGGTTTGACATGCAACAGCGTATACGTATCTTACACATGCATAAGAGAGACCGCTCCTAGCTATTATATAGGTTGTCTTGTTATAACTCGTGGGACGAGGTGGTATAGTGGATGTGTTCGTTACCTTGCATCCGGAGGGTTACAGGTACGAATCCACCTCAAGTCGCTGAGTAGGGACCTTGGGCAAGTCCTTCACTCGCAATTGCTCAGCGCTTCGGCGTGAAACTCTGATGCATTGTCCTCGCTGTATAGTCGGGAGCGCCTCTGAATAAAAAGCATGAATGGGCGCAATATATAGCAAGTGCACATACATACAAACATAAGAGGGTTATATACGAAGACACCGATTTAAGATCTTCATATAGTCCAAAGGCGCTATTAACCAAAGATTTTTCAACAGCAGATGCCTGGAATGAGCCAAATGATGAGGCAGTTTCGGTGTAGACACTCCGAAACTTCAAGGAGATGCTATGCAGGGCAGATAATTATAGGGTTTATTAGACATTGTAATAGTGGTGGTTTTCACACAGATTTCAAATCCGTAAACCCTGTTATATTACTATATTATATTCTCATTTCTCTCATAAACAGCCAGCAAATTACAAAATCGTGAAATTTGACCCATGCAATGTATAAAATTGATCTGAATAAACTTAAGAATGATGCTTTGGGATCTTCATAATGGTTATATTCTGCGCTAACGTATACATCCAGCTGACGCTTCTGTAAGTTCGGTTACATGCAGTGTATACTTTAAGTTAGGAGCTCCTGGACAGGCAAACTCCCTTTAGAAAATGAGAGAGTATGTATAAAAATATAGAGGAGCACACTGTAGCAGGACAGCGTTGGTTCGACCATTCCAGGATTTCGCATCATATATATACAAGCTTACTAAAGTTAAATAACAGTGCAAACTCGCTCGGAAACTTACATGTATTACGTCTGCATATATAACTCCAAGACCTCCAGGTGTCTTATATTTAATCGCGGAAGTAATTATCGTCGCAGTTGGGGCAACTTAATGGCAATGCCTATAGCCTTATATATAGATAGACTTAAGCTAAAACGAATTGCGAATGACAACTCGACTGCAAACCCGAATCCGCTACTTTCAAGTCAAATCATTGTCGGTTTCCTGTTGATTTCCTACTTCTATGCATGCATGCATGGTTCTTTCAGAAATCTTATTCGGATTTCCTCTTTTGTAGCTAAAAGCCCCATTAGCAGTGATCATGATGACAAAAAGAACCACGAGAAAATTGTGAACTTAGCTCTGTGCACGGGGGTGGGGGTGGGCTAAAACCCGTTATTCAATTACGAGATATCTTAAAGACGTGAAGTCTTTATCATTGGAAAACAGGCGAAAATACATAGATCATAACTATAGTGAACGACATTATTGGACGCCGATGTGATGAACGATAATAGGAGATTTTTATAAGTCGACGTTTCCGCGAACTCGTTCAGTAAATTAGGAGCGATCGATAATTATGAGAAAAATGTTCTTTTCCATTCGGATGCATGGATGATCGACTTTTGCGCTGTTTCGAAGAATTCACACGTCACACATGCAATCACTGACAACCGAATCTGTTTTGGAAGAGTGTTCTAGCGGCGATTATTTTTTCATCATTATTCATGTCATGCGAGTCGATATATTTTCGAATAACAACAAATAATAATTGCTTCGATAAGTTTGAGTTTCACCGATGACACTTGTATACGCCCTATGCATATGTCATGCATGCATGCTGCATTTATTATCGTATATAGGCCAGTGGTTCCTTCACTTCTCTGGGTCGGGACCCACTTGCAAAATTAATATTGTGGCCGTCTCGAGAACCACTGAATAAAGTAAACATCTTCTGTACTGAAATCTGCTTCGTATAAATCGACATGGAAATAATAAATTATGCTGATTTACCGACATCGTTTAAATATAGGCATACGGCCTATATCATATCTTAAACTTTACAATGAGACTAGTGCCAAATCATATTTATGCTGTTGCTCCGCTGTTTATAACAGGAATTTTTGGAATTTACGAATAAATGAGAAAAAGTAAATATTTCCCGAAAACCATAATTAGGGCAATCCACTATGCAGAGCTTCGACACCATCTTCTGGGTCGCGACCCACAGTTTGGGAAAGGTTGATGCAGGCTATATCATGTGTGCCTATAAATGTATGTAGACCTACAAGTCCTACATGTATTAGTGCATGCATGCATGATAGCCTATATGTAGCCTATGTATGCATGTGTGCCTGTCGGTGTATATGTGTATTTAGTCTGACTTGAAATTATAATTGAAAAACAAATTGAACTGCTCACATGCTCATTCGTATTTGCACCATGCATCCAGAGGTTAGAATGGTTTGGGTGAGCAGTGGGGGCGCCGAAGAAGAGTTTTTTGGAACGCATGCGCTTCAATGGTTCTATATGCGAATACATGGTGAGCAGTGGCAAGCAAGCTTTCCCATCCATTTTAGACCCTGCACACATCATCACTACCATCATCACTACCGGCATTATCAACTAAACAAGTCAGGAGGATATACATGTATTCTGTAGAACTATGTATCTATAGCTCGCAAATATGCTGAAATTGCAAAATGTAGTGTCCAACTATAAGCTTAAGCCGTCTATCAAGACAGTGTTCTCCTGTATGCATGTTCTGCACCGTGCATGTCTATCCATGGGTCCATGTATTCGTATACAATCATGTGTATGCGCGCATTCGTGTGGAAAGCTTTCGCTGTTAAGTGGAAAGAAAATGAATTTTCCCGCGGAATGTCGTTATACGAGTGATCCTTAAGCAGGTTTGAAGATCTGCAAGTGAGAGGAGAAGCAGAATGAGACAAAGGAGCATTGACGCCAATTGCTGCACTTTGTTTTCATAAGGAACCACGATTCTATTTGCTTGTTATGAATGTATAGAATTTATGTACACTGTACAATGTTCATGTGTTACCTATACACACTCATATGCAGGGCTGTTTACGAGGGTATACGCGGGTATGCTACAGCGTGTACTTACCTAAAATATTGTTTGACATATATTGTACGTGAAACCTGGAAGACAACAGCAAAGACAACAAAACAACTAAATGTCTTTCACCGGAGGTGCCTACGATCCATCCTGGGCATCTCATGGAAGGACCACATCAGAAATGAGGAGGTGTTGAGGTTGGCGGGATCAAGAGACCTGGAGTATATCATCATGGGGAGAACAGGAAGGTTGGCTGGGCACATCCTTAGACTTAGACTATATACCAAAGGAGAGGATTGCGAGGACGGCGATGGGATGGGTGCCGGAGAGTGGAAAGCGAAGAAGAGGCAGACCAAGAAACACCTGGATACGTGCATTCAAGGAAGACCTGGAGAGACTGGGGCTGGGCTGGGACGACTCAAATCGCGATTATATGATTATAAGCAAAAAAGAAAGAAAAAATCGGCTACAGTTTTACACCGACCACGACCGGAAAATCATCACGAAATCAACCGATGACTTTAAAAAGTCGGCAGAAATTTTTGAAGGAAAATTTTTAAAAGTCGACTTTTTCGGCCGCAGCGTGTACGGTACTCACCTCATATTTTGCCTGCAGTACATTCCAGCCCTGCTCATATGCATACAGATGCAAGTGTACATGTATATCATGCGTCTGTAGACATGTGTGCATGCATGTGGTGACAATAATATGTAATTCCTAGGCATATGCCTATCATTCAAGTACACACGATATATTCTGCAGGACATCATGTCGGTGACAGCCAGACGGACAGGTAGAAAGGCAGACGGATATAAGAACAGAGGTAGACACGGACATGTCTCAAGACAGACACGCAGACAGCTTTAAAGACAAAGACACACAAAGATATAACAACAGAGACAGAGATACTCAATCACACAGGGAGACCGATGAATGGGCATGAAGAAAAGAACACAGACGTATATGGAGAGACACAACCAGGGCAGGAACACATAGTCTACACGAATAGCCTACGCATGCACAGACGCATACAGACACCGATAGAGAGACGCAGCATCGTATATAGCTACACAATGGCAGACACAGGCAAAAGTACACAAACACACACACACACACACACACACGTATACAGGCAGATAGAGAAAAAGAAAGAGAGAGACACACACACAACAGCACACACAATGAAAGACACAGGCAAAAGTACACACAGACGTATACACAGACAGATAGAGAGAGAGAGAGAGAGAGAGAGAGAGAGAGAGAGAGAGAGAGAGAGAGAGAGAGAGAGAGAGAGAGAGAGAGAGAGAGACAGAGACAGAGACAGAGACAGAGACAGAGACAGAGACAGAGACAGAGACAGAGACAGAGACAGAGAGACAGAGACAGAGACAGAGACAGAGACACACAACAGCACACACAATGAAAGATACAGGCCAAAGTACACACACAGACATGCAGAGACAGATAGAGAGATACAGCAGCATATACAATGGCAGGCACAGGCAAAACACATTCGCAAAAATAAACGTATATATACACGGATAGATAGATAGACGAACGATCGCATGCAGTCCAAAGAGCGCATATATTAAAGCCTACTTCCGGTCGAGATCGAAGGTCTGTTTATGGATCAATGGACCCGGATGATGTCATGCAAAGAGATTTATGAGTGTCAGAAAGCAAATCGTCGACGTCACATCCGCTGACGGACGAGGACTTAGCCTGCAGTGCATGCATGTGTCTTGTAATCGGACAGATGCCTCCGCTGAGAGGCCAGACATCGTAAGCCTATTAATCGGCTGACTGGACAGACTTCTATCGCCCTTTAGGACACCGCTTGTGCTCTGCATGACATCAATCAGTTGAAGGTCAGAGGTTAAGGTCATCTCACCACTGCCCTCTACATGCTATTAGTTCCTGTATGCTTCGTTAAATCTTCTCGTAGGCTAAAACCAGGGCTTTTTATCGTGCCGTTCATGACCAAACGTGCAGTTCAAAAGGGATTTATGCAGGTGTAAAAAAGCACTTCTGTGCAACTAGAAATAGTGAAAAAAGGCCATTGTTACCCAAAAAGGTCACTGTCATCCGCTGTATTATTGACATTAAACGATTTTTTATAGGAGAAATAAGCATCAGAATGATAGCCTATATCCTTATACCATAAAAGTTCAGTACCATATAGAAGAGACATCGTAAATGGAAAGAATCACGAGAAAAGCCAAAAATCAGAAAAATCTTAAAAGGAAACTTTAGCATGCATGGGTATTAACGGGATGAGAAAGAAGACATTGTGCAGTTCTAAAAATTCCTTTTTTAAGAAGCCCAGCATATGACCATTGCATGGGACAAATATGTGGCATATTTTTAAACAATAGGCCTATATTTATGTATACTAAACTTTGACATCAAAGTGACGCTTAACGCAGAGTATAGAATTATTTTTCTGGTCTTAGCATTTCAAACTTTCTTTACAGTAACACTGCGTAAGTAGACAAAGTAGTTTAAGGTGTTCATTTAGAAAGGTGTGTTCAAAAGAGCCGACAAAGACTGAATAACAGTGAGTATATATATCGGATTCTACATTTTGAGCGTCTGTTCGTTCATCAAAGTCCGCGACCCACAGAAATCATCTATATAATATAGACCACCTTTACATATAATTTTTATGTTGATATATGCTAGCCATCCAGACCTAGTAGTGCACACTATAATTATACTATTCTTTCTAGTTTAACATTTCTGTCTATAAAGTGATGTGATGTATCCACGACCCATCGAGTGTTAAACGTCTATCTGCCAGCCACACCCAGACAGAGAAGAAGCTCAGCGTGAATCGGTGGCGAATGTAAGATAATTTGCAAACAAATTGGCTGCTTGTAATGTGATTTTTAGATTACGGTGGCTTCGCGAATGAATGGAGTGTCCTATAGGGTAACGAGGAGAAACGGGATGAGGGATGGACGCTCGGAAAGACGGAGAGGCTGAGGGAAGAGAAAGGATTTGAAGGAGGAGAAAGAGGGAAGAGAGAGAGAGAGGTGGAAGAATTGGAGGGAGGAATGAGGGGAAAGAGAGAAATAGCGAGAGATAAAGTGATGAAAAGAGAACGTGAGGAGGAGAGTTCGAGGAAAGGTAAGGATGGAAGGAGGACCAAAGGGAAAGAAAGACGAGAAGTGAAAGCAATGTAGAGAAAGAAGAGACAGAGAGAAAACAGTGAAAGGGAGAGTAAGAGCGACATAGACAGAGCAAGAAAGGGGAGAAATAGAGAGAGAGAGGGACAGACAGACAGACAGACAGACAAAGACAGAGAGAGACAGAGAGAGAAGCAGAGAGAGAAACAGAGAGAGACAGACAGACAGACAGACGGAGACAGAGACAGAGAGATACATAGAGAGAAACAGACAGAGAGAGACAGAGAGAGACAGAGAGAGACAACCAGATAGAGAGCAGGGGAGGTAGACGTGGCAGACGAGGCGTTGATTTGATAAAGATAAGTGGAAGATGTCACTGGGTGGCGTCTCATCATGTTCTAAACGAGAACGGAAAGACATTGTCACCATTTGCTGTTCAGCCATCCATCCAACCAAACCAATACATGTGCCACAGTATATGTATGTACAATGCATGTCCCTATTGTTCTGTAACGCCCGCCCCTATCGGCCTCCCCGGAGTCGCCACTTCCGGATCCTCGCTCGATATGGCCGCGTGCTGCTGTGGACAAGCTCTAGAGATAGAGGGAGGACAGGAGGAGGTGACTTCTGGGTTCGAATCCCAACCCAGGAAAGGCGGCCAGTCTTTTCGACTACCGTACTCCCTATATGAAATTGGCGGCCTACCAGCCAATCTATCACTTCTCCGCAATATACCAGGTTGCGTGAAATCTTTAGGCCTAGCACCCAAAGTTTCCTCCAGGCCGATGGTCGAGTGGTATGGCGCGTCCGCAGTGGTAATAGCGGTGAGGTAACCAGGGTTCAAATCCACAGCAGGCTTGGGTACCGGCGACGCCTCTAGCCTTTCCAATCGTGATACAACTTCCGTCAGCGCTTCCCTGACATTATCTCTTACAGCCGAGATCTCCTCTCTTACATTTGATTGCACCGCCAAGACATTGAATTCTACCGTGGAAATCGCCTCTTGCGTGTCCCTGGCATTAGTTTCAATTGACGACTGCATAAAAGACATCGCCTCATGAGTCGACTTAGCATTAGTCTGTATTGCTTCATGAGTCGACTTAGCATTAGTCTGTATTGCTTCGAGCAATATCTCCATCGAGGAAGGGGGCCGTGAAGGCTGAGCAGGGGTGACTGGCCTAGACTCCTCCATAGCGCTATAGAAATGACTCCTATCTTTATAGCTCACAATCAATCAAGTATTCATTCAACGTCAGTTGCATTCAATGCCATCAATGATCAAAGTCAGTAGTTTTATTTAATATTTCTTATTATTAACACTCAATTGAATCTTCAATTGACATCAATTATGTTCAAAGCAATCAAACATAAAAGTCAGTAAGTTTAATTATCAGTTCCTATCCTTGGTAAAGACATTCAATGAAAATCAAATGCAACAATTCAATGCAAACACCTATCAACCGGAGTAGGCCTAAATTAAATCCCGATTGACTCTCAAGTCCCACAGCCAATTTCAGTTCAGCCCAAAATATCTAAATAACCGATCGTATTAATTCCCCAATAAAGCGTACCTTATGTCCGAAGACAAGGGACAAAGCCGATCGTGTGCGAAGAACATCGACGAAGTCGAATTCCAAGAGAGGCGACGAAGGCACAAGCAAGGCGTCGAGTTTGAAACGCCCGAAAAGATCAGCTAAATCCGTCGCTGATTTCACGCAATGAACAACAATTTCGGCTATGTATCCAAGCCGTTTGAGAAAGACGCCCTTAGGCAAATAATACGAACAAACGCTTCGCAACACAATTCCGAAGAACGAGAACAGAGCGCTGACGATTCGAAGCCCACGATAAATCACTCCGTGTGACAGGGCGAAGAGAGGCCTTGAATTAGTAATCCAGGAATATATCCGAAGCGAGAGCGAAGACAAAACTTGCAGCGACGCTGATGTATTTCTCGCAACAAACAAACTCTTTTATTTAATCGACTCCATGTCGAGAGAGAATGAATCGCCGACAGAATCCGTGTATGCGCAACTAGTGCAAGCAGGCGCTTATCCTGGCCATGCTTCACCAACTTGATCGAGCCTAAAACTACCAACCGCCGCAATACATCCGACCGCCCTGAGATCCTGTGCGCAACTCAGCCTCTCAGCGTCGCGCTGCTCTTTTATAACTGCCTGACAAGGAGAGCGTCCCCCTTTCTGCGCATGACCAGCAAGCGAGCCGCGCGCGCAAACCCAGCAGCAACGCAGCTGTTTCAAGGCGGCAAGAATCAGCTGCCACGTGCGTCCTCTCCTGTGTATCTCCGCGTCTGTCTGTAGCTCACTGTCTTTCTCCTTCAATCTCTCCTTCTGAAAAGCGCCATCTGCCGCTGATCACGTAGGCATCAAATGCACCAGTTCAACCTTGAGAAAACACACGTACACAGACCCACACGCCAACGGTGTTTCCTTCTCAATCCGTGTCCCTGCCTGTGCTTGTCTGGCTGGCTGTATTCCTCGCTCACTCTGATCATCAGACCACCTCAGAGAGCGTGCGAAAGTTTAATTACCCTCATCGACTGCAAGCGGCGCGGCCTTTGAAGACGGCCGAGGCGTCAATTGCCTTAGCGTGGGAAACTACGCGAATCGGAGGCGCAGCTGCAGCGGCTACGTCAGCGGTCGCTGTGACCCGTGTCAAGCGCAAATCAACATTAAAATCTAGGTCACGAAGGGCAACTCAAAAATACAGAAATAAAACAAATATATCAGATCCCTGAAACCCATAATCGATCAGAAATTAAATAAAAATAATAATATTAACTACCAGAAACTCGTAGCGTAGTCATACAATCGCTACACTATTCTCGGCCCTCCCTGATTTCAGGATCCCTTTAATTGGACAAATGGATCCTGAAATGTTAGTAAGGCCATACTCCAATTTTTACATCAATGATTCAAATGCAAGAATTAAAAATATATGCAACGAACAGTCCTCAACGTAAGCATCAGAAAGTTCACATTTTAGCGTTAAATGTCAGTTCAAGCGAAAGAAACATTTATTATTATTATAATTATATAGCTCCATCGCTAATAGTTCAGTAAAGCTCAAAAGCAATTCTATATATAGGTCTCCTTGAGTTTAGTTAAGCACAAAGTCCTCCACGGCAAGCATCGACTTAAGAACCCACGGGACAGCCACAAAAACCACTAGACCTTCGTTACCTTTACAACAGGTCATCTGATTAATAGGCCACCCATGGCCTTTACCATCGAGACTTCTTTAGGCATTTCATTGTAGGCAAACGTCTACATTTAAAGACTCATCTAAGCAGTTAAACCTAAGTCTCTAATCCCATTAACAACGGTGCTATCATAGCAAATTACCTGAGACTACACACACAGCTTAAGTCTCCAAAGGCCAATGCTCATTATAACTATCCGTAGGCTCCCCATCATAGTTTACCGTAAGAGCCCAGTCTCAACTTCAGCTTAATAAGCCGCTCGCTTCATAACATCTATCAGTATAGGCCTACTTATTTATTAAAAATGCAACCGATTATGCACAGAACAATAAGAACTTAATTAGGTCACCGTAACATATTACTGCAATTAACGTTACAGAACAGTCACACTGTGTAATCGTCTTTCACGATACAGCGTAACCATAAAAATCATAGGCCTAAAAAGATTATCATGATTTTAATATGAGATCTTAGTCTAAAGCACAAATCAACAGTTAGGCCACTTTAGTCTATCTTATGCATTTGCATCATCCTTCAGGCAGTCTATTATTAGCACATGCATCAGGCCACACACGCGTCAGCGCCTGGGAAAATCATCGGTCGATAATAATCGCCGCGTTGATGCGTCGACTCAGTACCTATTTCCCCACGCCATGCATCTACAGCGTGCGTCTAACCGTGAGAATTAGGCAACTAAACATCATCTCTATACATGTAGGCCCATGTGCATCGTACGACAGAGGTCGCGCTGACCTGCACAAAATTAAAATAATCCTAATTAAGCGCTCATGAAATTAGGATACAAAGTAGGCCTACAACATATCTGGCGCCTGTATTAACTATCAACGTTACAAATCTAGGCCTACTACGGATCAAATCATGATTATATAGTCCCATAATAATTTCAATGACGTTACTTATCCTTCCGTCGGTCCATCCACGACGAGCAATAATTATCACTGCCTTTGATGTGTCCCACGGACTACGCTGTCGCTATCCCCACTCTCTCTACAACTGAATCTGTAGAAGCCGTGAGATTCTAAGCGGCCAGCAACATCAACTAAATCGCCCTGTTCTCAGGCGTCGGGCAGCGTCGGAGGTCACGTTGTCGTGCACTAGATTAGGCCTAATTTGCAGACTCAAAATTAGGTCATCATTGATCCACTGATCCAAATATAAATCTACACAAGATTAATAATAATATTAAATCCAATGCTACAAAATCATTTAGGCCAACCTCATTTCTCGCACAGACAGAGCTCCTAATTATTTTATGCCTAGTCCTAATTAACATTATTAGGAAACCAGTTTAATCATAGTCAACACTGCAAAGTTATAAGACCAAATTATGCATCGCTAGAGCATCGCTACTATTAAAATTGTGTCTCAAACTGCAACGCTGATGCAGACAGTACACGGGCTAATCATTCAAGTAGGCCTATCAAATCAAACTAAATATATCTATATCCTGCGTCTATCAACTGCAACCAAAACATGTAGGCCTATGCAGGACTATTAATCAAAGAGCAGCTATGTATATTAATTTCACCGCTGTTAAACTCAAAACCTCGGTAATGCATTAAGGCGCTGAAGGACAATAAGGGACTATTATAGAACATTTATAGAGCGCCTCACTAAAGTTAATTAATAAGCATCCATACAATTATTATTATATATATATATGCGTTGACAATAGTTACGCATATAAGAACTCTATACACGGAACTTAGAAGCCTTAAAATTTAGCTGTGCAAATCCTTTAAAATTATTTTTTTAATTAATCATGTTATAGATAGAGCGGGACATAGGCCTAATGCAGATTTCGACTTTGAGCGTTATCTCACAATTACTTCTTAAAGACATAGGCCTACTATTTTAACGCAGGTCATAATATCACATAATCACATCATCATGGCTAATTCCACTGCAAGTCTAAGTTCAAGGTCACATAATCGTGATCAAGGCCTTAACTAAAATAGGCAATCTTATATACATCTACTGGAAAAATCAATATTTATATAGCGCAATGCAGGCAATGACAGTCCAGTTTTCTGTCTACAGCAGAGGCAATAATAAAATCGTCCATCGCTTCATTGCAAATGCAATACAATACTAATCTATATCACCATTGCGAACATTATTCTTAATCAGACAGTCGGCAATGCAATATTAATATTATGCAATACACATATGAATGCACAACATACGATGCAAGAATACAGTTATTTACACAGTAACACACACATGTAAAGCCTTCCACATGTAAAGTAAACGTATTCATCACAATCAAAATAAAACATGGTTACAGATGCTTCTGCATTCATAATGGCCGCCATTATGCGGTCATTAGGAACAGTACCTGGCCGGCCTCTTGATGACACGGCGGGGTCTCGCTAATTCCTCAGGAGCGTCGTTAGTATCCTCTGTCCCCGGAAACTCGATTGGTTCCTGCGGTTGTAGGTCGGGTTCGGTCCAACCTGACGGAGGTTCACCCAGGTACGGCTTTAATTTGTCGACGTACACCAGCAGCGCTTGTGATCTGGCGGACTTCTGGATCCGGAACAAGACCGGACTCACTTGCTCCATGATACGGTAAGGACCACAGAACCACTTAGCCCATTTATCCTTGATCCGAGTGTACTTCCGGGGATAGTAATAGTACACCCACTGTCCTTTCGTGAACGACGGCTTTTTGACTCGTAGATCATACCGGAAAGCACGGCGGACGGCCTGTTTTTGCATGCATTCCCGAGCCAACTGGAACACGTCTCGCATTTCCTCCGTTCTTTTCTGGATGTAATCGTTCACCGACAGCTGGGCATTGTTCTGGTTACAATCCCCAAGTACCAGATCGATTGGGAGGCACGTCTCTCTTCCAAGGAAAAGTTTGTTCGGCGTGAACCCCGTGCTTTCGTGTTGACTGGCCCGGTACGCTCCCATAATCCAGGGCAGGTGAATGTCCCAGTCTTTCTGATTCTGTGCGACGACTTTGCCGAGCATGGAATTTAGGGTTCGATGTAGACGTTCCACCGTTCAATTCGTGCTCGGTTTATAAGGTGACGTCCTGATTTTGTCAATTTGCATCAAGCGGCATAGATCTCGGAACAAGGCGGCCTCGAAACAGGGGCCCTGGTCGGTCAGGAGCTGTTTAGGGCAGCCGAATCTAGGAATCCACTGGTCCATCAACATCCGGGCTACGGTCGCGGCTTCCTGGTTGCGGATAGGGTAGGCCTCCGCCCAACGGCTGTAGTGATCGATCACGGTCATGATATAGCGATATCCACGACTGGATACAGGATGTGGTCCGGTTATATCGACGCCGAGACATTCCATTGGTTCTCCGACGGCCATGTCCTGTAATTGTCCTTGCCGAGGTGGCTTTCCTCGGATGTACCGGGCGCAGTTGTCGCATCTCTTGAGTTGCTGGTACACTTGGTCTCTCCAACCCGGCCAGTATGCTCGCTGCCGTACTTGCGCCGTGGTCCGCCGAACTCCCAGATGCCCTCCGGACATCCCTTCGTGCGCAATTCGAATGATGATTTCTCGTCGCCCGACTGGAGGTATTAACTGGTAGCGAATCGGTTCACCGTCAGAGTTCAGCCAAGCTCGATGCAGTAGTCCATTTCTGACAGATAACTGAGGCCATTGATGAATCAACGTCTTAGTCATTGCACTGCAACTCCGTATCTCTTCTCCGGTCGGCATCTCGGTCGATTTCATTAACCGTTGCAAGACCCAGTTTAGATCAGGATCTTGCCGTTGTTCTTCTGCTAAGACCACCGGATCCCAATCCGTCATTTCAGTCGAGGCAGGCTGAGATGGTAGGCGTCGTTCTTGGATGACGTTGACTTGGTTTGGCCTTCGAGACAGCGCATCAGCATTTTGGTGCGCGGCACCGGACCGATGTTGTATGTCAAATTCAAATTCCTCCATGACTGAGAGCCACCGTGCCTGCTGTCCAATAGGCAATGGTGTCTTGCGGAGCCATTGGAGCGCTGAGTGGTCCGTTCGTAGGATAAATTTCCGTCCAAGAAGATATGGTCTGAACGCTTTGAGAAAGTTGATTACCGCCAGCAATTCCCTCCTTGTCACGTCATAATTTTGTTCCGCCACAGAACACACTCTGCTCCCGTAACAGATGACCCTTTCTTGCGATTCCTGCATCTGAGATAAGACCGCCCCAATGGACTCCCCGGATGCATCCGTATCCAGTATGTACATCCCAGTATCGTTGGGAAGCGCCAAGATGGGGGATTCTGTTAAGCAGTTCTTTAGCTTTTGGAACGCGTTTTCACATGGACCAGACCAGTCAAACTTGTATCCCTTCTTAGTCATTTGGTGCAGTGGCCGGGCTATTTGAGCGAAACTCGGTACGAACTTGCGATAGTAGGAACATAAACCCAGAAATGCTCGAACATCTTTGACTTTCCGCGGCGCGGGCCAGTCACGGACGGCTTGAATCTTTTCCGGGTCTGTAGTTACTCCGTGTTCGCTGACCACGTGACCTAGGAACAACACCTTTTTCTGTAGTAGTTTGCACTTGGATGGCTTCAGTTTTAGATTAACTCCCTCCAGGCGAACGAGAACTTGCTCCAATCGAATCAAATGGGTTTCCAGATCGCTGGCGAAGACGATGATATCGTCAAGATAGATCAAACAGATCTCGAAGTTTAACCCCGCCATGACCAGATTCATCATCCGGCCAAACGAAGCCGGAGAATTGCAGAGCCCGAACGGAAGTACTTTGAATTGAAAACTTCCGCGTCGGGTGACGAAGGCAGTCTTGTGTTTATCCCTTGGATGAACAGCCAACTGATGATAACCGGCCCGGAGATCGAAGGTACTGAACCATTTCGCTTCGCCGAGGGCGTCCAGGCTCTCGCTGATCAGCGGAAGCGGGTAGGCGTCCTTGCGCGTCTTGGCGTTCACCGCTCTATAGTCGACACAAAAGCGAGGGGTCCCGTCTCGTTTCTGGACCATGACAACGTTGCTTGCCCAAGGCGACAGTGACGGTTCGATCAGTCCTTGATCCAACATAGCCTGCACTTGTTCGTCTATGACAGGGAGTAGCGAAAGCGGTTGTCGTCGCAGCGGCTGACGAACGGGTGTTTCGCTACCCGTGTCGATCTCATGTCGTAGAATGTCGGTGAATCCCAGATCCCATTCACCAAGAGAAAAGGCGGCGCGACGATCCATCAGGATTTCACGTAGTCTCTGTTGTACCTCAAGGGGAACGTCTTCAGCGATGTTCGACCATAACGGCCTCAGAATTACCTCTGCATCTTGTGAGTTGACATGGTCCTTGTCTTCCCTCACCATGGCGCAGCCTGCAGCGGGCTTGCTGTCCTGGTCAGCTCCGGCTACTGTCACTTCTTCCAGGGCACATTGCATTCCTTTCGACAATTTAATCATCTTGTGGGTCGGATTCAACACTCTGATTGTCAGGTCGATCGCCCGTTCCGGTAGAAGCGTTCCGGCGATTACGAGTCCAGATGCCAACACGTGTGGCGGCGTCGCCCATTGAGTTTTGGTCGGTCTCAGGTCTGGAAGTATGGCATACACCTCGACGTCCACTTCCGACAGTGCGGGAACATTCACGTGCTGCGCGGCGGCTATCCTTCGACAAATTCCCCTCCGGTCTTGACTTACCAAAGGAAATGAGCGGCCTTGTAGTACTATTGTTTTATCCGGAATGCTTAGATGAGCCCGTTGTTCTGTCAACCACCCGAGTCCAAGAATCAACTCACTGACTTGAGCCGTTACTAAACAGGGAACATCGAACTTGCAGTCGGCTGCACGACATCGAAGGACTGTCTCTCCAAGTACCTCTATAGCTGTACCATTTGCCGCGGTTAGCAGTTGTTTCGACGCCGTCATATTTTTCCGTCTCACCAGGGATGGTACCAGTGACATTTCGCTTCCGGTATCTACCAAGGCCAACACGTCCTTACCATGGATCTTCAGAGCCAAATACGCATTCGTGCTGCCTTGTACATGGTAAACATTTGCCGGTCCATTCAGAACCTCATTGGCTTCTGCTTCGGCTGCTTGTCGCTGGGGACAATTGCGCACCAGGTGGTCGGTTGCTGAACACTCATAGCATCGCCGCACATCAGTTCTTGCTTTTGTTTCCATCTCCATACGTGGTCGACGCCTACAGTTCGCGCTAAAATGTCCGAACTGATGACACAGGTAACATCGCGGAGCTCCCTGTCCATAACCTCCATTGTTGTTCGATCCTTCATTTCTAGCTGATTCATTCTGACCTCTTCCGGGTCCACGATTGTTGTATCTGGGTTGTGGCGCCGACACTGGTTGTCGCTCCTTCTTCTCTAGTCGCTCCACTTGTCTCCTCATTTGCTCCATCCGCCGTTCCAGATCCTTTACTTTCGACTCTTCTTCCTGTTCTTTAATTGCGTTGACACGGCCGTGTCGTCGGTCTTGTTGTTCATGGCCGCCGGCCTCTGCTTTCTGATAGCCGTCCAATCGCATCGCTACCTTGTAGGCTTCGTCGAGGGATTTCGGTTCTCGCTCTCGGATTTTCAGAGCAAGCGTTCTATCTCTCAGGGCATCCAAGAATGCCCGAACAGCAATTGCTTCGCTGTGAGCCGTCGAGGAACCCGGATAGGCTCGCGTGGAGAGACGTCGGATGTCGTCCACCAGGACGCCCATGTCCTCGTCGACTTTCTGTTTCCTGGTGCTTAGCTGCGTTTGGAACAGGGCTTGTTGTTCAGCGTTGCCGTATCGTTCACGAAGTCGCTGGACCAAAGCCGTCCAAGTGTCCAGGCTATCTGCGTTCGACTCGCTCAGCAAATGAGTCGCCGGTTCAACCAATGAGACTACTAATTGGTTCAATCTCTCCTCGTCCGTCCATCTGTTATTCCTGGCGCACACGGAGAATTTCCGTAAGAATGTTTCAACGTCCGTCTTTCCGCTAAAAGACCCGAGTTTCAGGAATTGCGTTGGCTTAGGAGGAGAAGTCGATGACTGTTTAACCTCGCCCTCTTTAGCTGTTGCAGACGCGGTCGGTTCAAGTTCCTTGACTGTTCCCTTTGAACTGATCGACGGTAGCTCCCAGTCGCCGGTCGTTTGCGTTGCGACGGTGGTCGTCGGGACAATTTTGATAGGACCGACCGAAACGTAGGTAGGCGCCAGTGCGTTCGTTTCACCAACCGCAGACGTCGCTTTATTATCGGCCGTCGTTTCATTTCTCTCCAGAGGTGTCGACTTCATTACCGCCTGACATCGCGGTAGTTCGGCATCACGGCTAAATCCGAAGCTTTGCGCGCCGAGGCATGAACTCATCCTCGCCGATTCCACGACCGTTGGCCACCGAGGAAAGACGGCGTCGCTTGGTCGAAGCGGGTCGAGACAGCGAAGCGGGTCAACCCAAACCCGGTTGTCGCTGCTACCGTAGAAAGCGCTCGGAGTGTAGGTCGGAGCATACCTCCACGGCATGTTTGAATGGTCGGGACGAGCGTATGGTTGCATCCAGTCGACCGTTGCCATCGCCGCTGGTCCAGGAGGAAGGTCGGGTCGAGCGTAGTCTCGACCAACCATGGTCGACGTTGCACGACCGTCGAGGACGCAGTCAGGCATTGACTGATAGGTCGGCATTACCGACGCTGGTTGTGTAAAGTCGACCCGACTCGGTGCCATTTCCACTCTTTGTTGATCGACGTGTGCGAGCGGCGCTTGCAGCCTCCATTGTGGATCCGGTCGAGGATACTCGACGAGAGGAAGGGACGAAGAGGCCAAAGGGACTGGGTTGACCTTATCACCCCCCTCCCGTGACAATTTATTAGCGATCGGTTTATTCACTTCAAAATTTCTAAACTCCGGTTGCTGTGCTGCATGCATTCTGTTATCAATTATTTTAACAGTTTTAGGTCTAGATTCCATTATTTTGCTGATTTCAATGTCTACACTACCATCATCAGACATTATTTCCACATTATCAGCAAATTCCCTTTCCTTCCTTCTTTCAAAAGACATTGCCATTTCGCCTGTTCTAGCATAGTCAGTTTCCTCTTCTAACCTATCATCACCAAAATCTCTAGAACTAATTTGACCCCACTGGCTGGGACCAATTGTAACGCCCGCCCCTATCGGCCTCCCCGGAGTCGCCACTTCCGGATCCTCGCTCGATATGGCCGCGTGCTGCTGTGGACAAGCTCTAGAGATAGAGGGAGGACAGGAGGAGGTGACTTCTGGGTTCGAATCCCAACCCAGGAAAGGCGGCCAGTCTTTTCGACTACCGTACTCCCTATATGAAATTGGCGGCCTACCAGCCAATCTATCACTTCTCCGCAATATACCAGGTTGCGTGAAATCTTTAGGCCTAGCACCCAAAGTTTCCTCCAGGCCGATGGTCGAGTGGTATGGCGCGTCCGCAGTGGTAATAGCGGTGAGGTAACCAGGGTTCAAATCCACAGCAGGCTTGGGTACCGGCGACGCCTCTAGCCTTTCCAATCGTGATACAACTTCCGTCAGCGCTTCCCTGACATTATCTCTTACAGCCGAGATCTCCTCTCTTACATTTGATTGCACCGCCAAGACATTGAATTCTACCGTGGAAATCGCCTCTTGCGTGTCCCTGGCATTAGTTTCAATTGACGACTGCATAAAAGACATCGCCTCATGAGTCGACTTAGCATTAGTCTGTATTGCTTCATGAGTCGACTTAGCATTAGTCTGTATTGCTTCGAGCAATATCTCCATCGAGGAAGGGGGCCGTGAAGGCTGAGCAGGGGTGACTGGCCTAGACTCCTCCATAGCGCTATAGAAATGACTCCTATCTTTATAGCTCACAATCAATCAAGTATTCATTCAACGTCAGTTGCATTCAATGCCATCAATGATCAAAGTCAGTAGTTTTATTTAATATTTCTTATTATTAACACTCAATTGAATCTTCAATTGACATCAATTATGTTCAAAGCAATCAAACATAAAAGTCAGTAAGTTTAATTATCAGTTCCTATCCTTGGTAAAGACATTCAATGAAAATCAAATGCAACAATTCAATGCAAACACCTATCAACCGGAGTAGGCCTAAATTAAATCCCGATTGACTCTCAAGTCCCACAGCCAATTTCAGTTCAGCCCAAAATATCTAAATAACCGATCGTATTAATTCCCCAATAAAGCGTACCTTATGTCCGAAGACAAGGGACAAAGCCGATCGTGTGCGAAGAACATCGACGAAGTCGAATTCCAAGAGAGGCGACGAAGGCACAAGCAAGGCGTCGAGTTTGAAACGCCCGAAAAGATCAGCTAAATCCGTCGCTGATTTCACGCAATGAACAACAATTTCGGCTATGTATCCAAGCCGTTTGAGAAAGACGCCCTTAGGCAAATAATACGAACAAACGCTTCGCAACACAATTCCGAAGAACGAGAACAGAGCGCTGACGATTCGAAGCCCACGATAAATCACTCCGTGTGACAGGGCGAAGAGAGGCCTTGAATTAGTAATCCAGGAATATATCCGAAGCGAGAGCGAAGACAAAACTTGCAGCGACGCTGATGTATTTCTCGCAACAAACAAACTCTTTTATTTAATCGACTCCATGTCGAGAGAGAATGAATCGCCGACAGAATCCGTGTATGCGCAACTAGTGCAAGCAGGCGCTTATCCTGGCCATGCTTCACCAACTTGATCGAGCCTAAAACTACCAACCGCCGCAATACATCCGACCGCCCTGAGATCCTGTGCGCAACTCAGCCTCTCAGCGTCGCGCTGCTCTTTTATAACTGCCTGACAAGGAGAGCGTCCCCCTTTCTGCGCATGACCAGCAAGCGAGCCGCGCGCGCAAACCCAGCAGCAACGCAGCTGTTTCAAGGCGGCAAGAATCAGCTGCCACGTGCGTCCTCTCCTGTGTATCTCCGCGTCTGTCTGTAGCTCACTGTCTTTCTCCTTCAATCTCTCCTTCTGAAAAGCGCCATCTGCCGCTGATCACGTAGGCATCAAATGCACCAGTTCAACCTTGAGAAAACACACGTACACAGACCCACACGCCAACGGTGTTTCCTTCTCAATCCGTGTCCCTGCCTGTGCTTGTCTGGCTGGCTGTATTCCTCGCTCACTCTGATCATCAGACCACCTCAGAGAGCGTGCGAAAGTTTAATTACCCTCATCGACTGCAAGCGGCGCGGCCTTTGAAGACGGCCGAGGCGTCAATTGCCTTAGCGTGGGAAACTACGCGAATCGGAGGCGCAGCTGCAGCGGCTACGTCAGCGGTCGCTGTGACCCGTGTCAAGCGCAAATCAACATTAAAATCTAGGTCACGAAGGGCAACTCAAAAATACAGAAATAAAACAAATATATCAGATCCCTGAAACCCATAATCGATCAGAAATTAAATAAAAATAATAATATTAACTACCAGAAACTCGTAGCATAGTCATACAATCGCTACAGTTCTGTCTCATACGGTTATTCTCTATACCTATCTTTCACTTCATTTCTTTCTGTCTCTATCTCTGTCTATCTTTCTGGCTGTCTATCTTTCTCTAGGCTTGTTCATGCATGCTTCAGTCTTACATCTTTGTCTCTGCGGTATTTATCTCTCTAGTCTAGCCTGTGTCTCTGTCTGATTCTGTGCTTCCAATCTCTGTATAGATCTGTCCCTGTCTCTATGTTACTTGTCTCTTTCTGCAGTGTGTTGCATGTCTCTGCTTGACTTATATTACTTTTCTCTCACTGTCACTGTCCGTGTGATTGCCAATCTCTCTGCATCTTCCACTTCCTCTCGTCTCTGTCTAATTCTTTTCGACGCAACAACAACAACAGCAGCAGCAGCAGACAATACATTTCGTTCCATTCTGTCTCCACGATGTCTGACGTTCTGCATTAGGGACAAATCTATCATTCGACGCCTCACTGACTCCTGTTCGCTCTTTCATCTTGATGCGCTTCGACTTATTTAACACGGTTCTCGTGGGTCTCTGCTGATATGCTCCAGCTCAACGTTTTGGATCTCGAGTTCCACATTGAGATGCCAGGTACCGGTAACGGATCGGAATATCTGAATCGAAAGTTTCTCATGCAAAGTTCCAGCTCAACAAACTGCAATTCGCTTTCGATAGGCATGTAGGCGCGAGTCATAGGCATATAGGAGGCGGAGGTCCGGGGGGGGGGGGCAAATGCCCACAAATTTTGGGCAAATGTGTTTTTCGGGCAAAGGAGGCATGAGTGGAAAAACTTTTTTCGAAAATTTTTCGGGCAAACACGAACGGCAGGATTTTTTGGGGCAAAAAATCTCATGACTAAAAAAGGTCATCAGATTTCTTCGGGTGAGAAAACCGGAACATCTTCGGATTTTCCCCCAACTTAAATTTTTTTCTTAAGCTTCCTTTTCTGGCAAATGTTTAATCTTTGCCCCCGCCCTCACTTCCGAAATGTCCCCTACGCCTATGGCTGGAGTAGAGCAGGGATTCTGATCAGACTTTGCAGTCTTTAGCTCTGAAGATAAAATCAGTTGTGCAATGCACATCGATGATTCTAATTACTAAATAGGTTATATAGTAAGAACAAATGATGGCTAGAATCATGCAACGCTATTATATTAAATAGGCCTGCACGAATAATAATTAGACCCCCTATGTGGCAGAAATAACGGTATAGGCCTAAATAATACCTATGACCATGCATATATGGGCCTACAGGAACTTAACCCCAAACCAAAACCATCAAGCATGCGACTGCATGTCCTATTTCTTCATACATGTACAATTAAGGACCAGCGTGAAAAGACGGCTTTCGACAAAACTGTCTCATGCTTAAGAGCAATGTAATGGGTGGCCATGAAAGCAGATGTTCAGAAGCCATGCATGGGAATCGGTGCCTGCATGCTGCAGTAAAAGTCGTATTTCACATTACGATTTCGAATGACTTCTCATTTTACATCAACGCTACGATATATAGACAACAGAAGCGTCACATGCAGAAAGACCATTAGCTACGTGTGACGTGCATTATATAGCCAGGCTGTTATTCGAACTATAAACTATATGCTTTAAGGTTGGAAGCATTTTTTCATCAGGGTGTTTGTGTGTGGGAATGCTATTCACACTCAACCACCACCGTGTCCGCTATCACCGGTCAATAGTCATTCTGCAGTGGCGCTGCAGTGTATATTGTGAAAAATAGCTGTATATAAATAATAGCTGTATATAATATGATTCATTTGCGAACGGAGGAGAAAACCATCTCTGGAGACCCTGGACTGGAAAGCCCTGCATGGTGGGATGACCTTCCACTGGAGAATTCATGGAGAGACGATCTCGTATACACAGTGGAAAACCACTGTGATGGATTGCAGTTGAGCCCCCCCCACCGCTGAACCGAAGGCCTGGCTATTCATCTCATGCTCTCGACACTCTTGATTTTCTGCCAATTTTAAGTTTGTTTTGCACTGTTTGTATGCATGCGCTTCGGGTGATATATATATTTATATATATATAAATATATATATATATATGTATCGTCGTCGTGATATATATATATATATATATCGTCGTCGTGATATATATATATATCGTCGTTGTCCCTTAGGACGTCTGTTGACACCGGCCATTTATTACGCGCCTCATTACAAGACCGCGAGTCAAAGGTCATGACTTTAGAACCGAATCCATTGGAAATAAAATTAAATGACAATTAGTTTTTTCTGACGTCTGATCCATGGCACTACTAAAACGATAAGCAATGCTATGTTCCTAAATCCGATCTGATTAAATGCAATCCAAGCCAGTTCTGCTTAGTTAGTCTAATCTAATCTAGATAGGATGATTTAGTATCATCTTATCCAATTTTTCTCTAAGGAAAATCGAGTCAAGTTTTGCCGCTTTCAATGCCTCGATTACGACGCTATAGAAGTCAATTTATATCTGAACAAGACAGATCAGATCAGGTCAGATCAGGTCAGATCAGATTAGATCAGAATAAAAATGAGATAACGGACATTACGATGATTTAGGAATAGGTGCTTGGATGACTTCCGATTTACTACCGTAGAACTAAGACAGGCAGAACAATGCAGCAGACAGCAATAGAGATTTCAGCAACAACAACAACAACAACAACAGCAACAGCTGCAGCAGTAGCAACAGCAGCAGCAGCAACAGCAGCATCAGCAACAACAGCAGCAGTAACAGCAACAACAACAGCAGCAGTAGCAACAACAGCAGCAGCCATGCATGGACAAAGCATAACCGAATATTGCTGTTCTTACTGATACACACGAAACTGATACTTGACACACGATACTGATATGCAGGCATGTGAGGTTTCTTTAAACGTTTTACAGAAGGCACGCCTACTATAGACGAAACTCTATAAGCAATGCGTTGCTGCAGTGGGAGCCAGTGGAGGTCGTCCCTCATGAAGGCAGAAATGTGAGCAAACCGGGAAATGCCACCAACCAAGCGTGCTGCAGATCGAAGGACCCTAACCAAGGAGTTCAGACGTATAAGCGTAAATGTCGTTTTGCTCGTATCCAGTACAAGAGCGTCAGCAATTGGAACACCCAGCGAATGGCATGACTGGATATCTGCCGTGGCCTTATTTGTTGAAATAGGAATCAGTTCTTCTTGGCAGCTCACAATGTCTGACTTAATTCCTAGCCGTAATTTGCCCATATTCGAGACCGATGGGTGGCATGCCTGGTTCTCGTGAGCAAAAAATTTGTCCAGGTCTCCTTCTCGTGTCTGACAGGAAATGTACAACCTGCAGAATAGACTGAGTAGTGAGTAATGACAAATGTCGTTTTGCGCGTGACTTGTCCCGTACAGGTGGACGACTGAAGAGAGGGAATTATTTCCTTTTATTGGATCATTAATTGAAAGGTCGCGATTGGTTAATAAGACGTTCATTGCCAAATGTTTCGTGCTGCTCTTGTCCAGTTTTCTCAAGGTTGCACAATGGTGTTTACGACTGCTCGATTGGCCAGATCTCTGGTATCCAGGACAAGTAGGTCATTGCTGTCGATGGCAGAGATATTGAAAAATCCGTATCTTGGTTGGCCATTTTGGAAAATGGCCACCATTGAAGCCATGGGGAACAATTTCAATGGCTCTGTTGGAATCTTCGCCCCTAACTATGTATGTTTAGACACCAAGATGACGTTTCTAGGTGTACTGGAAGCTGAGATATCGAAAAATCAGTATTTTGGTCGGCCATATTGGAAAATGGCTGCCATTGAAGCCGTTGGGAACATTTTCAATGGCTCTGTTGTAATCTTTGCCCCTAACTATGCATGTTTAGACACCAAGATGACGTTTCTAGGTGTACTGGAAGACAAGATATTGAAAATTCCGTTTTTGGGTCGGCCATTTTGGAATATGGCCGCCATTAGAGCCATTGTGAACATTTGTAATGGCTCTGTTGGAATCCTCGCCCCTAACTATGTATATTTAGACACCAAGATGATGATTCTAAGTGTACTGGAAGCTGAGATAATTTAAAATCTGTAAACTGGGGGCCATTTTTAAAAATGGCTGCCATTGGGGCCAGGGGTCAAATATGCGAAGGCCCTATAGCCAAATCTCTTTCTTATGACATGTTCGTAGAATGTGCCAAATTTCATGCTTGTATCACAAAGTGAACAATTTTTAACCAGGCCTCTGTACTAGCAGCCCGATATTCAATGCAAAAACGCACGAAAACCCATAATTTTGAACCCCATTTTGGGGGGTGACCCCATGGTCGGATTTTGGCGGATTTTGGATATGTTATTCAGCAGAAAATTCTGAGCAGGAAACCGTCTTAAAAGCTTGTGTTGCAATTTTGCCCAGGTTCAATGTATATTTGAGCTAGAATGCCTGGACTATACAATACATGTATATTGTATACGTTGCAAGTAGCTGCATGGGGCGCGTTATTCTGGAAGACTTGCATCTCAACGTGTTCTATATAGCGGAATGCTTCCACCGTTTCGCTAACTTGGCAACTCTACTTCTGACTTCTTTTTCGCGGTTCCCGATCCTTCTTTTCTCATCCAGACTTCATATATAATTATATATATATAATTATATATATATAATTATATATATATAATTATATATATATAATTATATATATATATATATATATATCGGATTCTATGTCGTCTGCTTCTAAGCCGCTGGCGCGACAGAAAAATCCGCTGCTGCCAATCAATGGACGCAATGAAGTTGGCAACAACCACGGATGACTTGAAGGTCACGGCTGAAGACTATAGGGCTATGGCATGGCTCAAAAGATCTTACACGCATCGCTGGGTGGGGAAATAGCCGAATGCGGTTCAAACCAAACTATCGAATATATATCAAATATAATTGAATCTCTCAAGTCGCTGGTTGGTATGTATAGATCCCTCTCCATTTCATTTCATTGAATTCCTTAAACCTAAGAAAATTGATTGGTGTCTGCGTCACTATATAATTGCAGTAGAAGTTATTACATGCATTGGATTGTTCGTTTAGAAATAAGACTCAGTACATCTATAGAGATTTCGTTAGTATCAGTATCTATAGCAGTATCTCGCTAGTATTGCCCTGCATGGTTTGAAAGTACCTTTGATTCCGATTAGGTGTCAATCTATAGGACACTCGCAGTTTAAAGTATAGCGTATGCCTTGTAATGGGTATGATTATTATCGAAGTCTCAATGAGTCTAAATGAATTAGTTCAACTGACTCAGACCTTGCATATATATTAAGTTCAAAGTATAAGAGCGGGTCTAAGACGAGTTCTGCTCTGTTCAAATTGTTGCCATGGCATGTTCATTAGGGGAGTGATCTCAGACACCATAGATTAAGTACCACAGGAGGTTCATTCCAGTTTGCAAGGGCAAGAAGCTCAGCCTGCAGAGCAGATGAAGGAAAGAAGCCTTTGGTCATTTAAGGCAAAATAGTCAAGTTCCCCAAGGTACGCATGGAGGAGCTGAACCTCCTCAATGCAACATCGTATACAACTGCATGCAGAGACCCGGTATAGGCTATCCGCTGAAGGGGAAACCAATGAAGGAGTTAGATAGCGCCGATATAAACGCCGATATAATAGTCCTATGCAGACTCTATTGTAGAGGGTATGTAATTCAATAATGGCGCATCATCAAGCAATTTCCAGATAAACAGAAAATGTTTACAATTCACCACCTCTAGCAGGCCTTTCGTCCTAACAGTATGGTATACACCCTGCATGGGCATATAGCTTCAATTCTGTGCGCTTGCAATGCATGGAGGTCAAACAGAATTTTGTGGTCTTGGGGGTTTCTTAGAATCGTGAGCCCTGGAGCCCATGGTGCATGACTGTCCAGATGGTCATGCCTGAATACGTCACTCGTCACTTCTCGTTAAAGATGAAGAGACGTTTGTTCTGTATAATGCGCTTCGAACAACCGACGCTCAATGAAGTCAAAATCATGTGAAGTGCAATGGAAATGCCCAGAAGTGCAATGAAAATGCCCAGAAGTGCAATGAAAATGCCCAGAAGTGCAATGGAAATGCCCAGAAGTGCAATGGAAATGTCCAGAAGTGCAACGGAAATGCCCAGAAGTGCAATGGAAATGCCCAGAAGTCGATCATTGTATCGATAGAATAGTTATAACCTTGTCACCTTGTGCACATGCTGTCGGTTCGTGGAACTCTATTGACCATCATGACAAGTCCTCTCCATTCTCTCCTATTCCTCGTCGCTTCTCTCACCTGTTCGAGATTCATCGCTGTTCCCCTATGCACCTCCTCCATCCACCTAGTCCTCGGTCGTCCTCTTCCCCTTGTCCCCTCTCCACACCCCAACATCATCGCCTTCTCCAGACCATCTGCGCGCATCACGTCACCAAAATACGTCAATTTCTGCCTTGCGACTCTTTGGTTTAATGACATGTCCCCTCTTAAATCTCTTAGCTCCTGTAGGACTGATTCGTTTGTTCTCTTATCCCTTCATGATATCCCCAGGAGATTCCTCCATATCCACATTTCACATGTTGTGATTTTGTCCTACATAAAGCTTTTCGTCCTTGTCCACGTTTCGCTCCCGTATAGAACTATGGGAATGGAATACATGTATTATACCAATAATATTATTATATCAGTCGACATACTTTGTGCCGTATAGCTTCCATATGATGAATTGCTGAATCAGGCAGCGCATATTATATACAGTATATATATATTATATATATATGCAGAATATATTTCCGACCTGTCAATCTGATACAGAGAATAAATGAAATTGATCGATTGATTTAATTATATCTTTGATTTATACAGAAATTATACAATGCCTCTCTCTTTCCCTCTGTCTGTCTGTCTGTCTGTCTCTCCTTCTCTGTGTCTCTCTCTGATATATATATATATATATATATATATATATAAAGCCGCTCACATTTTACAATTCCTATTATTTTCTGAAGACACAAATATCTTTGCCTCTCATAAATCTAACGACCAGTTGTTGATTCAACTCACGAACCTGGAGCATGCAGTGCAATAATTGTGCACGTGAAAAACTGCATGGTCTGTATTGAATAAAATATTTCTCTCAACGTGTATGACACTAATGTCGTTATCACATGCATCCAATCCATGGAGCACACTGAGATCGACCTGAACCAGTCGCAGGACCATCGTGAGTGTGCCTAATATAAATTATTCGTTGGGTAATTTCTAAATTATAAATATGTGTGTGTGTGTGTTTGTGTGACTGTGTGTATATGTAAGCGTGTGGGTGCATGGGTGTGTGGGGTGATGGTGGGGTGTGGGTGCGCGCGCATAAGTATAGGCCCTATTTAAAATTGAAAATATATTGTCGCAATATACGCTGATGTATTATATGCATTAAGTTTATCGCATGAACGTAGACATAAATTATATAATGTATATAAATATATATCATCTGCTTGAGCAGAGCAGTAATCACACTTAGGGCGAATGCTTGTCTGCAATATTAATGAAAGAGAGAAAGAGAGACAGAGACGTACAGAGACAGAGAGACAGAGAGAGAGACGTACAGAGAGAGAGAGACAGAGAGAGACGTACAGAGAGAGAGAGAGAGAAAGAGAGAGAGAGAGAGAGGGGGAGAGAGAGACAGAGACAGAGACAGAGACAGAGACAGAGACAGAGAGACGTACAGAGACACAGAGAGAGAAAGAGAGAGAGAAAAAAAGAGAGAGAGACGTACAGAGAGAGAGAGAGAGAGAGAGAGAGAGAGAGAGAGAGAGAGACAGAGAGACAGAGAGACAGAGAGACAGAGAGACAGAGAAAGAGAGCGAGAGAGACAGAGAGAGACGTACAGAGACAGAAAGAGACAGAGAGAGAAAGAGAGAGAGAGAGACAGATAGACAGACAGAGACAGAGACAGAGAGAGAGAGAGAGAGAGAGAGAGAGAGAGAGAGAGAGAGAGAGAGAGAGAGAGAGAGAGAGAGAGAGAGAGCGAACGATGCACTGCATTGCAATGTCGATCCCGTTGGCCACACTGTGCACATGTCGATGTTCACCTATAGTACATGTTAATGTCTCATTGTCTATCATCCATCTACATGTACATGATACAGTACCTGAGCCATGCATACAGGAACAAAACATTTAAGGACTGGACTGCAGCGAGTGAGGCGCTATATAAGCACTGCCTGTGTATATATAGCATCATCTATTGCCTATGTATACACGATGCAAGCAGCAATGGCATCCAGTCATAGGTCCTGAAATGGTCAGATGTTGTCAAGCTGACATTACTTTATATAATTAATTCAAGGCGCGGTGGTATAGTGGTGAGG
>OX457038.1:46125047-46277547 GCA_949752735.1 Lumbricus terrestris | reverse complement strand
AATTACGATGTAAGATACGAATATGATCTAACATTTTTTTTATCAAAGTATAACGTGGAGTTCAGCTGTAGCAGAAGCAGCATCGTCAATAATGACTTCATGGTAAAAGTACAATCCTTGGTCGAGTAACTCGCATTCGCTTCTCTATTTACATGTATATGTGTATGCATGCATGTATGTATGTGTGTATGTATGTATGTATGTATGTATGTATTTATGTATGTATGCATGTATGCATGCATGTATCAGAGCACTTGTTTGTATAGCACCCTTCGAGTAACCCACTGCAGGGCTCTCCTGCACGGCTACCTATACAGGAGTCATTCGAGTTTGAATCCATCGAGAGCCAATTGGTTGTTACCATGGTTACCATGCTATAGTCAAACGGAGAGCATTTTGTGGCCATTCACGAGTCAACGACTGGTGCTGGTGGTGGCCATACATGTAAAGTGCCTTTTATATACGCGGTCTTTTATGTCGTGTACGGTGGAACTAACAACTGCTTAATAGGTCTTTCCCCCGGAATATAAGAGAGAACGAGCAGAGCGAATTATAGCTCAATAAAACCCAGTCGCCAATTCAGTCGCTTGCCCAACGCAACGCATCCTCCGCCTGCAGCTCTTCCTCAATTATTTCGTTTTCACGGCCAGGATTTCACCCATCAAACACCGTTTGTCCGACCGTCAAATTCGACCTACACATGCAGATAGTAAACGTAACGCTGCTGCCTTCAAATGGAGTTAGGAGAGAATTCCAATTATACGCTTTTCCCGGACAACGACGACGACGACGACGACGACCAATATGTTGTTGTCCAGCGTAGAAATTACTCGGTCGGGTCCCCAGGGACGAACGGGGACAACGACGCCGCCGCCGCCGATGTTCGCCGGACCTCGGTCGACCGCAGGAGGGGCAGCGACGACGACGACGACGGAGAAATCCCTGTCGATCGGAAGACAGGGAAGACTGACATTCGCCGGAATAGCAATCAGCTGCCGTTGCATTGCCCTCCCTCTGCATTCAATTCCTCCATTATCGCTCACTCGATGTGCGTGAGTCCAACCGAACTGGATTGGACTGGGCCGGGGTCAGACGGGGTCAAACCGGTCTGAGGAATATTGCGGATAGTAGGGACGGTGGGAGGAGGGAAGAGGGGATGGAGGAGGGAGGAGGAGGAGGAGAGAGGAGGAGGAAGAGGAGGGAGGAGGAGAGAGGGCTGATCTTGATCGTGTGCTACTTCGGTTCACCTGCACTTATAAGTCTCCAATTTAGTGTGAGGCGTGAAAATCTCCAGAAGAGTGCACATGCACTCTGCTGTGAGGCGTCGTATCGCAGATTGCGATTGATACACAGCGGGTCATAAATTTAATGCCAATGTTTCGATCAACAGTCATCGTTCATGACTTCAATGGAACAACAGACGATGTGGAAGTGAGACGTTTTATGAACGCGGTGTATTCGATCGAAAGGTCAAATAATATTACTGCAACGATTTCTCGGATGGACAAATATTATCCGAGACTTTGTCAATCTGTTGTTTCTGCGATCAAATTTCTTATCTTCAGCTTATCTTACGCTGCCATATACAATGAAAATCGACGTAGTCGTTAACTCCACATTTTCCAAGGGCCACTCTAAAATTAAGCACAGGGCTCAAGCTTATTCACGAGCGCTGTAATCAGTATTAGGTCAGGTTCGTGTTGGTATAGATGGCAGTCAGATGTAATCTAATTCTTCCATTGTACCGTTTTGCAAATTACACACTGCTACAGAGGCGCTATACAAATTGACAATATACAATGGCATATAGCAGTCGCTGTTCTTATCGCTATCAGCGCATACAAAGAGATTAAGACAATTTATATAGCGCAGTGATTTGTCGAATTATTGTCAAGGCATTTTTGTGTTGTGGATTGTGATGAAAACCGCATCTACTTATAGTCTACTGTAATAAATGATACTCACTCTACTTTAATAAATGATACTCAATCTACTTTAATAAATGATACTCACTCTACTGTAATAAATGATACTCTGCTGTAATGAATGATACTCAATCTACTGTAATAAATGATACACCGTTGGAAACGAAATCGGGATTTGTTCGTCTGCCATAATAATTATTATCTGAATGGTCTCTGTTGATTGACTAATCAATAAGCAGTAATTTCTAATCTCTCTCCTATAGCTAAAAATTAAAGCTTTTGTTAGTTCTAAGGCAATGGCAACTCAAAGACCCTCTGAGGATGATGAAGGCAATGATAAAGAAAAATATGATGATGGTGGTGACGGTGGTAGTAGTGGTGATTATGACGATGACGATGATGATGACGACGACGATGATGGTGATGATGATGATGACGACGACGACGACTACGATGATGGTGACGACGACGACGATGATGATGATGACGACGACTACGATGATGGTGGGGGTGGTGATGGAGATGATGATGATGACGACGTTGACGATGATGATGATGATGATGATGATGATGATGATGATGATGATGATGATGATGATGATGATGATGATGATGATGATGATGATGATGATGATGATGATGATGCTGATGATGAAGATAATGACGATGACGATGACGACGATGATGATAATAATGATAATGGCGACGACGATGATGGTGATTATGATGATGATGATGATTACGATGATGACGACGACGACGACGAAGAGCTGTCACTCACCGATTGGAATTTGTCGTTGCGGCGGATGATTAATCCCGAGCGCAGAAGCAACATATCTACCACAGCTGACAACAACAACAAGCATCATCGTCGTCGGTGCCATGAGGATGCTGTGGCTGCTGCTGCTGCTGTTGATGGTTGTTGAGGTTGTGGTCAACCTCAGCAGCCGATGCACCGCCAGCATCCTCATCCTCATCCTCATCTGCTCTTTGTGCAAATGACAGACTGCAGCAGCGGTGCGGCAGTCGTCAACAGCGTCAGCCTCACCACCACCACCACTACCACCACCACCACCAGCAGCAGCAGCAGCAGCAGCAGCAGCAGCAGCAGCAGCAGCAGCAGCGGCAGCGCGTTTAGAATCAGCCTCCCACCGATGTCTTCTCTGCCGTCCTCTCCTCCTCTCCTTCTCCTCTCCTCCTCCTCCTCTCTCGCGTTCTCCTCCTCCTCCTCCTCCTCCTCTTCCTCTCCCTCCTTCTCCTCCATCTCTTCTCCCACTGACGACCTGCTAAGCGCCGCTCTCCGGGTAGAATGTAAGCCAAGAACGAATAGTAGAATAGAAGCTGGAGAAGGACGACTTGATGGAGAAGAAGAAGCAGGAGTCGGGAGTAGGGTAAAGAGGAATGCTAGGAGCAGGATGAGATTGGGAAGCGAAGGAAGGACAAGAGTAGATGGAGAATGACATAATGGGAGGGAGATAGATGCATGGAAGGAATGAGGAGCCGTTATGGAGGGGACGATGAAGAGGGAGTGGAAGAGGAGTTGGGAGGTGGGCAAAAGAAAGAGGAGTAGGAGGAGGAGGAAGAGGAGGAGGAGAAGGAGGAGGAGGAGTAGGAGGAGGAGGAGGAGGAGGAGGAAGAGCAAGGGCAGTGAAGGAGAAATGAGAATAGGAGGCGGAGAAGCAGAACGAGAGTGGCAGAGCGGCGGTTGTGCTTTCATTTGATTAAAAACCGTCATCGTCATCGCCGCCGTCATCTTCACCGCCATCGTCATCTTCACCGTCGTCGTCATCGCCATCTTCACCGCCATCGCCATCGCCGCCGTCATCGTCACCGTCATCGCCGCCGTCATCGTCACCGCCATCGTCATCGCCGCCGTCATCGTCACCGTCATCGTCGCCGTCACCGTCACTGTCAATGTCATTATCACCGTCATCGTCATCGCTGCCCTCACCGTTACCGTCGTCGTCATCGTCGTTGTCACCGAAATCGTCATCGCTGCCCTCACCGTCATCGTCATTATCGTTGCCCAGTGCCTATACCGTTGTACCTGCTCATGTTTCTGCTTAAACCGATGTTTCAGTATCTCTACGTGTCTCTGCAGTGTCTACGAGTACGGTTTCTTCCTCTGCTTCAACTTAAGTCTATGTCTGTGGTTTCATGATCTTTTCTTCTGTATTCTGCTGCTTTCTGCATCTGCCCACGAGTTTACAATTTATGCATCTTCTCAAGTATTATGTATATTGATCTTTCTGTTTATCTGTCGTTCAGTCTTTTTCTCATATTATTCGCCTTCTCTGATGATGATGATGATGATGATCATGATGATGATGATGATGATGATGATGACGATGACGACGACGATGACGACGACGATGATGATGATGATGATGACGATGACGATGATGGTAATAATTCTTCTACCATACATCATTCTGCTGAATTCTTTTCTATCTCGTTTCTGTCGTAGTCTTTTTCTATTGCTAATTGTGCTCCAACAGCCCATGCATGGCGATGTCATATTCATTTCAAGTCCTTCTGTTAGCCTGAACTTCTGGTCAATCAAGCTGTAGGTCAGATCCATTCGTGTCATGACCTTCAAGCCTAATCTGTTGTCGTGACCTTCTCGTCTGTCTCTGGTTCTGGTATACTTATCTGAAGAAATCTTCATGGGTCATCGTCTTGAGTCATCTCCTAGTGCCGTATTTAATCTTCTGGTCTCATCTTATGGGATCATCTTCGAATCTAATCTTCAGGGTCATCTTCTGACGTAATCTTCTGGGGTCAACTTCTTATCTAATCTTCTTGGGTGATCTTCTGGGGTGATCTTCAGGTCCATCCTCTCTGGCCTAATCTTCTGGGGTCAACTTCTTATCTAATCTTCTAGGGTGATCTTCTGGGGTGATCTTCAGGTCCATCCTCTTTGGTCATCCACTCTGGTCCTATCGTCTTGTGTGAAGACCTTGAGTCGTCTGCAAATCTCTCCATAGTCGCAACGGACAGCAACAGGTCTTCCTGCATGAAATGTCCCTCTGTGTACGTCTATACTCTCCTATAATCAGACTATCCGTCTATGCTCTGCGAATCATGACTGCACACGGTCTCAAGGGACCAAGCCTGCATGACGTTGTTAGGATGACCACAGTGGCTCGCATGTTATACGCGACCCGGCATGGCGGGGATTTTCGGGGCAGCAGGATCGCGGCAGACTGCAGGCCATATTGGACCGTTTGATCCGAATGCATTATACCTTCCTGAGGACAATCCTACATTCGAGGAGCTATGTAGAACGGCGGACGGGAGGCTCTTCGCTGCCTTCCTACTTAATCAAGGACATGTGTTAAACCCACTCCTCCCACCATTGAAGCCCCAGCCTTATTCCATGAGGCCAAGACTACATGGCCGAATTATCCCTAGGGCGGACAACCTAACGAGGAAATCGTTTTTGACGAGGATACTTTATCATATTTTGATGCAATCTTATATTATAATTCCGAAAGTTTCCATATATTTGTTTGTTTGTTTGTACGGATTTTGACTCTTCGTAACAAAATAGGCTCGGAAATGAAACAGCGTCGGTTTACCAAAATTTTTGCAATTGATTATTACCCAAACTTTAAGGTCAACGCGACTATTTTCAGCTCTTAATTCACTTTAGAACTCGAGTTATTAGCGTTTTAAGACAGATTTCATCAATAATCGCTCACGCTAAGGCTTTAGTAAAGAGTCTACAGTCCGCATGACGTCATACTCGCCCAGTAATTATTTCCGTAGCGCCCCGCAGGGGCGGGTCACGTTTGGCTTTTTGGAGAAGCGGGGTGGGATGGAGGGTTGGCGAAAACCCGAAATTTAGCGGTCAACGATGGGTACCACAGTGGAGCAGTGTTTAAAACCCTATATTTCCCGGGCAACGCCGGGTAACACATCTAGTACTATATAAACCAAAGTGCAGCATAAATTGTTGGTCACTAAAAGAACTTCTTTAAAAAAAATTATATTGGATTTTGGACTTAGGTTTTTATGCTATTTTAGAACATTTTGAAAATGATTGGATATAGAAATGATGTACGTTTGTTTATTGTGCCTTGTCTGTACACTAAAATGCGGATAGCAAAATTGGTATATTAAAGAATATTCTTATCTTATTTATGTCAAACTGTGTCAGCCTATGTCAGTCTAAATCAGTCAATGTCAGTCTATATATTAGTCTATACGAGTCTATGTCAATCTGTCAGTCTATGTCAGTCTTTATCAGTGTATAATTTATCGTAATCGTAATCTCCAAATTTCTAAAGCGCTACTAGAAGCCTATAGCGCGGGGCACCAGCTTATTCACGAGCGCTGCGCTGCGTCAAAAGTGTTGTCCGTAAGAGTATAGTCTGCCTGCCTTTCGATCTGTTCCCTTGCTTCAAAATAATATTTATAGCGAGACAATGTATATATATATACATATCGTCCGTTCTGTGACTTGTCATAAAATATCTACTTATTAAATCTGTTGGTTACAATGGCGTCTGCAGTCAGGCTGCCTTTCTGCATATATATATATATATATATATATATATATATATATATATATATATATATATATATATATATATATATATATATATATATATATATATATATATATATATATATATATATATATATATATGCATGTCTGTCTTTCTGTATGTCTCTCTGACTGTCCGTCTGCTTATCTCTATGTGTACATCTATATTTGTAGATGTATGAGGCTATGAGCGCCTTTCCAATATCTCCGTCAATCTTGCTATAATACTGTATAGGGGCCTACAGTCAAACGGACTGATTATAATATATTATATTATAATCAGTCAGTTTGGCTGTATATACGGTATACAGTCTTGTCTAACCGCTTATTTGTGTGTCTATCAGACTTACGATCTGCGTTGGTCCATGATCTGCCTAAATCATAAATTTGCCTGATTACAAGACTGCATGATTGTGTATCTTTCTTTGCCTTCCCATATCTGCCTACATCGGTTTGTCTATATATATATGCCTGCCTGTCATTCTGCTTATTTGCCTGTGTCTGCCGTCGCCTCTCTTCTTGTATACCTCTTCCTTAGTATCCTTTGGAGCCAAGGGATGTTCTCTCTCTCTCTCTCTCTCTCTCTCTCTCTCTCTCTCTCTCTCTCTCTCTCTCTCTCTCTCTCTCTCTCTCTCTCTGTGCGTGTCTCTCTCTGTCTCTGTCTCTCTCTCCCTCTCCCTCTCCCTCTCCCTCTCCCTCTCCCTCTCTCTGTCTCTCTCTCTGTCTCTCTCTCTGTCTCTCTCTGTCTCTCTGTCTCTGTCTCTCTGTCTCTCTGTCTGTCTTTCTCTCTATCTGTCTGTGTGTCTGTCTCTCTCTTTCTCTGTCTCTCTCTGTCTTTCTAACTATGTCTTTCTGTCACTCTGTCTCTGTCTCTTTGTCCCTGTCTCTGTCTCTGTCTCTGTCTCTCTGTTTCTCTCTCTCTCTCTCTCTCTTCACTGCAACACCCAAAATGATTGACTCTGGATGGACCCAGACACCGAACTACTTTCTTTCGCATATAACGCCGCGTTGAGAACGCGTTACGCCTCCTTCTCCATCCGCACAGCTAAATAATTCAGCTCAGCCAGATTAATGTGGTGGCGCCGCACAGTGGCGGCAGTCACTTCATGGCCTTTAATAGGGGATATCACGCCGTATACGACCGGGCGCAAGATTTAACTTGCGCTGATTAATGGCCTGTGGCGCTCCCTGGCGGTCAGTTGACGAATGACCTAACGGTAATAACTGAGCAGCGGAGAGGTTTAAGTGAGCTGCAAAGATGAAAAGGTCGATGAACGGATATGACCGAATGCTCTTCAAATATCGTCTTTCTTTAACTTGCTTCTGTCTATCCGTGTGTCTGTCTGCCTGTCTGTTTGTCTATCTGTCTGTTTGTCTGTCTGTCTGTCTGCCTGTCTGTCTGTCGGTGTCCCTGAATATAACTTCATCCGTTCATCTGTGTATGTGTGCATATGTGACTGGTTTGTCTGTATAATAACTATATCTATCGTATCAGCTCATCACATAATTACAAGGCCGTAGCCAGGATTTGATTTCGGGGAGTGTTTCACCAATTTCCCTTCCTAAAAAAACTGATGACCTTACAAAAAGACACCAATTTCCCTTCTTAAAAATCTGAAGACTTTTTAGTCATCCGGCCAAAATCTTTATAAAAAGTCACCAATTAATTAATTCTTTTTTTACATGTTTCCATTTCGGGGGGTGTTTTCATGGTTTTAATTTATGGTCTCTACATCATGTGCTCGTAAATGCATTCTATTATTTTTCACATTTTCCATTTCGGAGGGTGTTCAAACACCCAAAACACCCCCCTAGCTACGGCCTTGCATAATTATACTAGTTACGAATAAAATATCTGACTGATATATATTTTTTGGTTTGGCAGAGAAAAAAGATCTGTGCATGAAGCAAAACGTTGCTTCATTTGTCATCGAAGCCAAAACAAAAACAAAACGCATTCATTCGTCTTTCTGTCGACTGTCTATTGATTTTCTGGCTTTGCTCTTTTTAGTCGACTTTTTCAGGTTTCATTCTTCTTTCTGGTTCTTCATTCTGCGTTCTTCCTCATTTTTTCCAAATGAATCGTCTGACTTTGGCAATCATGGCGGCTTTCATTTTCTTTCGTCTGCTCCTGTGTACGTGTATTTATGAGCGTCTGCATATTTAAGTGCACGTTCGTGGCTGTGTAACAGTGTTTAATAATATAGACTCCTATCTATAGATGCTCGCCTGTTTGTGTAGGCCTGTCGTATATTTTAGAATACCAAAAAAGTGCTATTGAAAGAGACCTCTCAAAGGCGATGTTTGTTTGAGCGAATCTTTGCATGTATGCTTGTTTGCATGTGTGAGGTTTGAATAAGTATTCATATGCTTTGGATCTTTGCGTACTTTGTATGCATGTGTGTGTGTGTGTCCATGTGCGTGCTCGCTTGTGCGTTTAAATGCGTGTTCTATTATATGCTGCATGTGGGCTGTGTGGCCCTATAGATCTGTGCATAGTATGCAAGTGTGTCTATGCATGCACATGCCTGTGTTTGTATATATGTGTCTGTTTATATTTGTGCGAATGCCATGTTAAGACGATCGCTACAGAAATTTCGATCACTTCGAGACATCGATCAGTGGATCAATTGATTCTCCTTACGGAGTAAAGGCTTCCCTAGATATACCAGTAATCAGAAATCGATTTCATATTACCTCGGGTATAGCCTATAAAACTGATTTCGTTATTGCACCGCGAAGTGCACATGACCATTCCTATAATATCTGATTCAACTAAAACGATTATTGCACGATTTCTGTTCTCTTATTAGTTAAGATTTACGTATACTTCTGTGATCTGAGTTCTATAGTAAATTGTTTCAACTGCATAATTGTACACTGTAACCGGTTGCGGTCTGTCAACCGGATTCCTGAATAAACGAAAATTATTATTATTATTATTATTATTAGTAGTAGTAGTAGTAGTAGTAGTAGTAGTAGTAGTAGTAGCAGTAGTAGTAGTAGTAGTAGTAGTAGTAGTAGTAGTAGTAGTAGTAGTAGTAGTAGTAGTAATAGTAGTAGTAGTAGTAGTAGTATTAGTAGTAGTAGTAGTAGTAGTAGTAGTAGTAGTAGTAGTAGTAGTAGTAGTAGTAGTAGTAGTATAGTAGTAGTAGTAGTAGTAGTAGTAGTAGTAGTAGTAGTAGTATTATGTCATTATTCGTGTGCTTAAATAATAATAGTAGTAGTAGTAGTAGTAGTAGTAGTAATAATAATAATAATAATAATAATAATAATAATAATAATAATAATAATAATAATAATAATAATAATAATAACAATGACGATTTATATGGCGCCGTAACACAGCCATGCCGTTACAAGGGCGCCTCACATACTAGACAATTCACGGCATGCATTTATTGAATAAAACACGCGAAACAATATAGGCTATACGGGGAAAATGAAAACGTCACAAACCCATTAATTATATTAAACCATGCACTTAGATGCAATTATTGTTCAAAGTGCAGATATGCCCTCACCTATAGCCTACTATAGGCCTACACCCAGTTATCTGAAACCCGCTTCAAGTTCCTGTTGAGTAAGGATACATAAGCCTCATAAGGTATCTGAAATCGATTCAACCGGTTTACTCGGGGTTCGTTTAAACCCTGAACTGCAACCTGTTTAGCTTCATGCTATGGTAGGCTATAATTAGTGTATAATTATTATAGGCATTCGTGTTAAACAGCGCCATCTTCCGAATTCACAGCGCAGCATTTTATACTAGTAGTGACATCAAGCGAACGCATTGAGGAAATGCAAATTTTAGGCAGTTTGTCAACGCGAGATATTTGAGAAGAAAAGTCAAGGCTAATAGAAACATCGACAGACTTCAGCAAACACAAGATGGTATTTTTCAGACCAAAATGAACGACTTTCTCAGTCTTTCTGCCTGTGCCTATGTATGTTAGTTCTAATATTTTCCGGGATTTTAAAGTCTACATTTATATTTTAGAAGCTGTATCAAATAATAAGCAGTTCTTATTTTTCATCTCTCTCTTCTCTCTCCCTCCCCCTCTCTCTCTCTCTCTCTCTGTCTCTCTCTCTCATCCAGGCCCAGTATATTCAGTCAACACGGATTGATAATTTTCTGGCTGCCTATAGCCACGCTCAGATTTCCCTCGCCAGGGTAACCACCTGCATAATAGGCCTATTCTACAACTGTCATTGCTTCTATATAACTTACGCCCAGTTTACCAAATCATACATTACATTGGTCAGCACCATCCTCTATATTTCAATGAATCATGATTCATCATTATGTGCTCCACTCCTCCCTCAACCATCCCCTCGTGTCATTGTCTGAATAGCCGCTGCTTGATATTATTCTAGTAATTATTTGCTATTTCAACTAAATTAGAGTCTGCGGTTATGGATACTTGTCTTTCTCTTCGATGCTGATATTAGTCGTCTCGACTCTCACCTTTCTCAACGTTTCTTTGATATCGTTTTGGTCTAAACTGAGGGACCCACATCTTTCATATCGCTTATGCATCAGATATGCTGATTTTCCAGTTCCCTCATCAGCTGGAGTTCGACCACGCTTCTCAAATATTAACGGACGAAGATTTCATGTCAAACAACGACCTGCTTGTTGTTGTTTAACGACACCGTCGTTTCAAAGACGATTAGTGTCGCCCTCCTCCTTTACCCATGCTTTGGACTGGCGATTTCAGAGTGTGCAAACAGTGGCGAAGTTTGCAAGTCCAAATCTCACCTGCCATAAAAAAAGGTGTCATCCATTCGCTATAACAATAAAAATAGTTTAAAAACTTTTCGATGGTCTTATTGCCCCCCCCCCCCCATTCGATTAAAGACCGAGTTCTGTTGACATTACATTTTTTGTTTCTATTTCATGTGCCTCGACAATCGACAATGTATAGGTCTATACGCCTAATTCCTTGTGGTGTGTCATCCGGATATGTCTCATGTTCAACAAAACGAATATATAATATGTTGCGTTTAGGCTGGCTTGCAAGATAAAATTAAATTAGATTGGAACTGACTAGGCCGGGTTAAGCGTCATGATGCACACATTATACAACACAAGATTAGATTATGGACATGATCTAAGCAATATGACAGACTGAGCATGCAGACTGACATGTGATATGTGAACTTTGAAATCTCAGCAACCATATAAACAGAATAGAGGAGGAAAGTTTCCTCTTATAGAATGAAAAATTGTCTCGGGTAAAAAATTGCGAACATGAGAAGGAAGAGAGATTCAGTTGGAGGAAAATCAACTATAGCTATAGGTTATACATGTATGCGTGCTGACCGAAGTAAGGCATACAAGATGCAAGCTGATGATGTCCCATAATAATAGGCTATGGCATCTAATAAAGAATTGCATCCATTAGGATTAGGGCATCACCATTATACTTTTATTGTTTTATCCCATAGACCCATGCACACTGTGTCCGTAAACATTCCAAACCTTTTTGTAAATATAAAATAAGCAGTATACATTCATCAATTTTCAAAATTCAAAGGCCATTGAAATCCTGACATAAATATTAAACATCCACAAATGTCTAAAGTTCCAAACTATCAAAGATTTCCGGCTGAAAATGTCGTCACAACGACTCTAGGCTGAAAGATAACTATTGTAAAATGACGCTGAGCCAGTAAGACAACGCTTTTCTAAAAAAAAATTGCAGTAAAACGAAACACTACGGCACAAATAAAATTATTTCTAAAATTCTCGGACAGGTGTTGGACATTTGGACGGTGAAAAGAGGCTTCTAAAAACTGATTTAGATTTAACTGGATCATCTGATCGTCACGTGGTTTTTGGCGTAGTAACGCGCGCGGCAGACATGCAACCAGCTGATCGGAGAAATGAAAGATAATAATAATAAGTGCAAGAGCATGTCATTCTTATGCCACGATAGTCCACTGTCAGATCTAATGGTAAGAGAAATCGATTAATAATAATAATAATAATAATAATAATAATAATAACAACAACAACAACAACAACAACAATAGGCCTAATAATAATAATAATAATAATAATAATAATAATAATAATAATAACAACAATAAGAATGATGATGATGATGACGACGACGTCGACGACGACGACGACGACGATGATGATGATGATGATGATGATGATGATGATGATAACGATGATGATGATGATAATGATGCTATGACGATGGTGATGAAGATTATGTATGTATGTATATCAGCACTGGGAAGGTAACTATAGCAACAGTCTGACTGCGCTTAAGTCAGCGCCAATTGCCAAACCTGTTAAGAATGAAACGCTGTGGGCAATGAAATGATAAGAGAACGGCGCTCTGTTCTTCTTCCATGTTCTTGTTGTCTCGAGATCTTCTGTCGCTCTATTAGCTGTTCATCATCATCATCATCATCATCATCATCATCATCATCATCATCATCATCATCATCATCATCATCATCATCATCATCATCTGTCTCAATGCCAACGGTTACTCGGCAGGCGCTGCAGCTGTCTCTACCGTTAAGCAGCCGAAACTGTTTTTGCGTATACGATGCACCCGCATGTCGATATCCAATGCATTGGTCCTCATCCTTCGACTGCGATGCAATGACCATCAGTGACCATCAGTGACCATGAGTGACCACTCAGTCGAACGGACCTAACGACATCAGTCGCATGCTTGGATACATACACGGTGCCACGCGACGCTAACAACGCTGCTGCTGCTGCTGCTGCTGCTGCTGCTGCTGCTGCTGAAAAACACGGCGGCGACTTGAAAGGTCATCGCGAGTAGTTTCGAATATATACGGAGTGAGTAGCGGTGAGATAACGGTTTGAATGGAGAGTGCTTCGTTGGCTGAATACCTCAGCAGTGCGCAGCAGTTGTTTATTCGTGAAAAACAGTGCGCTAGGGTCACGTGGTTCAAATGAAGAAATGGCGTCGGCTGAAACTGAGCAATATGGCAATAGGATTCAAGTTAGGAACATTTTATTGATTCGATTGAATTCTTTTGTATATTGTTTTCGCAATGTTAAGTCAATAGGCCTATTAGGGACTATTCGACATTTTTTCACTAAGCTTAGGAATGCTTAAGCTTTTTTTTTAAAGATGTTGTGCAAGGTTGCTCGACTGTTAAAGTCACAAGTAGCACTTTTCAAAGAGCAGTTTAACTTCTTCATGGAGCGCTTTATAAATTGAGAAGCATTAACAACCATTGGTTTCCAAAGCAACGGAGATGACTTCCAGGATATTGTATTCCTACGCCGACCTGAGTGATGCGGTCTACTACGACATTCTGGTGGCCAACGCAGATAGCGCAGTGGGACTAATTTTCACAGGTAACTGCCACCACAGCATCTTCAAGTCTAAATAGCAAGTACGTGGGTTAAGCACGCACTTACGTAAGTAGGTAAGGAAGTAATAGGCAAGTGAGTAAGTAACTCCCAATCACTAGCACAGCGCAACACCATACAACCGTTACAACGCACACTGTAGCCTGCATCATAAATGAAAAAATAGTTCCCTGACATAACATCACCTAATTCCTGGATGACATTATAGATCTATATAACTTTCCATTAATTAATTAATTCATTCATCCATTTATTCATTCATTCATTCACTCATTCATTCAATGGACTTAAAATTATAGAGCATCTTCAAGAAATCTACCCAGGGCGCTCACAGTCTTGCAGACACGGCAAAAGAAAAAAAGAAAGATTTAAGAATCGAAGTTTGGTAGGTCAGGTGCAATGAATGTAACTTTGACGGGAGGTTATTCCAGATCGTTTTACAAGCAAAACGATCATAACTAAGTCTACGAAGCAACAATTACATGCGTGAAAGGCAATTCGCCACAACATTGAGTTTGCCTTTACGATATCTCAACTCGAAACCAAAGGAAAAATGTGCAGACTAAGACATAGTAATTCTAAGCAATCAAATAGACCTATTTCAGTGGATTATGATCAAACTATGCAATAATTTTCCAGCTATAGCATCTATGGCGTGTCTTGTAGTCGATATGGGCCTATAGTCGGAGCAAGTTATCTTCGGACAAGTCTGGGGATGCAATATTGCTATCTCACCTCAAAGTCAATTTTAATTAATTACCGGTAGTCTATAGGCCTACTGTATTTTAGACTCATAAGCTTTTTCTGCTTATGTCTGTAGAATAATCTCTGCATGTGGCATGGCTTTTCAAAGTATGATTTTGATAGCTGAACAGCCTTTTCTTTTCCTTACCATCCTCCATGGTATATATTATATATTATATATAACATATATTATATATATACAGGGTGGCTCAATAAAAAATGTCCCACCAGCAAAAATGAAATTTCTCCGCAACCAATTGAGATTATTCTATGAAAATAGCAGGATTTATAGAGGAAAAATTTTGCGACAATCCCTGAAAATCTCAATAATGAATTTGCACTACTTCAGAAGTTACAGCTGTTTAAAAATATTTTTCCATATTTGCAAATTTTCACAGATTTACGTTCTAATACGTGCGATTTCTTTACGATTTTCTGCAAATTACAACACACAAAATGATAATGATGCCATACGACCTCACTAAGAGCTGTAAAGAAGCTGTTTATAAAGCAAGCTGTTAGCATTTGGTGATATTTTATATGTTAAAGTCTCAATTTGTGAATTCGTTACTGAACGTCATGAGCAAAGTTTCTGCGAATGGTAAAATGGAAACTCGGACGTCGCGTGAACAGAGACTGGGATGATGACCCACGCAACCTTATTGCCATCTCTGCAGTAAATTCACTGGCAAAGATGAATGACCGACAGTCTCGCCAGACCTTAAACCTTTTGAATATCACGTCTGGGGAGCTATGCTGGAACGCTACAAGACATTTCATCCCAAGTTGGAGAGCATTGGTTAGCTGAAGGAAGTCTTGCTGCTAATGTGGGATCAGTTGCCGCAGGACCCGATCAACAAGGCCATACTGAGCTTCACAAAAAGAATTTGAGCTCTTGTTAAAGCAGGGAGTGGACACTCCCATCATACCTTACGATAAACTGTAAAACGGAGTTCTGAGGTCGTAGTGAAAGTGATACTATTTGACATGGAAATCTACAAGTGACGCGCATTTTTTCGCGGAAATTTGGAAAAACGGAATTGAATGTTTAAACAGCTGTAACTTTTGCAGACATGAAAAGTTTTAAGTGAAACTTTCAGGGATTGTTGGAAATTCATTCCCCTGCAAATTGGGAAATTTTGGTAGAAAAATTTCAATGGGTTGCGAAGAAATCGCATTTTATCCGGTGGGACATTTTTTATTGAGCCACCCTGTATATAGCTCCCAATCATATGACGATGACTTTTTTACTATTTATATAGCTGCACAGAAGTGCTTCTACAGCTGCACAAATCCAATTGGTTTTCACATTTTGTCAAGAACTACACGCTATACAAAGCTCTGCTCTGTGGCCTCCAATTCTGGGAATAATCGTCTTCATAGCTTTTTCTGCAGCTTATGCAGTTATAGTAGCTTATGTCTTCGCTTCAATTGGTCGTCTTTGCATTTCCAATTCAGCGCAAAACATATCTTGCTTTCTTGATCGCTTGTTCCATTCCATTCTTTTCGACTTTCACTCGTTGTTTGAAACTCTGCCGCTAACGCATTCATGCATTCAATGCAACAAGACAACAGATGAAAGTTTCATTTGTTGCTTTGCAGTTCTTTTTTATGCGGTCCAATCCCGTCTTCCGTGCTCCTGTGTATATACGCTCAGCCAATGCTCCAGACGTCTTGTTTGTCTCTGCTATTTTCGCATTTTGATCGACAACAGGGGATTAGGTTTCTTCAGTGGTTTCTTCTCTGGCTTTGCTATACTGGCCTGCCGCATAAGCTTCCTCTCTTTCCTTAGTCGACCCAGCCTGAGCCAACGATTCCTTTAATGCTTCTCGACTTTAATTTTTTATATCCTAAGGATTGCCAGCTGTACTTTATCATGGCGTATCATAAGCCGCAATGTGCGTATAGAGTCTTAAACGCTGGCTGCTCTCCGGCTTACGATTCAGCTCTGTTTAGTTCTTCAATCAACCTTTCTGCGTACGATGAGCCTCTACAAAGTAATTCAATCAATCACATAAATTTATGTAGCGCCTCTTCAAGATAAATTAAATTAAATAAACTCCTCATACTGTCTAGGACGCTTTTCTCTTTCACGCATTTGACAGTCATGCACGTTGACAGACACTCGTAAAATACGGTTGACGTATACGTGTATTTTGGGCTAACCAATTAACTTGCTTTTTCTTTGTAAGCCCTATCTGTGTCTAGCTTGGATAACTAAACGTTGTCTTAGACTTTGGTTTCCTTTCTCTAGTATGGATGCTCTCCTATAGTTTTCAATGACGAGTTCTTCAATCAAATTCCAGCTAGACTGTTATACTCAGTGACCAAGCTCATATTATAGCCTATTAGTCTTCGCAAGATGGCGGCTTCAACTCATCAATGTTTTGTTTATTCAATTTCCAATCCTCTTCTTTTGATAGCTCGCGGCATTGACCAAAACAATCCTGCAGTATATATATATATATATATATATATATATATATATATATATATATATTTAGTACTTAGTCCTTGCCGTGCAGAACTGCACATCGGGCAACGCAGCCTCTCCACTCTTCCCGGTCCATCGCCACCCGAATAGCATCCTCCACCGTCATCTCCAAGCACTTCAGATCTTCGTATATATATATATATATATATATAGAGAGAGAGAGAGAGAGAGAGAGAGAGAGAGAGAGAGAGAGAGAGAGAGAGAGAGAGCAGCATTACTCCACTGCAGTCCTTCTCATCACCGATTTCTTCGTGACCTAAAAACAAACGAATCCTATGACGACGATGATCACCATTTATATTGTCATCGGTCTCTCCCGTGATGCATTGCGTCGACTCGAGTCTCACCGCTGCCATCATTTATTATATTAGAACCATATCGGAAAATGCCAAGCAATATGGCTCCGAGCCGTGAGCCTCACTGAGGGCAGCGTATATGCAAGCCCACACAACACGTAAGCTATACGTTGGTTGAGTTCCAGAGTATATTAAGCTTATTCTTAAAATGAAGCAAGCACAGTGACGGCGCGCACCATGGGACGCGGCAGGTCACTGCGTATTATATTTTACTCTTGACAAGATTTATGACCTGCCAAAAATTTCTTGCAATTTTTAATATCTTCTGCGCATTTGATTTCTACGACCTGCTGGATAACTATATATATGACCCTTTCACGAACTGCCGAAATTGTTTAGCTGGCGCCGCCTCTGAATAAATACTTAATTGGCACTGCGACTGTAGCTCGTCGACAAGCCTACGTTGCTTGAGTTCCAGAGTATATTAAGCTTATTCCCGCAAGAAGCTCCCGAAAACTCGCATGCATTTTTAGTTAAGATTAAAAGCACAACACACGACAGTTTACTGTTCTTACTAATAGACCCCGAAGACTTTGACGACGCTATAAATCTAAGGACAAGCCGGACAAAAATAGTTTAATGAGACGCTGTTAACCGGGTTTTGTCCGTCACCTTCACCCAACAATCACTGACTGGCCAGGAAGGGAACTGTAATCAAAGATGCACGTCAAACCTTCGCCTTCAAGCAGTGACAATCAATACAAGCTTCAGCGTGCATTCATGACTTGGTGAGAGTCTAATTCAAGGTCTATACATGTAGGCTACATGTATGGCGAGAAAAAATTATCTTGATATGAAGGTCTAAGCAATAATTGTCGAAAATCGAAGATGGGATACAGAAATTCTCAAAAAAATCCCCAAAAAACAACAGCTTAGAAGAGCGCAGAATTATTTGGAAATGCTGAATGTCATTGAATTTTAACGGTAACTGAGATTACATTGAAAGATTTGCATAGCGCATTATCTTTATTTAGTTCTGCAGAATATATCGAACATTCCAAAAAGTCAGCTAGAAAGCTTGCTGCAATCCGCTACTGTATTTTTGACTGAACAAAGCAGAAACAGTGTGGAGACGAGTCCGTCCGAATGCACTCCATCCACAAGTTCTTTAAGACAAGTAGACTTGAAGGTTGGCGTAGGTTTATTGCAGTAGGCCTATTGTGGGGCGCGGTGGTGTAGTCGATATTTTCGTCGCCTTGCAGACGGAGGGCTGAAACTTCGAATCCACCTCAAGTCGCCGCGTAGGGACCTTGGGCAAGTCCTTCACTCGCAATTGCTCGGGCGCTTCGGCGTGAAACTCCAATGCAATGCCCGCGCTGCAGTCGGGAGCGCCTCTGAGTAGGGAGATTGAAGAGGCACTATAACAAGTGCACATACAAACAGACAAACATATATATATATATACCTACATAATTGTAGGCCTATATATACACACAGACTTAGCTTGCGTGCTGCTGTTTGACTATACATGTGACTGTGCAAAGATGATTAGTGTCGGCGACCTCCTCCTCTTTTGTCCACTTTTGACTGGCACTGCAAGAGTGTGAAGAGTGGCAGAGTTCACATGCACAAGACATAATTGCTTTTAGCGCTTTCATTGGTCCTGAGCTGCAGAACGAAGTGTCTTAAGGATCACCGTCGAGAAAGTGTTGAGCATTATTCATTCCTTCTATACTTACTTACTTACTTCCTTTGTTCCTCTGTTAATTCCTTCGTTTCTTCCGTCGTTTCTTCCAGCGATCCTCTCTTCCTTCTTTCCTTCCTTCTCCCTTTATTCCATGCAGTCCGTCTTTTTCTATCCTGATTGCTTATTGCTAATTAATTTGATAAGATGCACTCTTTTGGTAGAAACGGGCAGCACTAACGGAAAATAATGCGAGATCGGAGTAAATATTAGTGTTTGTTGACATCAAAATAATGCTTCAGATATTCTTATAGGCCTACCAGAATTTTAATTGCCAGCAGGATAAACAAAATTATGAATGTAGTAGTACAGAAAAAGACTGCACTAGAAGACAAAAATGAGGAGTAGTAGGTCCTATAGACTATCTATTCGTGTTGAGTCTTAGTTGAGGCAAATGAGGCGAAGATAGTGAAAGAAAGATGAGGGGAAGAAGAGGAAGAAGACAGAGGAACAGAGATACATGTGGAGTGACAATAGAAGAACTATATATATATATATATAGTGGAAGCTGTAGACAGAGAGAGAAGGAAAGAGGAGGAGAGCAAGAGGAAGTGAAGAGAGTGAGAAGGAGAGATTGATAGAGGAAGAGAAAAAGGATTGTATGATGTTATCCCCCTGGACATTATCCCCCGGACATTATCCCCCAGACAAAAACCCGGACAAAAATCCCCCCTTTTGCTTAGGACATTATCACCCCCGGACAAAATTTCCCCTCTGTGCAATTAGTCTGTTTCTTCATGTACCGGTATTTTATAAAGCCTAATATTATTGTCCTGGCTTTGTTCGCTGTGTCACCTTATTAATGCCGTCATCGATAAGACTTTCTAGACATTCAGATGAAAATTCAGATGCAAATTAAAGACAATTGTTAGCGTAATTTAGTTATTCATTTCTAACACAAGGAATTGTTAGTGTCAGTTAGGTATAGGCCTACGGAATTATGACCTTTTAATGCTGCCTGCAACTTAAGTTGCAATTGTTATTGACATCCAAAAATATATATTTCCCATGAACTACATCTGTCAAGAAGATTGGACGACTAGTGAAATAAAAATATTAATAGGCCTATATTCTTATGGGTATAGGCCCTCTATTTCGACCTATGGTCTTAATACCTGTATGCTAATTTATATGCCTACCCTGACATATTCTTGTAAATTTGTTTTGTATAATTTTTATGTATAATATACAAATTTAAGCCTATACGTGTTCTAGCAATTTTCAACTTTGATGTCTAAATGTATGGATATTCACCTTATCAAAGTTCTATTCTAAGATTTTTTTGCATCATTTTTAGGTGGTGGTATCATAGACCGGGCAGTGTTTAATCTAGTCCCCTCCTCTGGGGGGGGAATTGAGGTTTCTGGGGGGGGAGAGACAAATGAGCGTCCCGCAGGACGCTCGTGAGGCGCGTAGCGCCCTGAGGGGGAGGGGTATGGGGCAAATCACCCTCCCCATTAGAAATTTTTTGAATATCCACATTGCAATGGCAGTATTTTAAGGTGTCATCTTAACAAATTAGCTGTAGTTTTTTAGAAACTTTTTGAATTTCCAAATTGCAATGGCAGCATTTTAAGGTGTCATCTTAACAAAATAGCTGTAGTTTTTTTCAGAGACCCATTAGAAACTTTTTGAATTTCCACATTGCAAAGGCAGCATTTTAAGGTGTGATCTTAACAAAATAGCTGTGCTTTTCCAGTGTCCCATCAGAAACTTTTTGAATTTCCAAAATGCAATGGCAGTATTTTAAGGTGCCATCTTAGCAAAATAGTTGTACTTTTTTCAGTGACCCATTAGAAATTTTTTACTTTCCACAATGCAACGGCAGCATTTTAAGGTGCCATCTTAGCAAAATAGCTGTACTTTTTTCAGTGACCCATTAAAAACTTTTTGAATTTCCACATTGCAATGGCAGCATTTTAAGGTGTCATCTTAACAAAATAGTAGTACTTTTTCAGTGACCCATTAGAAACTTTTGAATTTCCACATTGCACTGGCAGCATTTTAAGGCGTTATCTTAACAAAATAGCTGTAGCCTACTTTTTCAGTGACTCATTACAAACTCTTGAATTTCCACATTGCAATGATACCATTTGAAGATGTCATTTTAGCAAAATAACTCCATTATTTCAGTACTGATAAAAAGTGGTTTAGGATTTCAATATATTTTATATTATATAGTTATAATTACAATAAAAAATATCTTTATGTATCGAGTTCAGCAGCTCAGTTCTGCTGTTGCTGGGTTAATCTAATGAATTACTGCTTACATGAGTAAATAAGCTGACTTTTCAGCACTGTAATCAGAAACTGTCAGCTTATCCCAGTTTCCTCATGTATGAATTACTGCTGAGTTGCTGACCAGGACACACTTTCCGAAATCATACTTAATGGTACAGAAATCTACCAAGAGCTAATAAACTACCGATACCAAAATCAAGAAGCCACTTGTAGTAATGATGTTATTTTACTACGTGTTCAGATAATTGGACCAAAACATTTGAAATTTGACAGTTTAAAATGTGAAGGATAGCACTTGATAGCCATTGAGTTGTACAAAAATAGTATTTGTACAAATATTAACAGTAAATTATACTCATTTTTGCTGCCTTTTGTCATATATTATAACAGTAAATAATTACTACAACCATGTAGTGGTAGATAATATTACGTTATATTATTACAATAGTTCATGTAATGCAGTGATGTAAACACTAAACAACAAGTAAATACTATTATCATTTTGACAAATTTTTCTGGAGATGTCATCTCTGTTTTTAGTTAGAAAAAATAGTGTTTATACAAATATATACAGTAAGTTATAGTCATTGCAACATGATAGTATCGTATATTATAGTAGTAAATGATGTCATTTTAATCATATAATAGTAAATAATATCACGGTATATTATAACACTTCAAGTAAAACAACGATGAAAAAGTTACTAAAAACCAATAACATTTTGGCAAATTTTTCTGGGGGGGGAAATGTCAATCCTGGGGGGGAAAGTTCCCCCCCCAGAGACGTCTAGATTAAACACTGTAGACCGGGGGATAGTGTCCTACCCCGATGGAATGATGTCCGGGCGGTTTGTCCTAGAAATAATATCCGGGGGGGGATAATGTCCGTTTACCGAGAGAAGGAGAAGAGAGAGCGAGGTTAAGTTGAAATATGATCATTAGACGTATACGAAGCTGGACCGTTTGATATGCTCGCGTTTGCAGCACAGCAAAAAATGAAAGCTATAAGGATTGCAAATGAAAATTGATAGGTGCACTGAACCCTAAGTTAAATCTGACCCTATAGGTTACAGAAGCAGAAGAGGAACTGCAGCGTCCGAAAGTCAGGAAGACGTATACGCTGTCGTGACAGTGAAAATAGAGCGTCAACAGTGGACCTATCAAATAGAATGTTCCATTAAGGCGATGCGACTACTCGAGATGTCTGTTGAAAGCGATCGGAGATGGTAGAGATGGTAGAGATGGTGGAGATGGGATGACATCCACAGAAGAAAGTCCTTCAATTGACGAGAATGTATGGAGTCGTGACAACACAATACCGTGTCAACAGTATCACATGCAGCGCTCAATTAAGGAGCCATTGGAACTCTGCTGACTATACGGCCATATGCAGATAATATTTATACGTTCCGAAGTTTGCAACTGCTGTCATGATGCTGGAAATGATCAGTATTTCTATAGAAAGATGTTTACGGTCTTCATGCTGGCCATCATCCGCGTCGGAACAAATCTACAGTGTACAAATGATTACCGTGAAGACAATTAAAGGATTTATAAAGGCATACGAGCTGTGATTTTTAATATTTTTCAGAATTAAGTCACTACATATAAGCTCAGTAAAATATTTTTGTGATGTTCTGAAATTGCAGGAAATAAGACTTTGACCATTTCAAGTTTCGAACGTCATCAGTAGACTATGAGAACGAGGTTTTGATTTCAAATGATGATAGCTATAGGCTAAGCTCAACGACAAGTAATCGAATTATAATGCCCAATTATTTGCAAATAACTACTTAATTGATTGACTTTCATATTATGTGCATTTTAAAAGTCTATAAAAGCTTCGAATTTGACATTTTGACTTAATTTTTAATGCAATTTACAATCATGTAGGCAGGGCCGGCCTTAGCTAAAATGGCGCCCTAGGCAGGCATAGATTTGGCGCCCTAGCCTAAATTTGGCGCCATAGGCAAAGCATGCATTGGGCACTTCAGGCAAAGCATACATTTCGCGCCCTCAGATCCCCACTCAAATTCAATTGTTCAGCCCACGTCAGGGTATCCGGTCAAAACCGCGCACACAAAACCGCGCGCACAAAACCGCGCACACAAAACCGCGAATCACAAAACCGTGCACGATCATTACCGCGCACGATCATAACCGCGCACGATCATAACCGCGCACGATCATAACCGCATTCAAGTGTTTCAACATGCATCTAGTTTCTATGTCAGATCTAAAAATACCTTCATCCAACCTCTATTTCTCGTTCGTTATTTTCGTCAATCCAGCTTCCATTTCAGACATAAAAATAGGACAATACCTTCATCCAGCTTCAATTTCTTAAGCGTTTTTTCATCAATCCCAGCTTCTATTTCATATCTAAAAATACCTTCATCCAGCTTCCATTTCTTAAGCGTTTTACATCAATACAGCCTCTATTTCATTCTAAAAATGCCTTCATCCATGCAGCTTCCATTTTACATGCGTTATTTTCGTCAATCCAGCTTATATTTCACCTATAAAATAATTTAATCCAGTCTCCATTTCTCAAGCGCTGGACCAGTTGTCTGTAGATCAGTTGTCGTTAGACCAGTTGTCTGTAGACCAGTACTGTTGTCGTGACATCGCTTAAACAGACGCTCAAACAAGCGCGGTTATGATAGTGCGCGGTAATGATCGTGCGCGGTAATGATCGTGCGCGGTTTTGTGTGCGCGGTTTTGATAGTAAACCCACGTCAGAATCCAAAGATGAACCAGCCAGAACCTTTACATTCAGCTGAGTAATTTATATTTTTGTTATTAGTACACTGAAGGCTGGATAAAATTAAATTTCCTGCTCAATGACTGAAAGTGAAAAAGGTTATTAACATAAATTTTTATGCAAATGACTCCCCCCATTAGAATTTGGCGCCTCAGACAACAGTGCCTGCTTTACCTGTGCCTGAGGCCAACCCTTGATCTTCACTATCGAAATTGAGCGTCGCGTAGTCCGAATTAGCCTACTATAGCTGACGACTGGGCGCTAACATTGACAGATAAAGTTGTCTCAGTTTTGTCTAAATAATTGGAAATCGACCCGTATTTCTTTTTATCCTAACTTCTGTCTTCTGTGTTTTCTTACGGCTTTGGGCACCCGATAACTTTTCGTTTCATGGAATCTTAGGGTTTGATATCATTTAATTTTTAAGATCTAAGGATTCACAACAGACACGACTATAAAATAACACAAGAATTCTTCAATTGTTGGTGTATTCAGTCGAAAGATTTCACTATGTCAGTATTAACCCATATAGACATCGTGTCTATTATAGCATAGACATGGGTCTAGACTACAAAGCAAAGAGTACGGAGGGCCGTTAAAAATCGAATTTTATCAGTCGATATAAAATTCATGCAGTAGACCTACTTGAAATTGAATTAGGCCTGCCTGAATTGGTGCAATGAAATCAATAATTATCTTAAATTCTTTCCAAAGTCTTCAGTTTAAAAGAATATAGTGTAAAAAATACAAATCGCTGGTGCCGCGCGGCGCCCCCCAAAGACTGCGGCGCCCTAGGCAACTGCCTACTTTGCCTATGCCTAAGGCCGGGCCTGCATGTAGGCCTATACTTATGTAAACCGCATCAAATAAATTTATGAATACTATGGTGCTACTGTTTTGCGGGCATGCATGCATCACTAGGTAGCCTATAAGTTCTCAGGTATGAGTCGACCGGCCATAAATTATCATGAGGAAATAATTATCGACAATAATTTGTCACGTATAATTAATTAATAAATTACATCCGCAACTGCGACTGTGCAGTTTAGTGATATATAATTATATAATATTATGCCTAATGAGAAAACGACTGAGTAATAAGGATTAAGGATAGCAGAATTTAATTACATATCCACATGTAGATTATGAACTATAAATAGGAAACGTAGGCTAATCATCCATGCTGGGCCCTATGTAACATCGTCATATTAAGACGAAAATTTCTTCTTCGACTGGAGATTAATTAGCGAGTCATATGACGAAAAATGGTTCTTTCAAAACAAACCAAAATAAGTATATCTTTCAGGATCCCGGATTAGTATTTCCTTATACGTCAGAGCAGTAATAATCAGCGTAGGTTTCTGAGTAATTGCACCTGAAGAACTTTGTGTTAGCTGATGTCTGTGACGCACCTAGAGTATGACCTTATAAGGGATTAGGAATAGACAGGTATATTGCCAACATTGCCGATTATACGGGGCCAGGTGGACTCCATATTTTCATGTATATAGGCCTAGGACTCTTATAACCCTCATGCTTCAAAAGACTGTAGAAGTACTGCTATCTATGTAATCCAAAATAAAAGTATGACAAATGAATTGTGTTAATGATGAAGATGATTATAATGTTGTAGTGATAATATTATAACCAGCACGACAACAACGACAACAACGCCGACGCCAACGAAAATGATTTTGACAACTATGAGTCTATGATGATTAGCCTATGATGATAATGACGACGACGACGACGACGATGATCATGATGACATCAATCACAACAACGCCGACGCCGATAAAATGATCGTCATGATGATTTCGATGATTATGACGACGACGACGACGACGATGATGACGACGATGATGATGATAATGATGACGATGAAGACGACGATGATGATGACAATGATGACGACGATGAAGATGATGATGAAACATCAATTCTTAATTTAGCATACCCGCGAATAAAACGGCCTGCGACCGAACCCATACATTTCATTTGTTTCCTGTTTCTTTGCTACATGTATACATATATACCGCCTTTCTAGCATGGCTGTTATATAATGTGTGGATCTGCAGAGTTGGTGTATACGACTTACGCGTTCATTACAGTTGCGTATTGCAAGGATTTGCATCTCCTGAAAAGCTGTGATTAGATGCTCGAGATGCGAAGAGCGGAGACCTGTTGCACATGTCCTATTATTATCCACCGCGCATGTATATAATTCACAGTAGTGATCAGCGACAGAGTCTCGCATCTCCTAACGTATAATTCCTCTTCTCATAAGATGAGATAATGGTGTGTGTATGTGTGCGTGTGTGTATGTGTGTGTGTGTGTGTGTCTGTGATCAAGTGTCGAGAGAGATGGTGTTATTTCTAATGACACGTGGTAATTATTCGTCTCGGCACATAATTATTTTCTCCAGGTCTACCGTATTCATTTTCTTAAGCAGTCAGTCAGTCAATAATTAATTCATAACTCGGGGAGTCTCTTTTATCCCTTGGCCTTGGGCATTTCAAGAAAGCGCAGGCTGTGCATCAATACCCAGTGGATCTCCCCTTTGAAGTCACAGAAATCCAAAAATTAATCGGCCTATCTACGCTCACCTTTTGTCTGTGTACACGTTCGTATGTAGCGCATTTAAATAACCGCACATAAAGCGCAAAAAATCCGACTGCACGATATTTCTCAACGGTGTATATAGGATTAACGAGACTCGAATAAATTGTGTCGTGTTGTTATCTATAGGCATAGGCCTATTGCTTATCTTCCAGGTTTTATATTTGAATATAGACATTCAGCTTATGCCGTCGCAGTGCACACATGTACAGTTTTTACACTAATCCACAGATGAACTAAAATTTGCCGGCAAACATAAGCACATACACGAACATATAGGCCTAAATATACACTGGCACGGTCGGATTAAGAAACGTGGGGCCCTGTTGGAAAAATTTGTGGGGGATCTTCGGCCGAAAAATCTGATGTCCTTTTTCTAGTCGTTTGGTCGAAATTTTCCCACAATATACCAATTGTTTCCTAAAAAAAATTTCGCGTATGTGTAGGCCCACCTAAAGTGCGGAGGGGGGGTGTTCGACCGAACATGTTGAACATGCATGCACTGGAATATATACGGTACATCTCACACAGACACGAATGCACGGACACACAGTGCACTATGGATCCAGCTGCGTTCTTCGACGCGTTCATCCTTATTAATTGGTAGGCTTGCAAGTGCATCGTTACGATCTCTCAGTATATCGCCTTTTCTCACTTGTTTGCATCACGCACTGGGAGCGCCTCTGATTAGTGTGCATTGCGAGAGGTGCCGCATAAATTTAAAGATACAATACATTACACACACATATATAATTATATACATGTATATAATTATATATATATATATAATTATATATATATATAATTATATATATATATATAATTATATATATGTACAATGTACAAATTGTATACATAAAGATTTATATTGCGCCCTATAGAAATTAATTTACTATATCATATACAGGGTGCGCCAAAAAAAAGACCTTCCTAGGTTTTTTGGCAAAATCTTGTCCAAAAGCAAGAATTTCGAAATGAAATTTTACAGTTTTATAGACAATTCATATTTACACATGATGATCAGATTTCATCAAAATATTTCAAACACAACAAAGGTTACACCACTTTTAGTGAGGTCACTCATCGTTTTTTGACGATTTAAAAACGAGACGCAGCAAAAGTAACAAAAAACCAATCTAATTATTCTGGCCAATATCTTGGTCAAAAGTAAGAATATCGAAATGAAATTTTATAGGCTTAAAGACAATTCATATCTGCACATGATGGTCAGATTCCATCAAAATATTTCAAACAGAACAAAAGTTATACTACTTTCAGGGAGGTCACCCACCGTTTTTTGACGATTCAAAAACGAAATGCATCAAAAAAGCAGCAAAAACACGATTTTTTTCTCTCATCTCAAATAGTTGGTATCAAATAGCCTTGATATTGCCAGATGATCATTATTATTACTATTTAAAAAAGAAACAGGGTGCCAGCGTAGCTGCGCGTCACTGAGAAGTCACTTAGCAAGATGAACATCAAATTGGTAAATAAGGAATCTGTCAGATTAATCAACAGGTCCATCAAGAACTTTGCAAAGAGACTCAAAAGAAATTTTCGCACTGGTTGTGGGCACATTGAACACAAGTTGTGAAGCACTACCAAGTTCATTTGACAAGAGTTATTTGAGATGAGACTTAATAAAATCGTGTTTTTGTTACTTTTTGTTGCGTTTCGTTTTGGAATCGTCGAAAAATGGTGGGTGACCTTACTAAAAGAGGTATACCTTTTGTTCTGTTTGAAATATTTTGATGAAATCTGACCATCATGTGTAAATATGAATTGTCTTTGAGCCTGTAAAATTTCATTTCGAAATTCTTACTTCTGGCCATGATATTGGCAAAAAACCTAATTTTTTTGCGTTTTGTTTTTGAATCGTCAAAAAACGGTGGGTGGCCTCGCTAAAAGTGTTATAGCTTTTGTAGCGTTTGAAATATTTTGATGAAGATATTGGCAAAAAAACCTAGGGGGTCTTTTTGGCGCACTCTGTATATACGTCTTTCTTTACGACGTTCTTCGTCCGTTGGTGTCGGTCGCGCGTCCCACTATATATAATATATAAAATATATAGATATACAATTATATATATACTTATATATATTGTATATATTATATATATATATTATGTAGTCTATATATTTTTCTGTTGGCTTCTGTCGACGGACATGTGCTAATAATAAACTTAACCTGAGCACGTCCTTCGCCCACTAATCTCCGAAATCGCCTGCAGTCTACATTCTCCGTTTCGTCCGCGTATACATATACCACGCACCTCTGATCCTGCACGACCGATCCATGCATCATTCTAGATGCGGCTTCTGTCAGCAACGGTTGTTTTTCATCTTCTGTCCGAAGATATTTTGAGTTTTCCCTTCATCGGCATTCACCGCGATCTCAGTCAATCAATCAATCAGTCAATTAGTCAATCAATCAATCAGTCAATCAATCATTCAGTCAGTCAATCAATCAATCAGTCAGTTAGTCAATCAATCAGTAAAAATGTTTTGTTTTTTAACCAAATTAAACAAGTCAGGTTTCGGCTACATATCATTGCAACTCTGTTGCAAAAAAGGATGCCTTAATTAACGGGATAAAAATAATCCTGCAGTTAACTACAGGATACCAAATATTCGATTGAATTTGTGATAGTGTGGTGACCTTAACTAAACTTTACCGAATATACACTTGCAACACACATAGAGGAAGTGAAGAATAACGACAAAGCAAAAGGAAGCAACATGAGCTAAGATTAATATATAAGAATAATATAAGAAAATAAAACTGAAACAATCAATGTACATATAAATATACTGTTGAGTGAACAAACGATTTAGAAAAAGAGAACAAAATAATATTTAACTACTGAGGATGGAATATACACTACATTGCATATATATTATACATTGCATATATATTTACAGGACGAAAGGTGTGGGCTGGACAGGGTCGATTGCCTTTATTAGGCAGGCCTATAGTCCTACCTTCTATTAGAAAGGCGTTTATTTTTTTGGGGGGGGGGACAAATGTTGGGGATAATCGTGTTTCCTTTGGAATTGTTTTCCCATGCATGCATGAATTCCGGTGGTAATTCCAATTAATTTGTTAGAGAAAAGGTTATGTGTTAGTGCGGGCATATATACAATGTAGGTTCGCCGATATACGAGCTTAATTGAGTTTCTATAGCGAAATGTGAACGGACCTGAGATGAGAGTTCAAAGCAATATCTGTAAATTATTGGGCAGGAGTTATATAGGTCTCGGTCAAATTGAAGCATAAATTCACGCGACTCTTCATATACTGCAGGACATCATTCACTCTATCTTACTACCGGTCTGTCTCTATAGTTTCTAGTGAGTAGCGCAATATAAATTGTCTTCTTCACAGGGTGCATAATGCAATACGCCTTGGCTATAGGAAATAATTAGGAATAGATAATAGGCAGTGGCGCAACCAGGGGGGTGCTGGGGGGGTGCTTGAGCACCCCCCAGGGTTAAAAAGGTGAACCCCGCAATTTTTCCAAATCCGATGAGTTTTTTGTGGACGGGGATGGGGGGTAGGGGGTCTTTCGCTCTTTCAGTCTTTCAGATTACACAATCAAGCAAGTTTCTTCATTCTTCTGTATTATAATCTTAGGCAAATTCATGGTTCATAAAGCACTAGATTTCAGTGTTTAGCTTGTCTACCTGAGTTTGTTTGGGTCTCGAGAATTTGCCTAGTGATGAATTAAAAGCGTTAGTGATATGAATGAATTTACATTACAGTTATAGTGTCCCGCCAATTTATTGATAATATGTTTCGACATAATTGATAGTACCGTGTGTGCTATTTTATTAAGGCCTAATTAAGAATTATTTCCTTCAAATAAGTATTAGAATAATAGCCTACATAGTTATTCAGCTTTGTTTGGTCTAGACATTTCCAGCGGAGAAAGCGCCAAGAAATGAAAAGTTTTCCCCAGAACATTTGACAAAAATGATAGTTTTTTGTTGCTGTTTATTATATTGTAGGCTATTACATTAACTGCCAGATTATACCATGATCTTATTTCCTACTATATAATTATAATTTTATTATTCATTATTATAATATAATTATGATACTATCGTGTGATATTATAATGTGCATAGCTTACTGTCATGGGCGGATATTTAGGGAGACGTAAGTAATTGTGAGGCAAAACTCTGAAGTTTTAAACCCCCAAAGTTTGTGGTGGGGTTGGAGATATTTATATCCCCCAATATGTTATAAATATTTCAAAAATATTATTATAAACTTATGCAGTGTTATTCACTGTTTATTGTAATGAGAAATTTTGTTAAGACGTCAGCCTAAAATGCTGTCATTGCAATATGTATAGGTTAAATTTTAAAAATTCTTAAACGATGGAAGGGGACATTTATTGAAAACTTATATCACGTCTCTGAGCACCAAAATCATGAGCTATTTTGTAAAAATGACAGCTTTAAAAATCACGGTGCGCTGTGCAAATCCAACATTTTTAAATATAGTACTTGTGAGGCAACACTCTGAAATTTTAAACTAAAATCTATGACTATCAGCATAGAAAATGAGCAATTTTATTTAGATGACAGCTTAAAAGCCTACCATTACAGTGTGGAAATTTGAAAAATTAAACAATGGGAGGGGCATTGAAGTCTTACACCATGTCTTTTAGCAATGAAATCATGATAAATTTCGCTAAAATGACAGCCTAAAATGATACCACTGCAGTGTGGAAATAAAAAATTCTATGTTGGGGAGGAAGCACATCCTCTGCCCAACCACCTTCCCCTGCTAGGCCGATGCTGAAATCTGAAATCGCTCTTTTTTATCAGCACTGAAGTAATAGAGTTATTTTGCTAAGTTGACATCTTAAAATGGCACCATAATAAACGTGAAAACTCACAACTTTTTTATAATCGTGAGTATATTTATTGAAGCTAAGACCACTAGCAATTTTGCTTTAGATTGCAGCTTAAAATTTTTCTAATTTCCACACAGCCATTGCTGTGTGGAAATTAGAAAATTTCTGACGTGGAGGGTCACATGCCCTCCCAAAGCCATCGGATGCTCGCCTTTTCCCCAGAAACCAGAAACCTTGATTCCCAGATAAGGGACTAGATAAAACACTGGTCATTGGAGAGGGCTAGATTAAACACTGGTTATTCTGCCACTTGTGAGCTACAGGCCTAGGCTAATACCCACTGTCTTATCTAAAACACATGGGAAAGGACATTTTTGAAGTCTTAAACCATGTTTTTCAGAAGTTTTCATGACTTTATCGCTCATAAATACAGCTGGCAAACAAGAGCCTGAAACGTGCTCTAGCTGATGTCAAAGTAAAAAAATGCGTTGGTTTCTCCCCCGCTGGGAGAGCTTGCGACGCTCCCCCAAACCCCCTAGTCGGCATTGGCTTCGTGCCTTCGGCACTCGCTGCTTCGCACCTTCGGGGCATACAACAATAATTTTGAGCACCCCCCAGGGAAATGTTCTGGTTGCGCCCCTGATAATAGGAATAGTTAATAGGAATAGTTAATAGGAATAGATAATAGGAATAGTTAATAGGCATAGCTATAGGAATAGATATTGGGGGAAAAGGTGCGATTGTCAGACACAGACACTATTAGCCTGTACGTTACGAAATTATTACGTACAAGCTAAAGAAATTAATTTGTGCTTCCATAATTATGTATGAACGACTTGTATGTTTCAAGATACTAAATGTAGGTATACAGTTTCAATATCTCAGTGAGGGAAGTGATGCAATGTAGGGCTGTATACATATATATGGGCTACATGTTTCATGCTAATATTTTATTTAGTGTCATTTAGTTAGACCGCATGCATGCTTCACAGAAGCCCCGTTTACGTCGGCCCAACTGATACATGTATGTACAGTATCTAAGGATAGCAGTAGGCATGCAGCAGTGATAAGATATAACTGAAGGAGTCAACACTGATGATCCTTCGCATGAAGCATGCACAACCCAAACCACCATGCAGTTCCTATATCGGGAGAAAAACACGTTTCATCGCTCATGAGAAGGTGAAAATGCGCCATATAAATATTGGAACAAGCCTCCTTGCGCAAGTATAGCCTATATAGGCTATATAATATATACACATTAAGGATCATTGATTTACAGTGTATACATTGACATAGGCTATATATATATATATATACACATATATATACACATTAAGGATCATTGATTTATAGTCTTTCGTCGTTTTATCAGTTGACGACGACTGCATCAGCAGCATCAGCAGCAGCAGCAGCAGCAGCAGCAGCAGCAGCAGCAGCATCATCAGTCTCCGTCGCTGATGATGTATCGTCGAAGAAAGACAAAAGAAGATCACAAACATCCATTATTCACTTGCATGCACGTCGTCGTCGTCGTCATCATCATCGTCGTCGTCGTCATCATCGTCGTCGTCGTCGTCGTCGTCGTCATCATCGTCGTCGTCGTCGTCGTCGTCGTCTCCGGCTTCGACGCTCGCCTCTCTCGACTCCGAGCGCCGTCGCCGTCGCCGCCTCCGCCGCAGAGCAGCTCCAATTAAGACACCCGAGAGCGGTCGGAGGGTGTCCCGATTCAGGCGACGACTGCACCCGACGCGACTGCAGCAGCAGGCGTCAAACTGTCACGTCGTCGTTCACCTGTATCATAGTGTATTATAGATGATGATGACGATGCTTGCATCGGAAATCCATCTCCTGCTGCTGCAGTCACGTTTTCCATGCAGGAGTCAACGGGTGCTCATCCATTCCACTCTCCATTCCCCTCTCCATTCCGTGATGCACTCTCAATTCCACTCTCCATTCCAGTCTCATCCAGTCATTGATTATAACGAGCTTAGAACGGAATCTAACGATTTCAGTTGACTCAAAATGGCATTCGTTTACACATTCACGGTCTGGTGTGTGTGCGTGTGTGTATGTGTGTGTGTGTGTGTGCGCGCATGTGTGCGCGTGTGTATCAAGGCATTTATAGAGCGCCTTTAAGTAGCTCTCAAAAAGCAATGCCATAAGATGGGAAGTCGACCCTGCTGACCTTAGATAAGCAGAGAATGTTGTATGCTGTTTGTGCAGAATCTTGTCGCTATGGTGCATATACTGTATGCACCATGTACAGTGTATGTATGTGGACGTGTGTGTGTGTGTGTGCGTGTGTGTGCTTCAGTGTGTCGTATACAGAGTGAGCCACAGTTCCGCACAGAAACATGGCAGACTAAACGCTAAGTGAAGCGATTAGTTGTGTGAATAATTCTGGTTATTGCCAGGCATGCGTCAAAGCGCTTATTTATGTAGAGCCTTATGGCGTTTCAATTCGTTGGCTTTGAGTTTGAGCTGTCAATCATGTGCCTTGGCAATGCATGAAACTCAGCATTCACACATACCGGGGCGCGGTGGTGTGGTGCTGGGTTCGGTGCCTTTGAGCTGGAGGGTTCCAGGTTCGAATCCACCTCAAGCCGCCGCGTAAGGACCTTGAACAAACCCTTCACTTACAATTGCTCATGCGCTTCGACGTAAAATTTCAATACAGTGTCCGCGCTGCAGTCTGTAGCGCCTATGAGTAGGCTAGAGTGCTTGAAGGGGCGCTATAGCCGATGCGAGAAATATAAATAAAATAAGCACAGATGCATGTATATAGGCTATGCATTCATTTAATTCGTACAGCTATATAATCATTATTTCATTTATGTCGCTTTTTAGTGGTCCCTCCTCAACTATTTTGTCTGACAGAGCTCAAAGTCTGCGAGAATCTTAAGACTTGGCTTATTTTTGTGTGAGCATTTCATTACAACTCAGACGAGACTATAGTATTCAAAGACACGGAAGAGTCATTGGAAGCATCGTATATACGCTACACTTCGCCCACACAACCACACGAACCTTCACCACGTTCTACAAACGAAGCTTCTTGCGACCTCTGCCGCGATGAATAGCTCCCTGCGTTATATCGTCACTTGTAGGGCTGCTGCAGCTGCGAGTAACGAATAGTCGGACAAGTGATGCTGCCGCGAAGGCATGGGCGCCCGCACATAGGGGCAAGGGGGGCACTTGCCCCCCCCTGGAAAACTGAAACATATTTTTCTAACTACTACTTTTGAGGTTTATGAAATTTCTTACCATTGAAATACTAGTGTTATGTATGATACACTTCAGTGAAAGTCAGAAATTTAAGTAATGAAATCTCTTTAGACATAAAGCTCTTAATTTTCTGCATTGCATTTTTTCAAGCTCTTGCTGAAAACGGTAACAATGGCTTTTAACCCTCCCGTGACCCGTGGGTGCCCATACAAATAGTATTCGGCTGTAGGATATATAATGCAATTTTTCACAACTACGCAAAAATTAATTATAAATAAATTACACTAATGTAAAAATTTGAAATTTATCAGCAGCCCATTGAAATTAAGTAATGGAGATCTACATAATCACCAGCGTTATATATGGAATCAAGTCTGCTTTAAGTCAGGCTGCATTTTGTCCAATTTGCATGCTGCCAGCTAGTACAGAATTTAGGTAGGTCAAGCTGTAGAGGAACTTGGATAATTGACTCTGGTTATCGCGCCTCGAGATTTTCTCCCAAAACCAACATCTCCTCTGTTCAAAAGAGTTGATACCCCATTTTTCTGATCCTCGGGATCCTCCACCTTCCCAAACGACACTTGCATTAACATGTGACCCACTGGCTACCGGACTCGGACCTCTTTCTTGACAGCCCTTTGAACAGCCTGATGACTCGATGCAGCGCTTCTGAATAAGCTGGTGCCCTACAATTGACTTTGGAGTGGCACTCTAGAAGTTTAGAAATTACGATTAAAATATAGAAGTAACTTGATGGAGCACTTGCCCCTTAAAGACTGATACCTGTTTTTCGCTCATTTATTCATCCATTCATTATATAGCGCCCCTTCAAAAACCTACTTTTTAACATTCTACTTTTGATTTTTAATAAATTTCTTTGCTCTAAGAAAACTATTCATATTGAAAATGATATAGGCCTACACAAAATGAAACTGAGAAATATGCATTAAGAAACCTCTTTGAAAAATACCCATATTCTCACTTTCCAGCTTTGCAATTTTTGAGCTCTTGTGACTAGGAAGTTTAACCGTGACCAACTTAAAAATGTTGCCCCCCCCTGCAAAAATTTCTGCGGGCGCCCATGCGCGAAGGAATTGGCAGAATAAAGCAGAGACAATGGCATCCAGGCCTGACACATTTATTAGCGTCGGCCGAGTTTGCTTTCGAGTGCACGAAGCTAATAATATTATTATTACGTCGTCTGTGGACGAGGTTTAGTCGGCTGCGTCCGAATGTAAACAAGACGTTATTGCAAAATGAGAGAATGAATACAGCGCAGTTTAATGTCTCGTCTCAGAAGTGTATGAATACAGAATAGATTCTAGGATTGGAGAAGGATGAGGAAGAAGAAGAAGAAGAAGAAAAAGAGGAGGAGGAGGAGGAGGAAGAGGAGAAGGAGGAGGAGGAAAAAGAAGAAGATAAAGAAGAAGAAAAAGAAAAAGAAAAAGAAAAATAAGAAGAAGAAGAAAAAGAAGAAGAAGAAAAAATAGAAGAAGAAAAAGAATAAGAAGAAGACGAATAAGAAAAAAAAGGAAAAGAAGAAGAAGAAGAAGAAGAAGAGAAAGAAGTAGAACGTTAACAAGAACAAGAGCGGGAATAAGAGGACAAGCAGGAGGATGAAGAAGAATGATAACAGGAAGGGGACGGTGTGTTTGAAATAGCTAAGAAGCAACGTCATTTGATCCGCGTAGTCGGTGTATCCTACAGTGACTTTGACTCGGTAATGGCGGATGACTAACCTTCGATGACGACGACGACCGCGTGACAGTGCTCCTCAAATTCAACACCACCCCCATCACCACCACCACCACCACCACCACCACCACCACCACCACCACCACCAATAACAACAGCAACTTGCATCAACAACCACAACGCCACCACCAACACAGCCACCAACATCAACACCACCACCATCGCCATCACCACCACCACCACCACCACCACCATCGCCATCACCACCACCACCACCACCATCGCCATCACCACCAGTGTCCACCACCACCAACATCGCCATCACCAGTACCACCACCACCAGTACCACCACCACCACCACCACCACCACCACCACCACAGCAGCAGCGGGGGCGGCGTTGTTGACGAACGGTCGGCTCTTATGTCCATATGTCCATAATTATGTCCATAAGAACGTTTGCTGTTGGTGTTGCAATGGACGGAGTCGACAACCGAAGACGCAAAGTATGACGAATGACAGTCAACGCAGGAGGAGGACGAAGAGGAGATGGGGATATGGAGGAGAAGCAGGAGACGGAGGAGGAGGAGGAGGAGGAGGAGGAGGAGGAAGGCCTCTGCTCAATGTCCTTCAGACTTAGGTCCTCTCTCTCGACTGTGGCATGCGGCCTCATTGATATGAAGGCGCTTGATGGGAGTGAACCGTGAAAGGCAGTGGCTGGAACCATCCTCGCTTCAACGATACGCAGAAGCCATTGACCAGATTGAAGTTGGCAGCGGTGGCAATGAAGAGCTGGTTCAGATAAAGCAGGTCATTCGCAATGTGTGCGCTCCATTGCAATGGGTGAGAAAAACGAATCTGCTGAGCGGCTCTATATAAGTGTGTCAGAGCAAAGAGTAGCAGGGCGTCAGTTGAGCAATTTGTGGTACTACTCAATTTTTGCATGCTGCGTTTAGGTACTTCTGTATTAACACATTTACTATTATGTACTATTTATACTATTTATACTATTCTCTTTTTCATTGACAGATGACAACGCCTCTGTGAATGTACATTGAACGAGCATCTGTTAACATTTCGAGTGAACGAATAATCAAATGAATAATCAAATGAATAATCAAATGAATAATCAAATGAATAATCAAAAGAATAATCAAATGAAAAATCAAATGAATAATCAAATGAATAATCAAATGAATAATCAAACGAATAATCAACTGAATAATCAAATGAATAATCAAATGAATAATCAAATGAAAAATAAAATGAATAATCAAATGAATAATCAATTGAATAATCAAATGAATAATCAAACGAATAATCAAATGAAAAATCAAATGAATAATCAAATGAATATCAAATGAATAATCAAATGAATAATCAAACGAATAATCAAATGAATAATCAAACGAATAATCAACTGAATAATCAAATGAATAATCAAATGAATAATCAAATGAATAATCAAATGAATAATCAAAAGAATAATCAAATGAAAAATCAAATGAATAATCAAATGAATAATCAAATGAATAATCAAACGAATAATCAACTGAATAATCAAATGAATAATCAAATGAATAATCAAATGAAAAATAAAATGAATAATCAAATGAATAATCAATTGAATAATCAAATGAATAATCAAACGAATAATCAAATGAAAAATCAAATGAATAATCAAATGAATAATCAAATGAATAATCAAATGAATAATCAAATGAATAATCAAATGAATAATCAACTGAATAATCAAATGAATAGTCAAATGAATAATCAAATGAATGAATAAATGAATGAACGACATTATCAATAAACGATTGAACGACAGAATGAACGAATTGACAGACTGCTTGAATGAATCGAATACGAATACCGGAGGTACAATAAATGAATGAATGAATGAATTAATTAATTAATTACTATAATTATAGGGAGCATGTGCAAGTGTGCATACATGATACAACAAGAAACACAAATAATTTACAGGAGCGTCTGGTAGGGATCGTGAAGGGGCGCTATATAAATTTCAATCAATCTATTTATCAATCAATTGATTGACAACTTGCGAGTAACGGACGCTCGTAGATGAGGCGATGTATACCAAACGGGAGCGAATTTAAGAGACTCTTAATTCTTCTGTACGTCGCATAAAGTCCAGGTACAACCTGGTACATGTACCATCATAGATCGGATGGACATCGTCACATTGTGCACCCGGAATCAAACTCGTGGACCAAATTAGGGACTGTGCAGTGAAAGCAGGAACGCAAGCGAGTAATTTTCCAACGGTCTCTGCTTGCAAGGATGACAGCAGAAGACACAGAGCTCGGGAAAGAAATGTTTTCATTTTCCGTTGGCAGACGCAGATGGTGAAGCATTATAAAAGTATTCCTCCATGGATGCACGGAACAGTTTTTCGATAGGTTGACTAATGAGAAGCAACCGATTTGAAAGCCGACCTAAATCCATCGGGGCGTTTGCCCGCAATCAATCAATCTACGCTGCGTCTGTTTTCGAGCCACATCAGTCGACCACATCGGCAGAAACACACGCCTTTTCCATGCACGTCACTGCAGAAAAATACCACCAATTCATCTCTCTGCAGCCTTCGCAGATGGGAGCTCTGCCATGCACCCACGTGTGAAGGGTTGGGAATTGAATTTGGGGTGGACATTGGGTGAGAAGGTCTGGTCGAGGAATGGGGGTGTGGGTGAAACTTCTGCATTCTGCGTAGCTGTAATATTGTAGGTGTGTGACAGATTGGGGACTGGGGGCCTGGTGTGAGCGTGAGAAGGAGGTCTGGTTGGAGAGGCTGTCGGGGTGTAGGCGTTCGGCTGACTTAGCAAGATGGCAGTAATTGGACCTAATAGAGCGATTTCAGCGCGAAGAGATAAATAACGTATGAGTGCCAGAGTGTTGAGACAGAGGTGGAGGCAAATGATGATCGTATGGCTAAAATGGTGCATGTGACACTTGCATACGAAGACGAATGACCAGAGAAAATGAGAGATGGCAGAAATTTACAGGAAGACTAAAGGAAAGAGAAAAATTGTCAAGAGGAATGAGCAAAATTACTTTAGCAAGGAGAAACGAAGGATGGGCGGAATACATATTGAGACAAAGAATGACAGATTGAGAGAAGAAGAATTGGATAAACAGTCGAACAGACAGATGTACGGAGAAACGGTGCATGGATGAATGAATGGATGAATGAATGGATGAATGAATGGATGAATGAATGGATGAATGAATGGATGAATGAATGGATGAATGAATGGATGAATGAATGGATGAATGAATGGATGAATGAATGGATGAATGAATGGATGAATGAATGGATGAATGAATGGATGAATGAATGGTTGAATGAATGGATGAATGTACGAAAGAAGGAACTGAATAGAGGAAAGGATGGTTGGATGAATAGAGGAAAGGAGAAATAGACAAAATATAGGAGAACGGATTGATGGATGAATGGATTAACTGATTGATTGATGAACAGAGAAATGGATTTAGCAGTGGCGCAGCTGCATTTTGTGCAGTGTGTGCAAAGCACACGGGCCCAGGACCTCCAGGGGCCCACACAGATTGTTGAATTATTTATAACCTAATGAGTAATTTACATTATTTTGCGACAGATGTAGTTTTTGTGAACGCACTTGCATTACTTCTTTACCTTACTGACTCCTGTCAACCGCCATGCTATTGGCTGGCAAAACTATTATACTGAACTAGGCCCTACTTTTAACCTACAAGTGTTTTCGTCTCGAGTCATGACGGTCAGATTGCAAGATGACGTTTGTGTGTGTTTGAACGATAATAAGGAATCGGTCTAATACAGTTTTTGAGTTGAGAGCATAAAACGAATCATACCGGCATAAGATTTTCATTTCTCTCAATCGATTTCCTTTCCTATTATGCAAAGGGTAAGTGCGTGCATATATATATAGAGTATAGACCTATGCTATCTAGGATAGGTGTGGCAATTATATTGTAATGCCCATCTATCTGTCACGCTCATGTATTGTAGGCCTACTTAAATGGTGCGCAGCAGAAACCTCATACTTGTCACCAGGGCTGTTTTAAGGAATTTTTAGAACTGCACAACTCCTTCTTTCCTTTTCCATCCGCCATGGTAAATTACTTCCAATCGGATGAAAATGACCTTTTCGCTAGTTTTAATTGCACAAAACGTGTGACAGAAGTGCTTTTACAGCTGCACAAATCCATTTAGAACTGCACATTTTGTATTCAACTAGTAACTGCACGTTAAAAAAGCCCTGCTTGTCACAGGCTGCCCGTGTATTCCGGTCATTTGTTGAATATGGTAACGGTAGTGACTTGATATCTCCCTCAACCAGGGTGAGAATCGCCGGAAGTGTGAGGAGGTTCAACCTTTGCTAGTCTATCTTTAGGATCACATAGCTAAGTCTTCTTTTCATCTTTTTAAGCCCAACTCCACGTGGATCATACCTAGTCTGATCCCAGTTATTACTTATGTTGCCATTCTCATACTGCATGCTCTCAACTCCTCTCAACTGTAACCCAAAATCAGGGATACAAGCGCGACGAACTCTTAGTCTCTTAGATATGTTTAACCCCTTTTCGACGCATTTTAGAGGAACATAATCGACTTGCCTAAGTTGTCGATCAAACATTTGACCATGAAGAATACAGAAAAGCGGGTAACATCTCAATTTAGAGTAGACCCTACAAATGAGTTGCTAAAGTGGATGCCTATTGCCTAAGCCTATAGTATACAAACCCATTCAGATGCAGGAAGTCAAAATGAAGAAACAGCGACTAAAATAATAGGTCTAATTCAGTGCTGTCCAACCTTTTTGGTACCACGGGCCGCAAAAGCAAGATTCTTGAAGCCTAGGGCCGCAGCAGTAAACTCAAAATTTATTGATATGTTAACATTGAAACGAGTATTGAATTATTTAATATGAAATAATTCTAACCTATCTATCAATCTAGCCTATAGCTATCTGTTATGGAATATATATACCGCCGGTTTAAGATAACTATTCAGAGATGCTCCAGACCCAGGAATGGCCAAAGAGAAAAGTCTTGAGCAGTTTATCGAAAGAGTTCGACGAGTCCCACAGGAATAGGCCTAATAGTCCTACTAATGAATAATAGCATGTAGACTACACAAACGACGATTGTCATGCTTCACAAGAGTTGAGCACCAAAAAACGTGCAAGGTGGCGTTTAACCCTGCCTCGCACTCAATTTCGTCGCCCAGACAGTTTGACCCGCTCAGCTCTTCATTACGTCGCCCAGTCAATCTCTTTGGCTAAGATCCAATTTATGACGGGCGAATTCCATTCCCCTCCTCTGACTTTCAAAAAAATCGTTGAAGTCAGGGTTTCGGTCTAAAGAGCTAGCATATTCGTCGGACCAGCTAGAACCAAGACATTGACGTTCGTCATCCCTGGCCTCTGTGTCTCTTAGCGATGGTTTCTTTCTAATCTTAGGACTATAATTAGACTTTCTCTCGAAAGGAATGGTCATAGGCCTATATTCACTTGCAGACGTGCTGGGACTCTGTAACCTACCCAAGTTAGGGACTGGCTAGATGTGAACGGTTTGGGATGGTTTGCGAAGTGATTTTAATTGAGTACAGTAATAAGAGTCGTTAAAACCAGAAGTCGTGGGTCAATCTCCAAGTAGACTATACTGGAACCTAACACCAGGAAAAGAAAGAATTCAAGAGAGTAATTTTAGTTTTCGGATTGACCTTCCTGGTAGCTGTCCAAATCGGCAACTGTCACAAAATCAATAAAAAATAAAAGCTAAAGTCGATCAGTGACTTTATCCTTTACTTCATTTTACACATTGTACACAAAGTGCACAAATTTAGTGAGCCCTGGCGGGCCACTTGAAATCAATTTTTTAACACTAACCTAGGGTGTCACTAAACTCAGTGGTGGGCTCCTTGAGAGGTGGGATATGGTTCGCGCAATTCCGAAAGGAAAATGTTCCCTCCCTCACATCTAGAAACAGATCTATGGCCATGGGTAGAACTATCGGGAAGATAAGATGCTCGCAATTTGGAAATAACGAGATTTACAAAGAAACAAGATAAGATAAAGGCAGTAAGTTCAATCATTCGGTGATTTATTCACTCATTTATTCATTCGCTCCTCATTCAATGATTCAGTCAGTCAGTAAGTCAGTCAGTCAGTCAGTCAATGAGTCAGTCAGTCTGTCCGTCAGTCAGTCAGTCAGTCAACCAGCCAGTCAGTGAGTCAGTCAGTCAGTCATCCAACCAGTTATTCGGTCGGTCAGTCAGTCAATGAGTCAGTGGTTATTCAATCAGTCAGTCAATCAGCCAGTCAGCCAGTCAGTCATCCAACCAGTTATTCGGTATATTATAGTCAGTGAGACAAAATCTAGCCATTGAGTCGGTCAGTCAGTCAGTCAGTCAGCCAGCCAGCCAGTCATTCAGTCAGTCAGTCATCCAACCAGTTATTCGGTCGGTCAGTCAGTCAATGAGTCAGTGGTTATTCAATCAGTCAGCCAGCCAGTCAGTCAGTCAGTCAATCAGCCAGTCAGCCAGTCAGTCATCCAACCAGTTATTCGGTATATTATAGTCAGTGAGACAAAATCTAGCCATTGAGTCGGTCAGTCAGTCAGTCAGTCAGCCAGCCAGCCAGTCAGTCAGTCAGTCAGTCAGTCAGTCAATCATCCAACCAGTTATTCGGTCGGTCAGTCAGTCAATGAGTCAGTGGTTATTCAATCAGTCAGCCAGCCAGTCAGTCAATCAGCCAGTCAGCCAGTCAGTCATCCAACCAGTTATTCGGTATATTATAGTCAGTGAGACAAAATCTAGCCATTGAGTCGGTCAGTCAGTCAGTCAGTCAGTCAGTCAGTCAGCCAGCCAGCCAGTCAGTCAGTCAGTCATCCAACCAGTTATTCGGTCTGTTATATATATATTCAGTGAGACAGAAGCCAGCCATTGAGTCCATCGTGCAGCTAATAATGATCGGAAGGACGAATGTAATATTGCGCATGCGCTTCGTGATCGACTGTTTATTTAGCGCAAGCAGATGAATAGCAAATGTTCTCGTTTACGGACATCGCCTTCCTGACGACGAAGCAAAACGGGTCGGGAGGGGGTGGGGAGGGGGAGAGGCAGCAATCGACGAAGACTGTCATGAAAGGCAGCAGCGCGAATTGGCAATGGGAAGAGAAGGATAGAGGGAGGGAGGGAGGGAAAGAGAGGGAGGGAGAGAGGGAGGGAGATGAGGACGGCATTCAGAACTGCCGCTTCTTTTATGTATTTGTGTGTAGGCGTATATGCATCAATGTGTGTAGGCAGATTATTATGTATTCACATGAGTGCACTATTCATTTATGTATGCATGTGCATATATGAATGTATGTATGCATGTATGTATGTATGTATGTATGCATGTATGCATACATATATGCATACATAATTACATATGTACAATGCACAATATGTATGCATGCATGCATGCATGCATGTGTGCATGTATGCATGTATGCATGTATGTGTGTATGTATGTATGTATGTATGTATGTATGTATGTATGTATGTATGTATGTATGTGTATGTACGTATGTATGAATGTATGCATGTATGCATGTATGCATGTATGTATGTATGTATGTATGTATGTATGTATGTATGTATGTATGTATGTATGTATTGTATATGTATGTATGACTTGTATATATATTATACATGCATACATAGCTACGTACATATATACCATGTATAAATACATATAATACCATATATGCAATATATATATTGTATATATATGTATGCATGCATGTACATGCATGTATGGCTATTTAGTGGGTCACCGTGTTTATCAACACCGTATGCACCGTATAGTTTAACTGACAACTTCTGTGTTGGCAATCGCTGCTTCCATGAACGCTATATCTGGATATGAATCAAAGGCGTCGACCGGATTAACGATGTTGCATCAAACAGACAGCGGATGGATCTCCCTACAGTGTAGGAAGTGCATCGGGTGAATAGTCCGCTCTGACCGTCGAATCTAATTCATGCGCTGCTACTGCTCGATATTGCATGCTGAGCGGATCTCTTGCGTCTCTATGGACATCCTACCGCCGAAGAAAGGAGTCCGGTGTTTACGTCGTCATTCAATTGAATCGTTCCTTACCAATCCAACCGGAATGAATGAATGCTGGACGGGTTTCGTAATCGGGTTTATCCAGCGTCTATTCTCCTCTGTACGTGTTCTCGTTTGCGTGCCAATATGACTCGCATCTGGTTTTAAGGCATGTTCTCTCTACTCAGTTTTATCTTGGTATGGCATTGCATATTATATCACATCTCATGCTATGTGCGCAACTAAACTGTAAGTGCCTATAATAATGGTTAAGGGCAGGGCTGTACTGGTAAATTTTGAGGTGAATAGTTTGAGTACACGCTGACCCGGAGAAAAGTCGCCTTTTCGGGCAAAAATTTCTGACGACTGTCATCCGGCCCAAAAATTCTAATTTTTCCGCCCGAAAAATTTGATGACCTTTTTTCAGTCATCCGCCCGAAATTTCCTACATTTTTTCCGTCCGAAAAATCTGATGACCTTTTATTTAGTCATTCGCTCCGGATTTCGTGAAAATACACCTAAATATCCTTTGCCTTCTACATGCGTATATATTCACACGCTCTTTGTGAGGTGAGTATACGCTGTATACCCGCGTATAGGCTATACCCTACTTTTCCGCGGTGAGTATGCGACGTCGTTTTTTCCCGGAAGTGAGTGTACGCCGTATACCCGCGTATACCCTTGATTACAGCCCTGGTTAAGGGTGTCAGAATGGGAGAGAAAAGGTGCCGTATATCCATTCATTTATATCGTCTGTTCGCTTCATGTTGTATCGCACGGTATATGGTTTCCTTTGCTTGAATGTGGGGAAAAGCATAAAAAGCCATCTCAATCTAGAGATCGTTTTATCAAGACAACATTGTTGATTGTCCAACAATTCATTCGTTCAACCTCCTTCCTTACTCAGGCTTGAGACTGGCATTGCCAAAGTGCGAGCAGTGGTGGAAATGCCGTCCATAGATTTAAAATACCTCCATAAGAGCCGTTCACCCATGGCCCCCGACCGCGATCGTGTGCCCGTGCTTCACCCTTAGCTGACCATCAGTGACCATTTTATAACACGAAACACTTTGTAGTTAGACTGTTAGAATGCTTTGTTCATAATTTCTGGCCATTGATTGTCTTTTATGTATAACTAGATGTGTAACCCGGCGTTGCCCGGGAAATTTATGGTTTTAAACACTACTCCACTGTGGTACCCAACGTTGACCGCTAAATTTAGGGTTTTCGCCAACCCTCTAGCCCACCCCGCTTCCTCAAAAAGCCAAACGTAACCCGCCCCTGCGGGACGCTACGGAAATTATTACTGGGCTTGTATGACGTCATTCGGGCTGTAGACTCCTTTACTAAAGCTCGATACTGCTTACCAAAGCGTTAGCGATTAAATCTGTCTTAAAACGCTAATAACTCGAGTTCCAAAGTGAAATTTAGGGTTTTAAACACTACTCCACTCTGGTGTCCATCGTTGACTGCTAAATTTCGGGTTTTCGCCAACCCTCCACCCCACCTCGCTTCCCCAAAAAGCCAAACTTGACCCACCCCTACGGGGCGCTACGAAAATGATTACTGTGCGGGTATGACGTCATGCGGTGTAGACTCTTGACTTACGCGCTAGTGTGGTCAATTACTGACGAAATCTGTCTTAAAATGCTAATAACTTTTGTTTTGAACTGGATTAAAACCTGAAAATAGTTGCGATGACCTTATAATTTGGGTAAGAATCGATTTCAAGAATTTTTTTAAACCGACGCTGTTTCATTTCCGAGCCTATTCTGCAGGGGAGAGTCAATTCTGTCAAAAGCGTACAAACAAACAAACATATGGAATTTCTGCCTTATAATATAGATAGACCAGATTGCAGATTACAGCTTCAACATGCAGCTAAGAATACACTGACTAATATATTTCAGCAAATAGTAAGACAGTTGTGGCAGTTGGCTTAGTAATAATTGTATCCGTATAAGTATTTGTAGTTGTAGTATAGTAGGCTACGGTACTGTTACAGTAGTAGTATAATATTGTATTAATGATATTAGTAACATTATTAGTATTAGTAGTATTAATATTAGTAGTATTAGTATTAGCTTTAGTATCAGTAGACCCATTACTGGAAGTGGTAACAGTAGAAGTAGAAGGATGAGAAGAAACATCAAGAGCAGGAGTTTCTTTATATAGGTTGTCGGTTTATCTTCATTTTGTCACGTCTATAGGCTTACTTTTGCCCAGCAATGCATCAGTAAAAGTAGGTATCATTAACTAACCCCCAAATGCTTAGATAAGCCTACCATATTAAAAGCATAAGTAGAGTCACCAATATCAGTGTGCGATTGCATCTGTATCATGTATCTCTTATCATGTCTTCACTGGCTGTGATATCATATCCGCTGGAGCATGTATTTTCATAATGATCTGCGCTCTTCATCATTCGCTTCCTGCGGCGCAGATGTCGTGCGCGGCAATATTGCATCCCTGGATTTGCGATGAGGAGGATGAGGAGCATCGACTGCAGCTTCAGCGACTGCAGCAGACGCGATGACCGTGATGCATCTGTGACTGATTCGCATGAACGCACACGCTAAGCATCACTTGAGAACAAACGAACGAACCGCAGAGATGTATCTATCCTGTCTCCTGTCAAAACATAATATGCACAAGTATAACGCATTCTATGCCTTGTCTCTCAGACACACATATACATGTTGTAGCCATTAGATGTCTACGGCCCGTCTTCTCTTCCGTACTCTCTCTTACTTGGTGCGTGGGAGGGCCTTGCCTATTTAAGGGCCTGCGGTCGTGCATAGGGTCCCTTCCGTTGTGGTGTGTGGTGAGCGTGGTTCCTGTCTCTTGTTGAGCGGTCTGGCGGTGGTTCTTCCTCGTGGTCATGCGAGTTAACCTGCGGGTTCCTTCTTCTACGTCGCCGTCTCGCCCTGTTGGCGGTCTGGCCGTTCATCCGTCTTCCTTGGCTCCGTTAGCCTTGTCTGCCGTGCTGTCGTTCGTACTGAGTTCTCTGGTCTGTTCGACTTCGTATCTACTAGACGGTAACGTTTTGTTTATTACGCTGTATATTTTGCTCGCTTCTGAATAAATCGATGTTTATTTCATCCAAATTGGGACCTTATTCTATTAATCATACCCCGTAGACGGCCATTGAACCCAACATATGGGGGCCCTCCGTTCTTTTGACCGGTTTTTTGCGTAATTCCGTTGGAAAATTTCGGAAATTTTGGTCCGTATGGTTCGCAGGAATTTTGGTGAATTTTGCCGTTTTTTCGGAAATTTTACGAAGTCGCATTTCGTTTTGTGGGGGCCTGGGCTATTGTTTTGAGTTGGAGGCCGAAATTTTGTGCGTTTCGCACGTTTGACGGTCTTGCAGTGGACTGTCGTTCGCCTTTCTTTTGGTGGAATTTGGGGAAAATTTTGGTCCGTTGATCTGCGCAGTTAGACTATTATGGCGTCGACGGCGGAAGGTAATCTTCTTGAATGGGACGAGATAGTGGATTTGCCGGTTGACGAATTGAGACAATATTGTGTGACGTTGGGTGAGGACGTTAAAGGTTTATCGAAACCTCAATTACAGAAGTTGGCTAGAAGAGCGTTGTCGCCTAAACACGGAAGTGAGGAGTGGAAACTTCGGGCACAAGCGAAGCGAGAGGCCGTCGAAATGGAGCGCCTGAAATTTAAAGAGGACAGAGACACTCTCTGTTACGTTCTGTGTCAGTCATGTGTCATCGTCAGTAAAACATGGAAATTCGTGTATGAACACTTCAGTGGGTGTCATGCGAGCGGCTGTCAGTCACTTTCCAGAAAAAGTGTGAAAATCTTCAAAGTCTTGTTCCGGAACTGTTCAAGAGTTGGGGGTTCTTGTTTGTTGACTCGGTTCTGTGATGAGCTGAGGGGGTTAACTCTGTTAGCGTTAGTCTTATTTGGCTTTGGCCAACGATACTTTTTGGTTCATTTTTGATACACAGCGTGTGTCCAAATTTTTTCTTGCTTTTCAGGTTTATATGATTCGAACTCTGTATTTAGCTTTGCATTATATGAACTCTCAGTTTGCTTGTTTATGATGATGCAGTAGTGTAGTTTAGTGTTGTGCTGCGTTAGTTGTTGCGATGCATTGTGCGATGAATTGCTTAGTACGTTAACTTGTAGTGATATAGTACTTGGCGATTCTTTCTGTTGTGGACTGGTAGGCGTAGCGTTTGCTGTTCTATTTCGTCGTCCCCTCAGGACTCCTCAAGCTTTTGGGAGGGGGATATGTAGCCATTAGATGTCTACGGCCCGTCTTCTCTTCCGTACTCTCTCTTACTTGGTGCGTGGGAGGGCCTTGCCTATTTAAGGGCCTGCGGTCGTGCATAGGGTCCCTTCCGTTGTGGTGTGTGGTGAGCGTGGTTCCTGTCTCTTGTTGAGCGGTCTGGCGGTGGTTCTTCCTCGTGGTCATGCGAGTTAACCTGCGGGTTCCTTCTTCTACGTCGCCGTCTCGCCCTGTTGGCGGTCTGGCCGTTCATCCGTCTTCCTTGGCTCCGTTAGCCTTGTCTGCCGTGCTGTCGTTCGTACTGAGTTCTCTTGTCTGTTCGACCTCGTATCTACTAGACGGTAACGTTTTGTTTATTACGCTGTATATTTTGCTCGCTTCTGAATAAATCGATGTTTATTTCATCCAAATTGGGACCTTATTCTATTAATCATACCCCGTAGACGGCCATTGAACCCAACAATGTATGCACAGTTGCACACACCCCCCACACACACACACCCACACACCCTGCACACACCCACACACCCACACTCCTCCACACACACACACACTCACAAGCACCCACACACCACCACACACCCACACACCTCCACACACACAAACTCCCACACCCTCACACCCCACACTCATACACCCCACACACAATACATTATACTGTAACAGCACACGTGCTGCATGAAGTGGTAGAAGAATCTAGAATGTGGGGAAGAATGGAGGGAGGTTACGAAGGTGAGTCGACAAGGGATCGGGATGAAGCCGGATTGATCAGTACATGGTACGAGATCAGCAGGGACATGGTGCGAAATGAGATCAATTGAGGAAACGAAGGAAAGAAGGAAGGAATGAAGAAATGAAGAAAGAAAGAAAGGAATTAAAGAGAACGAAAAGAAGGAAGGAGGGATGAACTTGGGAGATTAAGCAAAGAATGAAAGACGAAGGGAATAAAGGAGAGAAAGATGGGAAGACAAAGAGAGCGAATGAGTGACTGATCGAGGGAAGTGAAAGAGAACACGTGACCTGAATAAGATATTTTGTCGGATGATGAATGACTGTTTATCGTCGGTCGTCATAAGATTCGTCTCTCGACCATCGAACGACGGACGAATCCATCCTCCACACAACATCAGCCATGGTAATAATATTGTATCTTAGGACGACTGCTGTTGATAAAGGAGCTAAATAACTTAGCGAAACTATATAACGTATCGATTGTCTGGATAATATTCCTATATTTTACACGAACTCAAATATACACACATCCATGATATGCATGTCATTTATTCATATACAAGAGATATAAAATAATTAATCAAAGATGATATCGGATTCTGAAGTTGACTCACTCGCTGAGTTGGTTGCTATTGTTGGTAACGGTGGTGTTCTTTTAATTCTGCTCATTATTTCACCATATGCATGGGTATATAATTATGATAGTTGAAGTTGCAATATGATTACCAAGTACAGTGACATAATTATTTAGGCGTTTTGTCCCAATGCCTTCAAGGCAGATGCAGGTCAATGCATTGTAATAATAATAATAATAATCTTCGTTTATTGACATTCAATCTGACAAACCGCAGAACGATTACATGTACAAGTTATACGAAATACGGCCTGCTTCGCACGACACGCAGTTCGGCTACAACAGGTTCGGTAACTTAACACTAATGGCCTAAGTACTGGATAACTCCTGATTCGGCCAAGCCAGGAGTGGGAGGGGCTATCTTTTATTTTTAGCAGAACCCGAGTCAAGCAACACAACAGCAAAGCGCCAATGGCAGCTAACAGAAAATTCAAATAAATTTTTGCCCCGTGTGAGGCTTGAACCCGGGTCCGCGCGGCTGACTCTCAGTTTAACGGCCAGCGCTCTCTCCACTGAGCTACGGGACCCCCCGCGGTGGTGTAGTGGTGGCGTCGTCGCCTTGAAACCGGAAGGTTCGAGGTTCGAATCCACCTCACGTCGCCGCGTAGGGACCTTGGGCAAGTTCTTCACTCGCAGTTGCTCAGCGCTTCGGCGTGAAACTCCGATGCAGTGTCCGCTCTGCAGTCGGGAGCGCCTCTGAGTAGAGAGATTGAAGGGGCGCTATAACAAGTGCGCATACATACATACATACATACATACATACATACATACATACATACATACATACATACATACATACATACATACATACATACATACATACATACATACATACATACATACATACATACATACATTGGCCTCACACAGCTTTCATTTTGGTACAAGTTTTCGTTTCTAGCAAGAAGCCCATATAATTCAGAGATGCTTGTCTAGAATCATAATAAATAATCAATGTCAAAACACGTAAAAAAAGAAACCTCTGGCCTTAAATCTTAGCATTGGCTTCCTGTTCATGAGAGGTTTCTTCTAGTCAATAACAGAATACTGAAAACTGGTCGCAATTCCTAAAATCAATTTAAAATGTATCTCCTCAGATGTATCACTACTCAACTCTAGCTCAACTTCTCCTGTCACAACGATAACCAGAACTGTTCTTGGTGACGAATCATTTCATTTGCTGGTCCTTCCATTTATGTCTCTGCTGCCACTGATTCTATTTGCATTCAGCTCAACGTTTACTTTCTCAACTAATAATTGCTTATCCATCATATGAGCTGTCTCTTCTCCGCCTCATTGCAACGATCTTCTAACTATTGACCGGATTGCGGCATTGTCTTTGTGCACATGCACCATCTGACGATGCGTCGTCTGTTAGACAGACACCAGTGCATCATTATTTATTAAATAATAATAATAATAGTAACAATAATATTAATGACCATTCCAGAACATTGTCCCTAATTTCTACAATAATAATAATAATAATAATAATAATAATAATAATAATAATAATAATAATAATAATAGTAATAATAATAATAATGATAATAATAATGATAATAATAATATTTTTGTTCCAATGTACCTCGCTAATGATGCTGTTGCTTTTGGGAGCACTTTTGAGACCTAGAAATAGATGACTGTGGCCTTTCCAGACTCCATATTTAAAAAAAATGGTAATAGTAATCAAAAATAATAGGAATAAAAAATAATAATAAATGATAATAAGTACATGAAATACATTTACAATATAATAATAAAAAGGGTTCATATACACCACGGAAATAGCTCAATTGGTAACTGTATAGGATCGAACTTCCTACAAAATCATCTTGACGAGTCCTTATGGTGTTTGGAAGCGAACAGACGCTCTGAGACGCTTCTGGTAAGCGTCTATATACAGTGCACGTAAAAATTTCAGTGTATACTGCCCTATATATTATCAGCAACTATTATTAAAATGGTGTTTTTTATCGCTGTCTTTTACTCAGAATCTATAAAAAGACAGAAAGACTCACCGAGCGACAGACCAACAGACAAGTCGACAGGCAGACAGACAGACAGATAGACAGACAGACAGATAGACAGACAGGCAGAGCCAGACATGCAAAGCGTTGCGTGGTATGAAGTCGAATTGTCGTCGTTTGATGGCTAATCTGGCGTTGAGACGTGAGACGAAAACAGCGACGGAGTCAATTTGCGTCTTCTTCTTTGACAACGGACGTTGGGAGGAAGAAGGAGGAGAAAGAGAGGGAGAAGAATTAGAAGGAGAAGGAGAAGAAGGAGAAGAAGAAGAAGAAGGAGGAGGAGAAGAATTAAAAGGAGAAGGAGTAGGAGGAGAAGGAGGAGAAGGAAAAGGATTAGAAAAAGAAGGAGGAGAAGAAGGAGAAGGAGTAGGAGGAGAAGGAGAAGAAGGAGAAGGAGAAGAATTAGAAGGAGAAGGAGGAGAAGAAGAAGAAGAAGAAGGAGGAGGTTTAGAAGGAGAAGAAGGAGAAGGAGAAGAATTAGAAGGAGAAGGAGTAGGAGGAGAAGGAGAAGAAGGAGAAGGAGGAGGATTAGAAGGAGAAGAAGGAGGAGAAGAATTAGAAGGAGGACGACGAGGAGGAGGAGGAGGAGAAGTAGGATGAGGAGGAGGAGACGGAGAGAAGGAGAAGGAGAGTAAGGATGATGATAAAGAGCAGAAGGAGAAGAGGAGAAATAGGAGAAAAAGAAGGAGAGGAAGAGGAAGAGGAGGAGAAGGAGGAGAAAAGGATAAAGAGAAGGAGGAGAGGTATAGAGGACTTCAATGGGGACCGTCACTGTTTAGTCTCGCTCAGCGGCAGAAGATGACGCACGTCATGGATTATGTTCATGTACACGTAGCCTACATGTAGATATGTGTGTGCACTGTGCATGTATACATTAATTTAGACATGTATGCGCGTTTGCCCATGCATGTATTGTATACTCGTGAATTCGTAGACCTACATGGAGTGGCCGCGACCCAGACGGTCGTGAATTGGCACCTGCATGTGTAGTATATTTATCTGGATCTTAAGACTCTGTCAAAGGCTTTGACACCTGGTTATATACTATATATATACTTTGCTCTAGTTGTTCTATGGACCATTAGGATATTAAGCGAAGCGTCGTTCATGGCAGTCGCAGCAGCAGTAGTGCATGCACTGAAAAACACGACGTGCGGTTCGGGCTGGGAAAACGGGACCAGCATATCCCCACGGGCAGATGGGTGCATTATAATCATTACTATTCGTCGACCCGGTTGGATCGAGACGTGAAGCAGGAGGAGTCTCTGGTGTATTGCTTAGCTAGAGCGAGCCAGCGACCATCTCCAAAGCAAGACAACACTGTTGGTGCAATAATTCTATATAGGTCTATTCCATCTGGAGCTAAAGCATTGAAATGTCGTTCATTGTTGAAACGTGCAACACGTCAGCTGAACAGAGGAATATGCGGATAAATAGAGACTGTGTGAAAATTGGAAGAGGCAGAGACAGAGATAATTATGGGCACAGAGAGAGACACAGACAGGAACAGAGAGACAGAGATACTAAAAGAGCTATAGGAAGACAGAGATAGATAAACGGATAGACAGTGACTGAGAGACTGACATAGACGGATAGAGACGGAGAGGCAGAGAGAAAAAGACTGACAGAGAAACATACAGAGATAGACAAAGAGACAGAGACATACAGAGAGAGAGAGGCAGAGAGAGACAGAGAGACAGAGACAGAGAGCAACAGATAGACTAATTGAAAAAGACATCAACAGAGAGACAGAGACATAGCGGAACTTACAGAGACAGATGCACTGGCAGAGACAGTGACATAGACAAAGAGACAGAGAGCAGAAGAAAGAAAAATACAACCTATGACTTAACAATCTCCTGGTGGAAATGCGCTGCTGTTCAATTATCCCATGAAAAGGTCTCTGTCCATTTTCATTTCATGAACGCTATCGCAGCTTAAGCTGATGTCGTCTTTGACTCGCAGCCATTCAGCCGATCAGCAGCGCCTTCAACGCTGCAGAATGTTTTTTCAGCTAATTAACTAACGAACCCAAAATGCAGTAAGTAGTTTTAGGTCGAGATTAGCCTACTATTATATCTTAGGATCATTATAAAAGTCATAGGCCTACATACATTCTATTCGTAACGTAATCGAAATTCATATTTGCTGCAGCTTGTATACATTCATACTCCTACCCGTTTGAGCTAATATTCATGGATAAACTGACCATTATTAATCATGTAGATGTTTTTTATTTTCTAAAATACATTTATGCGCATGAACGACAGATGAACATATAGAATTAATATGGGCCTAAAAGGTCAAAGCAGAAGATTAAATAACATCGGGTGTGGGGGCTATTTGAGAATAGATGAATAGGACAAAGGCTATGCATGAAATTAGAATCTTCTGTAGTCACATAGATGGAGACTAGATGCACATGTACGCCCATGCAGTTATTATAAATTACGAATTTACAAAACGACAACAAAGTTTTCACAATATTCAAAGTCAGACATATTTTCACAGAATTGCATTCATGAGAATAATGATCATAATAAAAAATTTAAAATGTATGGACTGAGTTCGAAAAGATGGACAACAAAAACTTGGACTGGGGTAAATTTTAGAGAAATATTTTTGTTTACTTCTACACAAGAGAGAAGTGGAGATTTTCCATAGCTGGGCGGCTGTCACGTGCGAAAGCACCGTCAAAGCCATAAGTCAAGTAAGTCACTTCTACACTGAAATTTAATACGAAACATGGATTCCCGTTTTATATGCAAAAATATTGTGTCGCCACCTACAGAAGTGTCTAGCGCTCGGCCACTTCGCGGCACTCTCGTGTTGCCTAATCGCACGCTTTCAGGTACTTAACCGCCAGTGTGGGTCGTGCGTGATCTAAACGTTGAAAGGTAGATATTTTTCTGTTATGTCCTATTATATTATTAATGCTTTAGTAGTTTAGTTCTTTACCACATGGCAGGTCAAGGCTGAAGAAAGGTATACATTTTTCTGTTACATGTATGTCCTATTATATTATTAATGCTTTAGTAGTTTAGTTCTTTACCACATGGCATGCCTAGGCTAAAGAAGCGAGATTATAAGAACGAGAAATAGCAAACCTATTGAAGGCGAGTGCGCGCTATAATTATTTGCCAGCGAGATATCAGATTTTCCTTTAATGCTTACCTGGAAATATATAGAGTCTACATTATACAAAGAGGCGAACGAAGGCATACGAATGGACGATAAGGCTGGCGCAGATGTGGCTGCAGATAAAGACCTATAATTCCAAAGACGAAATCGTTTGAAGACGATAATCACAAACCGAGGCAAGTAAGCCGAGTCGATTTTCTGATAGAAAGGAACGACTGAAATTATCGAGGATTCCAGGTAGCCTACTTGATGAGTTTTGAGACGAATACCTTGGCTGTTAGGAATAGAGGAACACTCTTGCATTTATGCTCATATATCTAATAATTATAATTATGTATCCATAATATTATGTATTCATCCAGTCTCTGCCCACTTGTCTGCTTATCTGTCAGTCCGTGTATATCCCATCTGTCTGTTATTGAAAACAATTCTTGTAGCTCCTTCCAATAGTCTCTATTCGTCGCATTAATAATGCCGGGACTAGTGTTCTGAATAATGTTAAGACAAACAAGTAAGTTGTTTATTCGCCATCATACAAAGTAAACTCGCAAACACGTCACTTATATGTATAGTTTGTATACTGACTCAGTGGCGTGTTTATGGTGAAGTCTGATCTGAGAGGACTAAGATCTCAGGACTCGGCATCAATGAGGTTTTGAGGGGATCAGTTCGATTGGGTGGAACCGAAGTCCACAAAATAGGTGCAGCCGGACAGTCAGAAGCAGAACGGCTGCAGAGGGTGACCCCATGAGCGGAGACTTAGGGGGTCGGGGACGGTCTCCCAAAGTTTGTGGTGAGGGTAAGGAGATGCTTATTTGCGACCCAATATATATATATATATATATATATATATATATATATATATATATATATATATATATATATAACGACTGATCATTTAAAACATCAATTCAAAACATTTTTTAAAACTAACTCGAGGGATTGCAAAATGAATTTGGGGTTGAACCGTCCAAAGCCCAGCCCCCAGCAATTCAATCACTTCTCATAATTATAATTATACTCACACGCTGCATTTCAATATAGTTCATCAGTTTCATGCTAAAAAGGTACTTGTAACACGGAATGATTCTTGTGATGGGCCGATATAAGTGGGGCCGATAAGAATGGGGCAGATTTGATGGGGCCGATATGAATGCGGTCATTTTGAGGGAACCGATATATATGACGTGACTTCAGGGTCAGGGTCATTTTGACGGCGGGTTTTTAGTCCGGGCCGTTCTATTTTTGTCCTGTTCAATTTTGCACAGTTCTATATATTTTGTCAGTGCGTCGTCTTTGATGATCGCATGCAGTATACAGACTGTTGCTGAGTCTTGTCTCTAATCCGACTGCGATGTTTGTTGAGTATAAGCTCTGTTTGTCTGTTTATCGTTCAAAGATGTCATTCACGTCTCATCCTCTGCATGCGTGTGCTGGAAACGAACAATAACCGAAATCCATACAAGCCCCATCTCTCTGTCTCTGTCTCCGTCTGTCTCTCTCCATTTCTCTCTTTCGCTCTCTCTCTTTCTGTCTCTCTCTGCCTTTCTGTCTGTTTGTCTCTGTCTCTCTCTGTCTCTCTCTCTGTCTCTCTCTCCCTTTCTCTCTTTCGCTCTGTCTCTTTCCCTCTTTCTCTCTTGCTCTCTTTCTCTCTCTTCTTTCTGTCTCTCTGTCTCTCTGTCTGTCTGTCTACGTATCTGTCTCTGTCACTGTCTCTATATCTCTCTCCCTTACACACACTGTCTCTGTCTGTCTGTCTGTCTCTCCCTCTCTCTTTGCCTTTTATCCCCTAATTGCTTGGCATTCATCATTTTATCTTTTCATGCAGTTTACGACCAAGTCCTTCACCTTCTATCTTCGGCCTTCTCTGCATGCTTCTATAGATCTATCCTATTATGCTTTCTCTCTTCTTTTCTTTCTCTCCTCCTCCTGTCCTTAACCTCGTGACCTGAAGACAGTCTTGCCATTTATACCTCCGCATACCTCTCTCTCCCATCCTTTCTCTGTTATAATCCTCTACCTTCCACGGCCCTTCAATTCCATATCCCCACAGTCACCGCCTTCTTGTCTTCTAACTCATGCTCTTAGAATACCACCTTCCTGTTCTCCAACTGCTTGTCGTCTGCCCTCATGGTCTTTGCCTTCGTGGTCTCAAGCGCATCCCCTTCCGCGATGCTCATCAACCCCCCGCCGCTGCCCAATGAGACAGGCCCCGATTAAACGTATACATCACGACTGCAGGAGACAACGAGGATTGACTCTCGACGATGATGATTACGATTCTTTGCCACAGCCGTAGAGACAACGACGACGACGACGACAACGATGAATATTGGATAGAATAGAGCATGTAAACAAATATTTCTTTTCTTTTGACCGGCACCGAATCTCCATAACAAATAAGCGTTAGTTCGTCTGGCTGTGTCGAGGTGGCGCTGCTGTCGTTGTTGTTCGGTGGCCATCTGTCGACGAAAAGACGGCGGATCGTCTGTTGAGAAATAGGCGACAAAGAAACAGATCGACTCGCTTTGTCCACCGTTGATCCATGCAGCAACATTTGCCGGTAGATTACAGAGAGAGAGAGACGGAGGTTTCGCGCCGTTGAGCCGAAATGATGTAGCGCCACGTTAATCTGTTTAACCGTTGATTCATTATGTGCGGCTTATAGGCTGAATGTAATCGTAATCGTAAGCTCTATATTCTAAAGCGCTACTCTATGGCTCAGCGCATAGGGCACGACTTATTCACAAGCGCGGCGTCGTTTCGTGCATTATATATAGAATGTGGGTCCATATTATATCGAAGATGGTTATATGGAGACATAGCTTATATGTATGTATGTATGTATGTATGTATGTATGTATGTATGTATGTATGTATGTATGTATGTATGTATGTATGTATGTATGTATGTATGTATGTATGTATGCAATGTTATGCAAGTAGCTATTTACATAGCGCCTTATAATATCCCCACGAAGGAGATGAATGGCTTAACGTTGGTGTATATGCATGTATATAGATCTACATACATGTATATACCCTCTATGTATATAATTATGACTTCAACCTCCGCCATTCGAATCCAGCGTGTCATCGGGGAAAGGCAACTTGCTGTTGTTGTTGTCGAGCAGAGCTATACTTGATGCAGATAACGACTTAGCCTCACTCTGCCAGTGCCAGTCCTAAGCCTGGATAAAGGAGGAGGGCGTCGCTAATGGTCTTTGTTACCACACAGTGACGTTAAACTGCAACTACGACGACGATTTAGCCTACTTTATCCTTCTTTACTTTATCTTACCTCTTATACTTTGCCACAACGTAATAAAAATTGCCTTAATTCTGTCTGTTTGTTCTGTCTATATCTGTTTGTGTGTCTGCTCGTCTGTTTGTATATATGTCTGTCTGTTTGTCTGTCTCGCTCTATCTGTTTCTATCCATCTCTGTCTGGTGTATTCTAATGCATAAAGAGCAAATGCATGCTTTGGCCATTATGAATGCAGCTGCACATTTATGTGACTCCTCTAAGGGACCCGTATACTATACATACAAAGACGTTGGCTCCATTCTTCATCACCTTATATTCTCTCGTCTCTGTTGCTGAAGTCATATGTATATATGCATGTACGTGTATATATATATATATACATGACTTGCAGCCAGGAGTCCATCACCGATCTTATTATCTTATTATGCATGCAGACCTGCATGCATATAATATCCGTCTATTGAATTAAATGTATGATGAAATGGCAGTAGTATGTTAACTAAGAGTTCTATATCAAAAGGCAGTAAGAGTTCTATATCAACACCCCACCCATGATATAGAAACGCTCATTAATATTAATGGAAAAGTCACGTGACTAATTAATATTCATGTAATGCTATGACATCATAATTGGAGTACCTTCTGGGTCATTCTGGAAGGCCTATGTGTGTTTGTATGTGTGTATGTCTGTTTGTATGTCTGTCTGCCTGTCTGTGTGTGTATGTGCCAATAGCATGCATTGCGCTCATTACAATTCATGTATGCAGTGACGTCATCTTCTGGAACTTTGTGGACCATTCTAGAAGAGCTATTGTTGTTTGTCCGGCTCTTTGTCCGCCTGCCTGAACGTCTGCCTGTCTGTGTGTATACCTAGGTGATTAAGAGGACGTTAATGCCAGCATCATTCTAGAAAATTCCTATTGTCCTTTGCTTATATTGCCCTTTGCATGTGGATATGTGACGTCATCAGTCTAGAGAATTCGAGAGCTGTGGAGAAATCCTATTGTACTCTGCCTATTGCCCTTGTGTGTGTGTGTGTGTGTGTGTGTGTGTGTGTGTGTGTGTGTGTGTGTGTGTGTGTGTGTATGTGTGTGTGTCATTATACACGCACACCAATCCATTCAAGCTTCCACGTCTCATTCCAGCCGTTCTTACAACGTATAATAGGCGATTACTCGCATTGCTTAAAAGACAAAGTTTTGTTTGTTTGTTAGTGCATTCATCGCTGCACTGTAACAGGGACCATAAGAAACACACCCTCCTTTTATTCACGATTGGGACTGGCAACAAGCGACGAAGCATTAACGTTGTCATCCTGCATAAGCGGCTACCTATGTCTTTGTCAGCATGCATAGCTAGGTGATTTAGATAATCATTATTGACAACAGCCTTCGGGCATCTTGTCTATGCGACAATAGAACCCGTCATTGTATTCTGTACGCGTGCCTCTCTCTCTGGTCGTGCGTCTGTCTGTCAGTCTGTGTACGCCTGCTATTAAGATACCACTAATAACGGCAGGCTTCTGGAAGCGACGTCATGCTTTCCAGAAAAATCCACATGCATTTCGTATTCTTTCACTATACCCCATCTACGCAAGGCGTCAAACTATAATTAAATGCATCATCGGTTCATTCAGCGTTCAACGATGTATGACTGCATCTGCCGATAGCAGAAAGCACGCCGGCACTGTATTATAACAAAGTCCAATAGTGTCACCCTCCTTCTTTATAAGCGCTTTGGGTTGGCACTGTCAGAGTTTCTTAGTTGGGTAGAGCAGACATAGGACTTGCAATGGACACTGATAGCGGCCAACAGCAAAGGGTCTTACTTCGTTAGAATATGATGAAAATTCAAGTTCATTCGTCGCTGTGTGCTAACAATGACCATTGCTTCAAGAAGAAGCTATAATTGGTATCCTTTCATTCATATCCTAAACGCAAACATACGTCTTCCAATACCACATAGCAAACGAATACATAACCTTATACGGGCACCCTCTTCATTTAAGCAGACTTGAGACTGGCACTACCAAACTTCTAGGCCTTTCAATCACCTTATGCAAGTGAAACCGTCCCCAGTTATTCAAAATTTACACTAGCTCCTGTCAGAATCCTACAGACAGGACTTTTTACTTAAGGCGCAAACCACAGTCGAATTGGAAATGTTGGGGTATATCTTGGAACAGACGCGAGCTTCAATACATAGAAGCGATTGTATGTTCGGACAATTTCGAAGTGTGCCCAGAGCATTGGCTCAACGACACCCGTAACCATACACCGTGGCGAGATAGGGATGCCTAACAAAAGACCGGCGACTATATGCCCGCAGGGGATATTTGGCTGCAGTCATTGTAGTATTCACCGGCTCCACTCATGCGACGCGATCCGTTGAGGAAGAAAGGCATATGAATGGCTTTATTTGTTGCGATAAGAATCTATGCCGCGCGACGTATGTTCGAGAAAAAGAAATCTGCTAGAACCAGCAAATTAAAAAGCTAGGAAAAAAAGTCAGATTTTCCACCTAGAAAAAGTCAGGTTTTCCACCTAGAAAACTTAGAATTTCTCAAAAACGCATGTTTTTTCACTTTTATCGCTTAGTATCCTACCTCCCTCGCTCCCTCCCTCACCTATTCCTGTATGCATGCATATTTTCAACCACTAAAACGCTAAAATTGTCAAAAAATTCGCACATGGAAGTATAACAGCTCAATTTTTACTATTCCTTGCACTCATCCTCCCTTCCTCCCTCCAGTTCTCAATTCATTGAATCTTGCAATACAGTGTATTTTCTATTAATGAAAATACGAACAATGTAGCTATAAGGCGCAATTTTTATCCTTTCCTCCATCGATCCCTCCTTTCTCATTCCATTGAAGCGTGAATTACTTGGTTTTTCCCAACATTTAACCGCTAAGAATCGAGGAAATTTGTATTATTGCAACAATTTTACCATTCCTTACCTGCTTACTTACTTACTTACTTACTTACTTACTTACTTACTTACTTATTCAACACTGAAACGCCAAGAATTGAGGAAATTTGTATTATTGCAACAATTTTACCATTCCTTACCTGCTTACTTACTTACTTACTTACTTACTTACTTACTTACTTATTCAACACTGAAACGCCAAGAATTGAGGAAATTTGTATTATTGCAACAATTTTACCATTCCTTACCTGCTTACTTACTTACTTACTTACTTACTTACTTACTTGCTTACTTATTCAACACTGAAACGCCAAGAATTGAGGAAATTTGTATTATTACAACTATGATGGAACAATTTTACCATTCCTTACCTGCTTGCTTACTTACTTACTTACTTACTTACTTACTTACTTGCTTACTTACTCAACACTGAAACGCCAAGAATTGAGGAAATTTATGTAGTATACTTTAAAATTGGTGCGTCCAATTTGTGTGGTATATGCGTACTTTGGCAAGCATGATTTGTGATGTGTGAAAGACGAGTACATGACCAATACGCTGCTTAATGTCATTTTCAAACAAGATATTACTTTGGCGAGCATGAGAGGCGAAACAGACACTTGGCAGAATGAACATTAGTGTATTTCGTCACCACACAGTCTAAAACGAGTGACGTCATGGAATTACCCAATTCTAAAAATAGAAACATTGTAAATGCCCATTTTGTATAGAATGAGAATATGCAGAGATGGATGTAAACTAACAATATTGACGACATAACTTGAGCGACGAATGCAGAGAGGAAGAGAGAGGCTTAGAAGCATTTGTTGTTGCATTAGTTGAAGAGGATGTGCATACGTCACATGAAGTCTTCATTCTTTGTGTCTTTGCATTTATTGTATGCAAATATTTGCAGAGGTGTATGTGAACAAGTTACATATATTCCTACTTTCCAATATTTGTAAGAAAATTGTCTTAGCTACACAGTTTATAAAAATAGACGGGTGAGAGATAGAATGGTAGAAAAAGATTCACATTTCATTTCACATGGGTTCTAAAATGGCAGATCAAACAAGTACAGACAGTGTGCTTCGCCTTATTATGTGAAGCGGCAGCGTGCAAAAAACAAGGAGGAGGAGGATGTGGAGGAGGAGAAGGAGCTGTACGAGGAGGCGGCGAAGTTGAGGTTTAGAAGTATGAGTTCCTAGTTTTCCACCTTATAGGATGCGAGATTCGTTGGAATTGGCTTCACATAGATTGCGTAACATCATTTTTGCAAACATCACAATACTTTGGCGTGCAGAAACAACATGAGAAGTGAACAAGGCGCTTGGCAGAATGCGTGTGGCATTAGTGTATTTCTTTACCACATAGTCTAAAACGAGTGACGCTATGGAAGTGATCAATTCTAAAAATAGAAACATTGGAAATGATCATTTGTATGTAATGTGAATATGCTGTCATTGTTTGATTTAAAGTAACAATATTCATTATATAGCTTGAGTGGCGAATGTAGAGAAAGAGGAAGAGAAGGTCTTAGATGCATCTGATATGTCAAATGTTGAAGGAAACGGGTAATACTTAACACTCTGTTCGGTTTCCGTTACAATACTTTACTCTACTTTGTACGGAATTGTAAATTTCGAATGCTTGAAATGATAAAGTATACAGCTCTTAGACACCGCTTTTAATTCTTTTAGTTTGACAACACGCGTGTCAGTTAAGCTGAGTCATCACTTTATGTAACAATGTCAGTTTGCTATAGTAGAGTGGGGTAGGAGGAGGGGAGGGATGTATTCACATAGTGGAACGCACTGCTTGAAATGATGATGCGCAAGTTTGTGTCACATGGAAAGCAGTATTCGTACGTATTTTCGTTTCGTAAGACGAGCACATGTTTAGCTGAGTCATCAATTTGTGCAAAAAGTATGTGTTTGGTTGAATACATGATCGATGTTGAAAGGTTCAGCTAGGCGAAGCATAGCACAGTTTGTGCTAAATATACAGCTTTGCAATCGCATGCGCTGCAACCTCAGCAGAAATTTCTGCGCCTTACAGCTAAAAGTATAAGTTCTTCAAATTTTTTTTTTTTACCAGTCAAAGTGCGTGCGCGCTTGGAACTCCAGTGACGTGCGACAAGTTGGCCCGATCGGCGCTTGTGGCGACGGCGTTTCCAGCTCAGGTGACGGCGGCGGTTCGTGCGATATTGATCCGATCCACCTTGTGACGAGAAATCCACACGATTGCGCGCAATGGAAGTGTGTGAAAACTGTGAAACGACGAGTATGAGTTGAAGCTGCGCGCAATCGTATGGATTTCTCACATCATAGTTTGCTCGGATCAGATCGCACGAACCGCCGCCGTCACCTGAGCTGGAAACGCCGTCGCCACAAGCGCCGATCGGGCCAACTTGTCGCACGTCACTGGAGTTCCAAGCGCGCACGCACTTTGACTGGTAAAAAAAAAAAAATTGAAGAACTTATACTTTTAGCTGTAAGGCGCAGAAATTTCTGCTGAGGTTGCATCGCATGCGATTGCAAAGCTGTATATTTAGCACAAACTGTGCTATGCTTCGCCTAGCTGAACCTTTCAACATCGATCATGTATTCAACCAAACACATACTTTTTGCACAAATTGATGACTCAGCTAAACATGTGCTCGTCTTACGAAACGAAAATACGTACGAATACTGCTTTCCATGTGACACAAACTTGCGCATCATCATTTCAAGCAGTGCGTTCCACTATGTGAATACATCCCTCCCCTCCTCCTACCCCACTCTACTATAGCAAACTGACATTGTTACATAAAGTGATGACTCAGCTTAACTGACACGCGTGTTGTCAAACTAAAAGAATTAAAAGCGGTGTCTAAGAGCTGTATACTTTATCATTTCAAGCATTCGAAATTTACAATTCCGTACAAAGTAGAGTAAAGTATTGTAACGGAAACCGAACAGAGTGTTAAGTATTACCCGTTTCCTTCAACATTTGACATATCAGATGCATCTAAGACCTTCTCTTCCTCTTTCTCTACATTCGCCACTCAAGCTATATAATGAATATTGTTACTTTAAATCAAACAATGACAGCATATTCACATTACATACAAATGATCATTTCCAATGTTTCTATTTTTAGAATTGATCACTTCCATAGCGTCACTCGTTTTAGACTATGTGGTAAAGAAATACACTAATGCCACACGCATTCTGCCAAGCGCCTTGTTCACTTCTCATGTTGTTTCTGCACGCCAAAGTATTGTGATGTTTGCAAAAATGATGTTACGCAATCTATGTGAAGCCAATTCCAACGAATCTCGCATCCTATAAGGTGGAAAACTAGGAACTCATACTTCTAAACCTCAACTTCGCCGCCTCCTCGTACAGCTCCTTCTCCTCCTCCACATCCTCCTCCTCCTTGTTTTTTGCACGCTGCCGCTTCACATAATAAGGCGAAGCACACTGTCTGTACTTGTTTGATCTGCCATTTTAGAACCCATGTGAAATGAAATGTGAATCTTTTTCTACCATTCTATCTCTCACCCGTCTATTTTTATAAACTGTGTAGCTAAGACAATTTTCTTACAAATATTGGAAAGTAGGAATATATGTAACTTGTTCACATACACCTCTGCAAATATTTGCATACAATAAATGCAAAGACACAAAGAATGAAGACTTCATGTGACGTATGCACATCCTCTTCAACTAATGCAACAACAAATGCTTCTAAGCCTCTCTCTTCCTCTCTGCATTCGTCGCTCAAGTTATGTCGTCAATATTGTTAGTTTACATCCATCTCTGCATATTCTCATTCTATACAAAATGGGCATTTACAATGTTTCTATTTTTAGAATTGGGTAATTCCATGACGTCACTCGTTTTAGACTGTGTGGTGACGAAATACACTAATGTTCATTCTGCCAAGTGTCTGTTTCGCCTCTCATGCTCGCCAAAGTAATATCTTGTTTGAAAATGACATTAAGCAGCGTATTGGTCATGTACTCGTCTTTCACACATCACAAATCATGCTTGCCAAAGTACGCATATACCACACAAATTGGACGCACCAATTTTAAAGTATACTACATAAATTTCCTCAATTCTTGGCGTTTCAGTGTTGAGTAAGTAAGCAAGTAAGTAAGTAAGTAAGTAAGTAAGTAAGTAAGTAAGCAAGCAGGTAAGGAATGGTAAAATTGTTCCATCATAGTTGTAATAATACAAATTTCCTCAATTCTTGGCGTTTCAGTGTTGAATAAGTAAGCAAGTAAGTAAGTAAGTAAGTAAGTAAGTAAGTAAGCAGGTAAGGAATGGTAAAATTGTTGCAATAATACAAATTTCCTCAATTCTTGGCGTTTCAGTGTTGAATAAGTAAGTAAGTAAGTAAGTAAGTAAGTAAGTAAGTAAGCAGGTAAGGAATGGTAAAATTGTTGCAATAATACAAATTTCCTCAATTCTTGGCGTTTCAGTGTTGAATAAGTAAGTAAGTAAGTAAGTAAGTAAGTAAGTAAGTAAGTAAGTAAGCAGGTAAGGAATGGTAAAATTGTTGCAATAATACAAATTTCCTCGATTCTTAGCGGTTAAATGTTGGGAAAAACCAAGTAATTCACGCTTCAATGGAATGAGAAAGGAGGGATCGATGGAGGAAAGGATAAAAATTGCGCCTTATAGCTACATTGTTCGTATTTTCATTAATAGAAAATACACTGTATTGCAAGATTCAATGAATTGAGAACTGGAGGGAGGAAGGGAGGATGAGTGCAAGGAATAGTAAAAATTGAGCTGTTATACTTCCATGTGCGAATTTTTTGACAATTTTAGCGTTTTAGTGGTTGAAAATATGCATGCATACAGGAATAGGTGAGGGAGGGAGCGAGGGAGGTAGGATACTAAGCGATAAAAGTGAAAAAACATGCGTTTTTGAGAAATTCTAAGTTTTCTAGGTGGAAAACCTGACTTTTTCTAGGTGGAAAATCTGACTTTTTTTCCTAGCTTTTTAATTTGCTGGTTCTAGCAGATTTCTTTTTCTCGAACATACGTCGCGCGGCATAGATTCTTATCGCAACAAATAAAGCCATTCATATGCCTTTCTTCCTCAACGGATCGCGTCGCATGAGTGGAGCCGGTGAATACTACAATGACTGCAGCCAAATATCCCCTGCGGGCATATAGTCGCCGGTCTTTTGTTAGGCATCCCTATCTCGCCACGGTGTATGGTTACGGGTGTCGTTGAGCCAATGCTCTGGGCACACTTCGAAATTGTCCGAACATACAATCGCTTCTATGTATTGAAGCTCGCGTCTGTTCCAAGATATACCCCAACATTTCCAATTCGACTGTGGTTTGCGCCTTAAGTAAAAAGTCCTGTCTGTAGGATTCTGACAGGAGCTAGTGTAAATTTTGAATAACTGGGGACGGTTTCACTTGCATAAGGTGATTGAAAGGCCTAGAAGTTTGGTAGTGCCAGTCTCAAGTCTGCTTAAATGAAGAGGGTGCCCGTATAAGGTTATGTATTCGTTTGCTATGTGGTATTGGAAGACGTATGTTTGCGTTTAGGATATGAATGAAAGGATACCAATTATAGCTTCTTCTTGAAGCAATGGTCATTGTTAGCACACAGCGACGAATGAACTTGAATTTTCATCATATTCTAACGAAGTAAGACCCTTTGCTGTTGGCCGCTATCAGTGTCCATTGCAAGTCCTATGTCTGCTCTACCCAACTAAGAAACTCTGACAGTGCCAACCCAAAGCGCTTATAAAGAAGGAGGGTGACACTATTGGACTTTGTTATAATACAGTGCCGGCGTGCTTTCTGCTATCGGCAGATGCAGTCATACATCGTTGAACGCTGAATGAACCGATGATGCATTTAATTATAGTTTGACGCCTTGCGTAGATGGGGTATAGTGAAAGAATACGAAATGCATGTGGATTTTTCTGGAAAGCATGACGTCGCTTCCAGAAGCCTGCCGTTATTAGTGGTATCTTAATAGCAGGCGTACACAGACTGACAGACAGACGCACGACCAGAGAGAGAGGCACGCGTACAGAATACAATGACGGGTTCTATTGTCGCATAGACAAGATGCCCGAAGGCTGTTGTCAATAATGATTATCTAAATCACCTAGCTATGCATGCTGACAAAGACATAGGTAGCCGCTTATGCAGGATGACAACGTTAATGCTTCGTCGCTTGTTGCCAGTCCCAATCGTGAATAAAAGGAGGGTGTGTTTCTTATGGTCCCTGTTACAGTGCAGCGATGAATGCACTAACAAACAAACAAAACTTTGTCTTTTAAGCAATGCGAGTAATCGCCTATTATACGTTGTAAGAACGGCTGGAATGAGACGTGGAAGCTTGAATGGATTGGTGTGCGTGTATAATGACACACACACATACACACACACACACACACACACACACACACACACACACACACAAAGGGCAATAGGCAGAGTACAATAGGATTTCTCCACAGCTCTCGAATTCTCTAGACTGATGACGTCACATATCCACATGCAAAGGGCAATATAAGCAAAGGACAATAGGAATTTTCTAGAATGATGCTGGCATTAACGTCCTCTTAATCACCTAGGTATACACACAGACAGGCAGACGTTCAGGCAGGCGGACAAAGAGCCGGACAAACAACAATAGCTCTTCTAGAATGGTCCACAAAGTTCCAGAAGATGACGTCACTGCATACATGAATTGTAATGAGCGCAATGCATGCTATTGGCACATACACACACAGACAGGCAGACAGACATACAAACAGACATACACACATACAAACACACATAGGCCTTCCAGAATGACCCAGAAGGTACTCCAATTATGATGTCATAGCATTACATGAATATTAATTAGTCACGTGACTTTTCCATTAATATTAATGAGCGTTTCTATATCATGGGTGGGGTGTTGATATAGAACTCTTACTGCCTTTTGATATAGAACTCTTAGTTAACATACTACTAATGGCATTTCACTCAGCCATGCTATTCGGGTGCAGGCTTAAATTTCGTTATGACAATCGCGATCGGCCACCACTGTATATATATATAATTATATATATATATATCATATGTCTATATATATATATATATATATATATATACAGTCGATCCTCTCTAATCCCTCGGGTTTTTATTTACACCAATCTCTGCAGAGATTACTAAAGTCACATTTCTTTCATGAACATATAGATACATGTACCTATAATATTTACATTTGATGTTATTGTGCCCATTTAAAAACCTTATACGTGCCGATAGATATAATATTATATAAGTGACTGGAAAAATGTGCTTGTAATCTCAATTGTTACGCTTCTTTTATTGTTGTTGGTTTGAACCTTCTGCATGGGTACTGATTTTGACTAGCAGAGCACGCACGCATTTAGGTTATTTTTGCCTTGATTTAGAAGTCCTATAATTCAGTATATAATTTCCTATTACAACTAAATTTATCTCACGTTAAGGTGCAGGCATATATATATATATATATATATATATATATATATATATATATATATATATATATATATATACTGTACGCAAGGTGACGGTTCTCATGCATATGCTAAATATATTAAACCGTCATCTCTGCCTGCTATATATCTATTTCCAAAAGAGCTATAAACCCAGCGAACCCGTCTTTTCAGGTCTGCTTCCTTAATCCTATAATAAATTATTAGCCTATATTGCTCACACCTTTTGTGCGAATTATGTATACCGTCTTTCACTTGTTTAGGCTTTACACCGTCGTTACCATCTCTGCGTGCATGTCTCTTCTTATCTCTCCCTCTTCTTCTCTACTCATCTTCACTCCTCTCCTACTCCTACTCCTCCTCCTTCTCCTCCTCCTCCTCTTCCTCCTTCTCCTCCGCCTCCTCCTCCTCTTTCTCATCCTCCTCCTCCTACTCCTTCTTCTTCCCCCTCCTCCTCCTTCTCCTCCTCCTCCGTCTTCTTCTCCTCCTCATCCTCCTACTCCTCCTCCTCTTGCTTCTCCTCCTTCTCCTTCTCCTTCTCCTTCTCCTTCTCCTTCTCCTTCTCCTTCTCCTTCTCCTTCTCCTTCTCCTTCTCCTTCTCCTTCTCCTTCTCCTCCACCTCCTTCTCCTCCTCTCCCTCCTATTCCTCCTCTTTCTCCTCCTCCTCCTTCTCCTCCTCCTCCTCCTCCTCCTTCTCCTCCTCCTCCTCCTCCTCCTCCTCCTCCTCCTCCTCCTCATCTATCCTTGTGCACCGCTGTCACCGAATCTCTGCCATAATTATATGCTTATAGATCTATTATAACTGCCTCGTCTTCTCTCTGTATACATTCTTCTGTTTTAGTGTTGATAATGTTTCCAGCATGCACAGTGTGTCAATTGTCTATTATACTCTACCTGGATAGCCGTTGGTTGGCTTTGCGTGTGCGTGTGTGTGTGTGTGTGTGCGTGCGTGTGTGTGCGTGTGTACGTGTGTGTGTGTAGGGGGTGCGTGCGAGGGGATGCGCGGGAACCTCTAATGGTGGATTCACTATGGTTATCTGATCACTGCTTGTAATGTTATTAATGACTTATATAATAAATGCATAAAGAGGGCAGCGCTTTTTGTTAAACCTTTAAATGATGATATATGTTGGACACATAATCTAATTCAGTGGCGTAGACAAAGGGGTTTCGGGGTTAAACACCCCCCCCCCCCCATTGGCCTAGGAAAAAGTTTTTTAAAAGGTTATTTATCCACTTAAATAAGAAGAAACGAAACAATTGCTTGTAGTAACAATTGTTTTTCTGACTTTATTTCCTTTGTTACTTTATTCCATATTTATTTACTGTAATACTGTTGGGTTGGTGTCAGAAAGGGCATCCGGCCAGGCCAAAAAAACAACAAACCCCCATACTAAATTCCTGGCTGCGCCACTGATCTAATTATCTACAATATAAAATTATCAGAATCGGTTATCTATATCTATGTATTATAACTGACTGCAGGAAATAGTTTGAGCCAATGACAGCAAATTAACCCTCCATCGTCCTCTATAATTACATGTATACTAATCGCATCATGCTGTGTATAGATCTAAGGGCCATAATTATCATTCGTTTCATGCTCTCGAGTCCATACCGTTGCATCTGTGTCTCACAATTTGCCGCTACTCAGCTGCCGCTCTAGAATTCTGACAGCGGCTTCTCTGATTACTTGGCGCCTTTAATCCACCGGTCGTTATATTAACGCTCGTCATCCGGGGTCTTAACTGCGCAGAAGCATTGACCGCCTCTCCTTAAAAGCACGAAACGCATCGATGAACCTAACGCCGCATTCCATTAGCTCTCCCTTTCAACGCTGCATTCCATTAGCTCTCCCGTTCAACGCTGCATTCCATTAGCTCTCCCGTTCAAGGCTGCATTCCATTCGCTCTCATCCGTGTGTTGTAATGGCCGCCCTTCGCAGCGCCAGAGCACGTATCGACGGATGGCTTGTAGACCGAACAATCGAAGGATCGGTTTTGCTTGCTGATGCCTGCATGACGCGCCATATGACACCAGTCGTTCGGGTGGCGCATCCTGGCGACGAGGAAGGAAGTTGAATTGGATTTTATGGAAATGGAAAAGATTCGAAATTAATCTTTTTTGTGAAATCTAGTCTGCGGACGAAGATTAGAATTGAAAAGAAGCAGATCCATGGAAATGATAATTGACTTTTAGTTTGTCGACAACATCTTGCGATAATCATTAATCGTTGCAGAAGTGAAGAATCTTACAACACAGTCTCAACTCGAACCATCACAATTCATAAAGTGATATACTGCGCTGATCCAATTTCAACCAGTTATTGCACTCTTACCTTACTCACCATATTCCCCTACACACGTGTTTTCGCGCATTTTAATGTCAAATTTTTCTTTCACGACCGAACTCTATAGATCTATAGTCTCAAATCTGTTCACTTTCAATGAATCTCTCTGGTGAGATTCTTGGTCACCGTTGCCCTGTTGAATAGATAGCCTACCACTGTATTTTGGGTCAATTGGTGACCCAAAGTAATCCGTTGTCCATTTAAGCTAGAAGCAAATCCCAGAAATATATGGTCACAATCTGTATATATGAAGCCGGATTCTTCATGTCTACATGTGTGGGTGGCGTGTTGTGTGCACTTCAGATAATAGAATTATTAGCAAATGGGGTTAATTTGTTTGTTGCAGTTGCCGAACTGTGTCAGCGATTGTCAACCGTCTACGAAGACTTTTCCTCTCAGCTACAGGGAATCTGCGACTGCTTCCATGGAAAGATGGAAGAATGCAAGAAAAACAAGTAGGCTCAGTGATCAAAACCATTTATTAACAACGTGAAAACAATAGATCTCACGTATACGCGAAGTCTCCGACTGTTGTTTGAATGCAACAATCCGACACGAAAAAGTAAACGTGCAACAATTTCCTCTTTCCCACCCCCCCTCGACGAGAGATCGACTGGTCTTGCTAACATGGACATGTGGACGAAAATGGTAACGGATCGATATTTATCTGAAAATTTGTGAAAATGACTTATAAAATATCATCAGTTTTTTTTAAGTAAAAAATTATATGATTTAGATCTAATGGATGGGAAATTGTTTGAAAATTGTGAAAAAGAGAAAGAAAGCTAAAAACGAGGTCACAAGTTTTCAAAGTAGTGAAAATGATTTATTTTGTTGAAATTTTGGCGAGAATAAATGGCCGATCATCACAAGGTGCTTCAGCTGGCGAGTAGGCGGGCGGTTGCCGTCCACCGAAAACTTAACTTTTCCCGCCCCGTCTCCGCCCCAGAAACCCGACCCCTCCCCAAAGCAAGGAGACTGTAGATTAGGCCTAAACACTGTGCAGTATCTATCAGCTCACACATTTGCAGACTACGACGCTTTCAGTGTTGCATTAATGCATACAATTTCGTGTGAGGTGAGAAATCATGAATAACGGTTTTGTCTTTATGCGGTTATCACCAAGATAAGTCTTTTTTTTTATCTTGGATCAATTTAAAATTTGCATACATAATACATATTAGAAATAACAACAATTATAGCTCGCATCGTGCAGATAATAAATTTCATTTTTTCTTTTTACAAGAAGATTAATCTCCTCGCTTTTCTGCTTAGTCATTTTTGTCCGACATTTTGCTTTTGCTAATGTTCGTTAATGTTCGTCCGCCGCTCGATCGAGTACTCGTTTTCGTTGTATTCATCCGCGCCTCAATGTTCGCTCTTCTATAATAAGAAGCACTTAGTGCGGAGTCGTTTGCATTGCTGTCTCGCTGTTAAATTCCGGCATACGGCTGTTTGGGTATACGGCCACTTCCCGCCTCTTTCCTTGTTAAGTGTATGCTTACCACGGAGACTCTATGTATTGACGGATGCCTCCTTCCTGTCCAATATGTCATCCTCCTTCTGATTGGTGTATGTCTGTGTATAGACTATGTATGTGTGCATGCATGCTTGCTTCTATGTCTGTCTATGTCTCTGGGTATCGTTTCTTTCTTTCTTGGTCGCTCTGTGTCTCTGTTTTTCTACTCTTTTCATTTCACTTCTCCTTTTATATTTTCGATCGTTCAATTATTTCCTCGTCTCTCCCTTGATTCGCTTTGCCTGCATGCAGTTTGTCTGTCTGTCTGTCTGTCTGTATTTCTGTGTGTCTGCCTGCCTGGCGTTCTATCATTCTATGTGTCATTAGAATCAATCAATCTGCTCAACGTTCAATCAAGCAATCAATCAAGCAATCAATCGATCCATTCTACGTTCTTCGCTCGTTCATTCATTTCTTCGCTTAGTCGTTCTCCTGTTTTCCGAGTTCGATCGATTGAAGGAGAGCGAGATCGACACAGACAGACAGATATACAGACAGACAGACAGACAGACAGACAGACAAAAACACAGTAAAACAGACAGACAAAAATACAGTCAAACAGGCGTAGTGATAGGGAGGATGGGAGAGACAAAGAGAGACAGATATATAGACAGAGAGACAGAGAGAGATACATATAAAAAGAGAGACAGACAGACTGATAGAGAAAAAGAGAGAACAAGAGAGAGACTATGTGTGACGGAAGGATGTGGTCGATGTAGCATCAGTTCGGTTATTTCCCTCACAAATTTCTCCGCTGCTTGCAATGCATGCATGTATAGTTGACTGCATGCATGTATGTCTGCCATGCACTGCACGTCTGCTTTCTTCTCGCTGTGTCTGCATTTGACTGTCTACAAACTCTACATGCATGTGAGTCTTCTGTTCTGTCATATCTTTTTAATGCCTGTCTCACGTTTTTAGATCCGATGCACTAACCGTGTGTGTGTGTGTGTGTGTGTGTGTGTGTGTGTGTGTGTGTGTGTGTGTGTGTGTGTGTGTGTGTGTGTGTGTGTGTGTGTGTGTGTGTGTGTGTGTGTGTGTGTGTGTGTGTGTGTGTGTGTGTGTGTGTGTGTGTGTGTGTGTGTGTGTGTGTGTGTGTGTGTGTGTGTGTGTGTGTGTGTGTGTGTGTGTGTGTGCATCAGGCAAGCCAACCCATTCCGATGTGTCTATCCCAACGAAAAATATTCGAATTCGGACAAATGCGACTACATCAAATAACCATATAAATGGACTCTGTGTACATGTAAATATTATAATGTCCACTTCAAATGCATGGACTCTATATATAGGTGCAATTTAGGTCTATAATGTCCTATTTAAAAGCATTACATGCATGTACAGAGTGCCTACATAATATCAATTTTATACCATGAAGACACACAATTTATTCACCGTTGCCCGTGCTCATGTAGTGCCAGTATTAGGCCGGGTTTAGAAGGAGGGCGACAATGATAATCTTCATTATATGATGCAACGTTAATTTTAAATAGCAAATAACGAACGATATAGGAATCTAAAAATTCACAATGAAATCATCATCATTTTATTATTGTTGTTTTCTTCAGAATATGATAGACCACTAAGTATAAATAAATACATAAATGTACATAAATTACATATAGAACCTCGTGGCTTCTAATAATGCATAATACCTGCATGGTATAGGCTATAACAATATTTCTATAATAGGATTTGCATAAACATTTAGCTTTGGAAATATATACATACATATGCTTTATGTGCAGTTGAATTATGCATGTATTTATATCTTTATGAACCATAACGCGTGCCTATATGGTGTATGGGAAGGTCATATCCTTGCGTTGTTAGCCACTAAATCTCAATAATAACCATCTATAGTGATCATCAATTTGACCGAGTGCCTTGGAGAACTCCCAACATGTGCAGCGCGTGTTGCCATACGTGATAAAAACAGATACCCCGGTGTCACGAAATAGAGTATCCCCCGTATTAATTGTATCCCCCAAATAAAAAAAGTCGAAAAAACCGCTTCCGCGTGTATTTTCTTTTGCAAATTAATTTTCATCTGCTTTGTTTTGAACAATGACACTAACAGGTATGTTTATTCATACTAGATAATTTGTTTTGCCCTGTTTTTAGAGCACTTAAAACATTTAAAACACTTAAAAACACTCAGAGTTACTAAATAAATTTGAGTTGCATTTATCTGAGCATTGCTTAGGACACTTAAAACAATTAGAGTCACTTTAAATTTTGATTACAGCATAAATTTTTTATTATGCTCATTTTTCAAAAAAGGGGATAGAATGGTTTATCCCCCCGGATAGTATAGACCGGTTAATTCCATCCGGGGGGATAGATTAATTCATTCCCCCGGATAGCTTTCAGGGGGGATACTCCGTTTCGTGTCACCGGCATGCAAAGCGCGACAGTAAATAGTCACGTGCGCTGCCACGGAAGCAACTCTTGTTTCCGGCGAAATCAACAATTATCCCGGCGTGAGTAAGGTCAGAGCAGCTTAGTTGTAACGACACGCGACCTTTAGCCTTTGCATCTGCGATTCGATTCCATTTTTTTCATGATGACCTTTCGTTGTCTAACCAACGAGGAAACGTTGTCTTGTTGTTGTTGTTGTTGCTGCTGCTGTTGCTGCTGCTGTTGTCATTGTTGTTGCTGCTGTTTGCTGTTGTCTGTTTCACCGGATCTGCGTCTCAGACTTCTTGCAGTTATGGCGCCCATTTGGCATGCAAGTTCTGTCAACAAGTAGCTTATCGGCTATACTTCAATTAGGCTTTAATCAATAAAGTAGATAAAGAATCATAGACAGACAGACAGACAGACAGACAGACAGACAGACAGACAGACAGGCAGACAGACAGACAGACAGGTAGGCAGACAGGCAGACAGACAGACAGGCAGACGAACAGAAACGCAGACAGATTTAGCAGAAGTTCAGATGGATGGATGAAAGGACGGATGGAAGGACGGATTGATGGATGGATAGACGGTCAAATGATCAGACGGGTCACAGATTAGTACTCAGTACTCACTCGCCTCTGATTGATGTGCGCTGTGAGAGGGGTGCTACATGTAGGCCTATATGAATTTATAGATTCAATACAATAGTACATGTATATATATATATATATATAATTATATATATATATATATATGAACATCACAAAATAATGTCGCATTAAATCGTATTAAAGATAAAAAGAAAAGTTCAGAATAATGTTCCGAAATGAGTCATATTCAGTTTGCAGTTCATCTGTAATATTACATGCATTTGCTACCAATAATTATGGGTAAAACCGGTTTAGATCTACATGACTCGCCTGCTCACTATTATATTTATTTCTGTTGTGTATTTTCTGTGGCATGCACTCATGCGTCGCGTGGCTAAAAACGTGTCTCTATATCGACGAAAAAGGTCTTTAAAGTGCACTTCCAAACTTGTATAAGCTAATTATTCATATATTCATACCGAGACAATTTATTCGTTGCGAAAGTAGAGAAGGTGCAAGTCTCGCCTCGTTCGCCCTGTCTGGCGCGACTGCATTAAGTCAAATAAAAACTTGTCATACAAAATGTATTGAAGGCCGACAGGGGACAAGGAGTGAATGACAAGAAACAAGGAGTGAATGACAAGGGACAAAAAGTGCATGACAAGAGACAAGGAGTGCATGACAAGGGACAAGGAGTGCATGACAAAGGACAAGAACTACATGACAAGGGACAAGAAGTGCATGACAAGGGACAAGAAGTGCATGACAAGGAACAAGGAGTGCATGACAAGGAACAAGGAGTGCATGACAAGGAACAAGGAATACATGACAACGGACATGGAGTGCATGACAAGGGACAAGGAGTGTATGACAAAGGACAAGGAGTGCATGACAAGAGACAAGGAGTGCATGACAAAGGACAAGGAGTGCATGACAAAGGACAAGAACTACATGACAAGGGACAAGAAGTGCATGACAAGGGACAAGGAGTGCATGACAAGGAACAAGGAGTGCATGACAAGGAACAAGGAATACATGACAACGGACATGGAGTGCATGACAAGGGACAAGGAGTGTATGACAAAGGACAAGGAGTGCATGACAAGAGACAAGGAGTGCATGACAAAGGACAAGGAGTGCATGACAAAGGACAAGAACTACATGACAAGGGACAAGAAGTGCATGACAAGGGACAAGGAGTGCATGACAAAGGACAAGGAGTGCATGACAAGAGACAAGTAGTGCATGACAAAGGACAAGGAGTGCATGGCAAGTGACAAGGAGTGCATGACAAGAGACAAGGAGTGCATGACAAAGGACAAGGAGTGCATGACAAGAGACAAGGAGTGCATGACAAGGAACTAGGAGTGCATGACAAGAGACAAGGAGTGCATGACAAGGAACAAGGAGTGCATGACAAAGGACAAGGAGTGCATGACAAAGGACAAGGAGTGCATGACAAAGGACAAGAACTACATGACAAGGGACAAGAAGTGCATGACAAGAGACAAGTAGTGCATGACAAAGGACAAGGAGTGCATGGCAAGTGACAAGGAGTGCATGACAAGAGACAAGGAGTGCATGACAAAGGACAAGGAGTGCATGACAAGAGACAAGGAGTGCATGACAAGGAACTAGGAGTGCATGACAAGAGACAAGGAGTGCATGACAAGGAACAAGGAGTGCATGACAAAGGACAAGGAGTGCATGACAAAGGACAAGGAGTGCATGACAAGGGACAAGGAGTGCATGACAAAGGACAAGGAGTGCATGACAAGAGACAAGTAGTGCATGACAAAGGACAAGGAGTGCATGACAAGGAACAAAGAATTCATGACAAGGGACAGGGTGTGCATGACAAGGAGTGCGCAGTGATATTGCAGCGTTGTATGCACAACAGCGATTACAGTTTTCAATTTTTTTTTTATTGATTTCATATCATGAAAGAATCGTGCGTTTGAATAATTACGATTATACGTTTCATGAGTTCGCATGAGTGCAAGTAGAATGCCCCTGGAGAATGCAGGTGCTGCGTATACCTGAGTATATCCTTCCGAACAGATTCCCATTGCATGCATGCATTTGCTGTCACCATGATTGACGTCGTGCGGCGTTCAGTTGCAAATGTCAGAAAATGCACTTGCTTATAATAGTTCTGTTATGATTATAGGGAGTCACTGATTAATGATTGTAAGTATATCTACATTTATATATAATATATATTTATCAACATAATATATAACAATAACATATATATTATATATAATTATGTATGCAGCATGCAAATACGTCCAAAATTCATAGCAATTTCACATGAAGTTGAGTTGAAGTGGTTTCGCCCTCTTCTCGATGGGGTGAGTGGACAAGTTGGTTTGGGGGTGGGGGGGCACGGCCCACAAGCCAGTCAAGCACCTTGTGCGTCATCAGTATCATTGGTGTCCTATATTCATTCATTCATTCATTCATTCGTTCATTCATTTATTCATTCGTTAGTTCATTCATCCATTCTTTGGACTTTGATATAGTGTCCCCTCAGGAGCGCCATCAGTCCAGCTGCGACAAAAGAGAACAGACTTGAGACATTTATGAAACAAAGTTTTATTGGTCAGATGTAACAAACACAGCTTTGAAGGAGAGGTCATAACAGCTGAACGGTATTACAACTATTATATAGAGTTGACCTGTCATAGCAGAGCAAAAAGCTTTAGCGCGAAGAACTTTGGTTAAAACCAAAAGGTAGCGTTTAAAAATGGGTGCATTTTTTCAATGGAGCATGTGCCTATAACCCAGTTTTGATCTCTTGGGGCTTGTTGGATTTTTCTACATAGAGCGGTTAAAAAATAATGATAATAATAATAATAATAGGAAGAAGAAAAACAATGATAAGTGTGAAACGATACGATTTGTATAGCGCCCAAGAAAAGAGCTGTGTATAATAGTTTTATGTAACTCGTAGAACTGTCACCAATAATAACATTGAGAAGGTAACCTACATGTATGCATGCATGATCTGGATGCTATGAAAACAACCTTTGTGAAGCTACACCGTTTAGAAATAATTGTGACATCTGCTATATTTCGCTGTATCCACCAGTGCATGCCTCTCAGAACTGCAGCTGTTGACTAGAATGTGCAATGCACTTACATTGTCTTAAAGCATTATCTTAAATTGTCAGGTCACATTTTACAACACACTTAACATGACACAACACAGAATCTCAAATGTCACTGAAAGATCCAAACAGTAAACATTACATTACGTGTGCTACAGTTCGGCATTCACTCTACCGTCGAGTATAAAATGGAGATGCGTAGATGCATGGATGCAACTCCGCCACGGTTCGTACTCTGCCAATGCCAGTCCCAAGCCTGGAGAAAGGGGGAGGGCGACACTAATCATCCTTGATATGACTCAGTGTCGTCGTTAAACAGCATCAAAGCCATGGATGTGTGGAGGATGTAGGGATTCGTACTTCGTGAACTCCTTAATATTTAAGAGATGCATTACTGTAGGCGATATATATAAATATGTATATATATAAATACTTATATATATATATGCTTCTCCTTCTTCTTCCTGTTCTTAGATAGCTTAATTGACTTGTTATTCGCTGCTTCTGCTGCTGTAGGCTTGCCGCCTTCGACCACAGAACGGAGATCTTTCTCATCACGGAGTCCATCATTAGACAGACTCAGATCGACGCTCAGGTATAATAATAATCTCAACACATCAGTCGCTAGAGGCGCCCCATGCACCGCGCTGCTCTTGTCGTACATTAATCAACTTCAGATTTATTTCTTCCTTTACTATGTGTGTTTACTATGTATACATGTATGTAGGCTATGTATGCATGTCGTTATGTATGAATGGATGTATGTATGTATGTATGTATGTATGTATGTATGTATGTATGTATGTATGTATGTATGTATGTATGTATGTATGTATGCATGCATGCATGCATGTATGTATGTATGTATGTATGTATGTATGTATGTATGTATGTATGTATGTATGTATGTATATATCTATGTATGTATGTATGTATGCATGTATGTATGTATGTATTGTATTGTATTGTATTGTATTGTATTGTATTTATAAATTTATAAAGCGCCTCTCACAGTGCACACCAATCAGAGGCGCTCCCAGTACGTTAGACCAAGAGAGAAAAAAGTAGTCTTGAGACACCGAAATGAGGCATTAGGCCCACCAGTTAATATGGAGGAACGAGTTGAAGGAGGAAGCTGGTTCCACAATGCCGGGCCAATGAGAGCAAAGGCACGGTTTTTAGCTAAGGCAGTCCTAGCTCGCGGGACGAAGAGATCATGCCGATCTAAGGAGCGTAGCGGGCGAAGAGAAGTGGCCGAGGTCGGCAGGTGGATGAGGTCACGGAGGTACATGGGAGCAGGGGCTTCTATCCCCCCTAAACAACCGGGCGCAATCCATTTTCTTCCCCCCCCCTTTTCTGAACCGGCCTTCCTCTATATGTATGCAATATAATGTAATCTAGCGCATGCCCTCCTCTAGTGTGGGAATGAAGGCTTGTTTGGAGGGGGACAAACGAGCATCCAGCAGACGATCGCCGAAGCATGTGTAGCGCCGAGAAGGAACCTGGTATGGGGAGGGAATGTGCCCCTCCCCATAAGAAATTTTTGCGATTTCCGCATTGCAATTTCAGCATTTTAAGCTGTCCTCTTCGCAAAATTACTCTACTATTTCAATTGGTGCCAAAATTGGGCAGCGATATGTTTTGCGCCTCTGATCAGTCTGCGCTCACGAGGCGTTACATAAATTTTTAGAGCACATTGCAATACAATAAAATACAATGTAGGTTCTACATTGTAAGCCCACGTAATAATGATGTTACTTTACTAAGTGTTCATGGACCAAATTTGACCGTCTGAAATTTGAAAGATAACATTGGAGAGAAGCCATTTTGTTGTGCAAAATAGTATTTGTATTAATATTATTTTTTTAAACTTTAACATGATTGTATTATTTATTAAAATAGTAAAAACATAACTATAATCATGTAATAGGAATTTTTTATTATGGTATATTATAGCTGTTATAGCAGTTCATGTAATTCAAAAATGTAAATAGTAGCCTAACTAAAAACTCAAAGTGTATACATTTTGCTAAAAACTATTAGGCCTACCATTTTGTCCAAATTTATATGGAGGAGAAGTATTTTCTGGGGGGATCTTCCTCCTAGTGATGCCTACATTGAACGCTGCCCTTCATGTCCGACCTTCCCCCCCAACCGACGTGAATTTTGGCTGTCTCCTGATTCCCCCCTATTTTTCACTGGGTGCAAGCTGCGCCCGCCATGTATAGGGATAGAAGCCCCTGCATGGGAGCTCGGCCAGTACATGACCGGGAGATTAATGTCAGCACTTTGAGTTGAATCCTAGCAGTAAGGGGAAGCCAATGGAGATGGTCAAACATAAAAGCAGAGATGTGAGAAAAGCGAGGAAGCCGGGCTATAAGTCTGGCCGCAGAGTTTAGGACAGACTGAAGAGGGGAGAGACGAACTTTAGGAAGGCCAACCAATAGCGAATTACAATAGTCAACTCGGGAACAGACGAAGGCATGAACAATTGAAGTAAATACAGAGGAGGAGACAGAGCGACGGATGGCCCTAAGCCGCCTGAGATGAAAGTAGGAAGAGCGAGTGAGACTGGCAATGTGTGGAGCAAAGGTAAGCATGCTGTCCAGGACTACTCCAAGGTCTCGAACACTTGATTGGAAAGTAAAGTGGGGAAATCTCTCTTTAAGAAGGGCCAAATCAAGCTTAAGAAGCTGCTGGCGAGTGCCGAACCAAATGAGCTGCGTCTTATTTGGATTCAGAGAGAGCCGGTTGGAAGACATCCAAAGCTGCAAGTCTCGAGAAAGAGCATCTATGCGGGCAGCAAGAAGAAACTGAGAGGATGATGAACCATAGACAAGTGCCTGTAAAGTGTATGTATAATGTATGCATGTATGTATATATGTATGTATGCATGTATGCATAAATGTATGTAACTATGTATGGATGTATGGATGTATGTATGTATGTATGTATGTATGTATGTATGTGTGTGTATGTATGCATGTATGTATGTATGTATGCATGTATGTATGTATGTATGTATGTATGTATGCATGTATGCATGTATGTATGTATATACGTGTTTGGTATGCTTTTATATATGAACGAATGTATGTATGTAGCTATGTATGCATGTACTTTGTATGCATGTACCTAAATGCATGTATGCATGCATGTTTCTATGCATGTATGTATATATCCGTGTATGCATAGTTATGCATACATGTACAAACGTATGCATGTATTTATGTATGTATGCATGCATGCATGCATTAAGGCGCTTCCTATGGCGCATTTTGAGCATCTAACAAAGCGCTTTATCTGCGCAAGCGTGTAATGAAGTTAAATGTCATTTGCAAATTGACAGGTAACAAAACATTGCTCAGGTCACAATCCTGTCCATGAAATTAAAAATAATGTAGGGCCATATAAAGAAATATCATTATATAGGCCTACATACACAATATGTATGTATGTAATGATATTTTGCCAATGTTAAAATGAGAGTTAATTGTTGGTTCGACACAAGCCATAGGTAATTAACAAGCTGAACGTGTATTGTAAATATCAATTTGATGGTCTGCACTCGGACCTCGATCGGACATCTATCTTAAGGAACCGCTCTAATGCGACACATCGTTCGACACAATGTCATATCCCTTGTTAGCAGGAACGACAAGGGAGAGGTGGATTTCAGGACGGGTTTTCTCGTTCAGTAGAATTTCATGAATCCAGACAGAATTCAAGTGGATGCAGGTTCTTTGGATATGAAATAATGTGCCGCTAATGTAGCCAAACATTACATAGTGTAGCCTACCTCAACGCAACCAACTCATCCAAGGTTCATTAGAAGCAGCTTAGCTATTGCATCGCTGTTACACATCACATCATAATAATTATAAGATTAGTGTTGTCGTTCTTCATGCAGGATTGCGAATGATGAACAAATTTGGATTAGAATAATCTCTGTGTACGTTCCAATGAGTGAGCGAGTGAGTGAGCGAGTGAGCGAGTGAGCGAGTGAATGAGTGAGTGAATGAGTGAGCGAGTGAATGAGTGAGTGAATGAGTGAGTGAGCGAGTGAATGAGTGAGTGAATGAGTGAGCGAGTGAATGAGTGAGTGAATGAGTGAGTGAGTGAGCGAGTGAATGAGTGAGTGAATGAGTGAGCGATTGAATGAGTGAGTGAATGAGTGAGTGAGTGTTTGCTCTGGTGTGTGTGTGTGTGTGTGTGTCACTCTGGTTTCTCATTCGACACAGACGTACAGCGACACCTCGCGACAGTTGGTTCGAACAATCTATCAGCCACTGACGGAACTGGCAACGCACAGCATGGGACAGCTGCGAACGCTAACAAATCACTGGAGCACCTACCAAGAGATCATGACCAATGCCAAAGAACAGCTGGATCAGGTGACTTGCCTTCGACAATTAGTGCTTCAACGATTGTCTGGCAATATCAAATTCATTTATTATTAACGATTATTTGAGATGTAACGTAATAAAAATCGCCTTTTGTTACTTTTTGCTGCGTTATGTTTTTAAATCGTCAAAAACAGTTGGTGGTCTCACTAAAAGTGATATAAGTTTTGTTCTGTTTGAAATATTTTGCTGACATTTGGCCATTGTATGCAAATATGAATTGCCTTTAAACCTGTGAAATTTCATTTAAAAATTCTTGCTACAGACGAAGATATTGGCAAGTAACCTTAAGGGTACTTTTAAGGTTCACCCTGCAGATCACGAATCTTCATGGTTCTAACTTAATTGGGTAAAGTGAAGAGTAGAGGATGCCCTGTAGTTAGATGGGGTGATAGTCCAGATTGTTTTTAGACCTAGTTTATTTATGCGTTCTATAGTGCAGGCACTTGCATGAGGGAGAACCAAACAATGAAGTAGGACCAGTAGGCATAACTTAGATACGGATCAAGTGACGCCTGATGAAGTAGTTCCAGACAACTAAGTGGGTAAGTAAGTGAGTAAGTCTGCGTGCATGTCTTTCGGTCGGAATAATTACTCTGTCCGCTAGTAAATCAATATATTACGCTAATGTATATCTTTATTGCTGGCGACCTTAATTCGGAGTGGAGAATTGAGGATCACCGATGAAGGTGGGACGGTGCGCAACAGAAGTGTTGCTGAAGTTTGTCCATCCACATTGAAAACCGTTTTATTTTGGCTAATTTCAAAACTGCAGAGACCTTTAATAATTATTGAAATGGTTGCCACCGTTGAAGTTTGTCAGATTAAAGACCGACGCCTTTCGACAGCAAAACAACATCGTCCACTGCAGCGCTGAAGACACGATCAGGTTTCGATCGGAATACAGTCGCCAACAAAACGAATACAGTCTACAGCGATCGTTAGTGATGGCTCAAGACGAAGAATATCATCAAACCGTTCTACCTCTTCTCTACCAGGTATTATATTTTGACAGATGAGACACTGTAAATGAATCTTTCCATATTAATATGTGAAGTGCTGACACCAAATCATAGACGTCACCTGGACTAATAATGCAACATGAGCTTAATGGTTTTCGATGTTATATGTTGAATATTGTCTAAGTATGTCCACAGTGCCAATCAAAAACATATTATAGCTTTCAGTGTCAAATATCAGTATAGGAGTCTAAAAGACGCACACATAACCTACATACATACATACATAGTACATATACATATGTATGCGCATACATTCATACATACATAAATGCATAGACTATATGCATATACAAATACACATTAATACAAGAAATTGCATGTACATACATTGTACATGTCATGATAGATACATCCATGCACATACATATATACATACATAAACAAATAGCTGTGGATACATTAAAGCATGTCTATCTGTGAACCGCAGGATATCGAGAGGGTATATATCAACGCCATATGTCGACTGCATCGGTCGTCAGAAGATCTAGTTTATCTACTCAGCAGTAAGGTAGGTTCAAAACAACCTAGGATTCGAAATAGAACAAAATAGGTATATATATATAAATATATATATATATGAGATAGAGAAAGAGAGACAGAAAGACGGACACAGACAGATACAGACACAGAGGTCGGCTATAATAGATAACATATGTGCCTGTGAGTTAAGACTAGCGTATGAATATTTAAACAATGCCACATCCTGCATGGTAGAGATTTATGGGGAACAACGTTGTTTGATAACGACCCAGTCACGTCCGTCCAGTCGTTTTTCTGAGGCACCTAAAGTGCGCTATTTTGAATGTCTTCATGCATGTATACATACTACGAATACATACAATACATGCATACATACATACATATATGCATTACATACAATACATACATATACAATTATTGAGGTTGAAACTTGGATTTAAAAACACCAGGGAGACCAACCTGGCAACCAGATTCCGATCTTCACAAACATCCCTAGACGACCTCTGTAACAAGACGCAGCTCTCTTGAATAAATTGGATCCCTGCACTATAAGCGTTTACGCTTCCAGTTTTGCTGCGATGCCAAGATTACGTTCGGGTGAGTATGTGAATGCCATCAGAAGAAGAGTATAGGTCCATGTAGTTTGGCATCTGCCAATGTGATCGAGACGGCGATTTACAACTGTAGCATATATAGCGTGATATCGGCCTGAGTGAGGCTTGCCGGCATAGGCGCAACCACCCTATGGGACCCACGGGACGCGTCCCCCCAACTTTTGAGTGGTCCCCAAACTTTATTATTATGGTCCCCCAACTTTTAGGACGTGATTGCACCTATGCTTGTCGGGTGGTATTTTTCCACAATTCTCGCACTGATATCTGCTAAGTGATGGAGGCTGGCAGCATTTCTATGATGCATGCGACGCAGATGCGGATGATGATGATGTGTCTCAGTGTTCAAATAACTCTGTCTTGAAGAGCAGGGAGAAGGCAGGAGGCTACGAGGAGCTCGATCAGATGTTCAAGGGAGTGAGTGCCGTCAAGGATGTCGATCATCTCGTCAGACGTCTGCTGCTCAACTGTCCCTCTGCAGAGACGACGACGACGACGACTCTAAAGAACCCTCCCCTCAATTCGACGCTTTCGACCGGTGACAAAACGACCGAAGAACTCACAGTAAGAACGTAGTTCCGGTTGTTCTTATAATTACTCTGAATTCCTCTAAAGTTGTGTAGCGCTATTGACAGATTTAGTTCTTCAGAGCTTCTACTGTAACTATATTACTATAAGCTTACTGTATGCTGCACTCGTGTAGCCTACAATGTACATGTGGATTATGGATGCGTGTGTAGAATGCACACGATCATGCGTACTAAGATGTGTTTGTGTGTGTGTGTGTGTGTGTGTGTGTGTGTGTGTGTGTGTGTGTGTGTGTGTATTGAATGCGTGTGAATTATGTTATACGCAACATTATGTTATGTATAATGTATGTATACTTCTAATACCTGTCCAGTGTAACACGTGTTTCGTGTTCGGATGATAACACTGTCTCAATGATCTCGATTACAGCAGTCTGAAGGGGTCTTGACCACGAAGTATGAACTAGGAAATTTCGAAGCATGGAGGTTCAATTATATATTATGAAACTTTTCCATTAATATGCAGATGTCGTGTGCCCTGGATTAATCATTATGGACCCATTGTTCTTTTAAAATTTCATTGTATTTTCTATGTTCATCTTTTACTGATGTATCCTATAAGATGCGCATGCGCGTGAGTCTGGCTATTTATTTAGCGCATATTGAAGCCCTCAAAGAAGGATCACTTTGATGGATGAACGAACGATGTTGAATTACACAGCAAACGATATATCATCACGAGCTTCTTAATATTGCTTGTTATTCTTATCAACGTTATCTCCATCCACGCAACATCAGCGATTATACTCGCGCTGTCGTGCAATACTCGACCTATCTCTTAACATATAAACATGATACATTTTATTTATGTCATTAAATTAATTCCGAACACCTCTCTCCATATAGATCTTCATCTGGGTATATTGAAGTAGAAATGACGTGCAATACCATACACAGGTAGGAGAATTATTAATCGGTGAGGTTCAGTCAGGTACAGGTGTCAGGTACAGACATGGCCGTCTAATTGAGTAAACACCTATTGATGTACATGTAGCAGCAGCAGCAGCAGCAGTAGCAGCAGCAGCAGCAGCAGCAGCAGCAGAAGCGGCAGGTAATTAGACCAACGCCCATGCATTCTGTAGCGGTTCATATTGTAGAAAATCGTTACATTGGTCGTTGTCAGTGGACGAACTATATTCTGCTTCCTCATCAATCGAATTTTTCGACATATAAAACAAACAAATTAACACACATGACATTTTGTATCTCTTCATTATTCTATTATGATATTCGTACATTTTGTATGAATCTTATTTTGTATGAAGTTTATTTTTGTATGTAACCTGTGTTATTATTAATAATTAAATTTTTATGTGGTGCGACATCTATAGAATTTTATAATCAATAAATGTAGAAAATTATACTACTACTACCACTACTAAGATGTTACTAATCTACGTTCATATTATACAAATCATATGCAGCTATTTTGCCTTCCTAAGATAACTTTACGTATTTTTATTATCATAGTTGTAAATAACTTTTTTTTATTCTCTCACAAAAGCGTCGTTTTTATTTTTATTTTTTCTCATCGTTTTTTTTATCGTTTTTTGCTTTTTATGTAACTTTTATTTATCTATTTACTGTCTATTATTATTTTTCTTGATTTAATTTTTGTCTGATATTCCATAAGTTTTCACCGTACTTTCAAGGATTCAGCCAACTATAGTGTCATTATGTAACTGTTTAAGTCCTCATTTGAGAAATACATGTAGGCCTAGTAGTGTAACGCGCGGGGGCGCCGCCTGTCCTAACGTTTCCACCCCCAAATTAATGGGCTCTACTGTAGCACGCCCCCTTAAGCGCGGTTGAGGAATGCTGGGTCCTAGGTCAAAGGTTTTGGTGTCAATGGTAGCGGGTTCGAATCCTAACCTAGGGTGTGAGCTTCTCTGGTTACCTTCTTCCTCAGGATGAGCCGATATTGGACATATGTCAGCGGTGGCTGTTAAGTTCACGACAGCCCCACTAAATGGGTACTTATCTGGGTTCGAATCCTCAACATTTCCCCAAGCTCCACCACCCACTTTACCATCAGCTACCGTCCTCACCATTATTTCACATTCTTTCTGGCGGGAATTTAATTGGGCTTGCTGCATGGAAACTAGATTTAGCTCTTCGGCTAGACTGGTTAAAATGCTACTCTGGCGCTCCATAAACTGCTCTATTGTTGTCATTTGCTTCTGTAATACGGCCGGGTCTAAGTCATCAGTATTGTCTGTAGTCCCCAACTCAAGGGTTTCTCTCGGACATAACTCATCTTCCTCTTGTCCTGTCCCTAAGACACTGTCCGTTTCCCTGTCGGAGTCCATTATAATTTGATAGCAGAAATCACTTCACAGTTCTCTATTTAAGTTTCATTTATTGTAGAATTAATCAAGCGACTGTCTGTCGTTCATTAGCAATTATTTACACAGCCGATAAAATAGAATCAATATTAAAGATTCACTATTAAGGCCTTCCTAAAACGCCTATGTCCCTTGACTAGCTTAAGTTTTATCAGATCAGTTCACAGACTGACTATTTCACACCTATCCGATCAGTTCACAGACTGAATACACCACAACTAATATTTACACCAAAATAGCGATACAAGTTTTATCTAATTACACTTAGTTCAGGTTCGAGCTCTATAGATTAGGTTGCCTATACTTCCCTGTTCCCATTGATATTTTAGGACAGCCGATCCACCGTTTTCCGTCCTGTAGAAAGTTATTGAGTCGTCGGCCGATGCCAGAATTTCTCCGTCGGAAGCGTATTATTAATTTAATCGTTGCCGGAAATCTTCGCAATTACACATCGATTCACAAGACATCGGAAGAACCTCGTCTTCTGCACTGAGAAACTTGCCAGAATCGAAAATACCATCAATTTGACCACGATTCACGATTTCCACCAGCATAGGTCTTACACGATTCAATACTGCAGCCCGACTGAAGGTTTGCGCGTTAATTTGCCGCAAGAGAGCGCTTCTTGGCGCCTAAAACATCGCGTGATGTCTAACCAATCAAAAATCGCACGTGGCGGAAAGTTCCATTGAAAAATGCATGGGAAGCTAAATATAGCGATGACCGCATCGATCAGTGCTAAGCATAGCACCCATGAATTCGTAATAGAAATAGCGGCCTTACTTAAGTAAATAAGTAAGGTAGCTTGTAGCAACCTGGTTCGCTACACCCCCCACAACTTACTCTTAAATTTACCAGTACCCTGGTAAATTTAATAATACTTCGGAGCTCGAACCGGATACATAGTACTTGTATATCATCTAGCATGCTACAGCTCACAATGTCTCAGAAGTTGTATCAATTGGCATACAAATTTGTACAATGACTTAGTCAGTCATAAGGGTTCACATATGCCCAACAACAGCTCTTAACTAATCGAGGTCTTCACACTGACCAACAAAGTCTTACTAATCTCCTCATTCACATAAACTGTCACAGTTTTTATCATTAATACCTGCCATCAGATTACATACATCATATAGCAATGATATCTCGGAAAGGTAAAACATAGCAATGCAGGACATAGCATTTCCAAGACAACTCAGTAACACAATTGTATAGTCCACATAAAATAACCAATTGAAATCATATCTTCATTTCACGACTAGTGTTATATGCTAGATCCCTCGATACTAAATTATAGGAGCCTGGTACATCTAAGCGGTAACATTACTGCTTACAACCAACTCAGTAGCGTTAAACGAGGAATGGCCAGAACCATGCGGCCTTCTTAATAGTAAAGAGTGTTATAACTATCGCCTCCTCATGACTTCCTACCCAAGGGGATATCAAATCCAAGATGTCAATCTTATCTTCCATGCCAAATGATTGTTTCGATCTGTAAGAAGAAGGTTAATCGTTTAACGTAACCCCATTAACTACACATAATTACAATCACTTAGCTTAACTACTTTTAGCAATTATCCACAATGAAACTTAACTACACACTACTTCCAGCAATTGCACGGAACCCTAGCGAGAGAAAGTCCTCTTAACACATGTAGTCATGTTCCGGCGCCAAATCTAATATTAATCCGTTATTGCATTTTTATACAGCAGTAGCATTATTAGAATTTCACATATAATAATCACAATCAACAAGAATCGCTATAGAAGAATCAATACCTTACACAATTTTATGGTTATGATACTATACTAAATCTCAGGTACACAAGAGTCTGAGGCCATAATCCATTTAAACTTGTCATCAAAAGCCACAAGATGGGAAGCGCATCTTCAAGCACACTCAGTCGCTCTCATACATACTACCTTACTTTATCTCTTAGACAATGTTTGATTTCCACAAACCATCTTTTCTACTGCAATCCCAAACCAATGTTCACCCATTCACCAAGCCAAACATATACAGCAACTTAAAACTTAAGCTGTGTTTTACAGGCACGCATTCCTTTTACAACAAGCCACTGTTATAGAGATGAAGCAACGTCAGATCATAAACCTAGGCTACTAATAATGCATTCCAACATGCACACGTTTCAACATTACATCAAGGCATCAAGGCTTAGCTACCTGGATCGAAGAAGGAATTACTGCTCAGCTAAGCATACCCAAGGCATAAAGGATTTATTCCCATATCCTATACTAGTCTATTACATTACAACCCCTGCAGGAAGTAGTCTAAGACTGTACGAATTCATCCACAGGCCCAGCTTCACCATTGCACGCAATCTCCACTGCCTGCTACAGTGATTCTGCCTCTAAGTCTATAATCCAACTTACTCACTAACTCTCAGGGCGATGCTTACAATTGGGTGCTCTACTCAACCTTACTACACAATCTAGCACCACATCATCACCAAGTTACTCATTCATCCAATCATACAAGGTTATCCTTCAATCACCACGCAGAATGCTAATTATTCCTACCATAGCACATTATAATCATAACTTTTTAACTTGCAACCATTATTATGCAATTTACATACAGTACAACTTCTGCCCTTCTTCGTGGCAACAAGAAGCAATTCAAATATTTAAACTGAGTTTAAAACTACCCTTTTTATTTCAAACTAAAGGACTACTCTTTAAGCATTAGCATCACATCACTCTACATTACTTCCTTGTAACTGCTACTACACACTTACTGTAAACATTTTCACATAGTTATAGCCAACTAGCTTACATCAGAAAGCACAGCATTTATGCACAAGAAAATAAAACAATGTATTCCCACATCACATAGTTACATCTCATCAAAAAGCAAATAAAACAGAGAAGATTCTATTCTCCCATCGCTTACTCTCGTCGCCATTACACGACCTGGAGGGATTCTACACGAGACAAGTACAAGTATCTTTACCTGGTTATCTCTTATTTATCCCATTTCTTTATTATTCATCTCATCTACTTAGTTATTTTTATCATCAGAGGACACACATATAATCTGAAATACTTAAGCTACACTTCACACTAATAACACTATGCATTCTCACATAACCTATATCATCGTATTACACTTCATTACTGTAATCAACTTTCACATTTTTACACAGTAAGAAAGCACAATATATCAAAGCACATTAAAATAAAAATGTAAACCTACATCTCAAGGCCACATATAATATCATCAAAACACAACTAAAGCAGAGAAGACTCTATTCTCTATTCACCTACTTATCGCCATTACGCGACAGGACTACCCTATCATATCACATTACATCACATTACGCTTGCCACAGCCTCGCCAGCATTGCGAGTCTGTTCCTCCGGTGAGTTTGGTCATCTGGTCGACATCAGACTTCTGAGAGCGAGCAACATTTCGGAGTGACACCGACTCTTTCACTCGCACTGATTCGACAGATGGCGTCACTGGAGGAAGGCAAGTTCCACCCCGGAAGGAACTACTGGAATCGACCCGAGGATGCACATCCGATGGACGTGGGATTCGGGCTGCCACCTCAGCAGGACAGAGATTTCCGAAGCGATTGGACCGGACAGCAGTCTTCTTTTGACACGAAGCTTCCGGTTCGAGGGTTTCGGTTTGCACGGCACAGATTTCTTTCGTGATTTTTGTCTCTGGCAGCACTGTTCGATTTTCGACATTCGTTTCACAGCTCGTTTCAATGTTCGGGGAATTTCGCAGGTCACAGACAGTTTGTTTCGCTCGCTGACGCTGTTTCAAACTGTTTTTGCAAGACACGTTCAGCTGAAGATTTCGCACAAGGATCCATCCTTTCCCTACATGCCACAGGACAGCTTCCTTCACCATCCAGGAGAGACCGAGAATGAGCTCAGTGACCTGTTTGGTCACTAGGCAAGGAATTCCGACATTCGTTTCACTGTTCGGTTCAACGCTCAGAGAGTTCTGCATGTTTCGAAAAGTTCGTTTTGCTCGGTGACACTGTTTCGCACTGTTTCTGCAAAGAACGTTCGGCCGACAGTTCAAACGAGATTTTACTTTCTCGCTCGATGGATCAGCAGCTGAGTTCTGAACTTTCTCAGCGGCTTCTTTCTTTTCCGTGTTGGTTGATGGAGTTGCAGTACCACCAGTTGACGCTCGATTTTTAGCTGCAACTTCTTCTGCTGGGAAAGAAAGACTGACTGTCTTCCCTTCAGTTGTTTGCAGACAGTGACCTTGACCGTTCTCTTGACAGTTCAGTCTGGCTAAGCTGAATATTTCTGACGATGAATTCAGCTTCATGACGTTGACAGAATTTTCCATGACTATGCTCGTCATGGGCCACGGTTGCATCCGGATCGGAAGAGAAACTGCTTCCGCGTAGACAAGGAAGACTGGAGCAGGTTGAACCATCTTCTGACTGCAGTGCGCATACATGGGCTGACTGTTAGCCCCATGTACGTATTCGTGGCTGTGCGTGACCCGAGTTTCCGACGACAGAGACACCGTAGACATGATCGGTCGACTCAGAGCAGATGTGTACGCGAACATCTGAGGAGCAGACACGAAGCTTGTGAGGTTTCTTCCCAGTTCTGCTTTCGACTCGCAGAACAGAACATCAGAAGCAGCCGAGGTGACTGAAGCAGTCACTTGTGACAGCGGATTACTCGGTGACCGGAATTTTTCTGCTTCAGGAACCGACGAGGGGGAAAAGGTGGCAGCCCGATGAATAGCGGTCGCTGGCTGGCGAGGATGTGCATCCCATGTTCCCACGTGGTCGTCGCTCAGCAACGAAGAATCCCCCGATTTTCCATCTGAAACTACAAGTCTAGGATTAGCACAAATTCTACCCTCGTTTTGTTCTACCCTTAACGCTTTTGGTTCGAGTTCAACTCTATGTAGGGATCGCACATCAGTGATTTCTGAATCATCGTTTTCAGATTTATTTTCGATTCCCATTCTAACTAATTTATCATCTTGTTTTCGACGCATGTAATTTCCAAAGTCAAAATCTCTATACAAAACATTTGTATCATAATAATGCATTGTTTGACTATGCAACATGTCAGTCGTATTTGCACCTTGACCTTGACCTTGACAATCATTTACCTTTTGACCTTGTAAGTCATTTACCTTTTTACCTTGACCTTGTAAATCCTTTGGTCTAGCACCAAAGTATTTCATCTGTACATCCACTCTTCTTGGATCATCTTGTGAAAAATTTTCTTTTCCATTTTCCACTTCTTCCCATAAATCTTCTGCTCTACTAAATCTGGGATCCATTATTATTTTACCCTCTGACCCATGACCTTTTATAGCTTCACCCCACTTGCTGGAACCAATTGTAACGCGCGGGGGCGCCGCCTGTCCTAACGTTTCCACCCCCAAATTAATGGGCTCTACTGTAGCACGCCCCCTTAAGCGCGGTTGAGGAATGCTGGGTCCTAGGTCAAAGGTTTTGGTGTCAATGGTAGCGGGTTCGAATCCTAACCTAGGGTGTGAGCTTCTCTGGTTACCTTCTTCCTCAGGATGAGCCGATATTGGACATATGTCAGCGGTGGCTGTTAAGTTCACGACAGCCCCACTAAATGGGTACTTATCTGGGTTCGAATCCTCAACATTTCCCCAAGCTCCACCACCCACTTTACCATCAGCTACCGTCCTCACCATTATTTCACATTCTTTCTGGCGGGAATTTAATTGGGCTTGCTGCATGGAAACTAGATTTAGCTCTTCGGCTAGACTGGTTAAAATGCTACTCTGGCGCTCCATAAACTGCTCTATTGTTGTCATTTGCTTCTGTAATACGGCCGGGTCTAAGTCATCAGTATTGTCTGTAGTCCCCAACTCAAGGGTTTCTCTCGGACATAACTCATCTTCCTCTTGTCCTGTCCCTAAGACACTGTCCGTTTCCCTGTCGGAGTCCATTATAATTTGATAGCAGAAATCACTTCACAGTTCTCTATTTAAGTTTCATTTATTGTAGAATTAATCAAGCGACTGTCTGTCGTTCATTAGCAATTATTTACACAGCCGATAAAATAGAATCAATATTAAAGATTCACTATTAAGGCCTTCCTAAAACGCCTATGTCCCTTGACTAGCTTAAGTTTTATCAGATCAGTTCACAGACTGACTATTTCACACCTATCCGATCAGTTCACAGACTGAATACACCACAACTAATATTTACACCAAAATAGCGATACAAGTTTTATCTAATTACACTTAGTTCAGGTTCGAGCTCTATAGATTAGGTTGCCTATACTTCCCTGTTCCCATTGATATTTTAGGACAGCCGATCCACCGTTTTCCGTCCTGTAGAAAGTTATTGAGTCGTCGGCCGATGCCAGAATTTCTCCGTCGGAAGCGTATTATTAATTTAATCGTTGCCGGAAATCTTCGCAATTACACATCGATTCACAAGACATCGGAAGAACCTCGTCTTCTGCACTGAGAAACTTGCCAGAATCGAAAATACCATCAATTTGACCACGATTCACGATTTCCACCAGCATAGGTCTTACACGATTCAATACTGCAGCCCGACTGAAGGTTTGCGCGTTAATTTGCCGCAAGAGAGCGCTTCTTGGCGCCTAAAACATCGCGTGATGTCTAACCAATCAAAAATCGCACGTGGCGGAAAGTTCCATTGAAAAATGCATGGGAAGCTAAATATAGCGATGACCGCATCGATCAGTGCTAAGCATAGCACCCATGAATTCGTAATAGAAATAGCGGCCTTACTTAAGTAAATAAGTAAGGTAGCTTGTAGCAACCTGGTTCGCTACAGTAGGTCCCTACAAGAAATGAAATTTGTAAGAGTTATTTTGACATAAAATTCTTGGGCCTATAATTAATATTTATAAGTAACAATTTTAAGTACAAATGTACAATATATAATTTAGTACACATCCATGGTCTTAGCTTCTTATTAGATTTTAATTTTGTTATGTCGATCGACATAAACTTATGTGGATTTATGTTTACAATTTAAATTTGAAAAGATTTCAATACCTTATATTTTTCTGAATTTCTTATTAAACCAAAGTTATAAGAAACAATAACTGTGGTAAATTAATGTTACTTATACCAATTAATTTTGGCCTAATAATAAATTTGTGTTATTTGCCGATTAAGATGAACTTGCATAAACAAGGTTTTTAAGCCTAAAATGAAGTTTCCGATGAAACAAAGGCAATTTATTTTCCGTTTCCGTTTCTTTTGTCGTTTTTTGTCGTTTTTATTTTATTTTCATCGTTTTTACATCTATGTTTATTATTGTTACAAATCTGTCAGGGTAGTTGCTGTTATTGTTGTCACTGATATTGTTATTAATGTTATTCTTACCGTTACTGCTGTAATTATTATTATTATTATTATTATTATTGTTGTTGTTATTATTATTATTACTATTATTATTATTATTATTATTACTATTAATATTATTATTACTATTATTATTATTTTTTTTAATTTTTTATTTTTTTATTTTTTTTTTATTATTATTATTACTATTATGAAAACCATCATTTATTTACTATTATTATTATTTTTATTTTTTTATTTTTTATTTTTTTATTTTAATGCCCTGAGGTATTTTGGATCCCTCAGGGACTTAAATATTAATTAAGAACATAATAAAAACATCTGGAACGGCGCCTAGTCGTAATTAGTCGTAATTATTATTATTATTACTATTATTATTATTATTATTATTATTATTATTAATATTATAAATATTAATATTATAAATATTATTAATATTAATATTATTATTATTATTATTAATATTATAAATATTATTAATATTATAAATATTATTAATATTATTATTATTATTATTATTATTATTATTATTATCATCATCATCATTATTATTATCGTTCACATTATACTGACCATTGTTGACTAATGATTGTAATTGATGCATTCGATTGTTTGATCGCAGAAAGCATCGCTCGTCGTTGATGGAGAGACGACGGATGAACTGTGGCTCCGGTTGCAGAGGCTGGAGAAGGAAGCGGCGGAATTGATTGGACTCCAGATGCAGCAGCAGGAAAAGATCGCTTTGCTGGAAAATATCTGTCGCAGGTTGGACCACAACGCCGACATCATAATATTCATTCACTTTCTTAATTGTTTACCTAAAGATCGATTCCTAGTTTGTTCCGTTTTGCTCATTTGTGTGTTTGAATGCAGGCGGAAAATGTCTTCCTCGAATGTCTGTCCTTTTGACTAGCTGAGTGTCTTCGTGTTTTGCTCTGCTTGTCTCTGTTTGTCTCTGTTTGTCATATGCATCAATCTATTGTTTCATGTCTGTCTTCTTATCGATATGTTCGTCTATCTGTCTTTCTATATGTCTTTCTCTCTGACTTTCTATCTTCCGTCTATCTGTATTTCTATCTGCCTGTCTATATGTCTTTCTATCTGTCCGTCTATCTGTCCGTCTATCTGTCCGTCTATCTGTCTTTCTATCTGTCTGTCTATCTGTCTTTCTTTCTGTCCGTCTATCTGTCCGTCTATTTGTCTTTCTATCTGTCTGTCTATCTGTCTTTCTTTCTGTCCGTCTATCTGTCTTTCTGTCTATCTGATTTGGAGGACGTTGCAGTTTAAAATGGCGCATTGTAGATGCTTGTGTTCTACAGACTAGGCTATACATGTATAGTTACACAATTATTTATTATTGTATTTCGCATTCTAGTTGTTTATTAGTGATTTTGTGAGCTCTGCTTTCCTTTTCCTTTTCTGCTAGTTATTAAATGCTAAAACGTGGACTTACAAACTAGAGAGTGACTTGGGGCGACGATCTCATCCCCATACTCGCCCCCACAACATGCGAGTCCTCCCCATGACGTCCCATCGACGAACGTTTTCTCCCCATTCCACCCACTCCCATCAAGACAACAGCACGTTCCGCGAAAAGGTTTTCGCGAAAGAAAATTTGAAACAAAAAAACTTTAGCTCAAAACACATTTCTACAGACTACAGAGCCTCAATTCATAGCACTAACGCGTTTTTATCGCGGGCTCATTGCCATGACAACAGCGGTATTGCCGTGATAGTAAACCTACTATCGCGGTAAATTCGCCATTGATGTCCCCATTACGCAGGATTCACTGTGGTTACCGTCGTAAATATTGTTGTGGGTAAAATTACCTCGTCCGTCATCATTCGCTTTTCCAAACTTGCATAATAAATATTCGACGCATGCACTCAACGCTCTGGTGTCTGGTCGGATATAATATGACAGCATGCTTAAGCGTTGTTCTGATTCAGTCAGTCAGTCAGTCAGTCAGTCAGTCAGTCAGTCAGTCAGTCAGTCAGGCAATCAGTCAATCAGTCATTAAACAGCGATCCAGTCAGCCAGCGGCGCCCGCAGGATTTTTTTTTGTACGCACAGAAATTTTCGAAGGAGGGGCGAACAGAAAAAAAAAATTCGTTAGGTCGCCGAAAAAACTTATGACTTTTTTTTTTTTTTAGTCAGCTAAATTTTCCCAAAACCATACCTTTTCTATCCGCCGAAAAAACTGATGACTTTTTTTTTTTTTTTTTTTTTTTTTTTTTAGTCATTAAGTTAAAATTTTCCCAAAAACATACCTTTTCTATCCGCCGAAAAAACTGATGACCTTTTTTTTTTTTTTTTTTAGTCATCAAGCTAAAATTTTTCAAAAACATACCTTTTCTATCCTCGCGCTGTACGCACTTACCTATGTGCGTACGTCTACGGGCGCCGCTGCTGTACGCACTTGCGTAAGTGCGTACGCCTACGGGCGCCCCTGCAGTCAGCCAGTCAGTCAATCAGTCATGTAACCAGCCGGCCAGTCAGTCAGTCAGTCAATCAGTCTGTCATGCAACCAGCAGCCAGTCAGTCAGCCAACCAGTTAGTCAATCAGTCATGTAACCAGCCAGCTAGCCAGCCAGTCAGCCAGCTTGTATGCCTGCCTGTTTATTATTTGTCTGTCTGCCTCCTGCTGCTGGTCTACAATATTTATGGACTCGCACCAACTGCGTCCTACTACATGTATCTGCATCTATTCTCACAGCATCCATGACGATTATATGACTCTTCTTTATTGCCTTTCCCTATGTCTTCATCTTGAGCTCACTGCTCCTATATAGTTCATCCCTATTAGTCCATATCTCATTGTCTAGTATCTGTCCCGTGGGTCAGCTATCTAGACAGTGATGATAATCGATCTCTCAGTCAGTGAAGATTCTCGCCATCGCCATTTCGCATGTGCTACGTGCATACCTCCTCCGCATCTATCCTTCAATCTCCATGCCTCTTTCCACTCGCCTCTCTTCACTACTCTTTTCCTCTTTCCTGCTCCTTTGCTACTCATAGGACACAATCAAGTTGCCCTGCTCTTCCAGCTTTACCGGTTGTTCCTAAATGCCTCCTTCTCCATGCCCCTGACAGTTTCCCCCCTCTGCCCATACTTCTTACCGTCAGGTAATCATCCATGCGACTCTTTTAGCTTAGCATATAGATATATATACATATATATATGCATATATGTGTATATATATGTATATATATGCATATATATATATGTATACATGTACTACAAAATCATTTCGATTATTGTTTCTCTGCGTCATCCAACCCTTGCTCGTTTTATACCTCTTCATCGCCCTCTATGTCACCCTCTACACATTCCTTTGTACCTCACTGTCGCCCTTCTGTCTGCTTATCTGTTTACCTTCCTGCTGTTTATCATCTACTCCTCTTCACCCATCATATAATCATATCGCCTACGCCATCCTTAATATATAGGCCTATATACCTGTAGCCTTGCGCCTGAGCGCACTTTGCCTCTCTTTCTCTCTGCCTGTCCTACCTCTGCTTCTGCACCTCTATTTACCTTCTTCTTCGCCTCCCGTTGTCTCTGTCACTTCCTGCCTATGTCTCTATTCGTCAGCCTACTCTACCTGGCTCTGCAGCCGCCCGCATCCCTTCCCGTGTGGCTTTTGATTGTTCAGTGTGCGTGCGTGCAGCGCCGACGCATCGCATAGAAGAGGAGGAGGAGGAGGAGGAGGAGAAGGAGGAGGAGGAGGAGGAGGAGGAGGAGGAGGAGGAGGAGGAGGAGGAGGAGGAGGAGGAAGAAGAAGTGGAAGAGTAAGGAGAGGAGGGAAAATGAGAAGAATAAAAGACAGGGCACAAGGAAAAGAAAGAGGAAAAGGAAGAAGATGAGGAAGTGAGGAAGAGGAGCAAGAAGAGGAGGAGAAGTTTAGGAAGAGGAGGAGGAAGATAAGAAAGAGGAGATGGAGGAGCAGGAAGAAGAGTAGAAAGAAGAGGAGGAGAAAAAGAAGAAAGAGGACGAGAAGGAGGATGAGGAAGAATAGGCAGAGGAGGAGGGAAGAGTAGAAGGGAGAGGAGGAGGAAGAGAAGGAGAGGAGGAGGAAGAGAAGGAGAGGAGGATGCAAAGGATGGATGGGAGGAAGTGGAGGAGAAGAACAGGAAGGGAGGAAGAGGAGGAAGAGGATCAAGAGAAGGAAGAGGGGAATGCAGAGAGGGATGGGACGAAGTGGATGGGAAGAGGGGGCCGTGGCAGAGGAGTAGGAGGAGGAGCGTGGTCGCTGCCACCGCCGCCGCCGTCGTCGTCGTCGTTCTTATAATCGTTGGTGTTGTTGATGCAGCAGCAGCAGCAGCTGCAGTTCAGTTGACGACCGTTGCCTGTACGAATCGATGGATGAGATGATGCGACAGCGAAGTGAGACGCGTCTCACCGGATCCCAGCTGGCTGGGGTTCGAGCACAGGTAAGATATGACACAATGTGTCAGTGCATCCTTCACTCGATCGTTCATTTGATTCACTTTTCGAAGTTCTAACCAACACATGAATACTATTATTCATTAAACAACTATAGCGAGTAGCGACTACTTGTTAGTCTACAACTGAAGTAGTTGATTAAACTTGCATGCAAAGTAACCGTGATGCTCCGAAGCGCAACCATGACTATAATTATCAGAGTCTTTGCGACTTTCTTTTTTTAGTATTAGCAGGATATTTGGGCATGTGACCAGTTCTCTGTCTCTGTTTGTCTGCCTCTGCCTGTCTGCCTCTGCCTGTCTGCCTCTGCCTGTCTCACTCTGTCTGTCTGTCTGTCTGCCACAGTCATCGCTACTGAACTCAGAGATTCATTTGAGGCATCTTCTCGCACGCAAGGTTTCAATATAATCTGTCAGTTTTAAATTCAACAATTTCAATTTCAAAGTTTACTGTTTATCAAACCTTACATATTAAGTCTGAAAAGCAGAGCACTTAGCCACAATGAATAATATTCATAACCCGGCGATTATTATCCATCATTACGCAAATGAGGACTTCAGGTTGATTGAGAGATTCTTCTGTGGATCAAGTCCCGTGCGTATATACCTTCGAATGACCCAGTTGTCCTACGACTGGAACACAAAGCTTCCAGCAGCTGCATAGGCTATTTGGCTGAGGTGCCGACTAAAATAGGCCTGCAGCACGAGCAGAGGAAATCTGAAACTTTGTTTTCTTCTCAAGAGGAAGCGAGATCACCTTTTGTCAGTCGTTGATATAATTATTTAGGAACCAAAATAGAGGATGACGATTTATTCTGTCGGGATATCGCGACTTTATCTACTTCACCATCATCTTTGTCGTCGTCGTATTAATTAATGATGATGGTGATGACGACTACGACGATTATTGCGCTTTTTATTGTCCTCGATGTTCTTTCTGATCAGGCTCACTGTGTTTGGTATTGATGTTGATAATAATTATTTGGTGTTGGCGACGACGACGACGATGATGATGATGATGACGACGACGACGACGACGTGGATTGTGATGATTAAGAAGGACGATAACGAAGACCAATATGTTTATAATGCTGTTGACTGTGTGTTTATACCGATGATGACCACGATGGCTGTGTTTCTGATGTGTTGTTGGCAACTTGTTGCTGTTCTTATTGCTCTCGGTGATGATGATGATGACGACGAACAGAATGACTATGCAGAAGAAGGCCATCATTCTATCTATTGTCTTCTTCCGCCTTTGTTGTTTTGACCTGCAGCTGCGTTTGCTGGAGGAGGTGAAGCCGGAGAAGGAGATGCAGAGCAAGAAGCAGGGAGGAGGAGGAGGACAGAGTCTGTGGAAGATGGCGCTCGGGAGATTGCTTAACGACGGAACCAGTTCCAAGAAGAGCAGGAACTCACCGGAAGTTAAAAAGGAACCTGGAAAAGGTTCGGCGGAAGGAAATGCAGCAGGTGGAGGCGGAGGCGGAGGCGGAGGCGGAGGAGGAGGAGGAGGGAAGGCGGAAGACGAAAAGAGCGAGGAGGAAGAGAGCAAAACGGAAAACAAGAAATCCAAGCGAGCGGTTAGTGCTCTAAAGTGTCTCGCTTTCTGTGATCGTGCGTGTCTGTTTGCGAGTGTCTTTCTGTCCGGTTGTATGTCTGCTTGCCTGTCTGTTCCCCTCAGCTGTACAATTTCACAATTTCAGCAAGTCGCTACAGCAGCGGTTCTCAACCTGTGGGTCGCGACCCCCACGGGGGTCGCCTGACGATTTGCCAGGGGTCGCCTTGGACCCTTCAAAATTTGTAAAAGATGTACTAACAATTTCAACGATGTATCTACTACACCATAGCAACTTCTTCTTGTGACAAGTTTAACGACACTGCCATATGAGAGATGATCAGTGTCGCCCTCCTCCTTTATCCAGGCTTGGAACTGGCACTGGCAGAATGCAACCAGTGGCAGAGTTGACCATAGCAACTTAAAATAGTTTTTTTTAAAACTTATAGCCTACTTCTGCTATATATGATTCATTCATTATATTGCTGCAACTAATTTTATTTTTGCCATATTGGCTTTAAAATGTAAATTCCACTTCTACCATTCTTGAAAAAATGAATCAATATTCGGTTTGCTCAAGGAATGGGAGGCCGAGCTGCTCATATTCCCAATAATTATTTCATAAATATATCGTAAACATCATCAATTTCTATAGTGTTATCTGCTGTTTATCCATAATGAACAATTTTGTTAAGATGCCAGCTTAGAACGCTATCATTACATCTGCAAAGAAAAGAATGTAAACAAGCTGGAGTGTTATTTAAAATCCTAAACCACGTTTATGAGCATTGAAATCACTATTTTGTTAAGATGACAGCTTAAAATGTTGCAGTTTGCGTGCAAATCCAAATAATTGTAAGCAATTTGGAGGCGACACTGTAAGTCTTGACACCATGACTAACAGCATGGAAAAAATTAGCAATTTTATTACGGTGACAGCCTAAAATGCAGCCGTTACAGTGGGGAAGTTAAAAAATTTAAACAATATGTATCGAAGGAGCATTTATTGAAGTCTTGAGCTATATCTTTCAGCACTGAAATTATGAATTTTTTTAGACGGAAACTTTAAATGCAACCACTGCAATGTGGAAATTAGATTTGGTTAAACTATGGGCAGGTCAATTTTGAAGTCTTAAACCACGACCCTCAGCACTGAAATGATGAGCAATTTTGCTAAAATAACAACTTAAAATGCCACCACTGCAATGTGAAAATTTTAAAAAGTATTCGATAATGCGAAAAATCCAGGCCCTCCTTCTGCTGAATAGATTTATGAAACTTCAACTTCAGACTGACGAATAAGTTGCTCTCATAATCGCAAGAGCCAAAAAACCTTACACAACTTACTGCCGTGCACAAGCAGTTTTCAAATTAGGAAGTGAAAATGCATAACAATGGACAATGGTAAAAAATGCTGTGAAGGAAGGGTAACTCAATCAATTTTGTTGCCGGGGGTCGTCACAACTTTCGGAATGTCACCAAGGGGTCGCCGCACTAAAAAGGTTGAGAACCGCTGCGCTACAGGGATATTGGAGTTATTAAACAGGACGAAGAAATCAAACTGAAAAGAAGAAGCTTAAATTTCAAATAAATCTTGATGGATTATAATAGGCTATTTATAAGGCAGGTCAAGAGTAAGCAGCATGCTGAATGACTTGCCGCGACGTTTGGCAGCGCCACTGGTTCCATTCTTCGTAATTATTTTGAGTCAATATTCGACTCGTATTCTGTGTATCTTTAATAATTATGGTCTTTGCATGTAATCTGTATGCATGATTACATAATTATATATTATTATATGTGTAGTCTATTACATATTATAGCATAATAATTATGTGTGTGCACGCGCGAATAAATGAGCTGACATATACAATATACAATACAATTAGTCATTTATAACGCGCTTTAACAAAACAAGTCTTGCACAAAAGCGCGCATATACGTCTATGTATATATTATATAATTATATACATAGACGCACATCATCATCATCCGTTATATATATATATAGAGTCTATATATATATAGTCTATATATATATATTATATATATATATAACTGTGTGTAGGCTATGTAGATCAACTGAAAAATGCGAAACCTTTATAGAGCTTCATAAATCACAATAACGTGCATTAAAACTAAGTAACATCAAAATTATTTAATGATATTGGGAAGTCAACAGATCTGACTGTCATGTTTGACGTATTAAGTCATAATTTCTACACAAAATGGCCGTCGGTTGTCGGTTGCGGATAGTAATTAATTAAGTCTCGTCTGTCATTGATTAATTACATCGTCAATTACATTGATTAATTACATCGTCAATTACATTGACTAATTACATTGTCAATTATGAGTTGATATTTTTGGTTCCAAGTCTGCTGTCTGATGCTCTAACGTCGCTCGTCGATTTCTCTTTCAATTGCTTTGTTTTTCTAGCATTATTCTCCAGAATTATTTGTTCACAGGGCTTAGACTAGAACTAGTTTGAACGAAACTTTAGAGGGAAATAGAAGCAGAAATTTTGTTCGTCGTGCAGAGGTTCCACGGTTTCACGATGGTTTGTTCGAATATAGCATCATTTAATGGCATAGTAGGCCAAGTGCCTTTTATCACTGTCTCAACACCACTTTTCAATCTCTCGGGGTCACGCACTGGGAGCACCTCTGATTAGTGTGCACTGCGAGAGGCGCTATAAAAATTTACGGATTCAATGCAATACAATACAATACAATACAATTATGTTTTTAACGTGGGGCCGTCTTAGATGATAAATGTTTTAACCATTCTAGTCAAGATAAACATCCATTGGAATTTCTTCAAATTTCTAATATTTTGCAGTCATTTAAATTACAGTTTATGGAGATCGTTGAGCTTCTCTCATAACAACGGCGATGGTAATCGTGATCATATAAACAAAATTTCTATAGAGCGCTATACTCAGAGGTTATAAGTGTAAAATGCCAGTTCATTCATGATCGCTGCGTCACATCAGTTGGGTTGTCCACTGTTCAGAGAGCGATGTCAAGTGGAGATGGGTGTCCGGTTGCCATAGAGACGAGAGGGCGGAGGGAGGAGGGAGGAGGCAGGTGCAGAGCTCCTGAGACTGGCATCGATGAATACTTTAAGACGAAGGATGAGGAGGAAGAGGAGGAGGAGGAAGAGGAGGAAGAGGAGGAGAAAGAGGAGGAGGATGATGCGTTGTATTAGATTAGGAATCAATTGATGACTCACCACATGAATAATATATTTATGTATATGCGATTATAAAATTATGATCGGTGCGTTTTGTAACTGCTGCAGCATAATTTATCACTGTGATTATACAGTGATATGCACCAGCTTATAATCGCTGCATTTGATGTCTAGAGAATTGTAGGAGGACGAAGAGGAGGAGGAGGAGGTGGAGGAGGTGGAGGAGGAGGAGGAGGAGGAGGAAGAGACAGGAGGAGGAGGTGGAGAACGAGAAGGGCCACAACAATATCGTCATTTGATGATAGATATGAGTACGGTGGCACAATAGCATATACGTCTACTGAAGTGACCTATGTGTTGGGGACACGTGACCAAGTGTTTATCTTGACCAACAGTACTATATATCCAGTTGAGACCAACTACACTCAATGACCTACATAAAGAAATTCGCATCATTGCCGATTGATGATCTGACACGAAACTGATGAACGCATAATTATGTACTGCCAGCACTCAAATGATATATATATACATATATATATAGCATATATATATGAATTGATAATAACGCTTACATAATCCAGCTTTATCTATCTATATGTGATGGTAACATCATGACCTCCATGTGAAACTGCTACTGTTCTATTACACATAAACAAGCAGGCCAGGTAGGCCTATGTTCTCCACCACCTATACAGGAGATGAAAGACGGTGCAATGAAAAGGATGATTATTGTCGGTGGGATTCCACCTGTAGAATAATTCCCAACGTCGATTCTTATCACCGATAGGAAGTTAAACCTGTTTAATCTTTTAATTCCTCCTTTTATGCTCGGCCATTTATTCACCATACCAGATGCTGTCCGACCGACCACAGAGACTCGCATCAAACAAACGTCGCTCTTTTACGATTCCACGTCTCTATTTGGAGGCTTCCATTTCCATTGCTTCCTCGTGCGTATAATATTATTTCGTGCTGATGTCTTCGTAAAAGTGATATAATAAATTATTATCACTTATAATGGCAAAGCACCACAGCGCCTTAGCCTTGTCATAAACACGTGCGACATAGGCTAATACTGATCATAGATTGATAACCAACAGCCAGGCGAGCGATCAATAATTCTTGTGACTTCGGTGCTGTTTGCACTGCAACGGGATGTGCTACCAAGCGACATTGACGTTCAACCATTGTGTCAGTCCCTATACAAAGGCACACACTGGGCAAGATTAATTTTGTATTGTACCTTGCTTTGTCCTGATCACCTATAGTCCTATACCTTGCAGCCGACATAGTGTTTTTATATGCAACCTTTTCACACGATAGCTTGTGACTGTTCGTTGATCTCTATATAGGTGCAGGCCTATCCTTGCCACGCATGGTTAGCAGAATGTTGGTCCAACCGAGAAATTTGCCACCACTGGGTCTGCCCTGTAGAATGCCCTTCCTTATTTATTTCATTTATTTCTCCATTTCTATAGCGCCCCTTCAAGCTCGCTACTCAGAGGCGCTCCCGACTACAGCGCGGAAACAGCATAGAGTTTCACGCCGAAACGCGTGTTTCCATTCTCTCTATATCTGTTCCTAACCTCTCTGTATCTCCTCAAAACCTGTGTATTGTCTCTTGACACTCGCAGTGGAAACGCTACTGAACTGCGGTCACTGCTGTGAGTGGTGTCATAATTGTGAGTTCAAATTACATTACATTACATCATATTAGAACAGGTTTACACTGCTCAAACACTCTGCTAATGCTTATCTTAGTACTCTGCCCTAATTCAGTTCTCTTTCATTCTTACACTTGCTTGAGGAAAAATGGATGGATGGATGGATATATAGAACCAAACACAAAATCCAGGGGTGTAACCACCCCTTGGTAGTCCATGTAACAAATAACCTATGTAGCCTGAGGAGGATTCGAACCTGCAGTCCTCCGGCTGCAAGGCGACGAACATATACTCACTACACCAACGCGCGTTGGTGTAGTGAGTATAATTATGTTCGTCGCCTTGCAGCCGGAGGGCTGCAGGTTCGAATCCCCCTCAGGCCGCCTCAAAGGGATCCTGGGCAAGTCCTTCACTTGCAATTGCTCTTGCGCTTCGGCGTGAAACTCCGATTCAGTGTCCGCGCTAAGTCGGGAGCGCTTCTGAGTAGATTATTGAAGGGCGCTATAACAAGTGCACATACATACTGGTGGGAAGCGAAGGACGAGCACGTTGTGCCAAGGTGTCTGGTCTGTATGCGTATGGTCTGTATGCATATGGTCTGTATGCATATGGTCTGTATGAATATGGTCTTATGCATATGGTCTTATGCATATGGTCCTATGGAGTATGGACATTCATATAGCGCCTTACGGTAACCTCATGAAGGCACCAATGGTATACGAGTCCAATTATATATATATACATGTATAATGCATAAATATATATATTATATATATGTATCCTGATTTCATGGTCGACCATGAACTGTCAGCAGAGTCCAGACAACAATCATAAGACGGATGATCGATTGATCGTCGCTAAGGAACAATACATCAATCAACTGCTGATTGGTGGCTGATTGTTTAGTTGCCATGGCAATGTGTATTCTTCATATGCCAAACAAAGCCGTGCTTTTCTGTATTGTTTGACTGCCATGGCACACTGTATTCTTCATATGCCAAACAAAGCCGTACTTTTCTGTATTGTTTGGTTTCCATGGTAATGTGTATTTTTCATATATGCCAAACAAAGCCGTCCGTTTCTGTATTCGATGTAAAACTTCATGTTGCTTTTTTACAATTAGGCAGCTGCTTAATTGCATTGAATTTTGAAATAATATAGTACAGTCAATGCTGACATTCACTTTTCGTCCATCAGTTTTTTAAAATCTTTATATCATGCATCTACCTACAGTGATTGGACGGTATGCGGTATGTCCACCCACTCACCAGTTCACTCATCGACTCACCCCCACTCATCTATTTGCTCAACATTTGCAATACTATCCATTCATCCAGTCATCCATCCAACCATCCGTCAATTCATTCACCCACCAATTCATCCATGAATCCATCGATCCATCATGCAGTCATGCAGCCCATCCTTCTGTCCATACATCCACCCATCCATGCATCCATTCATGCATTCATCCACCCATCCATCTATCCATCTATCCATCTGTGCTCTGTTGTTTTCCAGTTCAGTCTTTGGAGCCGTGCTTTGAAGAAACAAGACGTGCCGAACAAAGAGAAAATCGAGGAACCTCGAGACAAACAAGGTCAGGCTTTGACCTTTAACCTTTAACCCAGAGGAGATGTTGAGACGTCATACAGTCTTTATGGATTCGGAATTTTATTTCCGCAGGGATACCTACTGTACCTAGATTGAAATCCGGATAGAACGGATGCAGGGATTTGGAGTACATTGTAAATATTGAGGTTCAAGACACGCAGCGAGAGAGAGCTTTAATGCACGTCTGCATGAATGAATGAATGAATGAATGAATGAATGAATGAATGAATGAATGAATGAATGAATGAATGAACAAATGAATGAATGAATGAACAAATGAATGAACAAATGAATGAATGAACAAATGAATGAATGAATGAATGAATGAATGAATGAATGAATGAATGAATGAATGAATGAATGAATGAATGAATGAATGAATGAACAAATGAATGAATGAATGAATGAATCTGTATCAAGACCTAATATATAGCGCCTAGTTGGCAGCTCACAACGGCTCAATTGAACCGTCGACTCTCAGCGAAGTGCGATCCCTGTGGAGATAGGGAGACCGTATATGTAAGCTTAAACCAATCTTTATTTATGCACAGTGTCAGCATATTATAATAATATTTGAATCTGTGACTCATGAAAGTCATATTTATAAGGAATCCGTTTAGCAATCTCTAATACGCAACCGATGGAATCGAAGCGCTTCGGGAAAGACAATAATGCCATCTCTTCATTCTCTTTGGTTGTGGTTTGGTGTCAGGTCGGGAGCGCCTCTGAGGCGTTCTCTTGAAGTGGCGCTATATAAATGTACGATTAGAATTACAATTACAATTACAATGGCATGAATGGATTGCTCTCTTGCATTTCGTTTTGAGTTTACTTTTGACCATACCTCTTTAACCATACCTCTTTAACCATACCTCTTTAACCATACCTCTTGTCTCTTTAAAATACTGGCTCGTGGGTTTGCTGGTTTCTCGGAAACGCTGGATTTCAACTTAAGGTCTCAGAACGATTTCTGACAATGCATAATATTATGAAGCGACGATCTAATTGTGACCTTGTACTAAGTTGTACATTGACGAAAACGTCGCCATCGAAGTCAATTGACGGCATTTGATCAAGGCACAGAAGCGCACTCTGGCGACTCTGGATCCAAGAGGTTAAATTTCAGATCGAGTTTGTTGAAGCATCTGGCAAGTTTAGACTTTTAACGTCATCGCTTAATTCCCAGTCGACACAACTTCTGCTGATGACCTATCCGTCAAAGGCTGGCTTCAGCGATGATAGACTGATATTGAGAAGGAATTAACCGAGTCTAAAGCGATCGCTTATAATGTAGAGCTAGGTTTTGAGGCAAATTCTATAGCGATTCTAGTCTGCTGCCTCTACGTGTATTATGATAGCCTTAGCCTCCGAAAAAATTATTATTTTCTCGAGAGGCATGGTTCGATCAGTTCACGTAGGCACTAGACCTTCTTCCCCAGAAGTATTATAGATCATCTTGTCGGAAGACAGATTGCCGAGTTATTGCGCTAACCACCTGCAGCTCCACGTAGGCGACCAGGGATGTTATACATCAGGTTGTGCAGATCGCTGCTATATATGGGGTGCAGTTGTTAATCATTGACTAAGCAGTGGCACTGTAGACTTACCTGACGTAAAATCGCGTGACCGCACAGCAGGAGGAATCAGCCTTGTGAGTTCGTCTCGCAGTACGTAGTCTAAATGTGTACAGTATGCGATGGGTCAACTGAATGTTCTAAATATTAGGGCCTATGCATCAACCTGGCGAGGTACAATGGTATAATGGTAGGATGGTACATCCATACACTTTTGTCAAGTAACGGCTTTAGCCTGCCTGGCCTGTGCTGGTTAATGACATCTAAAGACCGCGCAGCATGCATTTTACCAGCGCAAAATACAGGCTATTGGCCCATACACTCCATATACAGTGTCATAGCGAGAGGTAAGTATGATAATCTGGTGATTGAAATGCACAGCTTTGGTTGATATCCCTGTCAGTTGGTTTCAATCATTGAACACCCGACAACATAAGCGGAGGCTAAGAAAATGAAGTCGCCAGCACTTCGACCCTTCACGTATATGGCTATCTAGTATCTAACCCAAAGAACAACTTCTCTCAGTGATGGCGATGGTGGTCATCTGCTCTTTTCAAACCAAATGCTGTTCGGTCCACAGTTGCAAGCTAAGACAATAATATAAAACGGTCAGCAGTTATTGTAGTATTCAGCGTTAGGCAAGGATGTAGCTACTAGCTATGGGGTGTTTTGGGTGTTCGAACACCCCAAATGAAAAATGAAGAATAAACTAATGCAGCCAGTTACAAGCACATGATGTAAGAACCACGGAGTGCAATATATTGGCCACCCAGAACCCGCAAAAGATTGCGATTTTAGAAGAGAAAAAGCATGAAATTAGATCGTCTTACGCCGCGGTGAACGGTTTTCTGGCGAAAAATCGGACGAAAAGCATGATGTGACGACTAAAAGCAGGCGATCAGAAATTTCGACGACAAAAAAGTCGTCAGGAAATTTGGCCAAAATGAAGTTAGTATACCCCCACCCCAGAAAATCAAATCCTCGCTTCGGCCTTGAAGTTAGGAACATCTGAACGACTGTGATAGTTATTGGTGTCGACGACCTCAACTACTGGTAACGTTTTCACCTTTTCACCTTTGTACAGCAAAGATCAGCAGCGTATATAGGCTATACCATGTACATGTACATGCAGTAGCCTTCTGTTTAACTGTCGACTATGTACAATATGGAAGAGCCAGCCATGGCACGGGATCACCCGATGTGAAGGAGAACAAATATTGGTTGGAGATCATCAGAGACAAATTAAGGTAGGTATAATTTCGAGGCTGGAATACAGGTGTCAAGAAATAGAGTATACCCGTACTAATCTATATATTCCACCCGGGGGATAGATTAATTCATCCCCGGATAGTTTTAGGGGGTAGAATATCCCGTGACACCGGCAGTTGACAGAGACGAATAGAGACGCTGATTTGTCCGATGTGCAGACCTGCATGTAGGTTAGACCGTTACGGTCAAGTGAATACTATATATAAGCATAAGCACTCAAAGGTGTCATAATTATGAGCGACGCTTTCAGATGACATCCATGGGTAAAAGGCTTATGAATCTGCGGTTGGACTAAAACAAGGCTACGAGAAATTTTTGGACAGCTTCACGAATTCGCATTATAAGAAGCAACTGGGCAACATAGAAGTGGAAGCAGAGAAAGAAGTCATACGCTAAGCTGGTCCTATAGGTAACCATGGATAGACTATTGGGTGTTAGTGATATTGCCGTACTTGTATCGTCTCGGCATGCATGTGAGGCGGGTGTCTCGTACTCTTCCTCGCCGTCTTATCTTCACACCAACAGCGTAGGCCACGTTTAGTGTGCTCGTCATAGGTAGGCACAGATATATAATTTTATATAGATATATATATATATTATATTTATTCAAAATTTATCATGAACTATGAACTGTCAATCTTGAACTATGACAGGACACACTGTGTTATGATTGGACAATATAGCATTGTAGGAGGAGTTTCATTTAGTACTTGTATATATAAACATGTGAATATTGGTAATAAAATTAGTTGGACTTGAATCTTTGGAAGTCAACTCGTGGCCTGTGGCCACCTGAAGGCAGAGAGGTTTACAGTGCTCGTTATAATTTGTGACTGAATTTGCTAACGCACACTCCAACCAAACTGGGTGATGTGACGCCACAAGTTTCTTAATTTGGGAAGCTGAAAATATAGGAAAAATATTCGAGTCATATAATACGGTACACGACGTATCACGATGTCTTTATTGCATATCCACGTGACCATGCCAAGCGCTCGTGAGTAGAAAAATTAAGTTTTCCGAATAATGACTGCCAGTTCTAGCCAAGTTTAATTCTAAGAAATAGCAAGGAGCAAAAAAATGTTGTCTTCAGAACATAGGCGGTGACTTGGTCTAGAAGTTGGGGGGAGGCGAAGTTGGGGGACGAACGAGCGGCCGAAAGACGATCGCCGAGGCGCGGTATTTTGGGTGGATGGTTGAGTCTTCGACGACATTTTTCTTTTTCATCCACCAAATTTGGTCGAAATCTCCTGAAAATTACCATTTTCCCCGGCCAAAATAGCTGATTACCTTTTTTCAGTAATTTGGTCGAAATATTTTTATGATGCTACCAGTATTAACCAAAAAAATGTCCTGAATGTCCTACACTATACAAATTTACGATGATGTTCATGATGAATATTTCTCAAATATCTTAAATATTGAGGGACATGACCACAAACATTGGGGGACCGTCCCCTGTCCTCTTAGTCTCCGCCCATGCTTCAGACGAATTATATATTCAAAAGGCTAATTGTACAGCAATATGACATGCGAATTCTCTTAAAAATTCTTTATTGTTCCATGTAATAAACATGTAAGATACCGGTATAGGATCTTCTAAGTCCGGAAAAACTGCTATAGCTAGGAAAAAAAGGACTAAGACATTCAGAATTATTCGAATGAAGCGGCCAGCACATCATATCATTTGTAATTGGCCTACCAGTGGTCTCAACCTCGATTTGGAAGATTATCTCACCAGCTGCGACCGGACTAAGAACCCGCTTACTTTTGCTTCCGTTCCTGTTTTCTATCTGTAAGAATGACCCATGAATGACGAAGAAATGTCGGTTGGGTTTGTGAATGGCCTTCGATGGCGAATCATCGACGTCCGTTGATAGGTAGAGTCTGTGGATGAGAACAGCATCTGATCCATAGATGTCGAGTAAATCCTTGCCACGCGTTCCGTCACGATGCATTACCGCCACCTGGCCATCGGTGGACGCAGCAACGACGTTTAGACTTGTCAGATTGCAGAGCCATTCCGTTGCACGGTGATCATCGAGTGCTATCTTCCAGATGCACGATGCACTCGATTCGGTTACGTAGAGACAGTTCGATGCGACGCTTGATACGAAGCCTAATCCTGTTAAGTCTCTTGGAGCTTTTAGGCCTATTTCTTCCAACGACATGATCATCAGCAGATCAAAAGGAGTTGTAAAGTCATAAACTCGGATTGATGCGATGGAATCTCCCGTACAGAGAATGAAAATGTAGTCTTTTAGCCTTGTCATATAATACGTGTAGCAGAAAGGAGCATCCAAAGTATCCAAGAAGTCTGCATAAACTGAAAGAAAAGCAAACTTATATAACTCATAAGACTGTTTCATATTAAACATTTTTAATCACTTAAATTCGTCAATTTAACTTTGATTCATCAAATAAATTCGATTAATTTGGCGTCTGCAGTGAGCAGGGCGTGTCAAAAGTAGTAGGCTACCGTATAGGCTATAGCTTAATCAAACTGCTTGCTATAATATAGGCCTACGCTACAACAAAAGCAGTTAATTGTGTTGCCATCATCCAATTGTCCATCAAGGTTTACCTTAAATACTTAAGTACAAAGTTATTGCTCAATTATATTCCAGTGAAACGTTTCACATTGTCGTCGTTCAGCATTTATCGTTTACTCTGGAAAATGGCCGTCGATACAAAGGAAATAATCGATAAAAATAATTGTAACCATTAATCGTTTGATCGTTGTATACATGGGCGGAGACTTAGTGGAAACAGAGGGACATTCCCCAATGTCTGTGTTGGTAAATTCTGGTCAAATAGAAGGACATACTAAAAAGCAGGGAAAATGGTATATTTTCATGAAATATCGACCAAATGATTAAAAAAGGTCATCAGAACATTTGGAAGGAAAAACAGATTCTGATTTTTTGAACTAGTAAGCTTATCCTTCGATCACCAAATAAAGTACGTAAAATTTATGCATTTTGTTCTGAAGAATGTACAATGTCACAAATAACAGACAAATTCGGGATATAGGAATCGTACCTTGTATCCGTTCCAGACTACTCTCTAGATGTATCTTCAATATTTCTTCGGCATTAAAACCATCATCAATGTTTGATGCATTGATGTCACCTCTCAAGGAAATCACCACAATCAACAGAAAACGATACATTTCTATGTGAAGCTGGAAGTCCTTAAATTCAAAAACAACATAAATGGATCTCATATCATATTGTAAATGCCATTCTGTAGAGTGCGGGTCTACACGTGATTTAAAATAAAGCGAATATATATAATTATATGATTAAATTTTAAAATTCTGCACAATGATTGCGTTAGCAATGCCTCTGGTTTGAAATCTAGCGATTGTGGGTTCGCATCTGCCGAGCGGACTCCGCGATACAGACTGCACATAGGCCTATAGGTCTGACGCTATAGCATAACGCCTCCTCTGAATACGAGTAACCGACCTTGAGCGCAGCGTTATCAACGCGATTGTCAATGAGTAAATAGGTAAGTAAGTAAGTATAATGTTATTCTCTAACCTCAGTTTTTCACATCTATGTTCCTTTTCACTGCAGCAGATTCTAGAGATGGACCATTGGACACAGTGACTATTCTCAGATGACGATCGATGGACAATAGACACACAACTATATAACAAAGGTCTTACTGAGGTTCAATTAGTTTCAGTTAGCGGCGAGAACTCTTAAATTTCATTCATGTCTGTTGTTAATTTGACAGCGACACCCAAAACCATAGATATCTATAATAGTGAAGGCAGGGGCGGATCCAGGGGGAGCAAAATGGCCATGGTCCCCCACCCCATTTAAAAATTCCATGGGACGTGACCCCCCATTTGGTTTCAACAAGCCATGAAATAAATGCAGCGGGAGAGAAAAACAGGATCCAGGACCACCAAGTAAAGAAATCGCATGGGACGTGGCCCCCCATTTGATTTACGACACTCCCGACTATGATGACCGACGACTAAAAAAAGGTCATCAACTTTTTTGGCGGCTGATTCGGTATCTTTTTCCTGAAAAATTGGACGAATGACTAAAAAAAGGTCGTCAACTTTTTTGGCGACGAATAACACGAAAGTTTCCCCTGTCACACCAACAAGAGCGAAAATTTTGGTCCCCCCTTTCGAAACGTTCTGGATCCGCCACTGAGTGAAGGATGTGGCGTATATATAGCCTAATCCCAGACAAATAGTACATTGTTCCTCCAAAATATTTCTTAACCGACGACACGATTGATGTGCAATTTTTAACAGTATTCGTGACGCAGCTATGGAAATACGAGTAGACCTAACTCTATCAGTTCTTTGTTTTCTGTCAAATAAGACAAACTCGCCAGCCACCCATAACTTAATACACCAAAGTGAAGTCCCACACAGCCAGTTACAGTATCTAGGGTTCACTGCAGCGTAGTTAGAAGTGGGGAGCACACTGATTCGGCTGATTTCTTGCGGAGATTATAGGATTACAATCATTACATCATACGCCTATAAACGGCACAGGCGGAGGCTTGGTCCTAATTTTGGGGAAGGGGCGAAGGAGCGGCCGAAAGACGATCGCTGAGGCGCGAAACGCCGAACAGGGAATGGTTTTGGGGGGGAGGAGATGTTCCCCATCCCCATTATCGAATTTTTCGAAATGTTCACAAAGCAATTGGTAGCATTTTAGGCTGGCATTGTAACGACATTGCTCATCATTTCAGTGATGATAGCTATAGTTTAAAACTTCAAAAGCGTCCCATCCCATTGTTTTATTTTTGTTTATTTACATACTGTAGTGGTAACATTCTTAAGCTGTCATCTCAAAATAGTTCACCCAATTTCATTGCTGAAGCACATGGTTTACGACTTCAATGAATGTCCCTCCTATTTGTTTTAATTTTTTAATTTTTTTTAAATTTCTACGCTTCAATGGTTTCATCGGTAGGTGTCCGCCTAATAAAAGTGCTCGTTTTTCAATCATGATAACCGTAGTTTAAGACTTCAGAGTATCGCCTCCCAATTTTAGCACAATTTTTGGGGTTTGCACGCTGTAACCGTAGCTTTTTAAGCTGTCATCTTAACAAAACTACTCATGATTTCAGTGCTCAGAGACATGGTCTATGAATTCAATATATGTCGCAGCTGTCGCTCCATTATTGTTTAATTTTTGTTTAATTTGCACACTGTAGCGGTGGCATTAAGCTGTCATCTTAACAAAATTGCTCATTATGGATAAACAGTGGATAACATTGAAGACATTTATAGTGATATTTATGAAATATTTATAAAATAATTATTGGGTGATATAGGCTGAAGCATCTCTGTCCTCCCACCACAAACTTTGGAGGACCGTCCCTGCTGTGCCCTTAATTCTGCGCCATGATTAATGGGCATTAGCAGAGATATTCTATAGTCTATAGATGTAGAGAGGATAGAGCCCCCAGCTGACTCCAAGTGACAGTCATTGGTGCCTTCATTGTCTTGGTCAGGGTGTATGAGGGTGGACAGCCAGCTCTCTACATTTACCTCACAACCTGATTTTGCCCGGGCGCCGACTTTGCACAACCTCTGCTTACAGTAGGCCTAGGCTATAGCTGAGCTGTTATTATTAGGGATTATATTCATATGGTGTTTATTAAAAAAATTACAGAGAAAAAGCGGGTTTTGAACATTTGAAATCAACGAGTCTCAGAGGTTCAAAATATACGTGTATGGTATACCCTATTCCATCTTGCTGTTTCTGTTTGACTGGTTTGACTCAACGGCAAATGCTAAACCGTTTACTGAGAAAAAAACTGTTGACATCAATTTATATTAGATCTTAATATATTATGATCATCAAGAATCTGGATTGTGATATGTAAGTAAGTAAGTAAGTAGCTTTTATTTGCATCTGACAATTGCACATGCATTACATTGCATATCAAAACGAATACATAGGCCTACATTAAAAAAATTACGATAGATAACAGCAATTAAAGGCATGTATAGCTAAACATAATTGAAAAATAATCTGCTAATAAAACTATTTTTAGACCGATTTGTTTCAACGAGAGGCAGCATGAAAGGATGTCCTCTCTTGCGGAGACCTGTCCTCCCGAAGAGGTGGCTGGAGCTGGTGAATGCAATGGCCAAAGAATTGAGCTTGCACAAGTAAAGAATTGATGTGGACTGGTGCAAAACAAGGAATGGTCGAGAGGCAAAAATAGGATTGTATATTACCGAATGCTGGTATAGACTTCTGTCAGATCCATGTAACGAATCAGACAGTGACCACCAGCCACAATTAGTTGTTGAAAACAGCGCAGCAACCTCTAGCGAAGATGATTTACTGCTTGCTAATCTCTTGCACAGGAATAAATATGATACTGTAGTAGAAAAGCTGTTTCCAACGCACGTTTGTATGAATAAATGAATGAATGAATGAATGAATGAATGAATGAATGAATGTGTATCAAGACTTAATATATAGCGCCTAGTTAGCAGCTCACAAAGGCTCAATTGAACCGTCTACTCTCAGCGAAGTGCGATCTCTGTGGGGATAGTGAGAACGTATGTAAGTTTATACCAATCTTTATTTACGCACAGTGTCAGCATAATAATAATAGACCTATTTGAATCTGAGACGAGAGATCAGTGTGCGCCAACTCATGAAAGTCATAATTGTAATTAAGGAATCCGTTTAGCAATCTCTAATACGCAGCCGCTGGACTGTACAATCGAAGCGCTGCCGGAAAGACAATAATGCCAACTCTTCATTCTCTTTGTGGTTTTGTGTCAGGTCGGGAGGGCCTCTGAGGAGTTCTCTTGAAGTGGCGCTATATAAATGTACGATTACAATTACAATGGTATGAATGGATTGTTCTCCTGCAATTCGTTTTAACCATACCTCTTGTCAGGGCTTTTTTTAACGTGCAGTTGTACACAAAATGTGCAGTTCTAAATAGACTTGTGCAGCTGTAGAAGCACTTCTGTCACAAGTTCTGTGCAGTTAAAACTAGCAAAAAGGTCATTGTCATCCGATTGGAAGCAATTTACCATGGAGAATGGGAAGGGAAAGAAACGGTTGTGCAGTTCTGAAATTTTTTTTAAAACAGCCCTGCCTCTTGTCTCTTCAAAATAGCCTACTGGCTCGTGGGTTTCCTGGTTTCTCGGAAACGCTGGATTTCAACTAAAGATCTCAAAACGATTTCTGACAATGCACATAATATATGAAGCGACGATCTAATTGTGTCCTTGTACATTTACGAAAATGTCGCCATCGAAGTCATTTGACGTCATTTGATCCAGGCACATAAGCTAGCGCACTCTGGCGACTCTTGCGACTGGTTCCATGAGGTTAAATTTCAGATCGTGTTTGCTGAAACATCGGTCAAGTTGAGACTTTTAACCTCATCGCTTAATTCCCAGTCAACACAACCAAGGGCGGAGTTTATCAGGGGCAAGGAGGCTAAGCCCCCCAAGAAAAACCAGAGTAATTTTTTACCGTGTAAATGATATCTTTTCTCGGACTTAGTGCCCCCACGAAGAGGGCGCAGACTCAGAAAAAAATTTGAAAATGCTTTTTTTCACGAACGCGAAACTTACGAATGACTAAAAAAGGTCATCAACTTTTTTGGGCCCGTGAAAATATTTTTCGGCGCCGATCGTAAAAATTTAACCCCTCCGAGAACAGAAGCCAAACTCCACCCATGAACACAACTTCTGCTGGTAACCTATCCGTGAAAGGCTGGCTTCAGCGATAATAGAATGATATTGAAAAGGAACTAACCGAGTCTAAAGCGATCGCTTATAGAGCTACAAATGTAGGTTTTGAGGCAAATTCTACAGAGATTCTAGTCTGTTGCATCTACGTGTGTTATGATAGCCTTAGCCTTCGAAAATAATAATTATTTTCTCGAGAGATATGGTTCGATCAGTTCACACAGGCACTAGGCCTTCTTCCCCAGAAGTATTATAGATCACCTCGTCGCAAGACGGATTGCCGAGTTATTGCGCCAACCACCTGCAGCTACACGTAGGTGACCAGGGATGCTATACATCAGGTTGTGCAGATCGCTGCTACTGGGTGCAGTTGTTAATGATTAACTAAGCGGAGGCACTGTAGGCCTACCTGACGTAAAATCGCGTGACCGCACAACAGGAAGAATCAGCTTTGTGGTTCGTCTCAAAGTACGTTGTCTACATGTGTACAGTATGCGATGGGTCAACTGAATGTTCTAAATATTATACATCAGTCTGGCGAGGTACAGTGGTATAATGGTACAATGGTACAGTAGCACATGATGTAAGAACCACGGAGTGCAATATATTGGCCACCCAGAACCCGCAGAAGATCGCGATTTTAGAAGAGAGAAGCATGAAACGCCGAGGTGAACGGCTTTTTGGCGAAAAATCTGACGATAAGCATGTGATGACTAAAAACAGGGGTGCTAGGAAAAAATGTCCCCGGACAAAATGTCCCGGACAAAATGTCCCGGACAAAATGTCCCTGGACAAAAAGTCCCCGGACAAAAAGTCCCCGGATAAAATGTCCCCGGATAAAATGTCCCCGGATAAAAAGTCCCCGGACAAAAAGTCCCCGGACAAAAAGTTCCCGGACAAAAAGTTCCCGGACAAAATGTCCCCGGACAAAAAGTCCCCGGACAAAAAGTCCCCGGACAAAAAGTCCCCGGACAAAAAGTCCCCGTACAAAATGTCCCGGACAAAATGTCCCGGACAAAATGTCCCCGTACAAAATGTCCCGGACAAAATGTCCCGGACAAATTGTCCCGGACAAAATGTCCTGGACAAAAAGTCCCTGACAGAAAGTCGTAGGGCAAAAGTGATGTCGCTACACTACGTCGCATAAGGTTTTTGTTTATTATTGAGAATATGAAATGCACGGACACAAACCGTCTCCCCCCCAATCAAGGACAAGAAACCCGCCTTCATAAAAGGAATTTAAATTTGAGCAATTTAAATTGGAGCAAGTTAAATTGGGCCTAAGATTGATGGAAAATTTAGGTTAGGGTTAGTTTTAAAATTTAAAAAGGTCTAAGATTATATGAAAAATTAAGGTCAGGGTTAGTTTTAGGGCTAGTGTTGGTATTAAAATTTACATAGGGTTAGTTTTAGGGTTAGGGTTAGTATTGAGGCTATGTTTAGCCTTTAGTATAATTATGGAGGTTAGGCTTAGAAATGTAGACCTTTTTAAATTTTAATACTAACCCTAACCCTAAAACTAACCCTAACCTTAATTTTCCATCAATCTTAGGCCCAATTTAACTTGCTCCAATTTAAATTGCTCAAATTTAAATTGCTCAAATTTAAATTCCTTTTATGAAGGCGGGTTTCTTGTCCTTGATTGGGGGGAGACGGTTTGTGTCCGTATATTTCATATTCTCAATAGGCCTACTAACCTTAGCCAGCACCTTACTGTTCTTGCAACCTAATCTCGGCGAGATCCTGCCTCTTAGATTAACTTAGAATTATTGTGAAATCCCCAAGGGATCTGTTTAACTCGAATAAGTATTATAATTAATTAACTTAGAATTATTGTGAAATCCCAATGTGATCTGCTTAGTCTGCTGTGAAACCTCAAATGGTCTCTGTTGTGATTAACTGCTTTAAATGCCGTCAAGTTTATTGTGAACTGCTTTAAATGTCGTAACTTTTATGGTGATTAATCGCTTAATTAAGGTTTTTTGTCGAGTTTTAATTAAACATTATTTTGAATGGATCTTGGCGACGATTTCTGCGATTTATACCATTTTAAAACAACTTTATGTGACTTGGATTGGAATGGAATTGCCGTTTAATTGCCGTTTGATTTCCGAAACACAACTGTAGAAATATAATAATTTTCCTATGTTAACCCCGTCATCACTGATGTAAATGTAGGTTAGGTATAATTTTGTTGCTTAGATGTGCCACATTACATGCAAAAGGATGTAGCCTAACATAATTATGGACTCCATATATTAGGCCTTGTGTATATTAGTGTATTCATTCGTTCATTTCAGACATTTTTATAGCGCCTCTTCAAGCGTTTCTATTCAAAAGCGCTCCCGACCCAACCACTGCTAAAGAGAACAGTCTTGCAACATTGTAGTGTGGTGTAGTTAATGTTTAAGGGCCCCAAGCCTTTCGAGTGTCCAGGGGCCTAGGGTTGTCATGCTACTGCCTAGTTAGGTTACGTCCTCGCGCTAACGATCGAAAAATAATTTCTCGACGGATCGATTGTCTCACCAAAAAATTATAATAAGGATAATTTATAAACTATCAAAATAATGAGCGATCCGGATACACACCTTCAAGGCTGCCTATATGTAGGACCAAAAAAGATACTATAAAAATAGCTAAACCCCTTGGCAAATTTGTACATTCATTTCTGACGCAAGAATCGGAATTCTTCTAAAACAGTGAACCAAATGCAGCTTGCAGTTGGTTGATTTGCTAAGAATGTTCTGCTATATTCAAAATCACTCGTTTTCATGCATTTAGAGAAGGTGGTTCTCTGACATAAGAACTCTTTTTCTCAATGTAGGTGTGCCTACTGCTAGGCGCCCATGGATGCGCTGGGTTTAGGTAGTGTAGGGACATTACTTTGTCCGGGACATTTTGTCCGGGACATTTTGTCCGGGACATTTTGTCCGGGACATTTTGTCCGGGACATTTTGTCCGGGACATTTTGTCCGGGGACATTTTGTCCGGGACATTTTGTCCGGGAACTTTTTGTTCGGGGACTTTCTGTCCGGGGACTTTTTGTCCGGGGACTTTTTGTCCGGGGACATTTTGTCCGGGGACATTTTGTCCGGGGACTTTTTGTCCGGGGACATTTTATCCGGGGACATTTTGTCCGGGGACTTTTTGTCCGGGGACTTTTTGTCCGGGGACATTTTGTCCAGGGACATTTTGTCCGGGACATTTTGTCCGGGACATTTTGTCCGGGGACATTTTGTCCGTCCACGAAAACAGGCCATCAGAAATTTTGACGACTAAAAAGTCGTCAGAAAATTTGTCCGAAATACCCTCCCCCCTAAAAAAAACTAAAACCTGGCTTCGGCCTTGAAGTTAGGAACATCTGAACGACTGTGATAGTCATTGGTGTCGACAACCTCAACTACCGGTAACCTTTCGCGCCCCTAGAACTACATAGTTCTATGTCCACTTTTTGCGAAACTGAGAAAAACCAATTTTAAGATTTGGTAACGAAAATGTTTTCCCCTGTTTCATCGATGGCGATTAAATTCACATTTTCGGACAACAATGTTTTTCCCTAGTATGATCATAATATTTATTTTGATCATAATTTTAATTTAATATGAGTAATTTATATCTAAATATGGCAGGGGTGGCCATTTTTGGACTATAGAACCTAAGCGTCACCATTACTCCAGGCAACGTTAGTGCTATAGGGGTTTAAGTCCAGTGGCGGCGCTAGGGGGGCCTGGGGGGGTTAAGCCCCCCCCCTACGAGAGGCTCAGCCTCCCCCCCCCCCTAAAAAAGGGTCATCTGAAATTTTTTACAGTAAAATATTGACGATTTTGGGCTGACGACTAAAAAAAAAAAAGGTCGTCAGAAATTTTTGCGGCGTAAATGGAAACTTTTCATGAAATTTTGGTCGATGACTAAAAAAAAAGGTCGTCAGAAATTTTTGCGGCGTAAATGGAAAAACTTTTCATGAAATTTTGGTCGATGACTAAAAAAAAAAAAAAAGGTCGTCAGAAATTTTTGCGGCGAGAATGGAAAATTTTCATGAGATTTCGGTCGAGGCTTCAGCCCCCCGGAAACTGAAATCCTGGCGCCGCCACTGTTTAAGTCCGAGTCACGTGTTCTAATCTCTCACTGCTATTGGCTACGGACATAACGCTGTATAACAGTTTTGCACATACCTCGTTTGCGGTTCTATCTAAAAGGCACGTGATACGAAATTACACATTCTATTGGCTATGGACATAACGCTGTATAACAGTTTTGCACGTATACCTCGTTTGCGGTTCTATCTAAAAAGCACGTGATACGAAATTACACATTCTATAGGATGTGAACATGTGCCTTTACAGCTTTTAAAGACCTTCAAAATGTATAGACATGGAACTATTCTGCACTGGCATATAGAGCTTTAGAAAGCGTTTCCCGTTAATTATTATTGATTGGAGCTCATAAGAGACAACCTGAGGTAGATCTACTTGTGAATTTTGAGGTTGGAATACCGTTGTCACGAAATAGAGTATCCACGTAGTAATCCTATATGTTCGGCCTGGGGATAGATTAATTCATCCCCCCGGATAGCTTTAAGGGGGATAGAATATCCTGTGACACCGGCAGTTGACAGAGACGAATGGAGACGCTGATTTGTCCGATATGCAGACCTGCTTGGTTAGACCGTTATGGCCAAGTGAATACTATATATATATATATATATATATAAAATAGGGTGTCCCAATTTGAGGTAATTTTTGAAAATGCTAAGTCTCTCCAGCCCAAAAGTATCATTGGTGGAAAATAACTGTAGGGAAAAGATTCAAATTTTTCAAGGTCGTTTAGGGGTCCCCCAAAGGGCTATAAGGTATCATAAAAATACATTGTGGTGTTCCGCTATCATTATCAATATCACTCATACGTAATCTCATGAACTCTGGGTTTTTTGCAGCCCAACACCATTTTCATTATGAATAGGTGTACCACACATATATATGCATATCCTATATGCATACATACATATATTGTTGGGTTCAATGGCCGTCTACGGGGTATGATTAATAGAATAAGGTCCCAATTTGGATGAAATAAACATCGATTTATTCAGAAGCGAGCAAAATATACAGCGTAATAAACAAAACGTTACCGTCTAGTAGATACGAAGTCGAACAGACCAGAGAACTCAGTACGAACGACAGCACGGCAGACAAGGCTAACGGAGCCAAGGAAGACGGATGAACGGCCAGACCGCCAACAGGGCGAGACGGCGACGTAGAAGAAGGAACCCGCAGGTTAACTCGCATGACAACGAGAAAGAACCACCGCCAAACCGCTCAACAAGAGACAGGAACCACGCTCACCACACACCACAACGGAAGGGACCCTAAGCACGACCGCAGGCCCTTAAATAGGCAAGGCCCTCCCACGCACCAAGTAAGAGAGAGTACGGAAGAGAAGACGGGCCGTAGACATCTAATGGCTACATATCCCCCTCCCAAAAGCTTGAGGAGTCCTGAGGGGACGACGAAATAGAACAGCAAACGCTACGCCTACCAGTCCACAACAGAAAGAATCGCCAAGTACTATATCAGTACAAGTTAACGTACTAAGCAATTCATCGCACAATGTATCGCAACAACTAACGCAGCACAACACTAAACTACTGCATCATCATAAACAATCAACTCAGAGTTCACATAATGCAAAGCTAAATACAGAGTTCGAATCATATAAACCTGAAAAGCAAGAAAAAATTTGGACACACGCTGTGTATCAAAAATGAATCAAAAAGTATCGTTGGCCAAAGCCAAATAAGACTAAAGCTAACAGAGTTAACCCCTCAGCTCATCACAGAACCGATTCGACAAACAAGAACCCCCAACTCTTGAACAGTTCCGGAACAAGACTTTGAAGATTTTCACACTTTTTCTGGAAAGTGACTGACAGCCGCTCGCATGACACCCACTGAAGTGTTCATACAAGACTTTCCATTTTTCTGACGATGACACATGATTGACACAGAGCGTAACAGAGAGTGTCTCTGTCACGCTCGAGGACGTCGACGACAGAATCCCTGCCGAGACCCCAATGACCAGGCCTCAACAGGATTCCAACCACGTTACTGCGACGGACGGCTGAGAATGTCTGGCAGAACATTTAACTTGCCAGGCCGATGTCGAATGTCGAGATTGTATTGTTCGAGTTCCAGACTCCATCGCAGAAGTTTCATATTTTTATTGGCCATCTGATGGATGAATTGCAGAGGCTTATGGTCCGTGTATACCAGGACGAGTGCCGACCCGAAGTACACACTGAAGGCCCGCAACGCAACCATCAGAGCCAACGCCTCCTTTTCGATCGTCGAGTATCGGACTTCATGCGTCAGAAGCTTCCGGCTGATGTAGCAGATCGGATGTTCCAAGCCGTCGTGCATCTGAAACAAGCAGGCTCCCACACAGAATTGAGATGCGTCAACACCAACACAAAACTGTTTAGAAAAGTCAGGAGGTCTAAGAATAGGTCGAGAAGCAAGACGAGATTTCAAATCTACAAAGGCATTCTCTGCTTCCTCATTCCATCTAAAAGGAATTCCTTTCTTCGTTAACGCCGTAAGCGGCAAAGCAATGTCAGAGTAGTGAGGCAAATATCGCTTATAGTAACCCGCAAGACCAAGAAACGAGTGCACCTGTTTCTTATTACCAGGTCTGGGAAAACGTAAGACAGCCTCCTCCTTCTTTACCCGTGGCTGTACACCATCCACTCCAATGTGGTGACCCAAAAAATCCACTTCCGCATTTGCAAAAACACATTTAGCTAAGTTCAAAGTCAAACATGCATCCGCAATCCTACTCAACACCTTACGCAAGTGTATCAAATGATCAGACCATTCCAAACTGAAAATGATTATATCGTCCAGATACGCATCACAAAAATCATCCAATCCATTCAAAACTTTCGTAATCAACCTTGAAAATGATGCAGGCGCATTTTTCAATCCGAAGCTCATGAATTTCCACTGGTAATGACCCTTCGGGGTTACAAAAGCAGTCAACGGGACTGAATCAGGATGCATTGGAATCTGCCAATATCCTTTGGTCATATCCAATTTGGTCAAATAGCGGGATTTTCCCAGTCGATCAATTAAGACCTCCACCCGGGGCATCGGAAATGGATCCGCTACGGACAGACCGTTCAGTTTCCTGAAATCCGAACATAAGCGATCCGTACCGTCTGGCTTAGGAACCATGACAATCGGAGCCGCCCAAGGACTCTCAGATTCCTCTATGATCCCAGCCTTCAACAACTGTTCCACCTCTTTCTCCACCTTAGCCATCCGCTCAGGATTCAATCGATAAGGGGTTTGTCGAACAGGACGAGCACCTTCGACCAATTCAATTCGATGTGACACCATATCAGTTTTACCCGGTAACGTACTAAACACATGTGCAAAGTCATGCAAAACATCACGTAATTCATCACGACATTCAGCAGACACATCACATTGTAAGACTTTATCCTCCAAAGTCAACTCAGTCACCTTCACATCCGTATTCACCAACAACACAGAAGCAACCACATCATCGTTCGGTACATCATGCAACACATCCGCACGATCCACATACCGCTTCATAAGATTCACATGTACCACTCGTTCTGTTTTCCTTCTATCCGGTGTACATACCAAATAGTCAACCGGACCCAGCCGACGCAACACCACATAAGGTCCACAATATTTGGCCTGTAAAGGTTTACCCACCAACGGAATCAACAAAAGGACTTTCTCGCCTTCTTCAAAAGTGACAGCTCTCGAATGCTTATCATACAGTTGCTTTGACTTAGCCTTAGCAACAACAGCATTTTCACCAGCCATGTGCACCCCAACACGCATTCGCTCACGCAATTGTAAGACATATTCAATCACATTCTTTCCAGACACGTCGTTCACAATATCTTTTGACAACCATGCCTCTTTCATCAACTGAAGCATACCTCGAACATCCCTACCATACATCAAGTCAAAAGCAGAAAACCCAGTACTCTGTACAGGAACTTCTCTATATGCAAACAACACCCAAGGGAGCATGGTATCCCACGAACCCGGATATGTTTCAGCCAACGCCTTCAACATATCTTTCATAGTACGATGGAAGCGTTCACACGAAGCATTCGTCTGTGGTCTATAAGGACTAGTCTTCAATTGTAGAATACCACATTCATGCACAAACACTTGCATCAAATCAGACATGAATTCACTTCCACAATCAGAAAGAATTTCTTTCGGAAAACCGAACATCGTAAACACTTCACACAAACATTTCGCAACATCCTGTGCCGTATGAGTCTTCAAAGGAAAAGCAAATGGGAAATGCGATGCCAAATCAATCACCGTAAGTATAAATCTGTTACCCGTTAAGGCACAAACACTTAGGGGACCAACGATATCCATGGCGAGACGTTCAAACACTTCTTGCATAACAGGCACACTGACCATAGGCGCACTATAATTCCTTGAACCTTTACCCAACCTCTGACACACATCACATGAACGACAGTACGCACGTACATCCTTATTCACAAGTGGCCACCAGAAATGTTTTAACAGTCTGTCCAATGTCTTCTGTGTTCCCAGATGACCCGAAGCTGGTATATCATGTGCAACATGCAACATCTTCCTTCTCAATTGGCGTGGAACCACAATTTGTGACACACCCATACCGAATGGAGTTAATTTATCGTCCCACCGACGCACCAACACACCTTCAACCAATGCATACGGTTGTACACTGTCATCGCCTGTCGATTTATTTTCCGCCAGCGCAAACAATGGAACCAAATCTGGACAATTTCTTTGCCTCATTATAAATTCAGATCTCGGAACACAGATCTCCGTCCAGTCGTCGTCAATACTTTCAGCCTGTGCAAATAAAGCTGCTAAATCACCGGGCTCTAAAAGCGCTGGGTCATTAGACACACCCAATAAATCACCTGTCATTAATGCCTGATCGACCGACTCTGCACTATGACCCAGACTCGTCGCCTCCACGCGCGTCGGTTCACTGCACACAGCGCTTATTGTCTCACTTCGTTCTGCTGCATATTGTCGTGCCCTAGCCCTGGTCGTAATAGCCACATCAACAACATCACCAGCAAGCGCAACATCATTCCCAATAACAATTTGTACACCGTTCATAGGAAGAGAATTCATCATACAGCAAAGAATTTCGCCTTTCACAAATGCACAGTCAACATTCAATTTCACAAACGGGCGCTCCATAACTTGACCAGATATACCGCGCAGAAGTCTAGTTTCATTCAACTGCACAAAATCATGTTCATCCAACCATTCAGCAGAGACTAAAGATTGCAGAGCTCCGGAGTCCCGAAGAAAAATACCATCCTTGCGTTCATTCAAATCATTAATGACACAACCATTCACACAGAAAGGAGCATACATTTTATCGACATTTTCAATAGGCTTCTGAAAACTCTGTTCCTGAACAGGTGCCGACAAAGTTTGTACTAAACCCACTGGTTTCGGACCCCTCCAGTTTTCAATGTCAGGCCCCTCCTTTCGTTGTAATTTCCGGCATTGGGACCGAACGTGCCCAGAAATTTTGCAGTACGAACACGTGACCTGCGCCCCAAACCCATCCACGTCATCATTTTGACGACTAGGCTGTTTAAACCCATACGTCCCTCTTTGAGGCGAACGCTTACTCCATTTTGAATCATTGCGCACACCTTCCTTGTGCCCAGAGCCCCGACGCTCCCACACATCTTTCTTCTCACTATCTTCAGACGAGAATCGGTTTGTACGCTCAGAAAAATTCCTTTGGAATCCCCCAGCATAATTACTCGGCCCCTGTTTATACAAAACAGCGTATTCATCTGCCATTCGTGCAGCACTCGCTACACTTTCAGGACTTTTGTCCAAAAGCCACCTGTGGACCTCTAGCGGTAACGCCTGTACAAATTGCTCCATCTGTACAACCTCTTTAAATTTAGCCAAATCATCCCACGAATTTGTACCCTCTATCCAACGCTGAAAAGGAATCTGCAGACGATAGGCATAATTTGCAAAAGTCTCCCGTGGTTCTTTTCTCATCTCCCGAAATTTCTTCCGATAGAATTCAGGTATCCGTTCATAAGCAGTGAGGTGCAGTTTTAACAATAGCATAATCAACACAATCATCCATAGACAAAGACGCAAATACTTTTGCCGCCTTTCCCGACAGTTGTGGCTGTAAAAGGGATGACCATTTTTCCATCGGAATCTTATGCAATGCCATCGCCTGTTCGAATGCCGCAAAATAATGTTCAATATCTGAGGGGTCAAATTTTGGAACAAACTTCATTGCCGCCCCAAAACGAAAATCCTCCTTGGTCTGTACAGGTCGTTCTGTCACACCTCCTAATTCTACTCTCCTCATTTCCATATCCAATTTCTGTCTTTCGACATCCAAATTCATCCTTTTCTCCTCCATGTCAAATCTCCTTTTCGTCTCCTCAGCCTCAGCTTCCATCTTCATTTTCTCTTTCTCGATTTCAGCTGCTATTCTCATTTTCTCGGTCTCAGCTGCTATTTTCTTCTCCTCGGCTGCCATTTTCTTCTCCTCCGCCTCAGCTGCTATTCTCATTTTCTTCTCCTCTGCCTCAGCTGCCATTCTCATTTTCTCTTTCTCCATTTGCCACTCAAAGTCTCTGTCCTCTTTAAATTTCAGGCGCTCCATTTCGACGGCCTCTCGTTTCGCTTGTGCCCGAAGCTTCCACTCCTCACTTCCGTGTTTAGGCGACAACGCTCTTCTAGCCAACTTCTGTAATTGAGGTTTCGATAAACCTTTAACGTCCTCACCCAACGTCACACAGTATAGTCTCAATTCGTCAACCGGCAAATCCACTATCTCGTCCCATTCAAGAAGATTACCTTCCGCCGTCGACGCCATAATAGTCTAACTGCGCAGACCAACGGACCAAAATTTTCCCAAAATTCCACCAAAAGAAAGGCGACCGACAGTCCACTTCAAGACCGTCAAACGTGCAAAACGCACAAAATTTCGGCCTCCAACTCAAAACAATAGCCCAGGCCCCCACAAAACGAAATGCGACTTCGCAAAATTTCCGAAAAAACGGCAAAATTCACCAAAATTCCTGCGAACCAAACGGACCAAAATTTCCGAAATTTTCCAACGGAATTACGCAAAAAACCGATCAAAAGAACGGCGGGCCCCCATATGTTGGGTTCAATGGCCGTCTACGGGGTATGATTAATAGAATAAGGTCCCAATTTGGATGAAATAAACATCGATTTATTCAGAAGCGAGCAAAATATACAGCGTAATAAACAAAACGTTACCGTCTAGTAGATACGAAGTCGAACAGACCAGAGAACTCAGTACGAACGACAGCACGGCAGACAAGGCTAACGGAGCCAAGGAAGACGGATGAACGGCCAGACCGCCAACAGGGCGAGACGGCGACGTAGAAGAAGGAACCCGCAGGTTAACTCGCATGACAACGAGAAAGAACCACCGCCAAACCGCTCAACAAGAGACAGGAACCACGCTCACCACACACCACAACGGAAGGGACCCTAAGCACGACCGCAGGCCCTTAAATAGGCAAGGCCCTCCCACGCACCAAGTAAGAGAGAGTACGGAAGAGAAGACGGGCCGTAGACATCTAATGGCTACAATATATATAATATTATATACATACAATTTCATGCAGAGCTGCTGACTCGTGGGTTTGCATGTATGGAGCAGCCATTTCGTTAAGTGTGCAAAACGAAATTTCAGACTGTTTGATATATCTCTTTTCTCTACAGTCTGCTACATAGGCCCTAATGCAAATATGGGTTAACGGTAACATATTTTATATATTGCAATATTGGTTAATTTTATTGTCATGGCAAGCCACAGTCAAACTAAAGCACTGTCAAAGCTGATTAATTGACCAATGACCATCTATATGAGAACTTGTGCTATCTTTGAGGTGATGCTTTCCAGCAACTTTTATACCTGTCTTTGATCATCTACAAGGCTGCAGATATTCCGTATTTTCAAGGTGTTTGATGAAAATGGTTCAAATTTAAAAAAACCTCAGTTACTGCAGCAACAAATCCCAAAAGATAATTATTGTTAACTGAGGGCTTTAAAACTTGCTTTTTGGATTAGGCTCACAAAGCATCATCCTATGGAGGATTTCCATGAATTCTTTACATTTTGCTGAGTTGATGGTGGGATGGACGTACCAAACATAACTGGTATTTGCAAGTTTGATGCCCTTCAGCTAGAGTTACGTTGCATAGCAAAGGCCGTTATATTACTCAATGAAAATGGAGTTGCTGTTCTATAGAAACAAGACTGTCATCTGTTACACAGATAACGATTCACATGTAATTAAAACACTATAACCATTTTTGTTGTACCAGTGTAAGCCTACATCCTATCCTGGCGCACTGTCCGATCTCAGCTGATGCTCCATTTAATTGCATCATGTCAGTTAGAAGATTGCAAGCATATGATTATCCTGCATGGTCTCAGTATTACTGCACTTGAAATAATGCAATGACATTCTTGATATTTCAGTCCAGAGCATGCAACTTTTGAATTCTTTTCCGAACTCTTAGCACCACACAAGGAAGCAACTCTCATACTACACAAGACCCCAAAATTGGATCTCACTTGGTCAAATTTCTTCCACAACTTTACCAGAGCTATATATCTCTCAAAGCTTTTTCCAGACTACCGGCATTGACGACAGCTTTCTAGACTAGTGAGTCCTGCTGTTTGATCATCTGGAAAATCGTACAATTAAGCCATTGTAATCGTGAACAACTTGGCATGTATCAACGGCTGTGCCTGATACAGACATTTAATGCCATAACAAATGAAAGTCATAAACAGTTCTAATTGCAAGCTGTTGAAAAACATCGAAAGTATCGAGGCCTATTTCCCAAATTGCAACTATGACTCACTTGAGTCACTTCTTCCGATGTAGTGAACTACTGATAGGACCAAACATGTGACTATCTCACATTTAGTAATGTGTACCAATATGCCATCTCAAAGTAAACCATGTTTTGAATAACTGCTCGAATTATTATAGTAGTCAATAATGGTTAAATAGTATTCCAAATCCTAACAATATATGAAAGTCTGTGCATATATCAATTTTGTCAAATTTCAGTCAATTAACTGCAAAACCAGTCTGAGCAAAATACAACATAACATTTTTTGAGCAATTACATTGTATGACATATCATATTTTGTGCAAAAGCATTTAAAATATAAGTGGTGTGAATGACGTTGCCTCATATATTGAAATATTTGCACACGAATATCATAGTACGCTATATATAAAATTTGGGGCTCCTTGGGGACCCCTAAAAATTCGAAAAAACTACACAAATATTATCATCTCCATAGGAAACCTTTTGACTGGAGAGACCTAAGAATTTCAAGAAAAAGTGTTTTGGGACACCCTAATATATAAGCATAAGCACTCAAAGGTGTCATAATTATGAGCGACGCTTTCAGATGACATCCATGGCTATAAGAGGTTTATGAATCTGCGGCTGGACTAAAACAAAGCTACGAGAAATTTTCCGACGGCTTCACGAATTCGCATTATAAGAAACAACTGGGCAACATAGAAGCGGAAGCAGAGAAAGAAGTCATTCGCTAGGTGACCGGACAAAATGGTAGCGGACAAAATGGTACGGACAAAATGGTACGGACAAAATGGTATGGATGAAATGAAAGCTGGATTTGTGAATTTCTATATATGAAATAGAAGCTGGATTAATGAAAAGACGCATGTGAAATGGAAGCTGGATGAAGACTCTGCACGGATATTTTTATATATGAAATGGAAGCTGGATTGATGAAAATAACCTTTTGATATAGAAGCTATATCAGGGTATTTTCATAGCTGAAATAGAAGCTGGATTAATGAAAGATGCCTTACAAATGGAGGTTGATTAAAGAGATCTTATGGCTGAAATTGAAGCTGGATACATCATGAAACACATGAATGACAGACATCAATCCAGCTTCTACTTCTCAAGCATTTTTTTCGCCCATCCAGCCTCCTTTTCTCAAGATTTTTTCTTCACTAGAGCTCTACTTCAGCCACAAAAAGTCATTCATCCTCTATTTCAGCAATAAAATACCCTCATCCAGCTTCCATTTAAACATACCGTTTTGTCCGTATCATTTTGTCCGTACCATTTTGTCCGTACCATTTTGTCCGCTACCATTTTGTCCGTACCATTTTGTCCGCTACCATTATTTTTGTCCTAGAACCCATACGCTATGCTGGCCCTATAGGTAACCATGGAAAGACTGTTGGGTGTTAGTGATGTTGCCGTACTTGTATCGTCTCGGCATGCATGTGAGGCGGGTGTCTCGTACTCTCCCTCGCCGTCTAATCTTCACTCCAACAGCGTAGGCCACGTTTACAGTGCTCGTTATAATTTATGACTGAATTTGCTAAGGCACACTCCAACCAAACTGGGTGATGTGACGACACAAGTTTCTTAATTTGGGAAGCTGAAAATATAGGAAAAATATTCGAGTCATATAATGCTGTACACGTATCATGATGTCTTTATTGCATATCCACGTGACCATGCCAAGCGTTCGTGAGTAGAAAAATTAAGTTAATTAAGAATTAATTAATTAATTAAGAAGCGCGACATTTTGGGCGGATGGTTGAGTCTCCGACGACATTTTCCTTTTGCATCGACCATATTTGGTCGAAATCTCCTGAAAATTACCATATTCCCGGCCAAAATAGCTGATTACCTTTTTTAGTAATTTGGTCGAAATCTTCTTATGATGCTACCAGTATTAACCAAAAATGTCCTGAATGTCCTGCACTGTAAAAATTTACGATGCTGTTCATGATGAATATTTCTTAAATATCTTAAATATTGGGAGACATGACCACAAACATTGGGGGACCATCCCCTGTCCCTCTAAGTGTCTCCGCCTATGCTTCAGACGATTGATATATTCAAAAGGCTAATTGTATAGGCTACAGCAATATGATATGCGAACTCTTTTCCAAATTCTTTATTGTTTAATGTAATAAACGTATAAGATGTAGGCTCTTCCAAATCCGGAAAAACTGCTATAGCTAGGAAAAAAATGCCTAAGGCATTCAGAATTATTCGAATGAAGCGGCCAGCACATCATATCATTTGTAATTGGCCTACCAGTGGTCTCAACCTCGATTTGGAAGATTATCTGAACAGTTGTGACCTGACTAAGAACCCGCTTACTTTTGCATCCGTTCCTGTCTTCTATCGGTAAATGTACGTATGACCCATGAATGACGAGAAAAGGTCCGTTGGGTTTGTGAATGGCAGAATTATAGTCGACCCTTGATAGGTAGAGTCTGTGGATAAGAGCAGCGTCTGATCCATAGATATCGAGTAAAAGCTTGCCACTCGTTCTGTCACGTTGCATTACCGACACTTGCCCATCGGTGGAAGCAGCAAGTAGGCCTACCGTTGGATTTGTTAGATTGCAGAGCCATTTCGTTGGACGGTGATCATCGAGTGCTATCTTCCAGATGCACGATGCACTCGGATCTGTTACGTAGAGACAGTTCGATGCGACGCTTGATACGAAGCGTAGATCTATATCTGTTGAGTCTCTTGGATATTTTATTTCTTCCAAAGATATTATCATCAGCAGATCAAACGGAGTCGCAAAGTCATAGACGAGGATTGATGCGATGGGATCTCTCGTGCAAAGTAGGAAAATGTAGTCTTTTAGTCGTGTCATATAATATATGTAACAGAGAGGAGCATCCAAGGTATCAACGAAATCTGCATAAACTGAAAGAAAAGCAAACTTCTATAACTCATAAGACTGGTACTGATCAAACATTTTTTAATCACTTAAATTCATCAATTTAACTTTGATTAATTGATTAGATTCGATGAGTTTGGTGCCTGCAGTGAACAGGGTATATGGCAAAATGCAATCTATAGGCTAACTGAATCAAACTGCTTACTATATTATACTGCAACAAAGCAGTTAATTGTGTCGCCATCATTCAATTTTCCATTAGCATTTAGGCTACCTTTAATGCTAAAGTACTAAATTATTGCTTAATATTCCACTGAAAAGTTTCGCACTGTCATCGTTCAGCATAATCGTTGACTCTGGAAATTGACCATCGATACTCGATAGCAACACATAAGTTAGAAAATCAATAGATAAAATTTCAACCATCAATCTTTTGATAGCTGTATACATTCTGCAACCCTAACAGTTTAAGCGGTTCTTAGAATCATAGGCTCCTAATAGTCATAAAATAGCATAATCATAATTGCAATAAAATGACACAATAGATCTATAGTTATTTGATGTAATAAAAGAGTTTAAAATCAGTTATTATTTACATTGTCCCATCAGAAATTGGAAATAAAGTAAGTAAAACCACAGAATTGCGCTTTACTTATTCTGTGGTAAAACTTATGCATTTGTTCTGAAGAATGCACAAACAATGTCACAAATGACAGACAAATTCCGTATATAGGAATCGTACCTTGCATCCGTTCCAGACTACTCTCTAGACGTATCTTCAATATTTCGTCGTCATTCAAACCATTAGCAATGTTTGATACATTGATGCCGTTCAAAGAAATCACCGCAATCAACAGAAAATGATACATTTCTATGCGAATCTGGACGTCCTTCAATTCAGAAACAACATTGGCCTATAATAATAATTGTTATAAATGGATCTCGCATCATAATGTAAATGTCATTCTGTACAGTGCGGGTCTACACGTGACTTAAAATAAAGCATATATATAATACTATTTAAGTGCTGCAAAATGCTTCAATTAGTAATGCCTCTGGTTTAAAATCTAGCGATTGTGGGTTCGCATCTACCGAGCGGACTCCGCGATGCAGACTGCACATAGGCCTAGGTCTGACGCTATAGCATAACGCCTCCTCTGAATATTATGCGAGTAACCGACCTCGAGCGCGTTATCAGTGCAATTAATTATCAATGAGTAAATAGGTAAGTAAGTAAGTACAATGTTATTATCTAACCTCAGTTTTTCACATCTATGTTTCTTTTCACCGAGCAGCAGATTCTAGAGATGGACCATTGGACACAGTGACTATACTCAGACTACGACGATCGATGGACAATAGACACACAACTATATAACAAAGGTCTTACTGAGGTTCAATTAGTTTTGCAGTTGACAGCCAGAACTGCTAAATTTCGTTGATGTCTGGTGTTAATTTGACAGCGACACCCAAAACCATAGATTAGATATCTATATAGTGAAGGATGTGGCGTAGGCCTATTCCCAGACAAATCGTACATTGTCCTCTAAAATTTTTTTAACCGACCACACGATTAATATGCATTTTTAAAACAAAATACGTGACGCAGCTATAGAAATACGAGCATGGCCTAACTCTGCCAGTCCTTTGTTTTCTGTCAAATAAGACAAACTCGCCAGTCATCCATAACTTATTACACCCAAGTGAAGTCTCTCACAGACAGTTACTGTATCTAGGGTTTACTGCAGCGTATAGTTAGAAGTGTGGAGCACACTGCTTCGGCTGATTTTTGCTTTGCAAATAATTTTTATTATTATAATGCATCATACGCGTATTATGCATGTAAATGGCACAGGCGGAGGCTTGGTCCTAATTTTTGGGATCGAGCGAGCGGACAAAGAACGATCACAGAGGGGATGAGTTTTGGGAAGGGGATACTTTCGGCATTTCTTCCCACAAGCATCGATTGAAAACTTGTGTAGCAAAGCAATATCTTATGCTTTTTAGTGCGTATACAGTGAATTTAATGCTGAATCTACTGATTCCAGAATTAGCAGAGTCAGAAAAATCCACCATGCAGGAAGAAAAAGGACAGTTGAAGTTGAGGTAGATAGCTGCAAAGCACATATCTGCAGGGCGTTATGACAACATTGGACGTACGTTGTACTCCAGAAGATCCTGAAAGAAAGCATATATAGTAAAATGCCATATCGCTATGTACGAAGTATCACTGTGTCATTTGTTTGTCACCAGAGATAGGAACTGCTTTTTAGCATTTCAAACTAATCCAGTTTAGTCCCTGCTCGCATAAATATTATATTGGCCTATTTTACAGCACTGTTGAACTTATTTGAAGCGACGTGAACTAGCAGCCTTGTAACTGAAGGGTCACAAGTTCGAAACTAACTCAAGTCATTACACTGTGACCATGGACACCAACAATGTCTATGTTTAAGGGAACGGGAAACCGCCTCACTTATCTCATCCTCGGGGGGGGGGGCACTAAAGCCAATGGCCTTGCCTTCGCGCAAAGAACATCGTCATCATCATCATCATCTTCTTCATCATCATCATCATCATCATCATCATCATCATCATCATCATCATCATCATCATCATCATCATCATCATCATCATCATCATCATCATCATCGTCATCCTCGTCGTCGTCGTCATCATCATCATCATCATCATCATCGGTTCTAGGACTACTGATCAAGGGACTACTGATCACAGGTCAACTGATCAAGGGACTACTCATCAGAGGCAACTCGTCAAGGTACTATTGATCACAGTCCGTGTTGTCTAAGAACGAACACAATCAATGAAATCAGAGATCAATTTAATAGATCGAAACTCAACACCGGAATTGGTTTACTCAGTGTTAATGCTATCGAAAATTAGTTAATAGCAAACGATTTCAGTAAAATTACTAAATTTACGACTGGTATAACACAAAGTAACTTACATCGAAGTCCATTGTATAGCCTAACTCGGAAAACTTGTTTAAACCTGGGACTAATATCGATATTAGTCCCAGATTATACGCTCAATAAAGAAATTGTCTTGCCGAGTTTAATAGCATACGGTCGTATTTTACAAGCAATAGAGTAGTTATTTGAGCCCATTAAGCACTTTAAAACCGTAGGCCTACTGTCCGACATAATTATAGCTAGGCCTAAGCGTTGAAATGAAATGCAAAACTCTCCAAATATTTATGGGGCTTTTTGTAGGGGCGTGGGGAGTTTAAACAAACATTTATTGGCAAACAAATCGGACCCCAACAAGTCGTTTGAGGATTCGTTCGATGATTCGGTCGTTGATTCGTTTGATGATTCGTTTGATGATTCGTTCGATGTGCGTTGTATAATTTGTGATCAATAGTACCTTGATGAGTTGCCTCTGATCAGTAGTCCCTTGATCAGTAGTCCTTTGATCAGTTGACCCTAGATCAGTTGACCTGTGATCAGTAGTCCGCAATTCCGCATACCTCATCATCATCATCATCATCATCATCATCATCATCATCATCATCATCATCATCATCATCATCATCATCATCATCTTCAATAAACTGGTTATGGGCTTTCAATAATTTTTTCAAAAATTTCATAGCTGTCTTCACAGTTTTTCACTTCAAAATTACTGCCTGTAGTCAAACTATAAATTGGCATCACTGTAGTATATTGAAAAAATAAGTTTCTGTTTTATTCCGTTATTGGTTTCCAATGAATCCCGTTTTTACAAAATGGAGTCATCTCCAAAAATACATTTCTCAGCATTTCTTACACAGAATCCCAAAAGGCATGTGTTTTGGTATAGGCTACAAAGCATATTTTACATGTTTATATTTTAATTGTGAATGATCATTACTGTCGTGATGAACTGTTCATGAACATCATTACCGTCGCCCTCCTCCTTTATCCAGACTTGGGACTGGCCCCCGGTCCAATAATGTAGTAGCGGAGTTCAATTACAATTAGTTGCAAAGCGATTCGTTATTATGAACATTGGATGACAAATCGATTCTCAAAGTGTTGTGTTCTGTTCAGATGTCGTTGATCCTATCTACAGTCTGCTGAAATGTGCGTCCGCTCTACCGAACAACAAGGTCACTAAGTCACCGACCAAACTGGCGCCACCTGCCGAACAACCCACCAACGAATTACTGACGCCCGAATCACGACCGTCGAACAGCATTGGTAAGTACATTAGTTGATTTAGTAGTGGCATCTGACAAGTAGTGAAGCTACATGTACTAGAGACAAGTTGCGGATTTAGTAGTGGCAAGTAATGGAATTAATAGTATATACAAGTAGTAGATTTAGATCATTTAGTAGTGGTGGGCCTAAGTAGTAAGTAGTGAATTTAGTAGTACCAAGTAGTGGTCTAATAGGCCTAGTGGCAAGTAGTGGAGTGGTAAAAAGTAAATATGCATATAGTAGTGGCAAATAGTAGAGCTTGTAGTGACGAGTGGTGGATTTTAGTTGTACGTAGTGGCAAGTAGTGAAACTTGTAGTGGTAAGTGACGGATTTAGTAGTGGCAAGTGGGGCTAGTAGTTATAAGTGTCGGATCTATAGTGGCAAGCCAAAGTAGTGGATTTGGTAGTTGTAAGTGGCATTTAACGGTGGTGTGCAGTGCAGTCAACATTGTTAAATACTGGGCTTAGTAGTGCCATGGTGGTAGTGCTAAGTTGTGGAGTAAGTAGTGGTAGCAGGGGCGGATCCAGGGGGCAAGCCGGCCATGACCCCCATTTAGAAAATTCTTTTTTTTCACCAGCCATTTTGGCGTGGAAAGTGGACGTGGCCCCCCCATCAGTTCGGCAGACCTTTACAAAGGTAGTCTATGATGACTAAAAAGGTCATCAACTTTTTGACGGGGGAAAAATGGTATGGTTTTTCTGGGAAATGGGCTTTTTTTGCCCGAAATTTTGGCCGAATGACTAGAAAAAGTTCATCAGATTTTCCAGCGACTAAAGATGAAATTTATCCTTGCCCAACACCGGAAATTTTGGCCCCCCCCCTTCGAAACGTTCTGGATCCGCCATGCACTGAGTAACAAAGTCTGTGGTGGTAAGTCGTATTGCTAGTGGTTCGGTGCCTCGGTCAGTAGCTAGCTGTAACCTGTGAGTTTTCCGAGGACGGTCATCGAAGTTTCTTTTTAAGGGAAAATGGTTCTCTTCAATCGTTCTAACTTCTATCGACTCAGGTCATCTGGTAACTATTCTGTAGCGCGTCTTTAATGTCCTGAAATCTCCGACAGCTTTCATTCATTCTTTCGCGCATTCATTCGTTCTCGTAATCGCTTCCTCTTTCTTTCCATTCATTTCTCTATTCTATAGATTTATTTTATTATGGTAATAGCTATTCGTACATTAATTTTTTACATAAGCTAAAATAGGCGATTCCAGTCGTCGAGCCTCGAGGCTGCATGTACCGTCCCGATTAAGTTTTCTTGTACGTGCGTATAATCATGTGTGTGTGTGTGTGTGAGTGCGTGCGTGCGCGCGCGCGTGTGTGTGTACATGGATGGAGTCTGATTATTCCAACTTTCAAGACAATGTCTTTATTCATTGGCTGCCAAGCTATAGGCCTTCGGGTTACGATGTCATCAGCGATTCTTGTAACTATAGGTTAATTTCTTGAATAATGAACATAGGCCTACATGTAGGCCTATATAGATGTATGTTACTTGCATCCTACGGTTTCGAAATTGGAGACTACAAGTATATTTTGATTATATTTGTGCTGTTTGCGTGAGTTTGTCACGATAGTAAGCCATGCATATAGCATAGCGTTTGGCAAATTTTCGTCCTGGACCCTAGAATCGTTGGTGTTTGTTTGATGACGTGGTGTCCTGAATTGATAGATGAGTCTCTCATGGACGAGTGAACTTTAGACGAGTTTTCTGACCTATTCCGCCGGTACATAGCCTATATTATATATGTACATACATATATATTTACACGTGACATATATATATATACACGTGACATATATATATATATACATATGGTTCACCTTTGGGTAGATGAAGGCCAGAGAAGGATCGCAATCATAATATTCAACTAAGGAATTATTAAACGGATTCTAGATAATTGAATAGCTATTTGACCTTATAACCTGCGACCCCGTCGTCGAGTTTTATTCACATTGCCGGTCAAGAACGATCAAAATTTCATATCAAATGGCACATAACAGTGTCCATGGCTCATAAACAACAGTTTTATGTTGCTATAGGTTTAGATCGCTATGAGTCACTCCTTATAGCGACACCACGCAGGTCCTCTTAAGAGACAATTAACCATTTTTCATTTTCCTTGCCCTAAATTGCAGCTTTGTACCGTGTTGCGTTTATTTTAATGAGTCTTTGCAATAAAGAAGTAGTAGCAGTAGTAGTAGCAGTTGTAGCAGTAGTAGTAGTAGCAGCAGCAGCAGCAGTATAGTAGTAGTAGTAGTAGTAGCAGCAGCAGCAGCAGCAGCAGCAGCAGCAGTAGTAGTAGTAGTAGTAGTAGTAGTAGTAGTAGTAGTAGTAGTAGTAGTAGTAGTAGTAGTAGTAGCAGTAGCAGTAGCAGTAGCAGTAGCAGTAGCAGCAGTAGCAGCAGCCGTAGTATAGTTACTGTAGTGGTAGTAGCAGTAGTAGCAGTAGCAGCAGCAGCAATAGTAGCAGTGGTAGTAGTAGCAGTAGTAGCAGCAGTAGCAATAGCAGTAGCAGCAGACGTAGCAGTTAGAAACCTGCGTAATAGGTTACTCTGCGCATATATAGTTTAATTTTTTACTTGATATTTGACATTCGCCGGCCATATATTTATCACAATACGGTCAACGGTTTCAAAAATACGGTGCTCTTATAAAAATGCTATTCAGTGAATGAGTGAGTAAAAAGTGAGCATTCAAGCGTCTATCGTCCTAGCTGTCTGTATGTCTGTTTATCTGTATCTGTCAGTCCGTCTTTTCCCATGCCTGTCTGTATTTCTGTGTACAAGTATGCTCATGATTCTCCTGAACACTAATTGAATTCTTTTGCAGATGCATGATGCAGTTATCAGACAAGCACGCACGCACGCGTACAGACACGCAGAGACAAAGAGAAACAAAGACAGGCATACACATACGCAGACAGAAGAACAGGCAGAGATAGAGACAGAAACAGCGACACAACATAGAAATAGAAATGGAGACAGAGACAGACACAGAGACAGAGACAGAGACAGACAGAGACAGAGACAGAGAAACTGATACAGAGTCAGAGACAGAGACAGAGAGACAGAGAGGGAGAGAGACAGAGAGAGAGGGAAAGACAGAGACAGAAACAGAGACAGACAGACAAAGACAGAGATACTGAGACAGAGTCAGAGACAGAGACAGATAGGCAGACAGAGATACAGAGACACAAAGACAGAGAGACAGAGAGAGAAAGAGAGAGCAGCCAGTGAGGGCGGTCGTTAAGTGGATGCTGCCATCTTGCTATATGGATGGACGAGGGGATGTGGTGACACCAGCAGCCGCAGCAGCAGCAGCAGCAGCAACGGATGTTAAGGACGGATTTCCGGTGCCTCTTATTCTCCGCCATGTACGAACCATCATTGCGACCCTCAATATGTCGATGGGGAAGTGCAGGCCCCTCGCACCCCCCCCCCCCCCATCAGCCCTCCGTCCATCTCGACTGCAGAGGAGAGGCGCAAATACTTCGATATACGAGTCCACAAAAACAGCCTTTGTTGCGAGATGGCTCAATCTACGCCGCCGCTGTAATGGCCGACGCTATCTCAAATATAGATTCTAATATAGCCTGCATGATTAAATGAATTATTAAGTAGCCTTATGGACAGGCAATATTGCAACGCTACCTCTCATATACGTGCAATCTATCTATATTGCTATCTGTCTTGCAAATTACACTCGGTATATAGGACATATTATGTATACATAATATATGAAATGATTGAATATAATAATTATATATTTTTTATATATATCTACATAGTATTCGCCGTACGGTGTATGCAGAAATTGTTCATTTCATGCAGTTACAGGGTAGACCAAAAAGAGTAATCTCTACGGCTTTTTGCAAATATCTTGGCCACAAGTAAGACTGTTTAAAACAAGCTTATCAAGCTTAAGGTTATTCGTATTTGCATGCAAGAGCCAAATATCAATAAAAACCTTTAAGCAGGACAAAAGTTATATTTTTCTTAGTTAGTCCGCCCATTCTTTTCGACGATCCAAAAACAGCGCAACAAAAAAGCGACGGAAAATAATTTTATCAAGTCACATCTAAAATAATTGTTAGGCTATCATATACACTTGACATAAGTAAGTATGTACCTTATTGAACCGCCTGCAAACGCACTGCGGGAACATTGGATGAGAGCAGAATATAGGGTGTACAATCATAAAAAATCTCAAAATATACAACTCAAAAATCATAGTATACAATTAAACATAGTATTAAGAGCAATGTAAATAACTTTCTTGGTTTTTCCCTCTCCGAGCAATGATAAGTATACTTATATACTCTCAGTAGATTCGGGGGGGGGGGGTGCAATTGAAAACATCACTTTCCAGCACATTGAGGTCCTCAGTAGATCGATATTCAATGTAAAAAGGACGAAAAACCATTATATTTTTAACCCAATTTTTGAAGGTGACTCCATATTCGGATTTTGTCAGATTTTGGATACTATGCAGCAGTAAATTCCGAGCAGGAAACCGTTTTGCTCAGGTGAAACTGCAAATTGCCTGGACTATGAATAGCCAATGGTATCGACAGGATACGACATGAAAATAGACATCAAGAAGACAAAGGCTATGAAGACAAGCAAGGGAGGAGAACGTAGTTAAGATCACATTAAACTGAGAAGATATAGGCATGGGCGTAACTTTTCTCCAGAAAGTGATGGTGACTTTTCCTCTGAAGCTCATGTTAGCTACTTTTTCCTTCCCTTGAATCTTCTCTCAATCCCCCCTCCTAATCATTTGCTTTGCCCGCCACTTTAGGTCGGAAAGAAGAACAACACGTGTTCGCATTTTTTTTCAATTGAGTTTAATAACTTGACCTTTCATAGAAACTCAATTTCGTAGTGTCGAGTCCAGACTATAACAATGAATGAATGGATGAGCGATGACTTCACATAATATTATGAAATCGAACACTATAGGCCTAAGCAATGACTGTCTGAAAGGCAGTGTGGACGTCTCTGGGGGATGTTCCTCAGGAATGCGAATTCCCCCCAAGAAGAAAGCACAACTCGAGAGATGCTGTGCACATGTATATGCGAAGCATTTCCCCCCAGAAAAGTATATTTGCAACACTCACCTCCCCTCCCTCCAAGGAAAATTGGCCAATTCGACAGGTGTAGGCTATACATGGGCGGAGACTTGGGGTCAGAGGGACGGACCCCTCAATGTTTGCTGTGGGGAACGGTCCATGCATTTGCCCCCTCCCTCAATGGTCAAGTGTTAGGACATGCACATTTGACGAAGTGATGAATGTAGCCTACATATACTGGCGACGTTATGCCATACGTTACAAGTTACAAGAAGAGATTTTCAAGCATAATGACGAAAACGGCTTTTAAAAAGGTCATCAACTATTCTTGGCATGGAAAAATGGTACCGGTATGAAGGTATTTTTTAAAGAAAATGTTGAAGAAATGACTAACAAAAAGGTGGTCAGAAAATTTTGTGGATGAAAATGGAAAATTGTCGTCGGTCGGCGACTCAGCCGTCCGCCCAAAATATCACGCCTCGGTGATTGCCCTTCGGTCGGTCTCGTTCGTCCCATCCAACTTCTAGACCAAGTCTCCGCCTATGGGGATAATGGGTGTATACTGTACGTATAGGCTACTTGAGAAGATTTCCAGTCAGCTGAAGAATTTGACTGCGAAGCATTGAAGTACTAAAAAGTTAGCTTTTTCAGAAGTTACATATAGGCCTGCATGTTTCTGGCAGAAAATTCTGGTGAAACACTACAAACAGAGGTCGTCAAAAAGTTTCCGGTCAAAGTCGTGGGTTGCAGTCCGCCAAAAACGGCCATTTTCACCGCCCCAAAACCCAAATTCCCCCTCCCCAAAGTAGGGGGAATACCATGGGCGGAGTTTATCAAAGGCTATAGGGAGCTAAAGACCCCAAGAAGCCCCATAGTCATGTTTTTACCGTGTAAAAGGTTAATTTTTTCGAGCTTAGCCCCCCCCCAAGGACTTCCAACTGATGACTAAAAAAAATGGTCATCAACTTTTTCGGCCGGGAAATAGCCTACATAGTAAGTTTCATGAGATTTGAACTTGACGACTAAAAACATGGTCATCAACTTTTTCGGCCGGGAAATACATAGTAAGTTTCATGAGATTTGAACTTGACGACTAAAAAAAGGTCATCAACTTTTTCCGGCCGAAACGGAAAAAATTTCGGCGCCGCGCCTTCTGGACCAAGTTTTTAGCCCCCCCCCCAAAACGGAAACCAAACTCCACCCATGCTGCTATTTGATTTTAAGCGTGCATTTAGGCCTATATCTTTATCCCATACAGCCATATGCTTCCATGACTGTCTGCAAAATAATTTCTGCAGGACCAAAAAGTGGTGGTGACTGTCACCACCACTTTTAAAAGTGGTGGTGACTGGACACCACTGTCACAATAGAAAGTTACGCCTATGGATATAGGCACAGAACAGGTCGAGAAATTCTGCTTCTTATGAAGTTTGGTCAGTGGTCACAGATGATGCAAGGTGACATGTTAAGTCAAAAAGAAGAATAGCTGTGGGAAAAGAAGCATTCTACAAAAGAGGAAAACTAAAATAAAGAACCAGAGAAAAAGAGAATGGCCAAGACGCTGGTTTGGAGTGTAGTCCTATAGTCCTGTATGAATCGGAACCATGAAGGATGAGGAAGGACGATATAAGAAGATTCTAGGTCTTTGAAATGTGGATTTGGAGTAGAATGGAGGAGTCAGTTGGAGGGAGCACAAGACGAATGAAGAAGTTCTACAGATGGTGGGAGTGAGAAGGTTGATGCTGGGTACAATACGAGGACGGCATGCAGGGGAACTGAATTGGCCACATCATGAGGGTTGACACCATAGTATATAAGGACATCATCGAATGAAGAATGGAGGGAAGACACGAGGAAGACCAAGAACGATGCTACTGGACTGGATGATGACAGAGGATGGCTACAGAGGACTGGAGAGACAGAGACAGAGACATAGACATAGACAGAGACAGAGACAGAGAGAGAGAGAGAGAGAGAGAGAGAGAGAGAGAGAGGCATGGAATAGAGATGAGTGGCGTCGTTGGACATACGAACCTGCCTGAGGAGGGCACAGAACGAAAAAGGAAGACCTGGCAATATCAAGTTTATTTGATAGCAATTACTTGAGATGGTTTCAGGAGACGGAGAGGAACAAGAGACCACATAGCGAACCTCAGATGGATAATGGAGAGACAGAGAGAATTCGGACAGGAGGTACACATATGCTTTATAGATTATAGCAAGGCCTTCGACTGCATCGATCATGCTCTGATGTGGAGGACTCTAGGGGAAATGGGGATCCCGACACACCTCATAAAACTCCTCAAGAACCTATACGGGAACCAGGTGGCCGTGGTTAGGACGGAGCATGGCGAAACCATAACCTTCCAAATAAAGAAAGGAGTTCGGCAGGGGTGCATACTATCGCCATACCTGTTCAACCTTTATGCTGAAATGATAGTGAGGAAAGCAGGCTTAGAGGAAACAAATGCTGGTGTGAGGATAGCGGGCAGAACACTGAACAATTTAAGATATGCGGACGATACAACGTTACTGGCAGGGAAAGGGGAAGATCTAAAAGATATCATCAGAAAATTAAAAACAGAAAGCGAGAAGGCTGGACTGTATTTCAACTTAAAGAAGACCAAAATCATGACCACGGAAAATTGGACAAACTTCGAGGTAGATGGAGAGGAGATGGAGGTGGTGACGAGTTTCTGCTTCTTGGGAGCCATGATAGAAAATGATGGTGGATGTGACAGAGAGATACGACGGAGGATTACATTGGGAAAGTCTGCAGCAAAGGGACTAGAGAAAATATGGAAGGATAAACATGTGAGCCTGATGACAAAGACAAGAATTGTAAAGGCAATGATATTCCCAGTGGTGCTGTATGGATGTGAAACGTGGACAAAAACAAAGGCCTTAGAAAGGAAAATCGATGCTTGCGAAATGTGGATATGGAGGAAGGTATTGAGAACCCCATGGACCGAGAAAAGAACAAATGAATCCATATTACTAGAGATAGGTCAGGCACGAGGGAATATGTCATTAGGGCAGAGAGCGGCAAGGCAGAAGTTGACATTCTTCGGACATGTGATGCGAGCAAACGGCCTGGAAAAGGAGATGATGCTGGCCTGCGGAGAGGGAGGAAGAAGGAGAGGACGCCCAAGAAGGAGGTGGATGGAAGAAATACACGAGAGAACGAAGATGAACTTGGAAGAACTGAGAAACGCGACGGAAGATCGTAGCAAGTGGAGAAGGTTGACCATGGCGGTCGCTAAGATTCAAAGAATCGACGGCACAAGGTGACTTGAGATGTGATCATGTGACTTTGAAAAGTCTTGGTTTTTTGCTACTTTTTGTTGCGTTACCGGTACGTTATCGGTTCGTCAAAACACAGAGGGAGGACTCACTAAAAGTATAATAGAACTTTTGTTCTGTTTGATATTGCTTGGCAAAATTTGACTGCTGAATAACCTTTAAGCATGTAAAACTTGATTTAAGGATTCTTACTTTTGGCAAAAATATTGGCAAATAACGTATACGTGGGTAATTAGCTTATTGACCCATCGTGCATGTAGAGACAACATACATTTGTCTGCGTGTGCGTGCGTCTGTGTTTGTTCATACTTGAGTGGGCGTGCGTGGGTGCGTGTGTGTCCACATGCATATGGTTATTATTATTATTATTGGTGCGTTGTATAATGTGTGCAAAACTTGGTCCGCAGAGACCATGCAAGCGGTGGCAGTGTATGACGACGGGAGACTGACATGCAGTCTGTCTGTCTGCAGCCTTAATTTTATTCGCGTTTTAGACAGGAAACGCGGGGTCCGGTCTGCTTATTGGGACGCTGCCTTCATTAATTTTGTGCCAGTCACCACCATGCATCCTATGAAGAGCATGCAGAGTGCGTGCAGTGTTTGGTCGAGTCCAGCCTGAATTGCAGCAACTTTAGATATGAAATTTGGTCGGTGCTTTGAGGTCTATGGTCCTTTGAAATTCTAAGCACTTGACAGCACACACGCTGATATTTGTTTATGAAAAGGGTCTTTTTAATTATAATGTTTGGGCAATCTTCACGTATGCAGATGAACTTGTGTTGCAGCATGCAACGATAGGTTTACGAGTGCGCTATAAAAATATTCAACGACAGGGAGACAGATCATACAGATGGAGATTGATTGACTTACTGATTGGTTGATCGAATGACTGATTGATTGAGTGAGCGAGTGAGTAAATGATTGAGTACGTGAGTGAAACAGAAATTAAACGACAGATTGCAGGCAGACAGATATAGGCCTACACAATGTATGTATTTACGTGTGCATACGTATAATGTCTTCCAATTGAGTCTGTTGTCAACCGTCTGGGATTTGCCGGAATTTAGTGTAGACTTCTATTCACCTAAATTTTATGCTTGTTCGTGTCTACGCACATCAAACTCGGCAATGCATTCAATGAATTTTACGCTCTTCGGTGCTCTATCTTTGTTGGTTCAACATCGGATGCAGGAACGGTTGAAGTTCTCAAAACTCTACTGGAACTATAGCACTCAATCATGTAGCATTAATAATAATAATAATAATAATAATAATAATAATAATAATAATAATAATAATAATAATAATAATAATAATAATAATAACAATGACGATTTCTATGGCGCCGTAACACAGCCATGCCGTTACAAGGACGCCTCACACACTAAACTAAACAGCAGGATAGGCATTGAGGAATAAATGAGTGTCATACGAACTGTCAGTTCCAGTGGCGGCGCCAGGGGGGGCTGGAGGGGGCTAAGCCCCCCCTGAATGCGGCTCAGCCCCCCCAAAGCAAAATGCGGAAAATGTCTATAACGGCTTTCGTAATAAGAAAACTAGACAATGATCAATGTCATCGAAATCTACTTTGAGAATGAAGTTAGCGACTTCAATTCTTGGCCTCAGTCTATGAAAACGGGTGACAAGTTTGCACCCTTACCTTTTGACCATACAACGGGACAGGGTTGTCGAAATTGTCGAAGAAACAACTTGGCTCTTAGACACCTCGTTCCAGATTGAAACCGTTTTATAAGTATTGGACGTATATATATATATCGAAAAAGCCGTCCTTCAAAAAGTGGTGCAATGTTGTATTTTCTCTTGATTTTTCGCATATTTCACAAATTTTAACATCGTCACAAAAGAATGTTTAGGGTTTTCTCCCTTCTGCAATCAACTATATAATCATAGCGTAGATGCTTGCGCCAGTGGCGTCGTCAGAGGGCTAGGGGTTATAGCCTCTAAATGGGGATCGGCCCCCAAAGCAAAAAGCAGAAAATATCCATTACGGCTTATTATTGTGATTTTTTTATATTTTTGATTACTTTAATTGAATGTCCAGGGTAACGGCCTCTGTTGTCATAGACCCTCTCTGAATAATAATACTGTGTTGGACACCTTTATTGTGATAACTTGGAACTCGAGTCCGTGTCCATGGTCGACATTTTATACGATAATACTGAATTGCACACCATTTTATTGTAAAATTTGTGAATATTAATTCTTTGTTGGACACCTTTTATTGTGACAATTTGGATCTCGAGTCTGTGTCTATGGTTGACTTTTAATACGATAATACTGAATTGCACACCATTTTATTGTGACATTTCTGAATATTAATTCTGTGTTGAACACCTTAATTTATTGTGATAACTTGGAACTCGAGTTTGTGTCCATGGTCGACTTTTTATACGATAATACTGAATTGCACACCATTTTATTGTAAAATTTGTGAATATTAATTCTGTGTTGGACACCTTTTATTGTGACAACTTCGATCTCGAGTCTGTGTCTATGGTCGACTTTTTTTTACGATAATACTGAATTGCACACCATTTTATTGTAAAAGTTGTGAATATTAATTCTGTGTTGGACACCTTTTATTGTGACAACTTGGATCTCGAGTCTGTGTCCATGGTTGACTTTGTATACAATAATACTGAATAGCACACCATGGTGTTGTGAAATTTCTGAATATTAATACGCTGTTAGACACCTTTATTGTGATTTATTTTTATTTGTGATTATTTTAATTGAATGTTTAGGGAAACGACCTCTGTTGTCTTAGACCATTTCTGAGTAATAATACTGTGTTGGGCACCTTTATTGTCATAACTTGGAATTCGAGTCCGTGTCTATGGTCGACTTTTTATACGATAATACTGAATTGCACACCATTTTATTGTGAAATTTGTGTATATTAATTCGTTGTTGGACACCTCTTATTGTGATAACTTGGAACTCTAGTCAACGTGGTTCTTGAGTGCTTGCATATCGGTTTGTCAAAGACAATAGGGACTTACATTACCTCACTGTCTGCACCACATAGCTACTCGGGCTGCTGTGTGCACACGCACTGCATAGCCTTTGCTCAGCTCGGTCTCCAACTCGGGGTATGGTACAGCGCGGTCACGACATAAACTTTACGCTAACGCGTTTGAGAACCTCCCATTCTCCTTTGCTATCTTAGTTGGATACCTTTGTTTATGTTAATTCGGAACTTAATCTAGGATTGCGGCCGGATACACCTAAAATCAAAAACCTCAGCAATTAACCCACTCAATCTCCAACTACATCTTGCAATGGAATATTTATGTGGAGCGCGTTTGTGCCAGTGCACAATTTCTTGTAAAACCCTTGGTCGGTATGTGCTTCGTTCATGCATTCGGCACTCACAGCTTCGCGCCTACGGTGATTGCAATATCACCGCCCTGGGAAGAAAATATTCTAGTTGCGTCTCTGGGAGGGAGGAAGGGCTTGGGGCTTCAGCCCCCCCAAACCTGAAATCCTGGCGCCGCCACTGGTCAGTTCCCCTTTTCGCCTTTTTGCCGAAGAGTAGGCTATACTCAGCATTATGAACGACCTGATGACTGGCTATTGTCTAACAATCGCAATTATACCTGAGCAACGATCTTGTTAAAGCGGAACTGTTGACAAACGTTCATTTTAACATGATATATTTACGCTGAGTTCTATAATACGACTTTGCATGCGTATACAGTGATCTGTATGATCCGTTTAAAATGGCATCAATTCAGCAAAGTATAGACCTTCAAGTCTAAGCACTAGAGTTTATGAGTGCTGCTCTTCCGTCCATGCAGATCCAATAAATAAATATCACCTGCATCTGTGTATGTTTGTATGTTTGAATTTCGCTTGTGCTTGCACCCATTAGCCTGGTTGCCTATATATAGGTTACTGGAAAATGACATGCGTTTTTTCCATGATGTTGATTCTAACTTAATATTGGTCGCTGGATGATTTGACTGCAATTATTAGCCACTGTTCTCAGTAGATTGCAGAACAATGTCGGCTCTATATATACATAGGGATGACAACATTCGTTAAATGCAATGACGTGTGCTGCAAGGTAAATTGGTGAATATCGCTCGAACGGAATGAGCCGAACAAACGTGGACAGACCTCCGCCCATTGACTCACACTTATTATATGAATGGCATTTATACATGCATGCAGTTACAGTAATTCACACACATTCACACATGCATTCATTCATATATTCATGCATCCATGCATACATTTCGTTGGTCCTGCATGCCTTCATATAGATATATTACATATACGCGACCTGTAAGTTTATAAAATACATGCAGCCTTCTGTTCATCAGTGTTTAAACTATAGTCCCCCCTGCGTTGGGGGGTATTCGGGTTCCTGGGGGAAACGTCTATTTTCGGCGGAATTTTGGTCAAAATTTATGAAAATATACCATTTTGCTATACTTTAAAAACTGATGACCTTTTTCAAACTTTCTTTCTATTTTCGGTCAGAATTTCCCATAAAACCATACCATCTACTTCTTTCAAAAATTTATGACTTTTTTAGTCTTTTTCTCACATTTTCAGATAAATATCTAATCATACAATTTTCGTGCATATCTGCTTGTAAACAGAACCTGCTGATTTTTTTTTGGGGGGGGGGATTCTTACACATTTAGGTTTTTGGGATGAGATGTTACGTATTTACATGCATAACCGTATATAACACCTCGTCAATTTTCATGTGAAGGGAATTCATTCCTGGGACGAACTTTCTCCCCCCCCCCATCCCAGAGAAATCTACAGATTGAGCACTGTCTGTTCTTGTATGCAATCTACACGTAGGCCTATGGCTGTTTTGGCGTCACCGGTTTTATACATTCTCTCCCTTCATACAATATACATATACATAAATTAGTCTATAATATTATGTCCGCTGGGATACATTTCCCCATTACATGTGCACGCGGTTCTCATCTGACAACAGACCTTTCAACATATTTATTACGATCACGAATCTCTGCACCCTGACTCTATAGTGCTGTATAAATATCATATTTTTTAGAATCATTGCTTTTTACATTATTAGAATTTTTAACGCATGCATGAAACACCGAAATGCGAATCTCAGAATTATTCAATATTATTATAGCACGCATGCACCGAGCATTAAGTGCGAG
>OX457038.1:45962547-46122547 GCA_949752735.1 Lumbricus terrestris | reverse complement strand
ATACTATACGCATTCATTTGCGCATCAGTACGTGTTCTAACGTGCAACTGGACACAAAGTGTGTACGGTAGTTGGGAAAGAGATTTGAGATTTGTCCAGTTGGGAAATCAGATTTTGTGCAGCTATTTTTTTGTCGACCTACATGTAATTGTGTGAGCCAACGAAAGTAGCTAAGAAGTTGATGGTACAAAATATACGACACACAGGCAAAGAACTCAAACTGAACAGCTTGGCGGTGGTTTATTTGGTAGGCGTCCATTAAAATGGCCTAATTTGGCGTGAACTACTGATGTGGCGATTAGATGCAGTTTTGAGTTTTGAGACAATTAACTGTCGGGCAGAAAGATACCTGGGGAGTCTTTTCTGATGATCCTGCACCCATTTTGGCCTATAATATAGCAAACTCTGCCCCTCAAAGTTTCCGTGTGAAGATCAGACGGAGTGCATGTGCATGAGAAGAGTACATCTCCCCCATTTTCATAAGGATGAGCAAAGTGATGTCGTTAACACTTCATGATTCATAACACCCTTAGGCTGACCCATAGGGATTTATCCTAAGGGACTGTCGTTCATTTACACGAATGCAGCTTCTATATATAGGCTTAATGCTTCCACCCGTGTATAAAGCATCGGCGACAAAACATTCGCATAATTTGCACGCGCGCATAGATAGCAAAAGTGGTTGTCGACCCTGCGTCATATTTGTCACGCAAAGAGCAGATGTTATATTACGCAGTTTATGAAGCCCACGATTTTGTGCAGTGACTGCATCATGACTGTGTGTTGTGTATACGACAACTTGACAAGCCCAGAGGACGGTGGTATAATTATAACTAGAAGACAACAGCCAAACCAAGTGACCAGAAACGAGGCTGGTGCGACCATTTCTGTCTTCATTATGCACTTCTTCCCTCTGTCGCAACTTGCATGCTTTTATCTGTTTATATATCTCTTTTTCTTTTTTCTTTGTCTCTCTATCTCTGTCTCTGTCTCTGTCTGTATGTGTGTGTGTGTCTCTCTCTCTGTTTTTTCTCTATCTTTTTCTCTGTCTCTGTCTATCTGTCTCGGTCTATCTGTCTCTCTCTCTGTGTCTCTGTGTCTGTCTCCTTCTCTCTCTCTCTCTCTCTCTCTCTCTCTCTCTCTCTCTCTCTCTCTCTCTCTCTCTCTCTCTCTCTCAGTCTCCCTCTGTCTCCCTCTGTCTCCATCTATCTTTCTTCTCTGTCTCTGTGTAGCGTTCTGTCTATCTGTCTATCAGTCTCTCTCTCTCTATCTTTCTTCCCTGTCTCTGTCTCTTTGTGCCCGCCTGTCTGTCTCTGTCTTTCTCTCTCGCTGTCTCTCTCTGTTTCTCTAACTAAGGAAGATTGTTCATATTTGGTAAAAACACACATAAATAATCCCATACAATGTGCTACACGCAAAAATTCAATGAAGATGAAAGAAAGACAGACTGCGACAACAATATACGTTGGCTTGATAATGAGCTCTTAAATGAGTACATAACCATAACATCACTTGGACGAGCACTATAATATATTTGTATATATATATACTATATAGTGTTCGTCTAAGTGATGTTATATATAGGGAGCAATGAGCAGTTATATATATATATATATATATATATATATATATATATATATATATATATATATATATATATATATATATATATATATATATATATATATATATATATATATATAGGGGAGCACTGAACCTGACAAATGATCGAAGACAACGAAGATCATTATTTTATCGGCGCCAAAATGGCTGGCGCGTCTGCAGTATATATATAAATATAAATGTATAAATATATATATATATATATATAAGAACTGATGAATATACACGAAGAACACATAATGCTAAACGTCTTACACAATAGCTGTGAACATAAAATGTAACTGTACGCGGTGTACAGTGAATTAATGCTGAACGTCGTACACAACCGTGAACATGCATAAAATGTAACTGCACACAGTGTACTGCATGCAGTGTGTAGACGTTTTCTATAGCGACTGTATAATGTATATATATATATATGTAATTTATTTATATATATAATTATATATATGTGTATATATACACCGTGTCTCAATAAAAAAGGTGCAAAATTGTTTTTGTCAGAACTTCGCCAAATTTCCACCAATCTTAAAAACCTTTGGTAGGTAGATGTCAAAACGGCTGAACTTTTATGCTATATATAAATTTTCCACCTCACCTGACTCATATCACCGCACTACGTTGTTAAACACAGATGTACCAATTTTTCATATAACTGCGTCTCGAAGCTTGGCTGCACTGAAATCCATTGCATCGAGCTGGATGTCAAAGTGAATGGGGCATAGGCCTACTATCGCGACAACCTTCTTGCCCAGAAGATACCGTCAGACATACGCCGGATATCCCAGGGCGAGTTTTTTGTCTTCCAACAGGATGGCGCCCCGGCGCATCGAGCGCGCGACAACGTCTCTTTCCTGGAGCGAGAGACGTCCGACTTCATTCCTCCAACTCTGTGGCCGCCGAATTCACCAGATCTTAACCCAGTCGACTATAGCATACGGAGTGTGCTGCAGGAGAAGGTTTGCCAGTCCAGAATAGCCAGTGTCGACGAACTCAAAACGCGTCTGATCGACGAGTGCATGGGCGCGCTTTGACCAGTCGATTGTTGATGGTGCTATCGACCAGTGGCGTCGCCGTCTTATCGCTTGTGTCCGTGCATGCGGGGCACATTTCGAGCACCAATTCTAACACTTTTAAGCAGATCTGTCATAACAATTAAGAAACTCTGCTATTTACTTTATTGCGTGCTAATTCAGACGTCAGATAGTTTGTTGGAAGTATTAAAATCTAAGCGTTATATGAGAAATTGGTACGTCTGTGTTTAACAAGGTAGTGCGGTGATATGAGTCAGGTGAGGTGGAAAATTTATATATAGCATGAAATTTCAGCCATTTTGACATCTAACTGCCAAAAGTTATTAAGATTCGTGGAAATTTGGCGAAGTTCTGACAAAAACAATTCTGCACCTTTTTTATTGAGACACGGTGTATATATATATGTCATAGCCTGAAGTCTGCTGATGTTTCAATGATGATTCGATCTGGCGAGATCCGTCACCACCGTATACCCACAAGCGAATGTTGTGGGCATTTATATACAGGGTGGGTCAAAAAAGACCCCCCTAGGTTTTTTGCCAATATCTTGACCAAAAGTAAGACTTTCGAAATGAAATTTTAGAGGCTTATAGACAATTCATATACATGTATACACATGATGGCCAGATTTCATCAAAAATATTTCAAGCAGAACTAAAGTGATATCACTTTTAGTGAGGCCACCCACCGTTTTTTGACGATTCAAAAACGCAACGCAACAAAAAGCAACAAAGCGTGATTTTATCAAGTCATATCTCAAATAACTGTTTGGAAATGAACTTGATATGGCTCACAACTTGTGTTCAATGTGTCCAGCAGCAGTGCCAAAACTTCTTTTGAGTCTCTTTTGCAAAGTTCTTCAAATCCGGAGATTTGGGGCCATTGGCATTCCCAATAAAACCAGAACAATCGACATTGAGCCGATCTCCGTTCATTTACGGCAAATCTCTTAAATTTCAGCTTAACTCGTAATTTTTGCGCTCTCACTGTTTATCAGAATAAACGTTGCTCATAGCCTTATATCTGTAGGATCTTGCTCAAGAGGTGTCTGAATAAAAAATTTGTACGTCATTGATACCTTGGCCATTTTCATTTTTTTTTATTTGAATTTCATTGCTTTAATAGCAAAATTATGAATCTGACAGATTTCTTATTTATTTACCAAATTGATTGTCATCTTGTTGACTTCACAGTGAATTGCAGCTACGCTGGTACCCTGTTTCTGCTTAAAATAGTAATAATAATGATCATCTGGCAATATCAAGGCCATTTGATAGCGAGATATGACTTAATGAAATCGCGTTTTTGCTACTTTTTGTTGCGTTGCGTGTTTGAATCGTCAAAAAACGGTGGGTGGCCTCCCTAAAAGTGATGTAACTTTTGTTCTGTTTGGAATATTTTTGGTCAAGATATTGGCAGAAAACCTAGGGGGTCTTTTTTGGCCCATCCTGTATATATATCGATATTATATATATATATATACACATGTATATATATATATATATACATATTGTATATGGGATTATGAGTGAAAACGGAGTATTGTCGTAATGGATAAGCGGCAGGGAAGGCCTTTAGGCTACAGTTGCGTCCGTGGCTGTAGGGCTGCAGCAGCTGTGGTGGCTACTGCATTCTGCTGCTGCTGCTGCTGCTGCTGTTGCTTCTCCTGCTGTCCCATTTGTCCCGTGTCCGCTGTATACATAAGCCATATAGGTCCGTCCTGTCGTCGCTATGTTGCTTCTGCCATCTAGGCGATCAGTGTGACGCTTCCGGTCGGTGGCTGGTTCCCTGGCTTCCTTCGTCCTTCGCGCTGCTTGGGCTCCAGGTGCCAAATCGACTGCTGCTGCTGCTGCTGGTGCTGCTGCTGTAGAGCGGCAATGGTGTGGACTGCATGGGCCACAGCGCACGCACACACATTGCGCGGTATATGTATATTGTATATACCTTGCTGGTGTGAAATGCCTCGTCGGTCGGTCGGTCGTGGCATCGTGCATGGGATTGTTTCGCTCGGCAACTGAATCTACTTGCGTAAACTGACCGACGGACGGACGGACGGACAGATGGATGAACATCTCGACTGCAGCTGAAGCCATGCAGGATGGGAATAGTGTTTCAAATGCGAGTAGCCTTCGTCGAGATAAGTCACATCAGCTAACGTCTGTCTTTAGTAACGTTGGGGGGGAAAAGAGAGACCATTCAGCACTGACCCGAAGCAGTCCGGAATGACCCGAGGTAATCCGAAGTGATCGGGATTCACCAGAAAATGATTCGGACTCATCATAACTGTATACCAACCATGGAGTAATTCGAAGCAATGCACCCGTGGTAATCCAAGGCATCTCCTCGGAGTAATACACGAAGTGATTCTGAATCATCCAATCTCTCTTGGATATGTATTTCATGCTCCTTTCGGACCCGGAGAGCCGAGGTCGGAGACGCCAGGACCAGCGATCAGGAGGGGGCTGCGAGTCGTCTGCAGTGGCGCAGAAAAGACGGATCAGCATAAACGGTTGGTTGATATTTCGATTAAATCACAGACCCAGATACAATAGAGCGTCTATACTTGTTTTCTGGACGTATTTCTATAGCGCATTTTCCAGCTGATTGCTTTGTTTGGCATTGAGCTTTGGTCCCTCTGCGGTGACCCAGATATGTCGAAGTTCACGCAAACTTCCTCCAGTCCGTTGTTGTTGTTATCATCATTGATTCTGATGATGAAGATTGCGTTGTTGTCGTTGATGATGATGATGATGATGATGATGTTGTTGTTGTTGCTTCAACTCACGTTGCTTCGATTTATCAGACAACTTTGTCTCGGCATTGCGTGGAATAACAGCTTTTGCGTTGCTTGCTTCAATAAACGTCTTGGCTCACAAAAATATAATCGATATTAAACGTCTGCGAATTTTTGCCAACATTTACAGCCACTCGAATGCCATTATTCATGCAGCAGCAGCAACGATGGGTTGAGTTTTATTTGAAAAGGCATCGGAAACGTGCGCAACGCAATTTATTCTAAAATGACCCCAACTCTATAGCTTACCTCTCACATAATAGGGCTCATAGACCTGCTAAACGCCACACTTGTCGCAGTGTGCACCAGGAAGTCTATGGTGAAGCACCAGTAAAGTATTATAATTATGCCTTAACATAAGGGTTAGATAGCGCAAAGGACAAACTGAAACTGGAAATAGACGCAAATAAAAGCAACATATATACATTTGCCCTCATCAACAGACAACGACAATTACGATGATAATGACGACTGAAACTACGCAGGTGATTAGTAGTAGGATGATGATGATCACGGTGATGGCAAGGTACGATGACGACGACGACGATGATGATATAGCGACGATGATGATGATGGAGGCGAAGCTACAGTGGCAGGAGGTTTCGTCCGTGTCGTTGATAAGGGAAAGGGCGAGAGGAAAAGAGGAAAAGAGGAAAAGAGGAAAAGAGGAAAAGAGGAAAACAGACCAACTGGTCGGCGGTGAATAGTGAGACTGCGTGACAGAACGAAGTTCGTGACTCTATTCAAGTGTCATTAGAACAGAAAATGGCGTCATGGAAAATGATTTTTCAAAAGGTCTATTATTAAACATTTCGATTCCCGCTGTGCCTTTCTCTCTTTCTTTCTTTCTTGCTCTCTTTCTTTCTTTCTTCTCTTTCTCTAACCTCTTATTCTCCCATTGATTTCAATTCATTTTTGTCTGTCCTTTCGTCTATTCATCCATCCATCCATCCATCCATTCATCCATCTATACATCCATCCATCCATCTATCATATTTTCTTGTCTCGTTCTTACTTGTCTGTTTTCTCGCCATCTATGTCTCTATATTATACATATAGGATATCTAATATCTACAATGTATCCTTCATGCACCGCGACTCTCTGTCTTTCCTCTCCATCATTCATGACTGTTTCACCGTATACCCTCAGTCTCTCTGTCTCTGTCTCTGTCTCTGTCTCTGTCTCTGTCTCTGTCTATCCCTTCTCAGTCTCCCTTTTCTCTCTCTCTCTCTCTCTCTCTCTCTCTCTCTCTCTCTCTCTCTCTCTCTCTCTTTCTCTCCCTCTCTCACACACCCACACACACACACACTCTCTCTCTCTCTCCCCATTTCAGTCTCCCTTCTCTCTCTCTCTTTCTCTCTCTGTCTCTCTCTGTCTCTTAGTCTCCCTTCTCTCTCTCTCTCTCTCTCTCTCTCTCTCTCTCTCTCTCTCTCTCTCTCTCTCTTTCTCTCTCTCTCTCTTTCTCTCCCTCTCTCACACCCACACACACACACACACACACTCTCTCTCCCCATTTCAGTCTCCCTTCTCTCTCTCTCTCTCTGTCTCTCTCTGTCTCTTAGTCTCCCTTCTCTCGCTCTCTCTCTCTCTCTCTCTCTCTCTCTCTCTCTCTTTCTCTCCCTCTCACACACACCCACACACACACACACACACTCTCTCTCTCTCCCCATTTCAGTCTCCCTTCTCTCTCTCTCTTTCTCTCTCTGTCTCTCTCTGTCTCTTAGTCTCCCTTCTCTCTTACTCTCTTACTCTCTCTGTCTCTCTGGCTAACAGTGTCGCGTGATAACTCTACACGCATCAGTTGAACTCGAATAGAGACAGATTGAAGATCAGAAACAAAGACGCATATTGACAGACTGAGGGAGAGTGGGAACCAGCCAGTTCGCTGCACATGCAGAAACAAAGACAATCAGAAAGTCAGATTTTTATTGGGGACATAACAGTTATATAAACAGACAATACAGTGAGAGCGTCAGACGAATATATAGACACACGGACGAGACAGATATCGAGAGAGGACTACAGACTGAAAAAGTCAATCAGACATGAAATGAGTGAAACACATTTCCAGACATTCCATTTCGATGCATACAAACAGGCACACATCGAAGCAGACACACACGTATAAGCACGTGGACACACAGACATGTTTTGTTCAGGGTATCATTTAGGAGAACATAGGCAAGTGGGAACGGAGTCAGACAGACAAAAAGAGGCACAGACATTCAGTCGGGCAGGCAGGCAGAGGGAGAGATATGGACAGATGCAAAAACATGCTGACACAGATACAGAGACACTGTGATACGCAGAAAGACAAATTAGGTGAGAGAGTAAGATAAGAAAAGACAGACAGTGATTGTGCTTAATGCCTGGTTAGTCATTCTCAAATAGAGGGTATCATAGTATCACACGGCGTCATCCATTTATCTTAGCTAATAATTATTCATTCTCATCGCCAAGTACCCTCTCCAGTCCCGACCAAGCATCGTTTTGGCGCCGCCGTCCCACGGCCGACCCTCGAAGGGCCGACCCTTCGAAGGGCCGACCCCTTGAAGGGCCAACCCTCAAGGGCCGACCCTTCGAAGGGCCGACCGACCGACCGGCCAGTCGATGACCCTCCTTCATGAGGCTCTTTATTAGCCTCGGTGGTTTGTGGGTGAGTCCCTGCGAAGGCGTCTGTGTGCTTGCGTGTGCGCTTGCCTATCACTGGGTGTCGTCAAGGCAACAGAAGGTGAACTTCCACTTCTGCAGTTAATTATATGACGTGTCATTGCGTCACATCCTGCTGTATTTCATTGACATTTCGCTACCATGGTTACGACGCAGCTGGTGAATGGACACAGAAGCTAGACGTAAATTATATCTACCCCGTAATTATCTTAAAGAATCCCGTCTATATCACTTTTTTGTCCCATAAATTATTATGTGGCGCATTATAATCTCATTTACGTCTCGACTTCTTGTTTTTTATTTGACCGTGCTGATCTGCTCTCATCTCATTCCTTATCACTACCTCGACCATCTGATCCATGGCCTGCCATGAGGTCCCGTATGCACTTTGGTGTTGGGGGAGTTTCTCACTTCCAATGAGTCAGTGGGTCCCTGGACATGAAAAATCACCGAGGTGCTTGTCCGCCATGACGTCACGAATGGCGCAATTGCAAAATCCAATATGGCCGCCACCGGCCATATTGGAAAATTAGTCTTTATTATTTCTTACACGATATGCACGTGTAATAACTCTAGTAGTACTAATTCAGGTATGTAGAATTCATTTCTGATATTGATTTTGTCATCCGGGGTCATCTGAAGGTCATACGGTCATTTTCAAGGTCATTGTGTCGCATCAATGATGCGGATTATAACTTGACCCATTACTGACATTTTCTTGGAAGCAGTGCACCGAAGTTTTCCTCCCATCTGCGATTTAATGGCTCTAGTTTTGCCTCGCGTTCATTGTGTGTTGCAAGTAGTTGGCATGCTCTGTGCACCAGGAAAGCCCTTCGCTGGATGTATGAGGAAGAGCGTCAATTCCGACTGTGGATGTGATATAGTTTTCTAGTCTCAGCTGGTCGAACGTCTCACAGGTTATATTTGACCTTGCTCCAGCCCAGATACGTACCAAGTTCTTCTGTGCTAATGCTGCATCTTGTTCTAATAGCGTGTCTGTCTCTCCAAAGTTTGTTAGATACTGTACTGGGTCGCAGGCTAAAGCTGCGTGTTTGGATCCCACCTTGCTCACGCAGTCGTCTCCTGTCAACACATGTTACTTGATGACTGCTTTGGCCAGGGATGCCCCACGTTCAGAAACCGCTTGATGAAGAGGAAGCATTCGCCGATGTTCACCAGTGCCATACTGCTGCCACATCTCCTGCAACCCCAGGTCAATGAAGTATGGTGTGTAGCAATAATGCGAAAGTGTCCGTGTCGTTTGAGACTACGACAAATCTCTTGCACTGTTGCACACAAACAACCCAGGCTGTCCAGTCTACGTGCACCACCAGCCTGGCATACGCCTCCATGATTCGGTTCAATAGGTCTGGGATCTCTTTCCCTTCAGTCGACATTGCGGGAAGTGCTTCTTCCTCAGAAACAAGAGAGCTGGCAATGACTGTAGCATTGCCATAGGCTCAATTGCTAGCAATATCTCTATCCAGAATCTGCAGATTTCGCTTGTTTTCCAGCGATGCCCAGAACTTTTCAAGTTCATGAGGAATTGGCGTGTATCTGTTCATGCTGAAACTTTCGATGCCTGATGTTGTGTCAACACGCCGCATGCGCTCCCCTTCCTTAAGAGACATCTCAATGTAGGAGTTGAGTACCAGATGGACGTACTTCACATTTCGGCAAAAGGGAGAAGCTGAGGTTATGACGACCTCGATAACCCTACCAATATTGTGGAATTGCGTGAGTGGCAGCTGTCAAATCATAGACATGAAATCTACCACAACATGAGTGTCAAGATTAGACTCCTGCACCATTTGGTGAGGTCAAGTTTCGGTTCAATCTCTCCAAAAGTAGCGACTTGTTGGTGTGAGCTGGAATATCGCCATCAAATAATGAAGACGCTGAGACCAAATTGTGTGAAAGTATCTGCCTGTTGCCCATACCCCATTCTTTAGCAATGCCCATGATCCTGTGTGCCTCTGCTCTGTCCTAGGATGACAGTTCATTCACCCTCTCCTTTTCTATTGTTGATGCTGTCTTCTGAGGCTGGTCGGCGAATCGTGGCAATCTTCGACTTCGATATGTCGTCCTAATTTTCTGTCTTCTCTACTAAGCGATCCCAACGTCCGAACGGTAGGCATCCTTGCCATCCTCGAGAAAATGAACTTGGAGCATCCCTGGCCAAAGCAGTCATCAAGGCACATGTGTTGAGAGGAGACGACTGCATGACTAAGGTGGGATACAAACACGCAGCTTTAGCCTGCGACCCAGTACAATATCTAACAACCTTTGTAGAGACAGACACGCTGTTAGAACAAGATGCAGCATTAGCATAGAAGTGGTGGTGGTGGTTACGGGACAGGTGTGGTTCTCTTGGCGCCGTATGTGACTGCCTCTATAGAGTACGTCGATCGCTTGTCTCTGAATGTGTGCTTGTCTTTCTCAATGCGCTGTGTTGTAAGCAATCGTACAATTATTGCCTGTAACTTGTGATCTCATGTACAGCGCCCTTTCCTTCGGCCTCGGCTGAGCTATGGCGCTATATAAATCGTCTTATTATTATTATTGTTATCATCATCATCATCATCATCATCATCATCATCATCATCATCATCATCATCATTAGTAGTAGTACTTGGCACGTGTCTGGGCTGGAGCAAGGTCAAATACAACCTGTGAGACGTTCGACCAGCTGAGACTAGAAAACTATATCACATCCACAGTCGGAATTGACGCTCTTCCTCATACATCCGGCGAAGGGCTTTCCTGGTGCACAGAGCATGCCAACTACTTGCAACACACAATGAACGCGAGGCAAAACTAGAGCCATTAAATCGCAGATGGGAGGAAAACTTCGGTGCACTGCTTCCAAGAAAATGTCAGTAATGGGTCAAGTTATAATCCGCATCATTGATGCGACACAATGACCTTGACAATGGCCTTGACAATGACCTTCACACGACCCCGGATGACAAAACAATATCATAGCCCAAATTAATTCGACATACCGGAATCGGTAGCATTACAGGTATTACACGTGCATATGATGTAAGTAATGAAAAAATTCAAGAATGATCTTGACGTTGACCCTATAACCTTCAGATGACCCGGATGACAAAATCAATATCAGAAATGAATTCTGCATACCTGAATCAGTATTATTTGAGGTATTACACGTGCATATGCAGTGATAAATGAAAAAGATTTATTAAATGACCTTGAAAATGACCGTATGACCTTCAGATAACCCCGGATGACAAAATCAATATCAGAAATGAATTCTACATACCTGAATTAGTACTACTAGAGTTATTACACGTGCATATCATGTAAGAAATAATAAAGACTAATTTTCCAATATGGCCGGTGGCGGCCATATTGGATTTTGCAATTGCGCCATTCGTGACGTCATGGCGGACAAGCACCTCGGTGATTTTTCATGTCCAGGGACCCACTGACTCATTGGAAGTGAGAAACTCCCCCAACACCAAAGTGCATACGGGACCTCATGGCAGGCCAAGGACTAATCTTGCAGTTACAACTCAGGCCACTCATTATCCGTTTTGAATCTGCAGGGCATGCATGGAAGTTCAATAATTCCTTAAGTCATTGTACTTGAAATCCAGCCGTCAAAAACAATCCTAGCTGAGCGACAGAGGCTGAATTTCTGCTACAAAATGGCTTATCATACTCTCGATGACTTCGTCACTTAGCTTGGGTGTAGTGTGGCCGTATGCTCGTGCGCTCTGTCGTATTTCTTTAGTTTGAACACCGCTCTGCCCCCAATTACGGCCCTGCTCGACAGAGTCCGTCTCCAAGCATCGCGCGTAACCTATAATCCAGCACCTGTTTAGTTCGTCACTGCTGTTGCTGTTGCTACAGTCATCAACCGATCATTCAAAAATCTTCAGCATGGAATTCTGTCTACTGCTCTTGTTGTCGATATTGTTCTGGCGAGATTCGAGGAAACGACGCAGATCGGACAAGCTGAGAACCAGCGTATAATGCGCTGCGGCGGCGGCGGCGCGCCTTCTATTTGCGCCATATCTGCAATATTAATGCAGAAAATGCCGGGCATCGAAAAGCCGTAGACTTCTATTCAGTAGTAAACGTTCACAAAACCTCGTCACTCCTTCTCTCTGTCTCTGTCTCTGTCTCTCTTGCTGTCTCTCTCTTTCTCTCTCTCTCTCTCTCTCTCTCTCTCTCTCTCTCTCTCTCTCTCTCTCTCTCTGTCTCTCTCTCTTGCTGTCTCTCTCTCTCTGTCTCTCTCTACCTCTTGCTGTCTCTCTCTCTGTCTCTCTCTCTCTGTCTCTCTCTCTCTTGCTGTCTCTCTCTCTCTTTCTTTCTTTCTTTCTCTTTCTCTCGCTTTCTCTCTCTCTCTCTCTCTCACTCACTCTCTCACACTCTCTGTCTGTCTGTCTGTCTGTCTGTCTGTCTGTCTCTCATACGATTGCTCTTGCATGTTGCAAACATGTCTCAGATTCGTTGAATGTCATGGATTTTGAAGCAGGCCTTCACTTCAATCATTTCTTTAAAGAAGTCCATTGATGGGTCGTGCCCTACACCATGCCTTGTCTTTGGTCGAGACAATGCTGGTCGCTCGGCAGCTCCGCCGCCACTGCAATTTGTTCGATACAATGGCGCTTCTAGCGGTGACAAGTTGAAACACGGCTTTGGCTTGTGAACGGGAGTTAATGCACGTCAGTTAAGAGGTGGCGCTACGGTAGCTGCCGACAACCATAGGCGCTCCCAGTCGATTCCAAAGCGTCAGATATATATGCATGCGCCTAATGATCCCCGTCACATATCCGACTGAACGAAAGGTGCATAGAAACGCATCGTTTGGCTGTATAGTGTACAGTGTACGGAACACAGAACACCGTACAGTGTACAGTGTACGCTGTACGGTGTTCAGTTCGTTTCTTTGTGTTCGGCAGAAGAACATTTTGTTCACAGTTTTTATTTCAGAAATTTGAAATGAAAGACTTTATTTCGAATGATTTCTTGATTTCTTTTGTTCATCTTTTTCGCAGGATCGATCATATAATCCAACTGCTTCAATAAAGAGCAATCAACCATACAACCTACTAACCTTATAGTAAATTCATTCTTTCATTCTTTTACGTAGGCGTAACAAGAGTTGGTCCGGGTGGGGCTTAAAGCCACTCCAAGCAAAGCTGAAGCCCCCACATATTAGTAATAGTGGCGCCAAGGCCGTAGCTAGGGGGTGTTTTGGGTGTTTGAACACCCCCCGAAATGGAAAATGGAAAAAATAATAATGCATTTACGAGCACATGATGTAAAAAGCATTAAATAAAACCATGAAAACACCCCCGGAAAATTAAATTTGTAAAAATATAATTAATTAATTGGTGAAAATTTCGGCCGGATGACTAGAAAAGGTCATCAGTTTTTTAGGAAGAGAAATTGGTGAACATTTTTAAAAAAAGATTTCGGCAGGATGATTAAAATAAGTCATCAGTTTTTAGGAAGGGAAATTGGTGAAACACCGCCCCGAAATCACATCCTGGCTACGGCCTTGAGTGGCGCCTCTGGCGTGTGAACTCCAGCTAGCCACGGCTCCGTTATATTTTCAGCCGTAGCTGGGCTGGGAGCGCCTCTGAGTAGTTTTCTTGAAGATTCGCTATATAAATTATCAAAATGAATGAATGAATATGCTTTAGCCCATAAGTTTCACTATGTAGTATGCCGCTCGTCATGCTCAAGACCAGTGGCGTAGCAAGGTTTTTGGGGGCCCTTGTGCAGGGCTTCTGTGGTCATTATTCCCGTATTTAAATTTGCCTCTGCGATCGACGGCATGCACACGGAAAGCCTTCCAATGGCTCGAACCTCCGAATTGTCCGTCTCCGAATTGTCCGGGAACCCGAGACTCTTATTGTTATCGTTCTCAACGCTTCAATTCTATCACCACTTGCCTGTCTGTCTCCAATTGCTTGGCTAGTGTGATGTTTGCCATGAACCGAATCTGCATCAGCGATTTAAAAAAATTTAAGTTCATATGAATATAAAATAGTTGTCTTGGTCCATAATAGTGTCTTTAAGTCTCTCAGCGATGATTGGTTGTAATGGACGACTGTTTCGCGTGTAAGCATATACTATATATAGGACTGTAATTTGGAGTTCGTGTTGCAGCATAGTTCTCAAAGGATTAATTCGCTCTACGTAGTTATCGTCAGAGTTTATATGTCGTTGCTTGCAGGGCATTTACATTATCCGGTGTGTAGGCCTAGTAGTCAGCCATTATAGAAAGTGGGATGGTATTGAATTTTTTAAAATTACTGGGAGTCCCTATTGCTCGACCCTCCACCCCCCCCCCACACCCCCCCCCCCATGCGCGATAGAAGACTCAACGGATGTGAACAAATTATGTTGGTCATATTTTTCAGAGTGGGTTGGTTCAAAGCACCCAAACCATCCCGTGGCGACGCCACTGCACTTAGCATAATGGTTTCAGTAAAAAGCAACGTCTGCGGTTCACCCTTTGAAGCAATTATACATGGGACAGTCAGCGCTGCTGTATACCTCATCAAAATTTTACGTGGGACAGTCTCCTTCTTTTCCTCCATGATTTGCATCACTGAATGGAAGTCTGGTGACAGTCTGGTCTTCGTTATCTTTTGCCTTGTCTTCTTTGTAGCCTAAAAGCACAGCAGTTGCCCTTTACAAAATAGGCCTACATGCATGTGGTTCAGCTTTAGCGTCACTTGCACTCGTACGTCGGTGTATGAGTCAGTTCATCATCCACAAAAGTTATGTGACCCGAACCGATACTGGCCGCAGTCAGAAACTTAGTTCGTTATGTAGATTGCGGCAAAAATACCGCTTCCCTTCGAGTTCGAGTCCTAATCTCTCATTTTACTGAACTCATGTATACAGCGTCCTTTCCTTCGGTGTCGGCCGAATCAGGCGATGTACAGATCGTTTTATTTTTTTTATTTTTAACTCTTAGCTTATGAACAATTACGCCCCGCCAGGGACCTTCCTGCTTCACTAGGGGGTTACAGGGTTTAGCCCACGCCAGCGACCCAGCAGAGAAAATTATTATTATTTCACTTTGATCTCAGCCAAAAGACCGAGATGTGTTACGTGAGCATGTGCTGCTGGGATTTATATATAGTCCGTCGCCCTCATTTAAAAAGTATCTAAGAGACCATCAACTTTCCCAGTGTTTTGCAAAAATGTTTCGACAGCCAGAGACTTTGATCTTGATCGCACACGTAGGCTACATTGCAATTTTTCCGAATTAGCGCGGTAGGCTACATAATGAGGAGCCAATGAGAAACGCAAGAGTGACAAGACCCATTAAACATGCACAAAGCCATATTATAGCCCCTAACCAAAATGTACTGCGTCCGTTGAAACGACATGAGCCTCCAGCGGCAAAAAAATGTAGAATGGCGTGGTTGCTACGCAACGGTATAGTAATCAAGTTTAAGCAATAAATTATTATGCACCTAATCGAGTTGAACATATTATAGGCTATAGGCGTAAGCCTACGCCTAGTCTATAGTATAAAATCCATCACTTGCTGTCCTCTCACGCAGTCGCCATGGGTGTACTCCGTCCATACGGTGATTGATACTAGGCTTGACTCAATCCTATAGTATCAATATATACCCCGGTCTCTCACTAAAACATTTGGGGCTCAGTCAATACATAACGCTGCTGCTTGCCTTATTGGTGGTCTTCAGAAGTTTTAAACGCGTAGTAAACCATCTCCCTTCGTACATGACTTCATGGTCTCTGCATTCCGTAGTTGTTCCGCTCCCCGCTCGGTCAAAAAGGTCATCTTGTTGACCCCAGCGTTCGATCAAGAAGCTCTTCTTTTATTGGCTCCTCTATATTTAGTACATTTTCTCGCAGAAATTGAGGCCTGAACACCTCAGTCTTCTCTTCCTCGGCTTCGAGAAGCCTCGAGTGCATTTTATTTCTTCTGTGCTGCGTGTTTTGTGCATTAGGCCGCCTACTGTCAATGGAGTTTTGATTGATTAATTGATGGATAGTGCTGTGCTGTATGCTATTGATTGTGCCATATTGTATTTCGTGGTGCAGTATTGTCTTGCATACACTGTATTAATCGTGGTTGCTACTTACTGCGTCTACGAATTGGGTTTTACAAGCTCTTGTTCAGAGGCGCCTGCTGTACTCAGGGGCTTATAACCAGCCCCTAGAAAGTGGGGTGGTTACGGCAGGGTTCCGAGACATTTCGCCTTTTGAAGACGCTTTGCCCTCCCTTCCCCTTTACACCAGAATGAAACTCAACGAATTGGACACATTGTTTATGGTCATATTTTTCACAGTGGTGTAGTTCAATTCACCTCAAGCTACCATGTGGCAATGCCACTGACTGTATTGTATTGTATTGTATAAAAACATTTATAAAGCGTCTCTACTGTAGTACTTCTATAGACAATAGACTCATTCGCCAGAAATCTTCAGGTCTTAATCGGAGCGCGAAGAACAAGGAGAATATATATTCAGCCCTAAAGGATGAACTTAATTTCTGCCGTCTCATTGGATTAGTGGCGACATCTCTCGCCTTGGTTTACGAGTCGTCAATATTTCATGTAGGCAGCGACCTCTCGGGTCGTTTTAATCTTCGCTGTTGTGTGCAGTCGCGTCGTTGCGCCGCGCGGTGGCGCTGCAGTGCGTGCAGCTCCCTCTTCAAGTGTATTTTCCGGCCAATTGGCCAGTGCTAATGGAATTCCTGGTTGTGTAATGTGTAGTTCAAACAGTAGCAGCGTCGGCAGCAGCAGGGAGACCGAGGTTCACGCTGTTCCATATTTTTGCCAGTGTTGTCACAGCATTAGGAGTCTATGTTGATAATTATCCATGTTAAGCGTCAAACACTTAGACCATTTTGATTTTGACTTGGCTTTAAAATACCAATTGCAATTAACATGCATGCAGCAGGTGGAGGGAGCATTGCGTCATCTGTAGTCACGACTGACTCACGAGTTGTTCAGAAGTGGTTTCGCCATTCAGGGAAGCATTTTTTTTGACTGATCAGCTATGTTTACCAGTAAAAAATAACTGAGAAATTTCATATCAGATTGAGGCGCTTGTCACAAGTTTAATGAAGAGTGAACTTAGTGAAAACCAGTATCGTGACTCTTCCTGTTTATTACTAGTGACATTATATGCATCGTTTTTCTTCTCTTCTATCATGCTGTGGCTTTTGTTTACCGACGCCGGATGATTAATCGGCCCCCGCATATATATATATAGCCTATATATATATATAGGTATAATGTATATGCATTATACATATTATATATACATATATCATTATATATGTATATGTATGTACATATACATTTATCGTTATATATATACATATAGGCCTATAGGCCTAAAGGTTCGGTTGATAACCACCAATTTGGTAAAGCTTCTGCTGCTTCATTATGATCATGTATTGCCATTATTCTCCTATCGCTGCGTTTATATTACACTTTTTTGTTGTTATAAACTCTAAACAATGTTTTTAAACCACATGAATTCGTGACAGTGCGAGATTTAGTCTGCACGAGTGTAATGTGCACATTTAATAATACATGGCCATAATTTCCATCCTGATATTGCTGAAAACATGGCTATTCCAATAGACATGCTATAGGTGTACACAGGTTGTTGATGCTACCACCTGTATCATTGCACCAAACAAGTGGTGCGATGTGACGTATATAATTATAATGACGTCAATTTCCTGATCGCGTGTCTGTCGTTGTTTTGTAGCCAATACGGAGCGGAAGAAGGTTTCATTTCTGCACCAGAGAAGCTATTCTTGTGGAGACCTTTCTCCATCGGAAACGGAGAAGGACGAAGAGAACGACGATTCAGATGAAGACCAGACAGTCAAGGTCAAATCAGGCGAAGGTCAGTCAATATACTCACAACAGACACAGTGCATGCGCAATCCACATCACTACATACACACCCTACCAACACAAAATGCCTGTTGAATCTTGTCAACGGTTGGCGGCATCAACAATGCGTGACGTTAACGTTTGATAAAACACCGTCTTTGTTTTTTGCGTACAATCAACCGTTTTGCGGCCGCAGTATATTATAGGCCCTTCTTCACGGTCCGAGTTTCGATTCTCTACACGAAAGAATCTTTCAGCAACAATCTAACTCAAACTATAGGCTGAATAAATACATGACAGACGATTGAAAGAAGAATATCTAAATATCGTCTTATAGGCCTACAGGTTACGCATGCATCCTCTCGCCATCCCAGTAGATCTGATAGAGGTATACCCATGCTGCAGTCAGGGGCGGATACAGAAATTTTCGAAGGGGGCAAAAACTTAGCCGCTGAAAGCTTGTTGAAACCAAATGGGGGTCCACGTTCTTTGGCATTTTTCATGGTCGGATTCCCCCCCCCCGGGTCCGCCCCTGGCTGCAGTGATTAGTCGCCAAGTCGTATGCATGAGGGAATTACAGTCGCTCTTATTTCCAAACCTTTCTCTATGGCACAAGTGTGGTTCCTTAAAAATCCAATTTAAAACGTCGACAGTTTCACTCGCTAACAAAAAAGCCCAAGCAGTCGTAAAAATTGTCTATTAGACACTGTAGTTAAGCAGTTCTTATGCAGACATAACGTAATTTTCAAGAGCGGAGAGCAGTAGTTGGCATCGACAACACAGATATAATTTTTAATGAACAAAATATTTTATCGTCCTGGCCATATTATAATAGCCAATCACACTAAACTTGAACTTTCTACGCCTGGATCGAATTTGGCTTGCATACGTCACAGGACCACTGATTTTATATGTTTGTTATGTCGGATTTTATTGTGCGCTGTTGTGGCCTCGTTTGCAGTTTCGTCGCAGTTTTAATTCTGATTCAAACGAAATGAGAGAACAATCCCGTAGATTCAATGGCTGCAGGCGAGTGTATAGGGCTACTTATATGTATGTCTGCAACTCGTGCACGTGGAGATTTGATAGTGCCGCGCTTCCGTACATCTATGTGTGTCCGCCGTGCCTTCTAATGTTTTGAACCTTCATACTGGAGCAGTCTTCCATTAACAATGCATACATGTAGGCCTACAATACATTTTATTCCAGGTTGTGGCTTGCATGTGACAGAGAAGCCCGAGGAATCCGCAGGATTAGTTGACCTTAACATCAGAGATGATACGAAGGAATTCCCATTTTAGTATATGCTTGTGCAAGGGCGGATACGTCCACTTTCCGAGCAAAATAGCTGGTCAAAATAAAGAAATTTCTAAATGGGGGCCATGGCCGGATTGGCCCCCCTGGATCCGCCCCTGTGCTTGGGCAAGAAAAGGAGAATTGAGATTTGAACACCATGCACAGCCACTGTAATTGGTGGAAGCTTGCGGAATATTGGCAGATATATTATTACGTCCAGTATTTAAAAAAATACTTGTTAAATTCCTTGGCAGTAAGAGTCGAATTAAGATCGGTTTATTAAGGAAGTCGGATGATCTAACTTGTTTAATAAATCGTCATATTATACTGAAGTGATTAACCTATATACTCTGCATTTTGAGCAGACGTGATAGCAGCGATGCTAAAAGTCAATGAAATCAGCAAAATCTGTTACTGTTCTATCATAACTACAAATGTGGGTCTTTAGCGTTAATGTAGAGATGTATCTAGCATGATGAAGTTGCTGAGTAAAAATGGTGCAAACGTTCATAAACATGTAGGTTGGTAGACTATACAGTTGACACGTGTGGAATACAGAAGACGCTGGCATTTATGATAAGAAGGTATATAATCGCGGTTCATTCGGTGCGAATTGTAATTGCAACGATAATTGACCCAAGTGTCCTAATAGTCGGAATAAAAACCACAACACATTCCGCGGTGCAATTGGTCGTTGGGAGACGTGTGGAATGACCTTTGGTCAGAAGGTTGATGGATGGGAGATCATCGCATCCCAGCGGCGGCGGCAACACAATGCAATTCAACGACAGCAAATTCCCTTATTTCCATTACAAATTGCACAGCGTATATCAAATATATTACATTCGATTTGCTCACTGTTGCACTTTTGGTATTCGTGTGCGCATGTATGTACGCATGCATGCATGCATGTATGTATGTATGTATGTATGTATGTATGTATGCATGCATGTATGTATGTATGTATGTATGTATGTATGTATGTATGTATGTATGTATGTATGTATGTATGTATGTGTGTATGTATGTATGTATGTATGTATGTATGTATGTATGTATGTATGTATGTATGTTTGTATGTATGTTTGTATGTATGTATGTATGTATGTATGTATGTACCTGTGGATGTATGTAAGTATGCATGCTAGTATGTATCTATGTAGATCTATATGTATGGAACTATGTATGCATGTATGTGCGTCTGTCTACGTATGTGTATATGTATTCACAGCTTGCATGAATTCATGCATGTACATACATGTACGTATGTATGTATGTATGTAACTATGTATGCATGCATGCACTTATGTGCAAAAGCTATTCATGTATATGCATCTAATTATACAAGCACGTGTATGTAAGTAGGTCAGGTATGTGTATATGACTGTATGACATTGTATGTGAATATTCATACAAGTGGGTCACATGCACATTCACATGCACATAATCGGCCTATTGATTCGATACATTACAAGAAATTGACATCGTAATCACTCGCTTGCGTGCGCCGCTAATCCTCTTTTCCAATTTCATTTGCCCCCCCACCCCCACCCCGCAGCCCCCGCTCCCTCCACTCATGGCATTCTCAAGTCGTCGCTGCCGATCTTCTTCTTCTTCTTCTATGTTGTTTTCTCTAAGTCACCGCCGCCGCACTGCATTAATTCATCGCTCCCTTGGCCCCCCTCCCCGTGTCTGCTGATGGGCACGTGAACGGGGTATTTGCCCAGGGTAGGCGATGTCCCAAAGGATCCATAACCCCGACTCCAATTACGTAGCTTGCCGTCCGCTTTCTGCGTCGCTGCATCGCATCAGCTGCTGCTGCTGCTGCTGCTGCTGCTGCTGCTGCTGCTGTCCTGCTCTGACTATCGACGGCCACAAGCTGCAGCAGTCAGTTGGTCGGCCACGACCGTCTTTGAGCCGCGCAAAGCCGGCTTTTGCCTTCTCGCACGAGCAGCGTGGCAGTCGGCTTCTACGGGTCTCTAGAGAGTCCACAGTAGTTTCCGGAAAAATTTACACTAATTTCGGCAAATCGCTCTAGTCCCAGTAGCACAGAATTTGTCTTTTTCCCCCTGTTTCAACGTCAGCAAATAATGATCTCTGTCGGTGTTTGAGGAAGTGAAAAATTACAACAAGTTTAGTCCTGACGGAAAATATGTTCAATGTCCATCAAACCTTCAAGATCTTTTATGCGACTCTTCGGTTAATGTTCTGATTAAAATAAACGCTGTCAACCTAGCATAGCCTACATGTAGTTGAAGAGAAACGTTCGTAGGTAGAAGACATAAGAGGTATGCATGACCTATGCAGTTATTTACATAAATTATAAAAGCACATTACGTTAATTGCACTGTAATCTGACTTCATAACTCACGCTCTTTGTATAATATGATGCAATTATAATTCCGTGTTTGTATAATTTGCTGTGATAGACATAGACATATTTTTATTGATCCCAACAATTCAAGTGTACATGTATGTTTAACAAAGTGTAGACATAATTCGCAATAAGAAAATACTCAAAGTGAATAGGTATTATAAGAGTTAGGGAGCAAATAGGCACACCAAAAGGGACAAGTCCCGCTAAGCAGGGGAAAAGTGAAGTGAGAAAGTGAAAGCTGAAGGGAGTATTGGAATGCAGAGATATTACTTAACTAGGGAAAGAAAAAAATTATTATCCAAAAAAACCTAATGTAGTTAACACTACATGAAAAACTCAGAGAAAGAACAAAATAAAAGCAAAAGCAATCAAACAATCAAATAAATCAGCATTAGCATGGGTAACCCCTCATGCTATTAACATATATGCCTATAGCCTATATATAATTTATATATATATATAATTATATACTGTAATATGCAAAACAAATGTCTGTCGACAGCAATGACCTCTGTTGTCATAAGCTGTCTCAATACTATAAACTCCAAATCCATACATCACGCTCTTCATGCCAACCATGTTTGCAACAATGAACATGAATATTATTCGTCTATGCCAGTGACCACCATATTTCTCACAATGGAACTTACTCCATACGCGCTTTATCGACATGTCCTAAAAATTTTAAGTGACTAGAGTACCAACAAGGCACAGGGCCGGATTAACAAATGTGGGGGCCCTGTTCGGTAAAACTGTGGGGGCCCAGACCTTACAGAAGCACGACAAAATGACTCACAAAACGTGTTATATTCAACGAATCAACATTCGTCTATTATTAATTCATTACTTATATTATTTTTAAAACTGATTATCAACAGGTCTTTTAACAGTGTTAAACAACCGATATATCTTTTACGGTTTAAGAATATTAAAGTGATTCATGGTCAGTCATTCTCCTGACCAGCGCACAGCACTCGTACAAGCAAACAGTGCAGAAGCGATTTTATGCCCCAAATAAATTCTTGACTATGAAAATTTCTGGTAGACCTGCGGCAGAATAACGGCCAGGGCAAATGATTCTTACCAGGGCATTTGGCCTGATTTGCCCTGCTGTGCATGGCTCCCACACTGTTTACAAACTAAAAAATATTTTTGCGGTTATGCCAGTAGTAGACCCTGTCTCGAGCCCCATCCTGCTTATGTGAGCTTTCACCCCGGTGTATGTCTCTCTGGACAGCAGTTCACTGCGCTCAGCTGCTCGTGGAGAATTCCTTGTTCCTTTTTCGAGTATTGTGACCATGCAACGACGAGCATTCTCGGCAGGGCTTTTTTTAACGTGCAGTTGTACACAAAATGTGCAGTTCTAAATGGATTTGTGCAGTTGTAGAAGCACTTCTGCAAGTTAAAACTGCAGCTTAAAAGGTCATTGTCATCCGATTGGAAGTAATTTACCATGGAGGATGGGACAGGAAAGAAGGAGTTGTGCAGTTCCAAAAATTTCTTAAAAACAGCCCTGATTCTCGGTAGTGGGCACAGTTATCTGGAATGGCCTCCCCCGTGGCTCTCTTGCTCCCCGTGACTTTGCTGACTATTTATTTCGTCTTCTCAACTTTTCTTTTTGACAACGCCTGCGTTGGGAGCGCCTTCGAGCAAAATCTGGATGGGCTCTATATAAATTTATATTTTAAACTCAGTAGCAACGATGGAAAAAATCCTATTGCATGTGTGGGGGCCCCCCAAAGTGTGGGGGCCCCTGTTCGGCCGAACATGTCGAACATGCCTTAATCCGGCCCTGACAAGGCAGCATGAATGAATGGATGAATGGATAAATGGATGAATGGATGAATGGATAAACGGTTAGATGGATAAATGGTTGGATGGATAAATGGTTAGATGGATGGATTAAACAGGCAAATAAGCAAATAAATCATTGAGCAGCCATCAACTTTTTTTTATCGAGTCTACCTGTCTAATTGTTACTTGAATAATTAATTTCATGCGCTGTCGTCAGAAAAACAAACGCTTTTGCTGTGGAACGGCGCAGTCATTACATGTACTTCCCTTGTTTAAAACTAGTCGGAGTGAAGTCTCTGTTTCCGTATGGAGGAGATATGTTGCTTTTAATGGGCTGTGGCTGAATCCGTGTTTTGTTTCTGTTATTGTAGACGTGCGAATGGGTGTTCCCGTCGGCCAGACAGGTCCAACGTCTGACCGGCGCAAGGTCTGGATCCGTCAGAAGCAGAAGAGTCGGTCCTTCGACTTCTCCTGGAGATCCGGGATGTGGTCCCCGGTCGACGACCGACGGAAGGTCCTCGTCGTTCCGCTTCCCTCCGCTCCCAAATCCAGCGGAGCGTATCGAGCGCGACTCCGACCTCCGCCCTCCATGTTCCAGATGGACAGCGGGTCATCGTACGAGTCCTACGATGTGGCCGACGTCCAACCGAACTGCGACAAGTCATCCCTACAGAGACCCAAGGTCACAGCGGCAGATGGTATGTCGAAGCCGCAGCAGCAGCAGCAGGAGACGCCGTTCCCTGATGGAGTGGCGTCGGGAAGGGTTGGAGAGGGAAGGGTTGGAGAGGCGGAGAGCGGACGGAAGGCGTGGATCAGACAGGAACGAAGAAGTCACTCGCTCGATTCGAGCCTCGAAGATAGCACGAGTTCGAGCAAAGGCGACGGTCCACTTCCGCCTCATACGACGACGATGCCCGGATGGAGATGCGGCGAGACGAACGACAGCAGCAGCAGCCCAACGGTGAAGGACAAGAGGCTGAGGTTGCAGCAGCAGCGCAAAAGCAGATCGCTAGACGACTATGAACAGCAGCAACAGCAGCAGCTGGGATGGACGGACGATGCCGCACGACGACCAGAGGAGATGGACCGTAACAACGTCTCTAACCTATCTTCTAGAACACCAATGCTATCATCCATGGCGACCTCCTCCTCGAGGAAGCATTTCGTTCGGCTGCAGGACGCAGACCCCAGCCAGAGCCGCCCACCGTGTAGGCAGCAGTTGACCGTTGAGGCTGCTCTCCCGATCGGAGCGTCTCAGCGGCTGAAGGTCGTCGCCCGCGAGACTCTGTCTTCCCCTGCGGCGCAGCGGGGTCCAACGGCGGCACTTCTTGGGATGAAGGACCTGTCGCACCGTGACAAACGAGCCGCCTTTTCCGATCAGAAGAGTTTCTCATGCGAGGTACCAAGTCAGCAGACGATGACGGACACGACCATGTCCTGCCACCGGAAGCAGTCAGAGCCGACGGTAGCTGCGGCTGCCACGTCCTCGCTTCATACCCAGCCCAAGTCCCGCGGAAGACTCCTCCCGCAGCTTCCCATCCAAGGTCCGGAACTGGAGAAACATATCAATCAGGTGTGCTGCTACAATGAACTCGTCGACCTGCTTCAGACGCAGCCTTCGGCCACCACCGGGGCCGCAGTGAAGACGGCCTCTCACTTCAGCACCCAACCGCCGGAGATCCGCATCTCCTACGGTCAGCTCGACTCACCGCAGATATCACCAGGACCCGGCGACTCATCGACGCGAAACAAGCGCCGTTGCTTCGCTGGTCAGAAGAGCTTCTCGTACGAGGTCAACCAGTACTCCAAGGTTGCTCAGGACGGATGTGAATCGTCCTCCGCCGGTTTCGTCGCTGAAAGGAAGCACGGTAGCGCCCCAATCGTCTACCAACCGGTCGTTAAGATCAACCGAATGCGAGACTACTTTGACGAGAACGAAATCGAGGAATTCGAGATCGAACCGGCGAAGCCAAAATTCGCGGCGGCGGCCTTGCGTGCTGAAGCAGCCCCTGACATAGCGCCTTACACAGCGGCTACTGTGGAAGCTACCCGGGTCGGTGCTGTAGCCTCCCTGACGACGACGGGGGCAGCCGGGCAGCGCAGGATGGGCTTCAGCAACCAGCGCTCGTTGTCCTGCGAGCAGGCGTCCCTACATCCCTCCCGTGAACGTCGACTGAGTCCTGAGGTCAAGGGTCTGGCTGCGTCTGCGTATTCCTGCTACAGTCAAAAGAGTCTGGTGCCCGAGGTGACGGACGACTACAAGTCGTATGGCGCGTGGAAGAGCCCGACTAGGGAGGTGTCACCAAGGGCGCAACGGGTGCTACGCGATGTTAGGAGACAGGACAGCCTCCAGCTGCAGCAGCAGCAGCGTTTCAGGGAAGATGCACAGGCGACACAGAAGTCGGTGAAACTGGAATTGAGAAGCAGGCAACCGTCTCCTGCAGCAGATCCCAGGACAGGAACGCCTGATGCGAGATCTTCTGGTCAGAGACTCGGCAAGGAAGAACGAGTGGAACGGCCGAAGGACACGCATGAACGAAGCACCAAAGACGAGAGCATCAAGAGATTGAAACCTGCACAGGACAAACCGGTCAGGGTTGAAGCGACGGACAGATCGAAGACGTCTACGCCTGAGCGACCCTTCAAGGAAGAACCGCAGTCGAAATTCAGAGTCATGCTTGAAAAACATTTAGGCAAAAACTCCATAACTGGTTCGTCAAGCCTTCGTGTTGAGAGAAAGACGAGTGCGGCCGACAGTAGGCTCATCAGTGATCCAAGAAGAGCGACATCAATGCGACTGCAGACGGCTGCAGGAGAAAACACAGTGGAACAGGTACAGAACAAACTAAGAGATCAGAAGCCTGCTAGTCGTACACAAGGATTGGAAGTGTGCCGACAACTGGGTGTTCAGACCACGAGTGATCGAGGGAAACGGAAGAGTCCAACGAAAGACGCGTTGACTCAACGTTTCGAAGAGGATGGAGCGAGAAATCTTCATGCAGACAGATCGGTTCAAAAGGAAAATGAGAGGAACGGTTACCATGGTGAAAGAGGAAAAGTCAGTCAAGCGGAGCAGACGAGAGACTCTTCTCAGGCGGAGAAAGAACGGATTAGTGGACAGTTGGACAGGAGCGAAGCACAAGACCGAAAGACTTCGCGCTCAACTGCTACTCGACCTCATTTCGTCGAGGTCACCAATGCCACCGAGCCATCATCAGTAAGGACACGAAAGAGTGAGGAAAAGACTGTGTACACCCAGGACTATGGCGACGAATTCGGAGAACTTGTGTCGGACGGTGTCGTCACATGGCGCAGGAAATCGCCGGAGAAGCGTCTGGTGAGGGGTCCGGACGGGAGGAATGCCCTTACCGGGGCAGTCCACTTGGCCAAGTGCCACAGCGTAGCCGAATCGGGAACGTGCCTCACGTGGCTCACGAGGGCGACTGCGGAGAGGACGACGACGAAGAGAGCGGACAGGCGGGAGATGTTTGCTCAGCAGAAGAGCGTGTCCTGCGACACAGGTGCGGACGACGTGAAGGACACGGACGTCCTCTACCGCCGCCAGCACCAGGTCCCGGGTGTTGGTGCTCAAGGTCATTCTGGAGGAGGAGGAGCGTCGTTCGCTGGAATGAGTATACGCGAGAAGCGACTGGCGATGCTGGAGAGCAAGAAGAGCTACTCCGTCGATGAACTGGTTCACATGCAGCAACTGCTCCACGACGGTTTCATCCAACCAGAGAACCTCCCCGAAGACCTCTTCATCTACCAGGAGACGCTGGCCAGAAGATGTCACCCGGATCGACCGGCGGCCACGACGACGACGTACAAACGAGAACCAGTCCATACGGCACCCGCCCCACGAGGTAGCGGAAGCGTCGGTCAGACCCGCCAGAAGCTTCTGCTCCTGCACTCAATGAAGGCACTGCACGACCACGACGACCATGGACCTGAACAACATCCGAACGTAGCCGGAGCCCAACCGATGGCGAACACGACCGAAAGCCCTGAAGTAGCTGTAATCGCGGATAGTAATCCCGTCTGTGATCGACTTGGCTACGCCGCTGGTAAACCTGACGAGTTTGACGGGAAACTCGAGCCACATCAGACTGGCGGAGATGAGCCTGGACGTTCGAAAGATGCCGCCAGTGGCAGACCGAAAAAAGATTTCGGCAGCAAACTGCCTCTGATTAGGTTTCTTGGCAAACTGATGCTCGACAAGAAGCGCAACAGCAGAACCGGACAGAAATAACCCAAGTTAATTGCCCAAATTAATAGCCCAAATTAACAGCCCAAATTAATAGCCCAAATTAACAGCCCAAATTAATAGCCCAAATTTATAACGCAAATTATTAGCCCGAATTAATAGATCAAATTAATGGCTCAAATTAAAAGCCATAATTAATAGCCCAAATTAACAACCCAAATTAATAGCCCAAATTTATAGATTTTCAGGTTATTTCTGCCACTGGCTAATATTAAACAACCAGCAGGCCAAAACAAACCAAATTCCAAAGTAGGCCTAATTCAAATCGGGTCCTTATAGGCCTACTAGGCTACCACATAGGTCAAATTAATTGCTAACTTTACAGTCAACTTATAAAACATAAGTTGCTTGCTCCCAATTTCTTAAGTCTGTAAAATCAATATATGCTTTGATATAGATTTATAGGTAGTCTAAATTCAAATGTGGCCCAACTGAAGTTCCAGCTCTGATTTGCATCCAAGTAAGAAAATAATTGATTTCGCACCAGGCTAATTTACATGGTAAATTCTCCATCCCAACACTAAACGTAACCAAATAGCATCGGGTTATTGAAGTTTAACTCAAGAATAGTTCTGAAGTCTGAAACACACGTAGGCTACGTGTAATTAGTTCGAACTTAAAGTTGCTCGATCTAGTGGCAAACAAGTGATCGATTTGGCTCAAGGTGACGTAGCTATAAGCTTCACGAAATAACTTTTTCAGCCTATATTTATGAGTGTACAGAAAAATCGCACGTTAGTAGCAAGATGATTTAGGCCTCTGAATGTTTAGAGAGGCGCTAAATAAACACACATACACGTGACACATACACGTGACACATACACGTGACACATACACGTGACAGATCGCCAGTTCGCTGTCTGTCGGTAAAGGATCCAGCTGAACATTGGTGGTAAAAGTGGCTTGGACCGCTTGGTTTCATCAGATTTTAGCTGGCTCTTTCAGTGGATATCTTGGTAAGGCTGGGTGAAACTCTGTACTGCAGTGCTTGTCATTTGCAACCACCATTCCATCGGTTAGAATAGGGTTCCTAATAATTATTGTTATGTGTCCCTCTGCACTTTCTCTCGCCAATGCTGACCTTTTTAAAACGTAATATCTGCAAATAACAGACACGTGTGTAGTGTACCTAATACCTATAGAATGCTCACGCACAAAATATGATAAATATCTGAATGATCTCCTGGCACATTCAATATTCCACAAGCTCGTCGAGTGTGTGTGTGTGTGTGTGTGTTTGTGTGTGTGCGCGCGTGTGTGTGTGTTTAGACAAACTATCTCACTACAAAATTCTGCAGTAGGCCACTGTTTGCTATGTTCTTACTACTGTGCTTTGGATAGGCGCGCTAAAGAAATCAATGAATTATTAGGCGCGTAAAGATTCAATTACAAGCCATAATAATCAGTATGCAGTTAAGCTTGTGAGTATTCATCAGCACATTATGGTGCTTACACTTTTAAAAGCATGATGCTATTCTAAAACAAGATCTGTTAGGCCTACTTTAGACTGAAATCCCAAGATAAGCTACTCTTTCCGGTAGTGAGGATCACGTCTTGGCCCTATTCTCAATTTGCACAGCGCCTTGCATCAAATTCAAGAAGGCTCCATAGTTGTATCGCAGGCTCGCAGCTTACAGGATCTGAATTAAAAGTCAGTCAAGCATCAGATTAGTTTGTAGTTTGTTCTCGACCATTTATTATTATTGTCGAGCTAATCTGGTGTTTGACTGACTTTTAAGTCAAACGCAGTAACCTAATAATTATTATTATTCTCATTCGTAGCATTAGGACTGGCCAATGTAACGCGGAATGAAGATATTATACACGAGCAATATAATAATAATTATATAATAGGCTATATCTACATTATAAAAAATTATGTAAAATTATGCATAAATTATACGAACTATATATGCACCCAGTCACCCATGTGTATATTATATAGAAGTAAAAATGTAGGCCTATATGCAATAACCTGCTATACTAATATAGGCGCAATACATTTGCCAGATTTACAATTTGTTATTATATTCTTGAAATATTATGTGGTTATGGCATTCCTGCATGCATGGTGTTAAGTTCTTGATTGCTATGTTACTGTGTTGATTGCTACCAGTGTTCGTTCTTACATTGTTCTTTCGAGTTATATATATTTTTTATAACAATTTCTTCTTCTTGTCTAAATGTTTTGCGCGTAGTCTAATGAATAACGACCTCTTCTTAATTAACATTCGTAAATGTATTTTGCATTAAAATTCTGACGCCTACGTGAATTCATTTCAGTCAGACTAATGGAGTCTGTAAAGTAACAAACTTTGATGTACGAATGTACATGTATGTATGTATGACATTGTATGTATGTATGTATGTATGTTTGTGCACTTGTTATAGCGCCCCTTCAAGCTCTCTACTCAGAGGCGCTCCCGAATGCAGAGCGGACACTGCATCGGAGTTTCACGCCGAAGCGCTGAGCAATTGTGAGTGAAGGACTTGCCCAAGGTTCTTACGCGGCGAGGTCGATTCGAACCTCGAACCTTCCGGCTTCAAGGCAACGACGCCACCACTGCACCACCGCGACCCACATGTATGTATGTATGTATGTATGTATGTATGTATGTATGTATGTATGTATGTATGTATGTATGTATGTATGTATGTATGTATGTATGTATGTATGTATGTATGCATGTATGTATGTATGCATGCATGCATGTATGCATGTAGGTAGGTAGGTAGGTAGGTAGGTAGGTAGGTAGGTAGGTAGGTAGGTATGCGTGCATACAGGTACGCATGTATGTATATATTGCATGTACTTATTAATGTAAACACTTCTACAGTCAGCGCTTGTTAATTGTCTTTGAAGAGTAGGGCAAACGCAAATCAATTTTAAAAAGCCGAAGTGTAGGCTTATAGTTTTATACTCTAAGGTTGCTATGCTAACAAATTAATGATTTACACAGAATAACTCTACTCAGGATGAGTTCGCGGTAATGTGTTTTATGCAATGCATTAAAACATTTATGTGGCGCCTTCCGAGACAACAGCTCTGAAATCAGAGGGTGTCGAAGTGACAATGGCTTTGGACATAATGAAAAGTATACCATGCAGTTACACCAGTTTCATATAATTATGTGCCCCCACCTTCTGACCGAATGTTTAATTTGTCACAAACTTGTAGAGTATATGCCTAGAAAACCTGCTTCAATGAACCTTCTTACGCCACCTGTCATGTATCTCCTTAACACTGTTTAGAGCAGGTTCAAGGAACTTTCAAACAATGCAACGGTAACAAGAAGATGAGAGAGGAAAAAAGATATCAAATTACCGGAGTTGTCACTTTTTTAGAAGCTTTTTGGAGAATGACTGAAAAAGGTAACCAGGTTTTTTCGACGGAAGAGCAGCGACAATTTTTCGACCCAAGACCAACAATTTTGGCCCGCACCTTCCAAAATTTCTGTACCCGTCCCTGCGCTACTTTGCCCGTCTTGATAAGGAAGATACAGCCGCCATGAACCTATGCATATGCCTGCAAGTTGAGATTCCGATGATGATGATGATGATGATGATGATGATGATGATGATGATGATGATGCTCTGCCTGAAGGTTCATTGGCTTTACGCCCCTGGCGATGAGATGAGTGAGGTGGTTTCCCGTTGCCTTCCGCACAGACAATGATGGGCATGGGCAAGCAACTTGCCCAAGGTCGCTCCGCAGGAGTTTGCCCCCTGCGTCCCACACGTGCTAGCCCGAGATATCTAAATGTCTTAATGTCAACTCCCAGCCCGGAGCTTGAACCGCAGTCCGTTGCAACCAACAGACGTATGCCGCTCTCGCTTACCGGTGTAGCTAACTAGGTCAGTAACCTATGAATGTGCCTGCAAGTAGAGACTCCGATATTGATTCTTTAATGTATTCGGAATGACTTCCAACAACAGTTACTAATAATGCAAACGTCCACCTAGTGTAGGCCTATCTCCACTCTGTGTCATGACTATACCAAGCAGTGATGCATGCTGTCACTACTTTTGTCCGGCGCTCTCCAGCCATCAGTCGGTCTTTTGCACCGCGCATCAATGCTTCGAACTACATGTGTACCTTCGTGAGCTCCACTGGCTTCCTTCCGATTGGCATTGCTTTAACGTTCACGTGGTAATTTCAGTTTATGCAATATGCATGTGCTTCTCGTATTCGCAACTGTTTACAAGAAAGGTGAGGATATTTCGAACTCGACAACAACATTCAACTCAATGTACACGTGAAGACTCGCGTTTACTCTCATCTTTGCTTGATTCATCGAGCCAATCGACCCCATTGAACATACATCTGCCTTCCTACTTAGCCTATATCTACTGACTTTGAGCGCACAAAAGTTTTTTTAAATAATTAATTAAATAAAAGAGTTCCGGTAGAACTCCATCTAATTGACTTATGTCTTCTGTGATTGTCAACATTGATCTTGGCCACACTCATCCTGAGATTTTGCATTCACACCGATTGTATTAGTAGCGACCATGAATGAATGAATGAATGAATAAACGAATGAATGAATGAATGAATGAATGAATGTAGGTTACTCATGCATGGGCGCCCGCAGTTATATTTACAGGAGTGGCAAAACACAAAATGGTCGTGGTCAAATTTTAAAGCAAAGAGCTTGAAAGATGCAGAGCAGGAAATTAAGAACATGGGTATTTTTCATACAGGTTTATAAATGTAAATTCATAGGTTTCACTTTGTGTAGGTAATCATTAGTAGCCCAGTAGAGTAGTGTAAAGAAATTTGTTAAAGACCAAAAGCAGGGCATTATAGTCACAAAAAAGTCGATTTTCCAGGACAGGGGCAAGTGTAGACTCTTGCCCTTGTGTGCAGGTGCCCATGAGTGTACAAAACCACAGTAGTATCTCGGACTACCATTATTCACCATATAGCCTAGTAACAATTAAATAACTAAAGTGAGTAGGCCTATGCAAAAAACGTAAGCAATAAAGCTGATATTTTGATGCAGTCAATGCACTTCTTTCGCCATAATTCAACCGGTCTCATCTGTACAGGCTCATATACTGTGTGCTTCAAAATTTTTCCACTGGTTAAATTCTTTAAGACGAGCAGCGGACCTGTGCACACACCATTTTCTAAGGTGACTTCCCTATATCAATCAACATATCTGCATACCTGTATTATTTGCCAGCATGTTCAGGCACAGCACTATAGTACCGTAAATATTGCTCTATCAGTCCGCATTCAGTCAGTCTATCTTATGATGGAGCTGTGCAAACACGGCTAACGACTTGGTCGACGTTTAAATGGTCCTTCAGCGTTGGAGTTTGTTATCGCATTGTTTCGAGCGTGTCATGTGCTCCTCCGTGATCTCAAACCGTTTTATTTCGGCCCTCGATCCACCACCGGACCAGTTGAAATAGTAGAACAAGTGTCACAAATTATCCGCGATAATAAAACCTCTACATAATTATCAGCACACAGATCTAAATCAGCGCGTATAGCCTGATCTCAATCTAAACGAGTCGATACCAATTCGAAGCAGAGTACAGCCTATGCTAAACCTGTAGACCTACAATACAGGCTATTATTATAACTGCAGTTCTGCAGTGTTTTAGCTATTGGGCAATTGGTGATTCAATCCCTAGCTCCTCTATAGACTCAGCTACATGTATGTATCTAACACAGGTTTTTGGTAATGTCAGACAACTGAAGTATCTAATGAATTGTCAATTGTTTCGTTTGCAACATGTTCTTCACACCATTGGAATTTGACCTCTAGCTGTTCGTGTACTTTGGTATATAATCTGTAAAATATTGACCTCAGCTCTTTTTCACAATTAGTTCTATATATCCACGCGTAGATTTACACTGCAATACAGTAGTTTATCCTGTAACTTACTCTGGAGGGCTTTGCTTAACGTGCAGTTGTACACAAAATGTGTAGTTGTAAACGAGCTTGTGCAGTTGTAATAACAATCTTGTGCAGTGAAAACAGTAAAAAAAGGTCACTGCCATCCAATTGGGGTAATTATTTACAATGGAAGACCGGGATGGAAGGAAGGAAGTGGCTTACAATTAAAAAATACGCTAAAAACCTACATTGTGCGCTTTGGGTAAGTACAGGGAGAAACTTTTAAAAGTCATTAGATTTTAAGCGGGGAAATTGGTAGCTTATTGGAAGATTTGGGGCGAATGGCTAAAAAGTCGTCAGAAATTTTCGGACCGAAGGGCATTAAAGATTAAACATTGCCGGTTGTGCAGTTATAAACAGACGTTTTAAAAACCGGACTTACTCAGTCTTTAATTTAGCTTTCCAAAATATCTTCGGCGGCAGTTTAGGGTTTCGTCAGAAGAAGACAAGGAATCCGTGATGAGATTCGACTGGGTTGAAACGTTATAAAGTAGACTCCGTTGTGACGAGCGAAGACAAGGGTTCCGCGGAGATTTTTATTCTACATAATTTCTCATCTAATTTTATGGAATAGACTTGTATGTATAGGCCTACTCCGAAAACTTTTAAGGCAGTGCGAGGTGTATGATGCAAGTACGGTAGTGAAAAGGGGTTAGGTCGGGGCTGCGTCAAAATGCTGTCAGTTGAAGAGCATGGGTGGCGGGTCCCCGCGCATGGGGCAAGATGGGGTAGGGGCTACAGTTGGTAAGCTCTTGCTAAAAAACTAACCGTGGCCATTGCGTTTTGCCCACCAGCAAGACTATCCGCCCGTACTTACGGTGAAGAGGTTCCATATAAGACAATGGCCAAGCGACACTGAAAATCATTGCACTGCAAGTCTATCTAATCAGATGATTGCGTTTCATTCTTGCCAAGTGGGTTTTTGTCGATCGTGGCAAGTCACCTATATATCGGCGTTAGAAGCTGTTGCATGGGAAGATGACGATCGATCGATCTTGCGCTGAATCGTTCGCAGGCACCGCCTTCTCTTTTGCAAGTATAGCCTACCTCATGTATGTATCAGCACTTGTCATAGCGTCCCTTCAAGATATATAGCTACTCCGAGGCGCTCCCGTCTACTGCGCCGACACTGAATCAGAGTTTCACGCCGAGGCCCATGAGCAACTGCGCCGTTGCATAAGGACTCATTCCACGTCGTGAAACTTTCACGACGTGGAATGAGTCCTTATGCAACGGCGCAGCGTCACAATCTCTATGGTGGTGGTATTTGCAGTTTAACGTCACTGTGTGGTAACAAAGACCATTAGCGACGCCCTCCTCCTTTATCCAGACTTGGGACTGGCACTGGCAGAGTGCAACCAGTGGCGGAGTTACAATCTCTGTGTTATGTAAATGCGCTTAAAAGTCATTGCCAAGACTTAGAGGTCATGCCCTTGAACAGCAGACGTCCTTTCGGTCTCAGCAATCTCCACCGCGTTACAAAGAGCATAATAAATAAATCTTCCGCCTTGTCATACAACGATCGACTATGCCAGCTTATCTAGCAATTCGACTGACAATAAATAATTAATTTTCCTATCAAAATGTCTTTGGCTATGGATGACACTTGATGTTTGTTACTGACTTGCTGTATAATGGCCATGGTCTTCTTTCTCGCTTGCCAGAGCTTCTTCATGGCAGCAGCGTTTGCAGTAAATGTAGATCTTTTCACCCAATATAATATCTAGTTAGCTTTCTGTATATAGTACTCATTCACCGAACAAGAAACTATGAGAGGGGGTGACAAAATGGGCATCCGGTATCCTATTATTTTTGCTCATCTAACCAATAATCGGCCTCAATGCTGTCAACTTCTGCCCAGCAGTTATAGTAGAGACTGCGATATGTTCGGGATCCATTTGAAGTTTCATTCACGTGTAGGCTTATAAGTTATACCTATATACATATACATATATATTATGTATATAATAATTTTCTCCACACGAAAATAATAATTCTAACTGAGTGCATGTGGCAATACTTGGTTGCCCCTTTTATTGTTTCAGTAGCTATATAGCCTATAATTATGTTAAAGTATTTTATTGCTGAAGTCTGTCTTACCGGTATTTATTTGTATGAAGTTTGTTCTTGCAGAAGCCACGTGTACTTGTAGGCTACTATAGTACTTGAGTCTTAATTATAGCTAGGCCTGCTTGTACTTACGATCCAATTATTTGCACTTTATACCTAAATACTTGTGCTTGCATTTGCATAGTAGGTGCTTTAAATATCGCTGCATGGTTGAAACGGTACCAAAACGTCACTTTGCTGGTTTATTTAGACAAGTTGCGCAGAATATTTCAGGAGATATGCAAAGGAATGGCTAAATAAAGCATCTTAACACATAACGAAATATTTATGTTATAGGCCTCTAGGCCTACAGCAAAGTATCAATGTTTATTGTAGGCCTACTCAATATTATTATTATTTAAAAAACCATATAGACGTGATCTGCATAAGAACGACTTGTGTGCAGTGCCGCTTACAATAATAATTAGCTCATCTACATGTAGGCCTATGCATATAAATCTTGTAGATACTTGTAGTAGGCTATACCTGTTTTATTTAATTTAGCAGTTGAATACTAATCACACTGCAGGCTGTTTACATTAGATAAAATTCTGGCCTTTGAACGTTAAACATCAAACTCAAGTCCACAACCACGAGTCTAAGCAACTATAGGTGACTACGTCGTTGAAGTTTTCAGTGGGTGCCAGTCTCAATCCTCGATAAAGGAGGAGGGGCCGACACTAAATCAGCTACGGCGTCGTTGAACAGACACTGCCATGCAGTTAGGTTAGCTGGTAGTGTCTGGATCGGCCAATGACCTCCCCTCGCCACTTCTCGTTTTCTCGGTATATAGACCCTATATTCATATATTATTATCTGCGGGAGGTAAAACGGTCTGAGCTTCTGCCCGGCATATGCCTGTCGTCGACGACAAGTGGTAAGTCGTATTTTGACCCTTGCGTGTTCTTTACACCCAGACTGCATGTCATCTGCTTACAGGAGTCGGCCGTGCAATGCGAGCGTGCACAGAACGTGCGCCTGTACATACATAGGCTACACACACGCACACACGCACACACACACACACACACACACACACACACACACACACACACACACACACACACGCACACACACATGAAATCGACTGCAGCGTACATGAAATACAGTCATGTCGCAAAGTGACCTGATCTTAGAAGGCGCCTCGCATAAACCCGTCTTTTCATTGTAAGTAGTCTTTAAATCGGCTACAATGCACTGGCCATGTCCGAAATGGTGCATCTGCCGCCGAGCATTCGGTCCGGGACTTGACCTTCACGGCCAGGCTTAGAGGCCTGCCTGCAGTCGCGGACTTGGCCAAACGTTTGGACGGCGGCTGTGGCTAGGCCGTGCATGCCTATGCGGCCTACGAAGAGCACCAGTCGGGCTGTGCGAGTCGACGACATGCGATATACAATGCGTCCAAAGTCGAGGCGCATCGGACGATTTTAAAGAGTGTCGGATTTCTGCGGACTTAGTATCCGACAGACGATTCTAAATCTAACAGATGGTTGTGGTGGTGGCGATAGTAGGCGTTGCTGCTTCATCGGATGGTCGGTCGATGCTAATAACTTTAGTCTTTGGAGATAGTTGAATATATGTTGCATGTGAGAGATTAATGTTGGTGCATAACCTCAGCATGTTAGATGCTTGGTTTCTGGCATTTAGGCGTCGTAATTTTTGTTCAAAATTTGAACCGAAAACTGAGTGTTGTTAGACAATTAAGTTAGTCTACATGGACCAATGGGGTATGTAGTGTGTTCGTAAGATGTAGGCCTACATGCAGTTTCAAGAAAATAACCTAAGTTAGCTAATTAGGCTACAGTAAAATGGAGAAATCTAGCCTATCATACAGTAGCCATTTTTATCATTTAGGTGGCGAAGTTTCTAATTCAAGGTTGGAAACATTAAATGTTGATAGGTCAAGGGCAATTCATGTCAAATGAGCAATGTTTTTAACAATGCAGAGAATCCAGAATGATTTTAATAGGTCACTTAAGATTCAAATGTCATGGCGTTGCCCTATATGGCAAAAGCGCCATGGCGTTGCATATTAATGCAGAAAATTAATGTGTTTAGTTTCGGTACAGACATAATGTGCACCGTTAGGGATGTTGTTAGCGTTCAGATTAATATGCAAGTGATGCCAGCAAACTCACTCCGGATCAAGAGCAGTGGAGGATTGTATCTGACCGTTTCGTTGCTATAGGGTGAGATTCAATTCCTCCAACTACTCTTGTCTCGGTCTTCGTCTGTTGCTAAGGATGGCGGAAAGTCTGTAGGCCTACAGCTTCTATTCCTTTTAAGTAGGCCTAATTAGATTCCTTAAGCTAAAATTAGAATAAAATTCTGAGAGAATGAAAAAATCGAAACAGCCTAATAAACGAGCGGGGTGGGCGACGTACGATATTATATCGATATATTCAATTATGATTTTAATCAGTTGTTTATTAAAAGATATATTATGTTGTATTTAGAAAGAAGTCATTTACATTGTAGAGTTTCCCTGCCGCAGGGTCCATAAAAGTCGCCGGGCCCCTGAGCAGTCACCCTCTCGGCGGGATACGTACCTACATACATACATACATACATACATACATACATACATACATACATACATACATACATACATACATACATACATACATACATACATACATATACATACATACAAACATACATACATACATACATACATACATACATACATACATACATACATACGTTTACATACATACATACATACATACATACGTTTACATACATACATACATACATACATACATACATACATACATACATACATACATACATACATACATACATACATACATACATACATGCATACATACATACATACATACATACATACATACATACATACATACATTCTTTCTTACCTAATTACGTTCTCCTATCGGTGTATTGATAGGCCTATAATTCTGTGTATAGGTGATGGAAGGAATCAATCAATTATAAAAGAGACGCTTTCACCGAACTAACGAACACAATTAACTTTCCAAGAAGTTACTTGGTGTAGACTAGCCAGCTGTCTATTAAAATCAGAACCATCTTATTTGATTCTAACGAAGTACAAGTCAAGCAAGTAGCCTTTATTTGCATCTGACATTGTATACAACGATTCATACTTTTAAAATAATCTTTAGCAATTAGCCTAACTATAGCAGACTATATTATTAAAGTCACTAAATGCAACTAAAGATACAACAGTAAACAAATATGCTTTAAATAATTTAATTGGACTTAACAAAAGTAGCATCAAAGGATATCCTCTGTTGCGAATTAACCTATACATGTACGCCTACTTGTCTTCGCTAAGAGGTGGCAAGCTGATGAATGCAGTGACCAGAGAACAGTGATTTCCGGAAGAGCTTCCTGTTTGCTCGCCCAATCAGTTCTTCTGCAGTGTGAATCTTCTCACTAGTTGCCATCTGTCTAACAGTACCGGGTATACGAGTCTTTTTCGTGGCTGGGCATTATGGCGCGTAGGCCTAATAGGCATATCATAATATGACGTGAGAAATCTGTCATTGGCCTACATGATTTTTTAATAATTATTAACAATAGTTTGAAACATTAGGCCTATCGTAGTATCGCCTATGACCTCCAGCTTCGAGAAATGTAGATCTTGCTTTCTCAACTGGTTCATCGTTAGTTTATTGTAGACTAAGGATGTTTGTTAATATTATGTCTTGAAAAGAAACGTTAGCCCATTAGACTGTAGGACGATTTCAGACAGCTTGACAGTCTCCAGATGATCATAAGACCTACTGGGTAAAATCAGACAACAGGACGATAAAACCTGGCCGCCCTGAAAATATTTTGGATTTTTTAATTTGAGTTGTTGAGTTTAGGAGCCCACAGCTTAATATCGTCACATTCTTCATGGAGCTACCAATTTCAGTAGTCCATAGGCCTAGGCCTAGATCTAATTAGTCATCAACATATTGACACAGGTACGTAGGCTAGTTGTGGTCACATAAGGTGCAGTAATGAATGTGAAAAAGCACTGACCACAACTCATAGGCCTATAGGCCTACCCTTTTAAGCCTACAATAGGGCAACTGGTAAGCTTAACCAGTTTGCAGTTCAATTTCACAGGTTAGCATAATTATACTTTCGATGGCTTAATCAGAAGTTGGCTATCCAGTTAAGTAGCTTAAGATGTTTGGAGGAATGTTGGGAACTTTCAATTTATGGAGAACGAAGTGGTCGAGAGTCTAAAACCTTCTAAAAATCAATAAGAACACAACTAACGCATAGGTAGCCTAGCTTTCATGAAAAAATTATTTTGTGTGTATTGGATAGACAGGAGCACACGTAGGCCTACACGCAGTGCATCTAGTAGGACGAAAAGCGAAACGACAAGATAAAACATGTTGAGGATCAAAATAGCTGAGAAATTTTTTCTGTTTTTCCTCATCAAGACCTGCAAAGTGTGAATTGAAATGAGCGAAATTTTACAGCACCCCAAATCTTCTAATTCACTTCGAAGCGCAGCATCAGTGTGTTTTGTTAATCAATCCCAGAAAATTGGGTTAGATCTCCAACCCCACAACCCCGCCCCCGTTGTAAACTCTTAAATGAACCATCTCTTCTAAGAGGCGGACGAAGAACTGCCGAAGCAGCCTGCTTTTCTTCCAGCCGCAGCTAAGCCCTAGCCTACTAGCCACATATGTATATCTCCGACTGTACTTAGCCCGCTCGTTAGCCAGGCTGGGTCGCGATGAGTTATGAACGCTCTTAACCGAGTCCATACCCGCCCTCTGGTCTATAGGCGTGTCGTGTGAGACAACTGTGCTGTCTATAGACTATTATAGAGGACGGGTTGAAAACGGACGGGTTGAGGTGGGTAAGGCGAGCGGTGGGAGTCGTTTAGTTCTGCAGGACTGTGTTCGATGGAAGTCGATCACATGAGGCGTCGAGGACTTTGAGACAATTGTTCTAGCGGACATTTGGCAGACGATCATCCGAAAAAGCCATACGCATCAATACCTTGTTGATTTATCGTTCAAGTAACGGACTAACCCCATGAAGTGGTGGTGGTGGAGGTGGTGGTGGTGGGCTATCTCTGCAAGAAAGACCTTAATACCAGAACTCAATAGCTTTTACAACCATTGCGGCACATGACTGGTTAGATACTGTGACACACCCACCGCATGACCCGCGCAGTCGTCGTCATCACCATTGTCGTCGTCGTCGTCATTGTCATCATCTGTCCCTGCAGTAAAACCACATTTAACAGCAGTGAGTGCCAGCAAATGATCTCTAACATCGCCAGTCCCAAGCTTTCCTTATAGTGCATAGTCTTGTTATTTAGATCATTCGCTTTTTGTATTCTGCAGTTCATACCTGGAAACTACCTTCGTCTTTCCAAATTTTATTATTTCTCTATTCCAATTTCTTACATCAACGAAACCTTATAGAAGATTTCAAATTTTCGACCCATAGGCCTACGGTAGCCGCCTACCATGTCACTGGTTATCTGTGTAGGCCTATACTTAGTATCTGAATTGAACCGCGGTGCTGAAATTAACCCAACATCCTGAATTCCTGATCATTCAAGCACCGCATTTTTTAATTTCTCGCATTTGCTACAGCGCCATTTCAAGCTCTATACTCAGAGTTGCTACCAACTACAGTGTGGACACTGAATCGGAGTTTCACGTCGAAGCTCACGAGCAGTTGCAAGTGAAGGACTTGCTAAGGGTCGCCAGGGGAGGCTTGAGGTGGATTCGAACCTGGAAGCATCCAGTTCCATATGGCACCGAACCAACCACTGCACCACCGTGTCGCTTATGAAGCTATTGATATCTTGTGAGGCAGCTTTCAAATAGCTGCGATGTATTTCGACAACGCACGCTAATTACAAAAGATACATCTTGAAAACAGTCGATCTGGTCTTGGGGCGGAAGTAGGGAGGACCTGCACAGTGCACATAGTATCTCAATCGCCTCAACACATCCCTAACACAACATTTGTTGCCATGAAAATCATGGATGCAAACTTATCGGGCACCATGCTTCGAGCATGTAGACTTTACAGCAGCATTGGCCAACATTCTTCTAACAGTTTACCCGTAAAGTGAGTGTCAACTGCGCTTATAGTAGAAGACTGGCCGTTTTGTGGCTCACATTGATTCAACGACAGTAACATTTAACGCCAACTGTCTACTTTGTAAAATGGAAGCGACTGTCTTACACTATCAAAAGGTTACTTACTTACTTACAACATCTCTTGCATGCCATCCAATGCATTTACACGTTATTCATTCATTCCGAAAACTTAGATAGCGCCCCTTCAAGAAGCCTACTCAGAGGCGCTCCCAGTCCAACCACAGCTAAAAAGATAGTCTTGAGCAACTTGTAGAAAGCAGGCAAATTATTCCGAGGTAGTAAGCGTAGTGCAAGCGGAAGCCCATTCCATGTGGACGGGCCAACAACCGAGAAGGCTCGTTATATAGAAGAGGTCATTGTTCACAACTGATCTGAAATCACACTGATAGCGTTAGATCAGGTTCCCTGTCTGTGGCCTAGGCTGGAGAGATCTACAAGTTCAAGTTACCGCATAACTATCACTTATTGTACGGAGGATGAAGACACGTTTCGACGACCTGCATTCTCGGTTGCTGGTCCCAGATGTTGGCATAGCTTTCCACCGGACATCAGATTGGCCGCCTCAGTGGACTCTTTTAAAACAAAGTTTAAAACTTATCTCTTTGCTAAGGCGTATCCCGCAGTCAGCCGCTTGTGAGGTGCCCTTGTAGCAGCATGGCCACGTTATGGCGCCACATAAATTCGCGCTTCTGAAAGGCTCTTGCTGCGAGAAGCGCTTTATAAATGGTCAGATAAGATAAGATAAATTGTCGTTATTATTATCATCATTATTATCATCATGGTCTGAGGTACTGCACAATTACTGCCCTTCCATCCCAAGATTCCACCCCAAGCCATAGCTGAATTACGACTACTACACAACAGGTAGGTGACAAGGTACCTTAACTGCAATTCCAGAGGTGCCCATCTACAGCCTTATATTAATCGTCTATGCTAATGACTAATGCTGGACCGATAATTATTATTCCTCCTATTAAAATGTACGAAAAAGGTCGTCAACGTCTCTGGCGGTAGTAAATATTATAAAACATTTGGATCATATGTACGGCACGTTACAACCCATAGGTCATTATTATTATTATTATTATATATACATCATTTTAAGAACCCTTAACCATATTATTAGGACCAGCTAAATCATAACAAGGTGGGTAATCGTGCCAAAGCAGCCAACGCATTCACTTAACCGAAAGGCAGGCCTGCCACATGAAATTTATATACAAGGCAGTCTTACCGACAGCAAAAAGACGAGAAGATTACTTCAGTATTTCTTCACACAATCTGGTTACATACAGTAAACAAGAATAATATACAAAAGAAGACTTATTTTACAATCGATCAAAATTGTCCAAACAGATTCTGCTCTCCGCAAAATCCGCACGGCTCGCTCGGTCGGTCATCGTAAACTACACTGCAGCCCAATAAAAATGAATCGACATAATTTACTTCTATCATCAAAATTACTGATAATGGAACGTATGCTTCTATTGGACCACCGTGCATGTTTAAAATTCACAGAGCTCTGGTAATATACAGCGCTGACAGGGTTACCGAGTACAGCACACTCCAATCTACTCTCAATTAGAGTAACCAACCAGTTCAACTGGTTATTTCAAGTGCATGGGTTTGCTGAAACCCAAACTGTTAATGCAAACCATGTGGGTTAAGTACTAACAACCAACCATTCAAACTCAAACTGGTTTAAATGAGCTAACTTGTTAAAAGCAAGCCACTGAATCAAAAATTGTATCCTACAATGTGCAGCTCCTAACAAAACTAGGTTTAAAAAAATAACAGACAAAATCGGCAACTCTTAAAAATACTGAAAAATGAACTTGATGGATAAACTTTTTAAAGCCAATCACTTCAGGAGACTGTCAAATAAAATCATCAATGAATAAAAACCCTGATGCAAGAACTTGAAAACAAAAAAGGTTAGACCTTTCAAGTGAAATTTATATAATGATTAGACAACACCGCTACATGCAAATACCAAGACAATGGTACCTAACAAGCCCAAATACCAAGACAATGGTACCTAAAAAGTCCGTGCTCAGTGCATTGGACTTTTCTTTCTCTTGCCTACCGAATGCCTTGTGAAAGGAAAATCCTTTAGATCTCAACACGATAAAAAACACTATGCCTCAAGCACCTATCACACGGGCAACAATTGGTCCAAAAGAGAATTCAGATATATCTAGTAGTTTAGCTTGATAAGAATTGTCTACCCTTACAACCCTGTCTTCCATCAGATGGAAAAGTACATGGAAAACGAACGTGTCACTCGGCCAAGTTGGAAATGTCACAAACATTCAGTCTAAAAAGTAACGGGAAGTTACTTACGAATTGGTCAAGGTCTAACCTTTTAAGTTCAACGAAATGCGAGAATTTTAAGGTGGCTTTTAAACACTGCAGGAGAAATTTTGCTCGAAAATGCTTAAAATGCTGCACTGATAACAACTTTGACTAACAAACTCAAACTACAAAGAAGTTGCTTTCACAAGCTAATCAGATGCCAAAGTTACAGAACAGTGAACACCCATCAAAACACATTTCAAAATAGCTTCTGGTAACTGACGTGACCTGGTTATGATGAGAATATTTTTATGTCCCCTTTCTTACATCTCGACATTAGTCCTCAACTCATCCCTGATGGCCTACTTAGTTTGTCGGTCCTGCCCCTCAGCTGTACACCAGATGTCACCAGTTGCATAACACCAGTCACCTCAGTATGGGATGGTCCTCGGCTGGAAAGATATTCCAGCTGAAGCCCAGACCAGACTAGGACTGCACCAGCCAATAACTGCACACATTCCCTTACAAGCAGTACAGCTTGAAGACAATTTCACATGATGTAGCGGAATGTGAACCCAGAATACAGAGGCTGTAGGTCAAACACCAAAGCATTCTATGGTTACGCAACCCACATTACGCAACATAGCACCTTAAATAGGCTGAACCCAGACACTGTTGTTCATAGGTGTTACTGCAAGAGGAAATAAGCAGACCAACCTAACCGTCTGCCACCATGGGGCCTGATGATGATGATGATGATGATGATGCTAGCTTTCTAAGACTTTCTAAGACCATAATTCAGAAAATTAGAGCAAGATCAGGGTTTCAAGCAGACTACAGCAGTTCAGACTTAGCACACATTCTTAAGTGAAACGTCAACCTTAAAGGTCACATCAGCTGCAACTGCTGACACATAAGCCAACACATCAGCCATAGCAAAGTCACGATCTAGACCTCTGCCTATAAAAATCTAAGGTCACCAAAACTAGCTTCAGTGTAAATAGTCAAAAACAAATGTCACATGTGATTGATGAACTTCTGCACCACAACATAACATGTTGAGTCACGATCTTTCATAAATTGCCAAAATAAACAACTTCATTACGGTTTGTCGAAAATGGCAAGATTTGTGAAGACACCAACTCAGAAACCTGTGGGTGCCCGTTGAGCCGCTACATGCATATACCTTGATGTACCAATTTTCCCAGAATTCTCAAAGCTAACTTGACCCATTGGCCGTACCGTACCATCAGTCTGATCACAATGATACCACTAGCCAATATCATCAGAGATCACTGAACAGGAAATTCACCAAATCTTCAAAAACGTGGTGTCTGCTATTGCGGATATATTATTATCATCGAGATAAATAGAAACCATTATATTATTTATCGGTTTGATGCATTTTTTCATAAATAAATTTTATTATTATGCAGGATGCTGGCGCGGACTTCTATGAAACTTGAAGGGACGATGGTTCGAAGTTGAAACACAATGGAATGGATTTCATCAGCCTCACAGAAATGTTGCAGCTACAACCTAATTCACAGAGTTTACAATTTTGCAAGTCAGTTGACGGCAATTGATTCGTTTAGGGAATGCACAAGACTGAAGAACTTGTTCACAAAAAGGGTAAATTTAAGATCACAATGTACTGGATTATGTTATGCAAGTACCAACCTTATGCAAGTACTCATTGTAACTAGCATACTCTCACCAAAACGCAAGGCATCCTACACAGGCCATCAGCAATTCGCAAGTTATATTGTGTATATATAAACATCCATAACATGCCTTTTAAGAACCCTAAAAGTTCCTTTAAGGGGATTACTAATCTCTTAATTAATTACATCCATGAGGTCATGCCAGCCACATCATTGTCAAGATCCTAGTGCTACGATGATGTTCAACGCAGGGTCTGAACCTCCTGCACCGTCCACATTACGACCAGCACTCGACCATAAAACTTCATCTTCCTCTCATTCAAATTCCATAATAATCTTGAATTCAAAGCAATTTCAACATACCTTTATAAATTTACTAAAGATATTTAAGACCAATTTCCTAAGCAACTCAACTAAAAATTTTCCAAAATTACTGCATATATATATATGTATACATAATTATATATAAACATATGCATACATAAATATAATAGACAATGACCCTGAAGAGTCATGAAATTTTAATCTGCAGCTATAGCTATACAGAACAGTCCTGCAGGATTGCATAAATTTAACCTACTTTACTTTAGAATTTCTTACAACTAAAATCTGCTTCAGTAACATACCAGCAGCAAGAAAACCTCATTGAGTACAATTACCTGGTGAAACTCGGACTTATACACTAAAATAGTCGTTAGTAAGCAAGAGAAATTTTAACACATCAGTTAAATGAATTTGCCTCTAACAGCATTTCTTTCAAAGACAAGTATTAACCACGTTCCTTTAACCCTATGTGGTTAAGGTGTGTGATGATGGTGAAATGAAATCAGAAAGTTTGACTATAACACAATGCTTGAAGGTTTGGTGAAGTTCAAAGAATCTCCAAGCAAGAACATAATTTTGTCAACTAGTAGACCTTCTCAAACAACAAAACCAAACAAAAGTAACAGACTTCAGAAAAACTTCGCATTTACAAATTTACACAGTTATGATACAATCCACAGCACATGAGCTTTTCTCTGTACAACGCAAAATATTCACAGTTCCATTGGCAAAATTCAGATATTTAATTTGAAACGAAAAATGGAAACGACAAAATGATCAAAAGAGAATTCATGATGCCCTCCATCGTATCTGAAAATTACCCCCATATCACAATATCGTTTTGTCAATAATACAGATAAAATTATCTTCCAAATTAAATATTTAATTAATGAGAAGGTTTTCAATTTAAGTGGAATCTCAACAAATTAATGGGGCAGCAGATATGTCAGTCTTCAATAACAAACTATAATGAAATACCTTTCCATTACAATTGTCAATATCTACAATATATATCATGATGAACACACACACACACACATGCACATTGCACACCACACTACAGCAATACGGTACTTGAAACATCATTTTGCAACAGCTTTTGAAAATTCATTGATCACTCCAATTCACTCCCTGCCAAAAAACTTTTTGAGAACTCCCTGAATTTGTGTCAATGCCGACGATGAAATAGTTTTCAACAAGCATCACGGTATTCCTAAGACGAACAGGATGCGCTCATAAAATATCTCCCATTCGGAAACAATCGAAACATACAGCAACAAGACAATGCATCCAAACAATGCCGGCAGACCCCAAAAATGATCCCCAAAAGCACGCAACATACTGAACAACACCGGGTCTTTGAGATAAATCGCTAAAATTCAAGGGATCATTTGAAGTACAACACATCCTTAAACTAAATCCTGACTTGTCAAGTCTCATAAGTTCAACAATGCACTGAATTTGAACAAGTAATTCACATTTTGTGACCGAATCTCAAAACCAACAGTAATTGAACTTTTCTCTGTGCAGCAAAGAGCATGCATTCAAGACAGCCATGACCAGCAACTTTAAATTAAATAATCGGATCATACACAATTAGATTCTTTTTTGAAGAACTACATACTTCCATGAGAGCTTGCTGTAGCAGCATGCACCTTTCCTCGTCTTCTTCATGCAACCAAACAATTCTAAAATATTCCTCTAAACCATGGAATATCGGATGTCAAAATGTGTGTATTAAAGAAACTGTCTAGAAAGCAAATGGAAAACATGCCATTACAGTTGGAATTCATCAACTCCAAAACAACAATATAAAAAAAATTTGCACCAGCCTAAAAAGTGTAAAAAATGTAAAGTTATCATAAAACTTGTGCCTCTTTATCAGAAAAGATGACATGAGAGCAGTCCAAAAATAAATGTATATTTAGCTATTACGTCATCTGAAACCCACCCTCTCATGCTCATCTACTTAAAATAGCAAAATTAACATGTAAAATATAATGACACCAAGAGAGAGCCCTTACCAAGTTGCACTAATAATATGCCAGCTTAAAACATTCCCATTTGCATCTGCTTTCTTGGTCTGGCAAAGTAATATGGAGGTGGTCAAACAGGCGCACATGATAAACTTTGTCAGAAATGCATTCTGAGTGTTTTCCACATGTTAACATTCACTGATTCTAAACCGATTCTAATGAAGAAGCAAAACCAAACTAACATAAGAAAAGCACACTATGGTCAACAACTCCACAGTAATATACCAGATTTTCACAGCTGGATAGAGAGTTATAAATTGCAATGGCACGTCAAGTGGTCTACATTATTTTTCTTCAGCCATTGTTTAAAATTTCGACCTAGCAACCAACCAAGAACAGGCCTCTGCTATCTTTACATTGCACAAGCATCTACAGGTTGACTACTACTAAACAAATCAGATGCTATGCATCCCATGAATCCAGCAACCAATCTCAAGTGTTCTGAACCTGCTACGTCCAGTCTGTCCTCGGGTAACAACCACGCAACTGCAATACAGCCTGCGGGTGAAGTAACACTGAAAAACCACGGCAGCTGACAAAACTGCACAGCAATGTCGGTTGCTCATCAGAAGACAGATATACGTTGTTGTTGCAGGGAGAATCAATTGGAACTAATCAGCTAATCAAGTCACACTTTGGTGCCCAACAGAATCATAACAAATGAACGACGACTGCTAACTACAAGAGTTTGATTATACTGTACAACGAGGTTTCAAGTAAGACAATGTAAAACGAACCAATCCTTTGGCATGATGACCATCTGCACCCAACATCATCATCAAAGCACAATCAACAGTCCACAAGTATCGTTATAGAAACATTCCATCGGCAATTAAATTAAATAATTCTCTCTCTTGCAATCATTTTTAACTTGACGAGACCCACAGTCAGTTTTTCACCATAAAGCATCTGGATCAAAGAGAACGACATCCCAATCACGTCAATTGTGAACTGTATCAAGTCATAAAAATGTAAAAGTAACTTTTCATTTAATCGTATATACAAAATCCGCTCAAGTCGGACAAACGGTCATTTATTTTGGTAGTTCCTCCCCAACGTGGCATTTGTAGCCTCCATCCTCACACAGTTCCGGTGCTTTAGCCTGGGTTGTTTGAGACACAGGGAGGTTCTACTATGAATAAGCTGAACACATTTCTGTCAGCGACAGTCCACGTGGCATTTCCACAAGGCATCTCCTCCAGGCACTTGATACTTCCCTAGGCTTACCCAAGAGGCACTTCCTCAAGGCTCTTGCGCTCGGCTTCATTCTCGGCACTTCCTCCAAGCATTCAGTTCTCAGCGTCAACATCGATGCAGATTATTCGACTGCAGAACATCACTGGCTGCCGTCTTCTTCCTCCGAGCTGTGACTGAGCGAGCAATAAATGCTCCCTGTCATCAGGGCAGAGTAGCAGCAGCACGCCAGGCACACGACGTAAGGTCTGTTCGACATTGAGCCCAAAGATAGCAGCGGATTCATAGAGACGGTCTTTTCATTTTCGATCGAGAAAATGCGAAAAAGAGTTTGCCACTGAGAACTGCATCGGCTCCCCATGTTCGTTCGGTCTCGACAGAGATGCACTCGGCATTTCGGAATTTTTACCACTTGGACTGAACGAGAGTTGTCGCATTGACGACCCGTCCGGACACAATTGAGATGGGCCAACAGACGTGTTTGGTTGAAGCCCCACAGACGACCCCGCTGTCCTTGGAACCGGTCCGCCGCCACCGGTCCCTCCACTGCCAGCATCAGCGGAATGCGTTAATACTTTGTTCATGTAGTGGGGCGGGAGGTGGTGGGGCGATGGGGAGCAGTTGCTGACGGGGCGTGGACTAGACGTAGAAAGTGGCGATGCAGAAGGCAGTGAACACATGACTGACGATGGGTCTGCCATCTGCTGCTGTTGGAGACCCTGGGGCCCTCCCATCATCTCCTGCTGGGACATTGGGTAGCCCATGAGTGAGGGGCGTGGCTGGCGGTGAATCTGGTGGTTCATCAGCGATGGGTGGATATGTCGAGTCGGTTGGGAGAATGGCATTCGACCAACCATGCGGTTGGCCATATAGTCCTGCGTCATTGTGGAGCCTGGCATTGAGAAGCCCATGTGAGGCTGAGAAGGCGTCATTGATGGCCCAGTCGGGTAGCCATCATAGCCCTGGGGAATCATATGCTGCTGCTGCATCTGCTGATGTTGTTGTTGTTGTTGCTGCTGCTGCTGGTACTCGAGAAGCTGTGACTGCTGCATCATGTTACCATGGTCCCCGTTAGGCATCATCTTCATCTGAGGTGGCATCATCTGCCGTCCTGGCCCCATGGTTAGCCCTGCCTGCTGCATCGGGAAATTCGTCATTGACGCCATAGGATTCCTCATAGGTCCGTCCAGCATGGCCATTGACTGCGCTCCTGAAGTCGGCATCATATGCATCTGCTGCTGATGCTGCTTCATGGCATCCTGCTGACGCACCTAAAACAAAATGTCATCATTTCAGCAGGAGCAAAGCAGACCAAAGATGGTTTCTAACGAATACAGCATATTCAAGACAAACAATACACACAAAGATTGGACTCAAATGCACATCACAGCATCAAACTTGATCTGACTGAAAATAAAGGTCTTACATGCTGTGCTGTGAAAGAAAATAAAACTCCAGGAAAAGTTGACTTTGAACAGCTGAAGCAAAATTATTGTTTATATTTGATTAAATTCTTCTATCAGCGAATCACCTCAGGCATGATATACCATGTTCCTGATATTTAACCTCCAATGAATATACAAGGCAATCCAACAACCAGATAGTCAAAATGGAAATCTAATCTTAGACAATAGACAGGGCACATCATAACAATAGATGGCAAACTGAAAACATATCTCTAGTAAGGCCAATTTCAAACATCAGTCCAATAAAACAGTAGAATGCTTTTAAAAGCAGTAAAAACTCAGGAAAAAAGTTGAATGGCAAACAGATTAGCAATCACATGGCCAATGTTACAGCACATAAACTGATGAGGCAGCAGTGATTTTCATCACTATTCTCCAAAAGATTGCAATTCTTTTCTACTAAAATGTCACTTTAAGCATTTAAGTTTTCTATGCATTGCAATAACAGCAAAGATACATGGTGCAACAAAACAACAGCAAAAGTCATAAATTAAGATAATACATAATCAAAAGAGCAATTAAACCAGATTAGAGAAAATATTCTGTGATATAGAATAGAAAATGTACTGAAGCAAGTACCTTTTTGATAAATTCCCCCATAAGTCGTGGATTTGCTTTAAGGAAGGCAACTAACTTCTGCTTGTCCTCAGTGGCTGTCAATCGTTCGATTGACGTCTGGCCACCACCGCCGGGGACTGACGACTTCATTCCCTCAATCACTGGTTCCGTCTTTCCATGAAAACCTGGAATATGGCAGAAAGGATCCTGCGGAGCAAACTGTCCGACATCACGAGGCTGTCCCCAACCACCATCTACCACCTGATTGCACGGTGGAGCCGAGGGCAAAAATTCGGAGTGTGGCTGCGAAGCATACGGATGCATTCCAACCTGAATGTCACCCGAGTGGAACATGGCCTCATTGCTCAACATTGGTGGTGACTTTCCTGTCTTTCCATTGCCCACAAGGGAAGCGCCGTAAGCTGGAAGTGGTGGCATTGTTCGGATTGGCTCGAGACTGCTAGGAGGAGGGGGGCCAACCTGACCAATATCCTCGGCACGATGCATAAGGGCAACTCGTCGCCTCATCATCATTTGCTGCTGCAGACGCTCCTTCTGGCGCTGCTTCTCCAGGTTCTGCTTGATGTTCTGGCAGAACGGCACAAGACAGCGCTTCTCACGGCAGCCCTTCGCATGGTAGCAGCAAAGCGTGAACAGCTGTTTACACGCGGCGCAACCACTGCGGTTCCGTCGTCGACATTCCTTCGGATGGATAGCAAGCGCTTTGCGCATGTTTCGGCAGCTTGAGAGTGTGCAGTTGGCGTCACGACATATGCACGAATGCTCGAGAACTTGTACGTAAGTCTGAATTTTCTGACGTCGAGCCTCTTGAGGATTCTGTGGCTTCGAGTCGCCCTGGCCACCATCGTCAAGGTCAAGGCCAAGCTTCGTCATTCGATGCGGATGCTGGAGCTTACGGAAGCAGGCAACACACAGGTCAAAGTCCTAGAAAGCAAACAGATCACAATATCATCAACTTCATCAGTACCTGACAACAGTGCAGGGCCATTCATCTGGAATGAACTACCCTTGAAACTACACTTATTATATCTGATCAATCAAACTTTTGTTTCATAAATCTCTCAAGTCTTTTTCTCTTGTCGTGGCTGGGTTGGGAGCACCTTTGAGTAGCTTTCTTGATGGGGCACTATATTAGTCCATTAAACGAATGAATAAATGAATGAACTGAATCGAGGGACATGACTGTAGTCTAGGTAACAGGTCAGGATGATCTCACATACAATTCTTATTCATATTTAGTGGCATATCATGATCAAAATTGCAATTTACTTTCCCATCATATATGTGACGGCGGGGCTCAAAATCCATCATGTCGCTTCCTATATATTGCACCAGAGCTGAAATAGGCGTGACAGGTAAAAAATATAGAATATCGTTCCATTCTGTAGTTGCCCGTGAACCTGCCATTAACTTACAAAGTAGTAACCCGATACTATGCCATATGCATTATTTGATACAGAATATATAAATTTATTGCCAGCAAATTTACAGAATAATAAGGGCTGCTGAGAGCTTTGGTGACACAACATTCAGCAACTTTTTGTTCAGTTTTTGCACTCTATAGTACTGACGAAAGAATCAAACAAGTATAAATCTCGTTAGAAAAAGTTTCTTGATTCTGTAAAATTATTTTGAAGTAGATTAATTGCATAATGACTTAATAAAAAGGTCAGAAACCGACTTTGATTTAAAAAGGTGGCTCTCAAGATACACAAACACATTGTCCGAGTTATTTCGTGTATTTACATGTTCTCATTATGAGGCCACACTTACTTACGTATATGTAAAAAAATACTCTAAAAATACTCTAAAAATGCACGGAAAATCCATTCGTCATCAGCAAAGTATTTTCCAGCTAAAACTGACCTCGCAAGTGAGACAGTGGTAGCGTGTTTCAACGCTGGCTTTGCAGTTGTTACACGTGTAGATGAAGTTGTCCTTCGCCTGCATGTGCAGCTCGTGCAGTAGCGCCGTTGATGAGAATTTGGCGCGCCGTAGCGATGAGAACTCGAGGTGTTTGTCGCGTGCCATCGTGAGCAGAGGATCGCGACCGTCCATCAGTTCGTTGCTCATCAGTGGATCGGGATCCTTGATGTCCGGCAGATCCGTTTCTGGTGGCTTCGGCTGAAGGCGGATGACGAAGAATACCTGCAGTGCAGAAGAATGCCTCAGAATGTAAATCAGACTCTAAATGAACTACGCCACTGGTTGCACTCTACCAGTGCCAGTCCCAAGCCTGGATAAAGGAGGAGGGCGTCGCTAATGGTCTTTGTTACCACACAGTGACGTTAAACTGCAAATACGACGACGACTCTAAATGCTAGCAATGTAAAATTTTCTAAACAATGAAGGCTTCATATTCACATAACTGTATGTATACACAGCTTTGATTTCATTTTTGGCTCTTATAGTCGCAGATTGATGCTGTTAAGCTGGCATGATGCGGAACCACCTATGCACAGTTATTGGTTTCTGAAGACATCACGAGACAACACCGTGGCCAAAAGAGTCATAATAACCTATAATAGTGTCTGATTTATAAAAGCCTCGGTGCGTTTAGAAGGTTCTTGTGTAAGCACACTTTCACTGTAACCTACTATCAGATTAGTCCAATTACTCAGACGGGTGATACTGTCGTCCAATTATGTGCAAATCTATTATAACTTAGCACCAAATACTTTCTACTTCTGGCCATACTAATGTCTACTGTATCAAGGCGTTACTTCAAAGTGTGGAAGTACCTGAATTGAATTGTCGAGGGTACACAGCGGTTATAACTTTGGTTGAGATGGCAGCTAAGCATCTCCTGGTGTTAATTAGACTGGCAGAAAGAGGCAAGGACACAAGCACCATAATTCACCAGCAACTACATGTAGGTGTTGGGAGTATAGATATGTGTAGCAGCTGTAGCTAGATATAATTATATTAAGTTCACTTTGAAATGGATATGTACTGCTCCCTGCAAAGCTTAAGGCAGTTTGAACAGCTGATACAAACTGCAAAACAACAAGATTCTGTAGCACATGCTAAAAAACTTGTATTATGTATTATATCAAGAAACTATGACTTTACACTCCACTCTATGCTACACTTTTACACTTGTTTCTGCCATGGTGGTGATATGGGCCATTCAATGAAGCACAAACTCCAATGGCACTAAAGTCACAGAGCGCAACAATTTGGCACTATCTTGTTTCCAACTTTTCCATGTCTTGTATGTGCCCTTGTCATAGCGTCCCTTCGAGCTCACTACTCAGAGGCGCTCCCGACTGCAGAGTGGACACTGCATCGGAGTTTCACGCCGAAGCGCTGAGCAATTGCGAGTGAAGGACTTGCCCAAGGTCCCTACGCGGCGACTTGAGGTGGATTCGAACCTCGAACCTTCCGGCTTCAAGGCAACGACGCCACCACTACACCACCGGGCCCCACACTTGTGCATATATCTAAATACAATCGCACTTACCTCCTTGTGCTTATCCATGCTTGCAAGAATCTTGTCTGAAAGGTCGCTGCTGCCTTGTATGAGGCTCGACTTGCTGCGTCGCGATGACAGAGCTTTCTTAGTCTTAGGATTCTTCTTCTTCGACTTCCCGCTCTTCTGGTCTTTCTTCTTTCCAGCAACCGTCTGCAACTGCAACCAATCAATCCTCAGTCAGTTAAATTGAATCAATAAATCAATCAATTAATGACGTGCAATCAAGTGCTGAATAAATCAATCAGTGAATTTAAGCAATTTTAAAAAATCATTTAATACATCAATTTAATAAAACAGAAGAAACTTTTAGTTGCTGCACGCATCTAAACAGGAGTGCATTTTTAGACACTTAAGAATCTTCTTACCGATTTATTTGCTCAAGAAAACTAAACTAAAATTATAATAGTAGAAAAGTGGTTAAGGCATATGCAGGTAATTTTTATGATGAAAACCTAAGTATCCTAATACCTAAAGTCCTTTGCTACAATAACTAGACCTAAATTTGTAAAAAGCCAGCCGAGTCTAAGCGGGTCTTTTAGACCTTTGTCGGCTGACTCATTGACCTGCACTAATGTTAAGCTAATAAAAATTCTTGTTGAATTTTTAAAAAAAATGTATGTTACTGTTATGTGAACGTTGATGTGACATGAAAGTCAATAAACAATAATAATAATAAACATATATAAAACAAATGAACCGCAATGACATCAGACCTGCCTTCAAACCAGATCTTTAAGGACTGGTATCTTTACAAATCAGACACAATGTCTAGCAAGCTGCAACACAAAGCTAAGCATATACTCATTCTTACACAACCAATTCATCCATTGACCGGTGAGTGACCAATGACTACAATCAAATGTTCTAACTGACCTCGGCCACGTTCCCATCAACGGCTTCTCCATCGTCCGTGTCTGCAGCTGCTTCTTCTTCCTCCCTTTGGCGCTTTTCCATTTCCTCCTGATTCAGCTCTTTGATATTCTCTTCAAGGATGTTAGGCCAGAAGTCACCCTCAAAGTAAGGCAGCTCTGTGACACTCTGGATCTCATTATCTAGTGCATCCTTCAAAATGTCCTATCATCAAAGCAACCAAATTGGTTAATAACATTCTACTATTGCAAAATGCAAGTAATGTAAAACCTATTAATTATAAAAAGCAACATAATCCAACATCATTCATAGAAAATCCAACTCTAAAATGCTATGTTCAAATATAATCTCACATCATGAATGCCAATTGCATGGTGAAAAATTCACAACTTTTAAGACAGTGGTTCTGAAATTATTCTACAGTATGGACCAGCAATAATTTGATGTTGCTTGCAAAACACTAGTAGTAAGAGCAGAATCACAAGCTCAGGTATGCTGTTAAAGGACGCTTTAACACAATCAACGCTTAATCCGGAAACACTAACTTGAAATAATAGGTTATGGAGTCTGAACTGAAATGGCTGCAAGCATTTGCAGAACATTTGAACGTGGGTGGGAGGTTGTTTCAAAGCCTAGGCCAAGCAAGAGAAGACCAGGCGCCAAAAAAGAGTGCTACACATGAATTAAAACCTCAAGGACAACCATATGATAGATTCTTACATTCTGTTGCAACAATACCCTGCAATGGCATAAGAAAGCACTACATGAACATCACATTACAAGACATCAAAAGAGGCAGATTGCAAGTATTTCTTATGCCTCAGGGACTTGAGTCCGAATTCCGAACTGAGTGATATTGACAACACCGTGAATACACAGTCAAGTCATTTCACTAACAAACAAAAGTTGCATTGCTGTTAGTCTGCCTGTTATATTATCAAAATAAATAACTGATTAATTGCCAGAAATTTTGCCGTAAGCTGTAAAGATAGCACAGTTGATGATGACATGTAAATCGTCTGAACGAAGAAGCCAATAGAAGAAATAAGACCAAAGAGGTTTCGAAAAAACTAACACAGACAGAGCACACAAAAAGCCTATCTGTAACTTGCCTTGTAGTCAAAAATCACTCGGTCGCATATTGCTTTGTCAAGCATCTTACGATACCACTCCTGCAGACGCTTAGGTTTTGGTATCCTCATGTCAGGCGGATGGCAATAGAAGATGTAGTCATCTCCTTCGCTTGGAGGACAAGCCCAGATATGCGCCATCTGGTATCTGCCAACAACAACATAGAACATCATTCATCGTGTAACAAATTACACATGTGACTCTGGTTTGGATACATGTTAAAAGGATATAAAAGTAAAACTTACACACAATGAATTTAAAAGAAGATGGTTCTATATGATAAAGGAAGCTTAAACAAGACAAAAACGAAACTGCATTTTTTTAATAGAGGAAACTGTATGCAGAGTTATAGTCCAAAATAAGATTTAAAAAAACTGTATACTGACCCTAACGTTTTAACATAGTCCATGTAACCGATGAGCAGTTCATGGTAAACCGTAGTTCTGTACTGACGTGGTTGAAAGAAGTTCACACTGTCCAAGTACGCAATGTAAACACGTCTAACAAAACAGGCAGATAAAACAAGTTAAACAATTCAAAATAACCTTTATAAAAAAGTCAGCATTAGAAATTACACAGCTGCTGCAAAAGCACTGTATAAGAACACATATCACATACAGTTCAGCAGGAGGACACTGCAAACTTCACACAACTCCAACTGAATCTTTTGATACGTTTCACAGATGGATCATAGGCTTCATAATCATTACAATCATCATCATACTCATCATTATTAAAGCTTTAAATGATACCATTTGAAAGTAAAACATCATGGTTAACAATAGTTAACAATTTGATGACATAAACCGAGAAAGAACAAAGGTCCCACTTAATCAGTGAGGTTCTGTAACATGGACAAAATGATATAGAAAATGTAAATTAACCACTTGTATATATGTCAATTTAATCAAAAGGCTTTTATATGTTAAATCAAAAGTACCAAAAGGCAGACAACATTACATTAGATTGGCCGGAATACGTAAGACAGAAAATTAATACATAGCCACTTATTTCGATTCAACTGTAACACGGTTTGACAAATTACATACACAGAGGCATAGATGAAAAAAGGAGTGCTCAACAGATCTCATACGATACGATGCTCAAATGGTTGAAGAGGCTCTGCAACAGAAACTCCACTACGATGGTCGTCCCATATCGACCACAAACAAGACCTTCATACAGTCGCTAATCACCTTAAGTGATGCCGAGTCAGCAGATAGCACTTGGTGTTACAAAGTGGTGTTACATGCATCAGAAGTGCATTGGCTTCACTAACCTCGCATTACTTGCAGGGCAGTCGGAGCCATATTCTTGAACGTGCATTCCAAAGAAGCAGACGTCGATGCCGTCAATTTCTTCAAATGCAAATATGGCTTTGACTCTGTATGGAAAAGTCTCCGACATCTGACCAGAGTCAACAAACCGAGCCTTCATCGCCGGCTTCACCTCCACAGACTTATCATAGCTGGAAAGGACACGGACAGTGACGTCACCAGCACCGGCCGCTTTACGCTTCAGCAGCGAGTTGATACGATTTTCCAAGTATGAGCCAAGTTTGGTTGGTGGTAGTCCTGTTGGAAAATCAGAAAATAATAATCAGTTGATTTACTACACGCCAAAACAAAAAACACTAATCCACTGTTAAGAACAAAATAATCAATAAAGCTATCCTATGGTAAAGTACAAAGCAATCAATAAGCTAGTTTACTCTTCAACACAAATTTATTACCAAGGCTAGGCTACAAATTTACAAGCAAATACTATAAGCTTTTAAAAGCTAGTCTACAGCAAAACACAAAACAATAACTATTGCAAATATGAGATTTAGATGAAGTAATACCTAACTATAACCTATAGCAATCACATAAGCATATCAGTGGTTTAACTTTAAGAAATCATGAATGACAATCAACATTTAAGCATATAAGTACTGGACTAGAACATATACTAACATATGTAACATATACTAGCACAATCACAGATTTTATACAAATACTTGAATGAAGGAACGAATATATAACAACGCCATCGCTGAGCACTTACGTCTGGCAGTGTACTTATTGTCCTTCTTCTTTTGGCCTGTGCCCTTACGACAAGGATCACAAATGAAACCAGTTGTCCATATCTGCTCCAAATGCTGAACACAGATCTTGTGCATACGTCGCCCACAGTCCAGGCAGTCAACAAGTCTGCAAAAACACAGACAGAATCACAGATTTTCGTTGAATACAGAAAAAGATATTTAAAACTGTAGGAAAATGCAACCATAAATCAGATAAAAAACACATACAAAAATATATACAAAAGGTCATCACAAACTGGAAGGGGTAAAAGTCAAGCATTAGTGGCTCACGGACTTCTAGAATTCCCTTAAACACGGACACTTTAACAGGCAGACTTGAAGGCAAGTACTCCAGAATGTTCATGCCTATCCAATTTCCATAATGTTCAGACAAATCTAACAGCTAACATGAAAGAAACAGAGGACAACTTACGGTTCAAGATCAAGCTTGTCATTTTTCTCTCTCACAAACTTCTCCTTTTTTATTTTACTGCAACGCACAAAAAACAGCGTGAAAGTAAACAAGCACAATTCATAAGCAGTCTGAAAATGTTAATGGGAAAAACTATTTTGCAGCAAATTCATATTTCAGATCACAATGACTAACTCGTAAAAATACTTTATGCACTACAATCTAACTTTACCTCTAGTATTAAAATGACGAATGCCACAATATTGGCAATTGGAATCGTTGCAAAATTAGTATAAAGCACAGCATATATTTTAATAGCATCGTTACAACATAATAGTAGGAAGACCAATGAAGAGAATATTAGATAAAGTGTGATTCACTTACAGGCCAGGATTTGAAGGATCATCAACAATTTCGATTTCGTCACCTGGAAGTTCGTTAAAGCATTTCTCGCAGTATATGTACCTGAAAAGTTAAGATCACAATCGTTTATGCGTATGTGTGCATGTTTGTGCATGTATTTATAAGACATATCCTTTTCTAAGGCGTACCTCTGACTGATTGCGTATATTTTTTGTAGAGGCGCCCTTGTAACTGCATGTGCGTCCTTGTAACGGCATGTGCTGTGTTACGGCACCATATAAATTGTCGTCATTACTATTATTTTTATTATTATACGAACATTTTAAGATAATATTACCAGTGCTTATCTATGGTGCAGAGGCCTGGACCTTGACAAAGAGAGAGGAAGAACTTCTGGAGCGAACTGAAATGAGAATGTTACGTTGGATGCTTGGAATCACATTACAGGACAGAAAAAGGAATGACTATGTAAGAAAGAAACTTGGAGTGGCTTGTGTAACGGACAAAGTACGAGAGGCCAGGATGAGGTGGTTTGGACATGTCATGAGAAGAGATGAAACCAGCTGTATCAAGAGAATTATGAACGCTGAAGTCTATGGAAAACGTAGCCGAGGACGACAGAGAAAGAGATGGAGCGATCAAATACAACAGGACCTGAAAATGCTAAAGCTGAAGGAGGACACTGGCAACAGGAACAAGTGGAAGAGGAAGATCCAAGTGGCTGACCCCTCCCCAGAGAGGGATTAATCCGAGCCTGAAGGAGAGAGATTTTAAGACAATATAAACTATCATATGGCAGGAAATTGCATATAAATATTTAACCTGTCTCTAACTAAATGTGTTAACACATTATTTTGGCATTGATGAGTCAAGTGGTCTAACATGTAATTTATTAAACAGCAAGTTTAGCAGTGGATGCATTAATTAGATGCAAAAATCAATGATCACAGTGTCATGAAACAGAGCATTATCCTGCTAATGTAGTAAGCAATAATTGGTCCCTTTTCTCCACCAAAGACACATATGACATACCTCAAGCAAACATTTTAATCTAAAGATAGATTAAGTTAATACACACATCTTACATCCTGCTACAGAAACATAGATCAGTTCCATTGGCAAAGCACAAGTTCCAGAGCAATTCAACAACAGGAACTTTTTTGTATCCTGAACATTTAACCTACCCAGTGTCGCTTGGTTTAATCAAAGTCTGAAGACTGCAATCACATGTATAGACTATCATATATCAAAACAGAATATATGAATTGCTCATTGGATTAGCTTAGCTAACAGACGAATATATTCATAAGAATGAGAATTTGTACAGCACCGATTGAAGGGCTAGCAAAATACTGTTGCTGCACACACTTGGGTCACATTCATTAAAGTTGCGTCTTTAGTATTCCATCATCATCACATAGATCTGCAAATGTCATATAGTTAAAAACAACGCACCTGTCGAGATAGTTGAAGTAGGTGGAATCACGAGGGATGACGCAGAGCTGTTTGCCAAAGCAGCAGAGGACTTGAGGCGTAAAGACAAAACGCCTGCCACAGCAGAATCCAAGAGACTGCATCACAGGGTCCACCTCACTTTCAAACACCTCAGCAAGCTAACAAAAGCACAGAAGAAAAACTGAGACACACGGGAAGGTAGAAAACACATCGTAAACAAAACTGATAAACACAGAATTCAAAGCATTTTCATAAATCCAAAAATGGATAAAGTACTACAGCAATATTAAAGAAAATAAGTTCCATTTGATAGGAAAAACCAGAATTGTCATGGTATAAGGCAAGAAAACTGATCCTTAATGGAGGTGCTGCATTGTCTAATATACAATTCAGCATTTCACAGACTAAACATGACATATATGCGAAAACTGTTCTTACCTTTGTACAGTATTTATAAACTTTTGATGTTTTACGATTGTACAACCAAGCATTGTCAAACATCAGCATGATGTCGTCAATGAAATTCCATGGGTCACTGTACGACCCAGACTCAAGTTTTGAGCGAATTAAAGATAAATCCATCGGCTTCTTCACGATTTGAAAATAATCCTGTTGCAAATAAAACACAACAAATGTCAGCTAAGTACTTCTAAAAACAACTTTCAATAAGAAATTTTTTGAAAATAACAGCTAAAAACAGATTCCAATTACATATTTATTTTCATAAGTTTTATCTAGCGCCTCTTCAAGGTAGGCTACTCAGAGGTGCTCCCGAGCCAGCCACACGGTTAAATAGGACAGTTTTGAGATTCCTCAGGAATGGAGTGGAGTGACCCTTAGCAATAAAAGCAGTGTAACAGGGCCATTCCAGGTTGTAGGAAGAGCCAATTAGATCATACGACATATATCCACAATGCTCATATACAAAGCAAGTGGTAACACAGAACATGCTCTGTAGTCTGCAGTTGGAGAAGTTTGTTGCATCACTCGTAATAAATTCTAGAAGGACATTATAAACTTGAAACACTGACTTTTACAAAATTTTAAGAGAATTTATACAAAGACAACTTGCTTGGTAAAACAATAACTTATGTCTCTAGTACAGCAAAAAATGTTTCACAAATCTGGATTGAGAAGAGAATATGTTGATGGCATGAAAGTTGCATGATAAAATTCACCCCAGTTTCTAGTGATTTACAAAAGACTAGTAGCCAAATAAGCAAAAGCAAGTGAGTGAATATTAACCGGAATGCAGAGAGCCACTGGGTCAACTGGTGTCCTGAATGGCACGGCTTCTGGCTCGATGGCAGAGAGTTTGGTGAGTAGTGGCATCAATGCCTGCTCCAGCTCCTCTGATGTCCAAACTGCAATTTTATATCATTTGCATCAATTAATCATACACAACAGCTAATTTAGAAGATCTGTTTCAAGAGGCCCTCAAGACATCCGACATTACAACTAATGATGGTGATCATTATACACCACGATCTCTGAACAGTAGTCATAATTATGACGGTAGTTCTTACATACCATGGCCATAAAATAAATTGTAAAATAATCTCCTGACAGCAATCTGTTATATACTCAATTGATATGTTTCCCACACACAACATTAGGAGCTTCCAGTGCCCAAATTTATTGCCTATTGCAAGAGTTGGTATTCTCTTACATTAAAAGAAGACGAGTAAGTTTACTGATTCCATAAGTTCACTTCTGCTGAATTCACAAACACCAGCCTGACTAGAGCTTTGTCTCTTCTTTCAACAACAATTAACTTTTGCAACACCAAACTTTCAAGATGAATTCATCAACTGGCACTACAAATAAATATAAATAACATTATTTCTTCAGGTTCTGAGCTAGACGAGATAAGAGTTGTTCAGATGTCATTAACATACTGGTTAGCATACTTCTGACTTTAATAGTATCTTCCAGAAATTGACAAATAACAGGTATTTCATTACATATGCAATCTTTTCCATCTGGGTTGAATATGCATCACCTTTGATTGCTTACACGCTAAACATAATAAAATAAATTATATAAAACTAATTGAGAAACAGTAGTAATAAATAATAATAGTAATATCAAAAAATAAACATTTCCGTTAAAATAATAAAATAACATGCTTTAATAGTAATAATTAAGTTTGAAAACCATATTTACTTTTCTTGCCCGTTCTACAAGTAACTTTATCCACAGCATCTTTAGTCTGACTGGCATCCGAGGATTCCTTCTTCGGTTCAGATAACCCCGACTGTTCAGCTGTCTCCGCATCAGGTTTCACTCCGTTAGCATCTGGTGTCGTCTCAGACTTGACCTGCAACTCTGATTTAATCTCAAAGTCCTCCACCTTCACATCAGCCTCCGACTTAGCCACAGTCTCCGACTTTACATGGATGTCCCGCCCTTTTGAGAAACTATAGTCTTCGTTCTTCAACTCGGCTTTGATCTCGACGTTCGTATCAGCGGAGTCCATCTTTGACGACGATGTGTCCGGGGCGTCAGCGACGTTATGATTCTCAACCGACTCGGACTTCATTGCCATTTCGTCGTCGGTTATATCCTCGTGTTTGATGTCAACTTTGACAGAAGACGACTGGGAAGGCATCGACATCGGTTCAAAGCCAAACGGATCATCAGTCAGATGGTTTCCAGTCAGCTGGTTGAGAGACTCTGAGCCTGGAACAAGCGTGGCACTACCTGGCGAGAAGAACTGGTCACACCCAAGGTAAGAGGCATCATTGCGGACATTTGGCTGGCCCACCTTGTCAGCCCTGTCCCACGCCTGGCTGTACGTAAAGCTTGCGCTGCTGCTTGTGCCCCAGATTCCGCTGGGAACAGCCTGGCGGATGGACGTCGTGGCCTGACCAGCTGAAGACATCAGATCGCTTTGTAACTGAAACTTTTCCATCATCTCCATCTGAAATTCAGCAGCAAATAAGTTCTAGCACATTTGAAATTAAAACAGTTAAATATTCATTGTCAATACTGCATACTAAATTTCACGCTGTATTGACATCACTAAAGGTTAACACACAGTTTACTGTATTAGTCTTCATGACATTTCCCACAACTGAGTGGTTTCCTTTCCAAGTACAAGCAATTTCTTCTTGTTCCTTAATCAACCAAGTCATCTGGAAAAAGGCTTTCATGGTGAATTTCTCCAGCTGATGCCAACCCCTTCATTCATAATTTCATTCTAGTCTGACCTAATCTGAACTGCAGTTAAGCAACAGTAGTCAAGGATAAAACAGTACACTACAACAACACAAGGTCAGGTTCAACTTCTACCAATTCTCAATGTCACAGTATACTACAAGGAAAATGACACAAATACTGAAAAGCGGATTTCATGTTCTCTTATAACTTTTGGCTGAAGTGCATGTATAATTATATATATATATATATACATAATTATCTATATCTATAAGAAAGGTTGTACGTATATTTATTTATTTGGGACCGATGCACGCTCGCAGTTTAGCAGCTACTCACATGAAACATTGCATTTAGATAAAAGTTCACCACAGAAATCCAAGTACGCTATTTTCAGCTTTTTATTCACTTTAGATTTCGAAAAACAGACATTTTAAATTTCGCCGTGTTAAAGTATGCGCTATATAGTGGCTATATATAGCCTACCGCTGCAAATCCTGTAATTGCGTCGCCGTATTTCAATCGTTTTCAGTAACGCCTGTTGCCGTTGACGTCATATTTTGACGTCATTTTTCGCAAAGCTTAATTAGCATGAAAATCATACGCTCCACACACCTCGGCCCGCAGGGCCGAGGTGTGTGGAGGGCGTGGGGGTGGCGGGTGGGAAGGAAATTTTCCCGCAAACTCAAATTTCACGGGTGGCGTACAAGTGGAGGTCGGAGCGTACACGTGGAGGTTGGAGTGTTGTGGAGTGCAGTGGGGTGGTTGTGGAGTGCAGTGGGTCGTGGCCGGGAGCGGGTCGAATCCTAAATTTCCTGGGCAACGCCGGGTACCCCAGCTAGTATATATATATATATACATATATTGTCTAAAAACAAACAATATTCGTTGGGGCCAAAAGGCCATGGCAACATATCACATCTACTTATTACACTAAGACGTACAGTCGTACATCCATAAGCAGCAATGCAACTATAAATTTACCCATATGTAAATATATATATATACACATATGTATATATCACCTGGTCACCTGGTGCCGTCAGCTCTTGGAGCTCTGGCGACATTCTTGATGTATCCTCTCCAGTGTCTCCTCTCTCTTGTTGCCTCTCTAAGCTCCTCTAGGCTCATGCCAGACTTTTCCTGTACCTCATCCAACCATCTCTTCCTCGGTCTTCCGCGTCTCCTCCTTCCCTCACCACATGCCATCATCAGCTCTTTTACCAAACCGTTAGATCTCATCACATGGCCGAAGTAGCTCAATTTCCTCAAAGTTGCTGTTTGCTGTAGTGTCTCCTCTCTCTCTCTATTCCGAGCTCCCCACGCACCGATTCGTTAGTTCTCTTCTCCGTCCATGAAATCCTTATAATTTTTCTCCAAATCCACATCTCGCACGCATTGATTTTCTTTTCCATATCCAGTGTCTTTGTCCATGTCTCGCATCCATATAGGACCACCGGGAAGATCAGTGCTCTTACCAGTTTTTTCTTTGTTTCCCTGCTCACGTATTTATCTTTCCAAATATTTCCCAGACCGTTCATTGACGTTTTCCCCATTGTTACCCTCCGCCTTATTTCCATATCACTTCTTCCCTCCTTCTCTAACATAGATCCCAGGAATGTGAAGCTCGATACTACCTCTATCGTTTCTCCATCCACCACAAAGTTTTCCCATGTTGCAGTTGTCATAACTTTTGTTTTCTTTACATTGAAGTATAGTCCCGCCTTTTCGCTTTCCTTCCTGACTCTTCTTATTAACTCGGCCAGGTCGTCCTTCTTCCCCGCCAATAATGTCGTATCATCAGCGTACCTCAAATTATTCAGAATTTTCCCCGCTATCCTTACCCCCTCTGTTGCCTCCTCCAATCCAGCCCTCCTCATAATTCTCTCGGTATACAGATTTAACAGGAAAGGAGACAGAATGCACCCCTGCCTCACTCCTTTCCTTATTTTTATGTATATATACATATATATAAAACGAAACTCCTCAGCAGCCAACAATTCTATACGAACTAACACTGGACATGATAGTTTAAGAGTACAGGTCAGTCAGGTCACCCGATGCAATTAGCCTCTTGGCCTATTCAAATACTGCAGAGAAAATCACCTCTTGACGTCGTTTTGACAGAACGTTGTTGAGTTGTTGCATTGAATCCACCTGGCGAGGAGCTAATGCACTTTGAGCAACATCTTCATGCTAAAAGTACATATAATTAACGTGCCAGATCAATAGCATTTGAAGTAACCTTCTACACATGATAAAAAAATGTGAGAGCAAGTATCGAAATCAGTTTTAAATTCATTAAAAAAATTTGGATTTAGTTGCAAGAGTATTCTCTTGTGACATATTGCATTCAAGTGAGTCAAGTGCAGATATCAATGTGTAAAATAAACCGGTTGCGAAATTAGTGCATTGGTTTCACAAATTGCTAGAATTAAATAAAATAACAGAAATTGCAGTGAAAGTACGATAACAACAAAGTTGAACAGTAAGGATAAGTGTAAGCTTGGGAGCAATGCACATTTCTGCAGCACAATTGAAACAGCGACTTCTTTGAATCACCACAACCCAACAGCATAAAATCATGATTTAACAGAATGGTTCACAATGGTGCTGCTTAAATCACAACATATCAATCGATAGCATATCAAAATAACATAACAAGTCTAAGGAGACGGATCAGTGGTTTAAATCATTATACCAATGCAGTACCTACCTTCGCAGAAACAGGTTGAGTGTCCTGGGCATGGTACGGTGGTGCATTAATGCCAGCTCTGGCTTGACTTGGTCCTCCGTCGGAAATCATGTTGAAGTGATTGCCATTCTGCTGGAGACCAGATGTATCATTCAGCCTGGATAGAGAGGGTGAGGACACGTTAACATCAAGCAACGCGCTGGTACTGGACGAGGGGTGAGGACCTTGGAGCAGTGGTAGCAATCTGGCGTTTTTGTCTCCTAAAATCATCGCAATTCATACATGTCAAAACTAAAGCATCAACTTTATTGGACAAGACCCGATCACATTTTTAGAAATCGAGAGCCACAAATCTGACGCAATGCATTTATGAATGCACTCAAGCAACTGGACACCTTCAAAATGCATTTAAAGCAAAAGCACAACAATGACTCAGCAAACGAAAACGTGAACTGCCATTTGTTTCACAAATCGAGTCAATCTCAGATGCATTCTGAGTGACAGTCATACAAACGTGAATGAAAAGAGTAAGTTTACAATCAAAGCTAGTATGATATCAAATAAATCTGATGCACTGTACGGCTTTAACGTAAACTACCATTTATTTCATTAAACAAACAAGGCTTCAGTACAACAGATTTATCTAAATTTATCAAATGGAATACATAATCAAACTGTGATATTAAAGCAATCCATGGTAGACATAACAGAACTACACCTGTAGCAAGGTTCATTACAAATCAGTGTTTTCCATTTTTATTATATTTCTCGTATTTGCTATAGCGCCCCTTCAAGCTACTAAGAGGCGCTCCCGACTGCAGCGTGGACACTGCATCGGTGTTTCACGCCGAAGCAATTGCAAATGAAGGACTTGCTCAACATCCCTATATGGCAGCTCGAGGTGGATTCAAACCTGGAACCCTGCAGTTCCAAGGCACCAAACCCAGCGCTGTACCACCGTGCCCCACTATAACTCAATCGAATTTCTGATTCGCAATTTCGCAGTCATAACTCGCTATACTAGAATTCACATTATAATAACCCCTGTCATTGATAATTCAAGCGAACAGCAACTCCTCACCTGTAAATACAAATGGCGGCGACGAAGGTGAAGACATTGGAAAGGTGAACGGTCGTCCCCCGAGAGGTGGGCCCAGCGACGAGTCACTCATCGCTGCTCTTGATGTTGAAACCTTTATGCCATTCTGGTCAATGCTACGTCTTAACTTCTTCTGTTCTAACTCTTTTTGTATCTTGTAAATCTTTTCTGCCAGCAGATGGTAGTAATCCTCCTGGCAAAGAAAATCTACCATGTCAAAATGGGAATCATGCCTAGATATAGGTTTTTAGATGGCAACCAACTTTTCAAATTCTAGCACCAAATAACTAAGAAAAAGTGAAGACAGTTTTGTGAAATTCACATGGATGTATCCAGTACAGGTTCCTCTTGAAAGTTCTATACCAGTAGATTCGTGCATAATCATAAGCAATCCATATAAGACAATGCAGATTATTGTTCGATGATTACTGATGAGCTGCTGTTAAAAATGATCATTCGAAGCTTCTGAGACCTTGCGAAGAAGCACAGACCCATGATTGCAGCAATAAAACAATCAACGAATGAACTGCAAAATTTCGTAAGCATATATTCTTTGATTTAAGCATCAGCCGCCGAGGTGAAAGGCAAAAAAGTAGCAGTCTGTCGCTAAATTAACAAAATGTAAACTGATTTCAACTTCACAATTCACATTTACTTCCCCATCTTTAATATAGGCGACAGCGCCAATACTACCACCCTCACCAATCACCATTATCGGATAATTTTTTTTAGTATTGTTATAACCACTGTTGAACATACCCGGCTTCTTGCCTTCTCGTACATATCACCCTCCACTTTCTTCGCATAGAGCACAAGGTTACTCATGCGTGGATCTCTCAGAGCAGTAGGTTCGTGTGTGGGAAAGATCGCTTGCACCCTAACAATCAATCAAATCATTCATTCATAAAACCAACATTGCAATCATAAGTGAAAGCACAATTTAATAAAATCATCAAGTGCTAAATTAATTCCAATTTCTATACTCAACGCAGTCTCGTTTACATATATAATTGAATTGTATTACCAGTACGCTAAAATCATTCAGTTTCATAATTGAACCTAAATCCGATTCATTTTCACTGTCACAATGTGATAATCACTTTTGGGTCATTCCGCCTCAATTCAACAAATGGCTCCAGCTTGACCATCTTGGATTTTAATGAAAATTTTTCAGAATGTTTATTATGGTATTAGAGGAAACTACGCCAAATTTTAGGTCAAAATCTTAAGTGGTTTTGAAGATATTAATTTTCAAAGACGTCTGGGGTGACCTCGTTTTCGATGTTTTGGGAGTCACGTCTAAATTTGTAACAACGTTCAGAGGCTCATAACTTCATTAATATAGCAGATAATTTTATGAAATTTTCAGGATGTTTAGTCTTTGTGGTTTAGATGACATGCTGAAGAAATGAAAGATCAGTGTTGAAAATTCTGATGTCAGGACCCTATTGAAAATGGTTAAAAAAAACTTGCGGATGTCTGACGATCATACTTTGCTGCCCTGGTGTGGCCAAATTGAATTTTTTTAAAAGAATATTTTAACAACTTGTGATACTAATGTACTTTCTCTACAAAAATATGCAAATATTTTGAATTTCTGATGCATGCCTACTACCATATGGCCTTCCAAATTTGGAAAATTTCATTCCGAAGGCCATTTTTAAGGTCAAAGATCATCATGTTTGATAGGTCATGGAGCAATAAAATTTACATCATTGGAAAGAGCAGCTCAGATACTCTAGGTTCACCAAAAATTGTGATGATGTCTCTTCTTGTTCGTGCAATATATTTTTTTCAATTGTGGCAGTTTTCTGCATTCGCAAGTTTATAATGGAGTCAATATCAGGGCATTATATTGTGAAATAATATCTGTAATAAGTCAATTTTCTCAGATTTCAGTCTCCTCATCTTCCTCAGGTCTTGAAGTTATTAGGTGGTTGTCTAACTTGAAGAGTCACTATCATATGAAAGATATATCTAAGAGATACACATGCCCGAAAAAATGTAAATTGGCATTTGTGCAACATTTACAAATTTATCAATTTAAAATCACAAGGACTACCACCCAGATTCTTGCATATTTGGAAAGAACACAAAAAATTGATTAGGTGAAAAAAATATCAGTCCTCTGGTTAATTTCCTGGCTGTGACATGGCAGTCCAAACTTGCTGGATCGTGCCGTTTTTCGTGATTAGCTTTTAATTCATGTGGCACAAAACTAATCACGAAAAACGGCACGATCCAGCAAGTTTGGACTGCCATGTCACAGCCAGGAAATTAACCAGAGGACTGATATTTTTTTCACCTAATCAATTTGTTGTGTTCTTTCCAAATATGCAAAAATATGAGTGGTAGTCCTTGTGATTTTCAATTAATAAATCTGCAGATGCTGTGCAAATGCCATATTACATCATTCACGAGAAACGGCCTGATCCACCGAGTTTGGACTGCCATGTCACAGCCAGGAAATTAACCAGAGGACTGATATTTTTTTCATCTGATCAGTTTGTTGTGTTCTTTCCAAATATGCAAGAATCTGGGTGGTAGTCCTTGTGATTTTAAATTGATAAATTTGTACATTTTGCACAAATGCCAATTTACATTTTTTCGGGCATGTGTATCTCTTAGATATATCTTTCATATGATAGTGACTCTTCAAGTTAGACAACCACCTAATAACTTCAAGACCTGAAGAAGATGAGGAGACTGAAATCTGAGAAAATTGACTTATTACAGATATTATTTCACAATATAATGCCCTGATATTGACTCCATTAAAAACTCGCGAATGCAGAAAACTGCCACAATTGAAAAAAATATATTGCACGAACAAGAAGAGACATCATCACAATTTTTGGTGAACTTAGAGTATCTGAGCTGCTCTTTCCAATGATGTAAATTTTATTGCTCCATGACCTATCAAACATGATGATCTTTGACCTTGAAAATGGTCTTCGGAATGGAATTTTCCAAATTTGGAAGGCCATATGGTAGTAGGCATGCATCAGAAATTCAAGATTTTTGCATATTTTTGTAGAGAAAGTACATTAGTATCACAAGTTGTTAAAATATTCTTTAAAAAAAAATTCAATTTGGCCACACCAGGGCAGCAAAGTATGATCGTCAGACATCCGCAAGTTTTTTTTAACCATTTTCAATAGGGTCCTGACATCAGAATTTTCAACACTGATCTTTCATTTCTTCAGCATGTCATCTAAACCACAAAGACTAAATATCCTGAAAATTTCATAAAATTATCTGCTATATTAATGAAAAATTTATGAGCCTCTGAACGTTGCTACAAATTTAGACGCGACTCCCAAAACATTGAAAACGAGGTCACCCCAGACGTCTTTGAAAATTAATATCTTCAAAACTATTTAAGATTTTGATCTAAAATTTGGCGTAGTTTCCTCTAATACCATAATAAACATTCTGTATAATTTTCAGTAAAATCCGAGATGGTCGAGCTGGAACTTTCTGAAAAATTTGTTGATTTGACATGGAATGACCCTTTTACATTTTGCAAGCCAGATATTTTTAGCCCTTGCTCTAGCCCTAGCCAAATATATTTTAGGGGCTTGACCCATTCCACACATACAGGGCAAAAACATTATTATATTTCATCAACCACTAAAGAGAGCATTAGTATATAACACAAAATAGAAAAAGCCCAAATTTTTGTGTTTCGTATTTTTCAGATATGATATGCAAATAATATATGGTATGGCAAACAAGTACCATCAATCATGCAGTCTTTTTACGTTCTGCCAATCTCTTCAACAAACAAGTAAAGTAATAAATACAATACAATTTATGAATATACATGCTGCAAATACAGTGTTTCTTCAGTAATTCTCTTCTTTTCCTTCTGGCTAGGATTAATCCCTCGCTGTGGAGGGTCAGCCACTCGGATCCTTTGTCTCCATGTTGTTCTGTCTCCAGCGTCCTCCTTTCTCAGATCAAGAAATTGTTGATCAAGAGGGTTTCTTCAGTAATTACTACATGTCAAATTAATCATTACATCAAATAAAAATCAACGTTCTTTTCAGTGCTTGTTTAGTTCCATCCTGCAGTTGATGAGAGGCTGCTTGCTCATTAAATGGACAGTCTGATTTGGTGTGCACAACACCAAGATGCATCTTACCATTGAATGCAATATTGTTTAAGAAGATACCTTATCGCCAAAACGAAAGAGCATACAAGAAATCCACAGTTCATGAGACCTCTCTCTTTTTTCCTATAATTCACAATAAAAATTTTTAAATCCGACTCTACTCACAGCTTGTGGACAAGGTGATTCCTCAGGTCTTGGGTAACGGAAAGGCGCCAGTCTTGTCCAGGGACCGGAGCAACATCCTCCTCTCCCAAGCTCGACTGGATACTTATTAATCCACCATAAGCGGCGCTGATGCTCACAGCGCTAGAACCAATGCTTCCTAGACTGATCTGGCTTCCAGATGAATCGGTGCTTATTGCCGGAGGATGGACTGCAGTCGCATGCTTTGGGCTGAAACCCTCATAGACAGGGTTAGCATCAGCTGGAGCGGCTGGCACCGGTGTTGCGGAGGGTGGCATCATTCGTCGGAGGGTGCCATTCTTAAGAGGGGCGCATATGGGGCAATCGGGTCGAGGGCAGTTCCTCCAGTGAGCGATGATCTGCCGTGATGATGCACAGTGTGGAACTAAAACAAATCATTCGCATAAATAAGCATAATTAAACGAATATCGTTGTTTATACTAAATGGTCTAAACATACGCAATTAGTCATATACATAAACATAAATCACTCTTTATAATATAAACAAACATGCGCATCCCTATAGGAAATATATATATATGAAAAGCTAACAAGTACATATGGTCTAGAATAAGCACATCTGCTTAGTTGCAATCAAAATCTATACACAAAATACCTCAACAGGTATAAAAACGAGAGTCTTAGCCAATCATCCAATTCACAACACTTAAACACTCAGTATAGCTTTTATGAATACCAAAGATATCTCTATTCGGTTTCACTCAATTTTGTATCTATTGCACAGTTACCCTAACTGTGCCATAGATACACCTACATTTAAAACTGAAGATCAGAGTCAACAATGGATGTTTCAAATATTTGAAGGAGTAGACAGATTTGTGTGCAGTGTTCATAGTACAACGAACAATAACAGATGCAAGCAAAACATACTGCTACATACACAAAAGGTAAGGACATATATTGCACAAACTTGAGATAGATGCCACAGTACTATTGCGTGCATCAGGTGGAAATTTACAAGATCACTAACAATGACATGCAAAGGTGAGTACTAGTAGGTTGCACACAAACCATCATACAGCAAGCAGTGGTGAAGACACTTGGAATGGTGAAGACACTAGGTTGGTCAAACAAGCAGCATTAGTATGATGGATGGTGCAATGAAGTCAGAGATTGGTAAGTTAATAACTTGCTTAGAGATTGGTAAGTTAATAACCTGCTCAGAGATTGGCAAGTTAATAACCTGAGTCTATTGGCATAGGACAGAAGACAATGGCAAAAAGTAGAGAGGCTCGTGAGTCACATTAAAAGGTTAAGAACCCAATGACTTCAATAAAGAAAAAGATGTGCGTCTAATGACAATAGCCCCAGAAGCATGCATCACCTAGTTCTATGCACGAGATTGTGAATAATACTATCTAGTACCATAGGCGTAGCGTTCTATTGTGACGGTGGTGTCAAGTCACCACCACTTTTAAAAGTGGTGGTGACAGTCACCACCACTTTTTGGTCCGACAAGGAAATATTTCTTAGAAACATGAAAGTATTTGGCTGTCTAACACAATAAAGGCTATTCATGATTAACATCGCAATGGCGCCAATGCTGATAGCCTATATAGAGGCCTCCACTGACCACACTTCACAGCGTGTTCATTAATTGTCCACAGTCATGGCTTAAATCATAAGTCCTGAGCGAAGTTTGGGGAGGAAACGTGAAGCAATTATCTCCCACAAATCATTATGGCTCCGAGGCAGTACATGGCATGCCAACAGCCTCACAAAATCTTCTGGAATCATTATTATCAAAATATTATTTGAATGGACCTACGTAGCCTACCTTTACCCCCCCCCCCCAAAAAAAAACCCCCCACAATGTTGGATTAGACTATGGGAAGGGTCAGCAAGAAAAGAACAGGAAGAATCTAGATAAAAAATTGTGAAAGAGCTGTTTTAAAAATTAATTTAGTTTTCCGTGAGTTGGAAGATCGTGGAGTTTACCAGCAAGAGAGACGAAAGGGTAAAGAGTGAGAATGGAGAAGGGAGTGAGAGAATTCTCACCTGGCCTGAGTTCACACTAAAATTGTATATTGGGAAGGGGTACAGCGCAGGGGGTTCTCAAACTGTGCATATGGGGTAGGCCTACTCCAGGCACCGGTTAGGGGTAGGGCCTAGGCGAAAAATTCCAGAAATATAAATTTTCTTTGTGTTTGTGTCCATCTTTCTTTGATTAGCAAAGTTTTTAACGTTGCAACATAAAACAGCATCATCATTATTTTATTTCTTTCACAACATATAATAAGACTCACATACTATATAGGCCTAGTAGGCCTACATGCAACATATTTTTGTTTAGGTATATTATAATTTTTGAAACAAATGGTGCTTAAATGTGAGCCGGAAATTCTCAGCGTATAGGCCTTTAGCCTAGAGCTCAAAATAGGGGAGAGCTGAATAATATTTGCCTAACAATTAATTTCTGGTCGAGCTTCAAAATTTTTGATTCCTTTCAGCACGTCATATCTGTGTGAACTGGTTTTAAAACTCTTCTTCCTGTCAAAGACAAATATAGCCTTAAAATTTACGTTTGAATTTGACAAATATTAAGCCAGATATTCTAAATCTGCGCTAGTAAAAACAAACGCACAACGTACACCACAACGATAATAGGTTAGCCATATCTTACAGGGGTTATAGACCAATTTTACCTTTTGTCAACATGACTACATGATTAAAACTATAGGCCCTACACATATTTTAAATTTTGCTCTTTAAGACGACTCTAATACACGGGGTTGGGACAATAAAAATGAAGTTTGAGAACCGCTGGGGTACAGGTCCACAGGAAGCCGAGGAAAGAATTGAACTGAGAAGTTGTGTACCAAGGAATAGTCACCACCACTTTTACGGGGAAAGTTACGCCCATGTCTAGTACTATCTAGCAACAAAACAATGAAACCTTACACATGGTTGCAAACAAGAGCCCAAATAAGGTTTCAGAAAAGGCAGTACATGCTGGGCTAAAGTTCTCAAAATTGATAGTTTTGGGCAACTGTTTGCATGGCTCAAAGCTAACAGGATGCAACAGAGGATATTGAGCAGAATGAAAATTAGCCATTTAGTCTGCATAGGGCACACATATACATACCTCGACAAGATCTCCCATCCGTACAATGCACCATGTGCGACAAAACATTCTTCATACGCTGGCATTGGGGCAGTGGACATGGTTGCTGGTGTATACCAGTTGTCTCCTCTCGCTTTTGGCACTTGTGTGCATGAAAGATGAGCACCAGTTGCTGCTGAATGAGGCGCTGCTTCTCAGTACTGTTGTTCACCGTGACAACATCAGATGACGACGCTGTCGATGTAGTAACTGGTGACATGGAAAGCTAGTTGACAATGCAGACATAATATATATTACTCAGTGTTGATAGACCAAATTTAAGTAAATTTAAGTACTAAAATGTTAAAGACTTGTGGCATCCACAATGCACATAAACAGGTAAGTACAAGGTTCGAGACTCCAAAACAAAATATGCTTGGAGTTTATCATATACATTATAAAGTGTGAAAACCAGTGTAAAACCAATCTTTGTAGTGACAGAACCTTTCACAAGGCACTATTTGCACATAGAACCCAGCACGTCTCATCTGTCAAATATTTTTTTTAAATATATATTCTTAACTTATAATATTAGTAGAATATCCAGATTTAGAATTTTAACCTGTGAATATTCAGTCAAAGTTAAAATTACACTTCTGGTGCAGACTTAGAGTTGTTAAAAGTCGTTTTGGAACCGATCATCGGTTGTAGAAATCCGATTTTAAACTGCTTTAATATCGGTTTTATATAGGTCTTAGAGAAAATTCATTTTTCCCAGAGTAAACGAAGATGGTGACTGCTGGGATTCATTGCAATCAACAACATTTTCGGCTTTTAAAAGTATTGAGAAGGTTCTGCAATTAATTCGTCTCGTTCGCTTACATTGAATTTTATATTCGTTTTTATTTTCACCGTCACAGAATGCCAAATATGATGAAATGCATGATGATGTTGCATTTGAAGTGCAGCATCATACTACTGCCCGTCTATAGACCTGTATATCTATTGTGCCACATGGGTCAATGACTAGTTAGACACAACAGGCCATCATGGGTAGTGCAGCATCACTGCTATAGTAGTTGGGAGCGCCTCTGAGTAGAGAGCTTGAAGGGGTGCAATAGAATTGGAGAAATAAAAAAATAAAAAAAATAATATGCTTTCTAATTCAAACCTCAGAAAGGAAAGAAAACCTAAGCAAAATCATCGCAATTATCATTCATCACTGCAACCAAAAACCTAATTTTAATAATGTGCACAAATAATTAAAATGATTAAACATGAGTGGCATCCTGTAACATTAACAATTGCCTTTGTATGCATGACGGCAACTAGTTGCACATCAAAAGAAGTCTGACCATCTGAAACACAACATCAATTACATTTTTAAGCTCAAAAGTTGGAACAAGCTGTTTTATGATTTGTGCAAACCTTATATGACTTTTTTTAGCCTGAAGTGAACCTCCTCTCTTGATATTTATCAAGGTTTAACACATTGGCCGCCTACTACGAGTTAACTCGTAGTACAGCCAGTCATTTAACATGGCGTGTGAATGTGTTAAATATGTATTATTTTAGAGCTGTGGTGTGGAAAGTTGCATACCGTTTTGCCCATTGGTGGGTTTCCTGCAATACGACCTGGTGCTCTTGACAACACAGGTCGCACAGTATCAGTTGCAGCAGCAACACCGCTTGTCTCAGACACTGTGCCATTTCTGACATCAACAGAACTGTAGCCCTGAGACATGGTAACTGGCATTCCAGCACCAAAGGTCTTCTGCAGTTCACTAGATGGAAGCGAATGGGCTCCATTGGTCATTTGCTCATTCGACAACTTGGTGTTGCCAGCAAGCACACCAGCACGAGCACCAAGTCCAAGCACATTGCCAGCAGCAGCACCAACACCACCACCAAGTGCCAAAATGTTTGCACTGCTAGCTGGGGCACCAAAACCTGCTCCAGAAGGGCGTGGCATTCTCATTTTACCCATGTGCATCATGTGTGCTGTTCCATTATACATCATTCGAGGATTCTGGTAAGTCTGGTTCCTGACAGGACCTGGTGCAAACTGGAGTGGACCTGATCCACTAGCGAAGTTGTTCATACCGGTTACATACTCTGCAGGTGGTGGTAGATCTGGCACAGAGTCTGTGGAAGTCTGGTTGGGTAGAGGTACTCCATAGGGATGCATGTTCATGGGGGGACGAACTGACCAGTTTACTGTCCCACCCGGCCGGTTCAATTCTATGCCAGACAATCCTGAGGGGTTGGAGGACATCCGTGGAATTTCTACCCCCACTGCTCCTCCCCGAGGCATCGGTAGGTCCATGCCGAGAAGTGCTGAGAGGTGACGATTATTCTGCAAAGTATCCTCCAATTTTCGCCCTCCATCGATCATCATCATCCGGGGAGGAAGGATCGGATCTCCAAGCTCCGCAGGCAGCTCATCGTTGAATTCACTCAGCAGACGGCTCAGATCTAACAGAAGCAAAGCAACAACTCTTTTCACTTTACCAATCTAAAAAATTAGTAAAAGTCGTTCTGAATTGTAACCATACATTTATTTAAGTGAGTAAATAGCCATTATTTTCATCCAATAAGCACATATGCACCTTTGTGTAGCATTTTTAAAGAGAATTTCACAAATTCTGTCATGACCACCAAAAAACAACTGCACTTCAGAAGTTCATTTTGTAAAGAACTATTGTGGCATGGCAGCCACCAGTCTCTGACTAATTCATTTCTATTTTTCACGTGTAACTGGGCACATAATTACTGAATCATGTTACCTACAACTCCTCGCTGCTAGTCCACAGAAGCTCGTACGGTCTTGAAAGCTGCGGCTCATGGCATCTAATCACTTGAAAATCAGACCTCATTCCACCAAAAATATTGTTGTATAACAAGCTCTCAGATTACTGTATCCATATCTGATATGCCTAAAACAAGAACTGAACTTAGTGAATGAGCTCTTTTGGCTGCTTAACCTAGTCGAGAAATTTCACCCTGCTCATTCTACTCAGTAGTTTGTACATTTCACTCTCAGCTTTAAACTTATACAGGTCTATCAATGTGTTTATTGGCCATGTAGTCTGTCTGTGTTTCAATGATCTGACATGGATTCTGACTTAACTTGGGTTTGGCACCCAGCCAGCTGTTGAACGTCCAAGTTTCTACTCCATACAGGAAGAGACAGATGAGATTACAGAGAAAGTAATATTTTATATTGTCTAGCTCGAAGTGTTCATAATAATTATCACAATAATCTATACACTCATCCTCATGTAAATACAATAGACATGAACAAAGACAATCTCAAGCTTATATTCTGATTTTTTGCAAAATTTTGCTTTCTGTACCTGATAGTGGCACGTCTATCAGATTTTTTCATCAAAAAACTAATATAACTGCAATAATAATAGTCAATCAATCAATCAATCAATCAATCTGTTTATGCTGCCTGATTGCCTGTCTGTATTATTTAAAAATGTGTCAGTGTCTAATACTTATATAATGACACCCTGCTTCATATCCATCATGCAAGAAAGTACACACGTCTATTTCCTTCTTTTGCTCAGATTTCGGTCTCTTCATCTTCCTCATTTTGAAGCTATTTAGTGAATATCTGTCTACCTTGTTGAGACATTATCATACGAAAGAATAAATATCTAAGATATATATTATATACATTATGAATATAATTATGAATATCTGAATAAATGTAAATTGGCATAAATTTGTGCAATATTTACAAATAAAAAATTACAAGGAACACCACCTACATTCTTGCATGTACTTAAAAAATAGCACAACAAACTGATTACACAAAAAATCAGTCCTCTGGTTCGCTACGTCACACAGATATAACAGCCCAAACAGTGTGGATCATGACGTTTTCTAGTAACAAAGTAATATTGATCAACTGAAAAAAAATGATTTTCCTGGGAAGGAGCAGAACACCTTCCTGAATTTTTGCACCAATGACATATCTAGATTCCAGAATATAGATCAAATTTTCATAATTTTCGTAAGACACTTTCACTTTTTGGTAAGCCATAGACCCCATTTTCATGATCATGACAGCGAAAGTATCATTTGGAAAGCACACTAGTGATGAAACAAATTAGGTACTGAGTGTACTGTATGCAATGATAAGCACTAACCAATGCGCCACAATATGAAAACAGCACAAGTCTCATGTATCTCATTCCTGCTTACTGATATGATATCCGAAACTTGATTGAGAATTGGACTTTGTGCAATATTTAATTTTTTTTAGATTAAAAACCAAAAGTAACACCACCCAGATTCTTGCATATTTGGAAAGAGTACAGCAAACTGATAAAAAAAATATTTCAGCCCCTAGCTCATTTCATCGCTGAGATATAACAGTTCAAACTTGGTACTTGGATCATGCCGTTTTCACGCGGCAAGTATTTGTAATTAACTTCAAAAGTTTACATCTCGGTCAAATTTTGCTGACATTTTCATTGTTATTCCTTATTAGGCCAAAAAATAATAATGGTGTGTTTCCGGTAACAGAGCTCTAAAAAAATTGGGTAGGTAGGTCGAAAAATACTTTTATTTTGGAAAAATATTTTTATACAGTGACTATTTGAAAAATTATACCCAACTACTCTTTTTTGCATTAAAGGTACACGCTGCAAAAAATACGTGTTCTAAGCAAGTATAAACTGCCTATTTCTTGACTTTCTGCACCTAAAATTGTTCTAGAAAACAGATCTATTAATTTCATTTTGTTGACATCTTTTCTGGTAAGGGAAGATGAGTGCGAACAGAACATCACTGCTAGGGGTCGTTCCAGACTGGCCGAGCCAGTGACTAGTTACACCTAGAGGTTGCTAGATTTATTTTCCCTAGTCACCGTTAGAGGTGGCTCAAGTGAGAATAAGGCTAGACGTTTCTCAAGACTGGCAGCCAGGAAGTAGTTAGGCAGGTGTGAAACTCTAAGGGAATGTCACTGTACATAAAAAATTTACAAAATATTTTCAGAGTCGTGGCAATAAAAGTGAGTCGGTCGGGTTACCGGAAACACAACTTTTTTGCCTAAGATCCAACTCTATACGGAAGGCAATGTCAACGTATTATGTCAATAAAAAAAAATTAAATTTTTTTTGATAAAAAATTTTTTTTTTAATATATTTTTTTGATAAATATATTTTTTTACAAAATTATTTGAGTCGCGGCAATGAAAGAGGGTCGGTCGGGTTACCGGAAACACAACATTATTTTTTTTTGCCTTACGCATGTAGTTTAAGTACATAAAAATGTTCAACACTTCGCAGAGTCAAACTTTTCTAAAGAAAATTTGCTTGCTTGAGAAATATCAGTAAAGCTGTTCAAAGTATTTGTGCACTATACTATTGTACTCTAGGGTCATTCCATCTCAAATCAACCAGTATAATGGAAATTTGCCACCACACCATTCTGGATTTTTCAGAAAATTTTATGTACTTAAACTACATGCAAAATAAGGAATAACAGATTATAGAATAAACAATAAAAACAACTTAGACTCAAATTATATCAAATCAATTTTTCTCCCAAATGTTCAAGTCTAATACAAGGGACAAAACACTGAAGTCTACTGATCACCTGAATAATTAAAAAGAAATTAAAAAATTCAGGCATCCTTTATTCTTTCAAACAATTCCAAAATTTAAACCAGGAACTATGCCATACATTTTTATATAACTCACGTCGAGAAACTACAGCAGAATGTTAATCCAAGCATTTTGCTTATGATGGCTTTACACCAGCGGCAAATTGTATACCAGTTCCTTCATTTGTCCATGGATTCAAATTCTTCTTTTCCTTCAGGCTTCAATTAATCCCTCTCTGCGGAGGTGTCAGCCACTTGGATCCTCCTCTTCCACTTTTCTGTCTTCAACGTCTTCATTTTTCAGTTTGAGGTGTTTCATGTCCTACTGCATCGCATCCTCCCATCTCTTCTTTTGTCGTCCCTGACTGCATCATCCATAGACATCCGCCGTCATGATTCCTTTAATACAGCTGTTCTCTTCTCTTCTCATCATATGACCGTATCATCTCAACCTGGCCTCTCGTACCTTGTCAGTTACACAAGCGAGTCTGAGTTTTTTCTTGATGTCCTCGTTCCTGTATCTGTCCCAGAGCAAAATTCCTAGAATCCACCGCAGTATTCTCATCTTTGCCCTATCCAGTAATCCCTCTCCCCTTCTCGTCATCGTCCAGGTCTCTGCCCCATAGATCATCCCACGTCTGACCATCATTTTATATACCTTTCCTTTACGTTGGATTGGCATTTTGGCATCACATTTGTCCATGGAATCAAATTGCATTTATGAATGCAAATTTGACTATTTCAGGTTTTCATTAGACATTTTGTGATGTCTGCACCGAATTCAGCTTCTAGTTTTACCAAAAATAATTTTGCATGTCATGTTTTCATATACTTTAGCCATGAATATGTTTCCATCACTCACCCAACATCTATTTCTAAAAATAAAATGTCTTCATCGCTCATCCAACTTTACTACGATAAAATATTTTCACCACTCATTGGACAGCTAGTTTCACTGCAACAATTGATTGCTTTTAAAATAATTAACAATACCAACTACCCAAAGAAAAGAGAAATGTCCTATGCTAAACTACATTTTTACCAAACATTTTGAAATCTTTTCTTTAGTCCAGTACTTGACTTCCTTAAGGAAAATAAACAGAAAGTAAGTGCTAAACACCTGATTAAAAAATTAGATTGATTAAATGTCCTGTAATGCTGGTTCATCAATTTACCTGCTGTTTCGGTATCAAAGGATGTGATACTTGAAGCTGGGGATGAAGTCTTGGGCTTCTTCGACGGAGGTCCACTGTCGAACCCGCTGTCGGCCATCCTATATCGACAATTCACTGTCTGTATTGTAATCTAGCGTAAAGCTCTGCATTTATACGGCGCCTATAAAATGCTCAGTCAAGGGAACCAGATGATTTGTCTCAGTGTTCTCATCGAGACATAATCAATCACAACAGTCACCTGGCGTCACCTCAGAGTTCATTAGCTGCTCGTCAAAAACCGTTTCCCGAAGAGAGACCGTGCGGACGACGACCATGACTTAACATGATACAACCAAAAAACAGCTAATAATACATGGCACGTTCGCCCAAAGTTTTCCCGAGGGTCAGTGGGTCTCTCATGAAATACGCGGCTTCAGCAGCGTTAGCCGAGATCTGTCGGCCGAACACTAGCTCCACCTTTCCGAAGGTGTCCCTTCGTCGTCTTCCTGCGGATGGACTGGTCAAGGCTGACCAACTCTGGACATCGTAACAATTCGAAACTCAAGTTAGCTCTTAAATCGTATATAGAAAATGGCGACAGGTCATTACGCATATACAATGCACGTGATCTCTGTCTGCGATATGATTGGTCGACCGTATATTAATATAAAGTAAGCGCACATGTTTAATTAATCGCGTCGGCGGAACTCATGAATATTGCTTTCTTAACATAAAATTATTATTAGCATACTGCTGATCGGTTTTGTATTGGGTTAGGCCCACATCATGCTACATGGCGGCGTTTCCTTAACCGCTTAGGCTACACCGTTGACCACTTTCAAGAAGAATCGAATCCTTTTTTAGTCATCCGGCTAAGGTAGACTACTCTGCAGAGTAAGCTTAATTGTCAAATCACTTCACGGGCTAAAAGTTTCTCTATCAGCGCATCAGCAGGCCTATATGGCGATTGAAAATTTCAATCGCGTGCAGGTATGCCTATTTGGTTATTCGTTTATTTCCAAAAACAGCCCGTCCAAACGCTGCAAGTGTGCTGTAACAGTAGCAAAGTTGGCCTACCTATATGGGGAGCTGTCAGGCCCATATATGAACCCTATAGGGATCGAATGCTATTAAATGATATTAATATATAGGTCTACATTTAGGTTAGTGTCATGTAGGCTACGTACGTAGGCCTACTGGATCTAATTGTGGAATCCTAATTTTATCAGACGCAATTTCACGCGAACTGAGGTGCCCATCGGTCAGTAGTGTTTTATCTATAGGCCCTCGATCTCCCTTGGGGATTCGGGTTGGGGGGAGGGGGCGAGAAAAATATCCGTTTGGCCGGTGTCACGAAATAGAGTATCCCCCGTATTAATTGTGTCCCCCCAAATAAAAAAAGTCGAAAAAACCGCTTCCGCGTGTATTTTTTTTCTGCAAATTAATTTTCATCTGCTTTATATTGAACAGTGACATTGACAGGTACGTACGTTTAATCCTACTAAATAATTTGTTTTACCCTGTTTTTAGATCACTTAAAACATTTAAAACACTTAAGAACACTCAGAGTCACTAAATAAATTCGAGTTGCCTTTATCTGAGCATTGCTTAGCCTTAGGACACTTCGAGCAATTAGAGTCACTTTAAATCTTGATTACAGCATACAAATTTTTTATTATGCGCATTTTTCAAAAAAGGGGATAGAATTTCCCCCCGGATAGTCTAGACCGGTTAATTCCATCCGGGGGGATAGATTAATTCATCCCCCAGATAGCTTTCATGCAGGGGGGATCAGGGCTGTACTGGTAAATTTAGAGGTGGGTATACGCTGGTCTCCGGAAAATTTCGTCCATTTCGCCGTTTGAAAAATCTGATGACCTTTTTTTTTTTTTTTTTTTTTTTTTTTTTTTTTTAGTCATCCGGCCAAAATCTCGGGAAAAGTCGTCCATTTCGCCGTCTGAAAAATCTGATGACCTTTTTTTTTTTTTTTTTTTTTTTTTTTTTTTTTTTTTTTTTTTAGTCATCCGGCCAAAATCTCGGGAAAAGTCGTCCATTTCGCCGTCTGAAAAATCTGATGACCTTTTTTTTTTTTTTTTTTTTTTTTTTTTTTTTAGTCATCCGGCCAAAATCTCGGGAAAAGTCGTCCATTTCGCCGTCTTTTTCGTCATCCGGTCCCCAAAAACCATCTTAAACAGCCGCGTGCGCGTGATTTACTAGCGTATACCCGTATACCCTGCTTTTTTCAGCGTATACCCTACTTTTCGGGAGGTGAGTATACGCTGCCGTTTTTCCCCGGAGGTAAGTATACGCCGTATACCCGCGTATACCCTTGATTACAGCCCTGGGGGGGATACTCCGTTTCGTGTCACCGGCGGTCGGCTGGGTCGCCGACGACATCTTCGATCGTCGGCAAAATTTTCCGACTACCTTTTTTAGTAGCCTAATTTGATCAAAAATTCCGATAAATCTTCCATTTAATTCCGATTCTGAAAACCGGATGATCTTTTTTAAGCCTTTCGGTCGAAACCTCACGAAAATATAATAATAGCCTATAGTCTATAGCTGTAGGCCTACTATTGTCGATCGGTGCCAAAATAACTGATGATCTTTTCAAAGTCTTCCTTCTGCTTTACCAAAATTTACCAACGTTCATAGCCTATAGCCTAGGCCTATGCATGCACACAAGCGAGCCCGCTCACCTTTTCTGGAGGGGGATTCCTACACAATGACTTTCTAAGGAAAAAACGGTATGTAGAGGAGAGTGGGGCAAGAGCGGCCTGCGGAGCAAGAATAACCGGAAGGTTATCGTAAAGCAGTAGGCCTACGTATATAGGCCTATGCGTGGCGATTAAACTAAGCCACGTTGAAAGACATTTATCGGCCGCATCGAACGACGTAAGATTTGTTAAATTTACTTGCAAACTCTATGAGTAAATAATAATTTTTCGATATTTTCAATATTCATTAGGCTCTAAATCGGGTTAGGAATAATTTTTTTAAATCAAAGTTTTCGATGTAAAATTTTTCGAAAATTTTATCCTGCGAAGACATCAATAGCGCATTGATTGTAGGCCTACGCATTAGATTGAATGAATTCGAAAGATGCCACTAGTAATTAGAAAAAATAATTGCTAAGGTAGGTCTACCGGGGCAAGATCGAGTAGCCGTACGTGGCAGCATGGGGCACCCCATAAACAATAGACCTACATAGTAGAGAAAACTCAACAAAAGCACTTAGAAAGGACCAAAAGAGTTCAATAAAGCGAGGTAAAAAAATTCAAAACAAGTCTCTCGAGTGTTATTAAAATTAATATTAATGAAAATAATAGTAATATTATCATTATTATTATTGTTGTTGTAATTATCATCGTCATCATCGTCATCATCATCGTCATCGTCATCACCATCACCATCATCATCATCATCATCGTCATCGTCGTCGTCGTCGTCATCGTCGTCATCGTCATCGTCATCGTCATCGTCATCGTCATCGTCATCATCATCATCATCATCATCATCATCATCATCATCATCATCATCATCTTTGATCGCTTTGGAATGCGCTCTGCCTGCGTTCGCTCTGCAGTCTGCACTTCTGTAATGGCAGTCTGTCTTCTTCCTTTTCTCTTCTCAAAACCTGCTCCTTCTCGCGGGGCCTTGCGCACTGGAAGTGCCTCTGAACGGTTCGCCCCTATACTATATGCGCTTTAATTTAAAACGATTAAATGCGATATAATACAACTATACAATATACAATTAGGAATTTATTCAGTTGCTCTTTTCAACTCTAAAGTTTAAACTGATTGTATTTAAGTGTCAGCAATAATTATAATGCTACAAAATGCATAAATCACAAACTTTTTATAGGCTATGGGCCTATAGGATATAACTACCCGGCCTGTGCCCCTAAAAGTAGCCGGGCACATGGCATTATGCCCCTCTGCGGGTGTGGGCGCAAGAACAGAAACTCGGCCTTTGTATAGAGAGACATATAGAGTATTATAGACCTATAATTATTCCGGATTCAAATTTTTCGGGCAGAAACAAAATTTTGGCCCCCACTGCTGAAATGTCCCCTACGCCTATGACTAACCCCACCACACCGAGACGTCTAGATTAAACACCGCTCGATCAGGCACTTCCACGTACTTAGCATGAGAAAACATAGGCTTATAGATAAGCGCGCATCCCAGCAACGTGTTGCGTCACGATTTAGCCTAGGACACAGACAAACCCCCTTCCTGTGCAAATAGCCTATTTCAATATTAATTGATGAAACGCGTTTCATCAATCCCGCTTCTATTTAAATAGCAATTAACATTTGTTTTCATCAATCCAACTTCTACTTAGATAACAAATATGTTTTATCAATCCAGCTTACATTTAGTCAAAAATGCGTTCATTCGACTCAGCTTCTATATTTTTAAATAGAAACAATTGTTGTATCAATTCAACTTAATTCTATTCAAATAACGATTATTCTACATCATCAATCCAGCTCCAATTTAAGCAACAACATTTTCATCAATTCAGCTCCAATTTAGCAGTGGCGTAGCTATACCATGTGTGCCAGTGGCGTAGGCAAGGGGGGGTTTCGGGGGTCAAAACCCCCCCATTGGCTCGGGAAAAAAGATTTTTTAAGGTTATTTTTCCATTTAAGTAAGAAAAATAGCAAAATACAGGGTTTCCGGCCATAAAACCCCCCCATGAAAAATTTCTGGCTACGCCACTGATGTGTGCAATATGTATATGTGTGTGCAAAGCCTATAATTATCAGGCTTAGGATCAGATTGGGCGAGGTTAGATTTTGGGGTATGTATTGGATTCAAATAGGATTGCATCAGATCAGATTAATTATTTAACAATAACGGCCGCGTCTTTGAAATAAACGGTAGGACTATACCGTCTAAGTCCCGGAAAGTCGTTGAATCGCGCAAACATAGACTGCCGTATAGTACGGTATAGATCCGGCCTACCAATATAATTTACAGAGTATAGGTCTATGGTTGCATTGGTATAGGGCCTACGTACGTTGCATACATAATAAGCACACAGGCCTGCACACATATATTATTATAATATTATCTCACGCATAGGGTCTGGGAGCAAAACGGCTCCCGTCTTCTGTGGCAGAAGGATGATGATACAGCGGCTGTAGCTAGGATTGTACGCAGACCTATGATTTGTCATGCAGTCATTTATTTTACAGCGGAACTTGGTTATAAAAATATCCTTTTTACTGAATATATAGGCCGCGGTTTGTTCAAATAGTATATGGCATCTCACTCTATATATGCTGTCTGTTTTCAGCTCTACGTCTAAGCGACTCCGCATGCACCGCATGCAGCAGTCTGCAGAATCGGGCTATTATGCTGTAATGTGCATTGATGAATTATGTAGGCTATGGCATAAGATAAGAAGCGCAATTAGGCTAGCGTTTGGAAGTTGGGGACCCACTTAAGATATCCGAGTGGGACCAAAATTTTGCGAGCGCAGAAGGCGCGAATCCGCGATTGCCGACAGCAAGAATAAGCCTCTGCAGGCGACGTCTTGCATGCATGGCTGCCGACATTAATTATCAGCTCTGATAGAAGTTAATTCGTAAAATTTGACTTCTGTAATAAGCCTTATAACTTCTTACCATGCTTCATGCAGTTCGCACTATGAATTGTAATCATAGCGAATACTGCGGTTTTTCAGTTTGAAATTAGGCGATCATTATTATTAGTATAGGCATAGTCTGGGACTAATATCTATATTAGTCCCAGGTTTGAACGGGATGCATTTGACCGGGATGCATTTCCACAGTTTTTGAGCTTTTCACTCCAAACCTTCACTACTGCATGTGTAGGTCTCGGCATGAGACACCGACGAGGGGTTGGCGATTCTCTACCACCATGGGGGCCAGAGTGGGGCGAAACCTCCCAAAAATTTTCACGTTTTTTCAGCAATTCCTCTTAAACTTTGTACCTAGACAGAGGGTCATCAGAGCCACCCGGTGGAGTGGTTGGCGAATCTCTACCACCATGAGGGCCACGGTGGGGGTTGCGAAAACCCTAATTTTCGCTATAAATTTTCATTCCCTTGCCATAGTTTCACTGTTAGACAGATTTTTACGCGGGTCACCTTGCCTCTACTCAGCCCACACCTCGGCCCGCAGGGGCCGGGTGGGGCATGGGTGTTGGTGGGGGGGGGGGGGAAGTGGGAGCGGTGGGAAAGAAAATTTTCCCGAAAACCAAAATTTCACGGGTGGCGTACCTGTGGAGGTCGGAGTGTGGTGGGGTCGGGGGGTGGCGGGTGGGGGTGGGAGATGGGTGGGGTTGGGTGGGGTGGGTAGGGGTGCGGTGGGTGGGGTGGAGGATAGGGTGTGGGTGGGATTTGGGGAGGGTGGGGTGGCGGGTGTGGGTGGGGTGGTGGGTGGGGTGAGGGTGGGGAGTGTGGGGGAGCGTGGGTGAGGTGGGGAGGGGGAGAGTGGGGTTGCGGGTGTGGGTGGGGTGGTGGGCGGGGTGGGGGTGGGGAGTGTGGGGGAGTGGGGAGGAGGAGGGGTGGGGTGGGTGGGAAGTGGGGGTGGAGTGGGTGGTGGTGTTGGGATTGGGGAGAAGGTGAGGAGGGTGTGGGGTATGGGGTATTGGGAGTGGGGGTGGGGGGAATTTTTCCCGAAAACCCAAATTTCACGGGTGGCGTACCGGTGGAGGTCGGAGTGTGGTGGGGTGTTGTGGGGTGGGGGTGTGACGCGGTGGAGTGTGGTCTGGTTGTGGCCGGGACTCCCCGGGAGCGGGTAGTATCCTAAATTCCTCTGGCAACGCCGGGTACCCCAGCTAGTCTTGTATATATTATAGGCCTACTCTTAGTCTTATTCTGGATAACTGTCAGAGTGTCCTTGGAGGAGGTGATCATCGTTGAAATGAAACCTCTTAATAAATGTTATAATATCAGTCGGTGCAATTATTATTATTAGGCCTATTGGAGACAAATTTCAGCATTATATGATATTTTAAACTGTTCAATGACAAGTTTCAGTCGCGTAGGCCTATTTACGGGTTGGTTGACAATGGTTGTGTTAAAACAGATAAACCTAAGCCTAACTAACGCTTTACACGCCATTAGGCCTACAACCCTTTTAACCGGCGCCTTAAATAATTCCTTTTACATCATTACATTTGTGTACCCGAGACATAAAGAGAGCATAGATCTACATTATTATTGTTGTTATTATTATTATTGTTGTTGTTGTTGTTGTTGTTATAGAGGGGTGAATGTCGGAGAAACTCAGTACGTGGCTTGAGTTTGCGATTCTTAGCCTCTTAGGCTTATTGTAAGGGGAATATAGGCCATGGGCGGAGTTTGGTTTCCGTTCTTGGAGGGGCTAAGGCCTTCTGGGGGGATAAGCCCGGGAAAAGATACAATTTACACGGTAAAAAATGAATCTGGGTCTTCTTGGAGGGCTTAGCCCCCCTAGCCCCTGATAAACTCCACCCATGCTATAGGCTATATAATAACCTTAAGTTAGGCTGTCTATGCAAGCCTATAATAATCTCTAAACGTTTACACGTAGACTGTATAATACGCTAAATTTAGTATGAAATTCCCACCAGTGCCACCACTTCCCTGTAGAATCAGTGGCGCAGTCAAGGGGTTTCGGGGGTAAACCTCCCCATTGGCGTAGAAACAGTTTTTAAAGAGGTTATATTTAGGCCTATCCGCTTAAATAGGAGAAACCATTGTTTGATGTAACAATTGTATTACAATTGTTTTTCTTACTTTATTTACTTCGTTAATTACCATAGGCGTAGGAGGCGGGGGTCCAGAGGGGCAAAACAGGCATGGGCGGACGAACCTTTTTTCGGCCAAACACGGAATGGGAGGATTTTTTCGGGCACACTGAACTCGACTGGAGTAAAACAGCTATATTTATTTTAGGAAGATTTGTACGAAATAACTAAAAAAAAGTCATCAGAAATTTGGTCGATGAAAAATGGAAAAATTTCGGCGACTCGCGGTCCGCAAAAAATTTAAAGTAGGCCTATACTTTTCGGGCAAATGTTAAAATTTTTGCCGCCCCTCCCCTCCCCCCACTGCCGAAATGTCCCCAATAGCGCCTATAGTTTGTTACTTTATTCCCTTTTATTTACTGTAATACTGCTGGGTTAGTGTCAGAAAGGGCATCCGGCCAGGCCTTAAACCCCCTTCCATAATAAATTCCTGGCTACGCCACTGTGTAGAGTAACCTTGATATATCTAATTAGTGATGGCAATTATATATTAGGCTATCTAATCTCAGGAGCCTTGAATATAGGCTTATATTCATCGGTCATCTTATATATTACTAGCTGTACCCGGCCACGCGTTGCTGTGGCTGAAAAGACTGTCCAACCCTCCCTTCCTACGTCCCCTCCCCTTTCTCCTTCCCCTTCCCCTCTCTTTCCCCCTCCCCTTCCTCTCCTCGCCTTCCTCCCCCGTCCTCTCCTCCCCTCCCGTCCCTCCCCTTCCGTCCCCTGTAGCCACTGTAGAAATACGCGCGGAAAACGGCCTCAAATGGACGATTTTGCCAAAACCGACAGTTACATAGAAAATTGCGCTATAGCAGACCGTCGGCTACACGTTTTGAAGAATGCTTGCGTTTGAAACGCGCCCGAAGAATATATATGAAGGTTCAAACTCGAAATGGCTGGACTCCATCGACGTCAATCGCATGGAATTAAAAGTTGTGTTTTTGGGTCGTAAAGATTGCGCTTTCCCCAAAAGGCATAAAAAACCCGGAGGTGTTCGAATGGAACGGTTTGCGAAAATTTTAAAAGGAATCGGTTCAGAACTCTCCGAGAACCGATGTAACAAACTGTAACTTTTTACATTTTTATTTATATAGATTATTATTCCGCATGTAACCACCTACGCTCATCCTCAGGTAGCCTCAATAGTCCTATAGGTCTATACTCTATAGCCTATAGCATGAGCACAGTGAATCTGAAGCATAGGTCTATAAGACTACTCCGATTTGAACAATTGCTTTCTGTATAGGCCTATACCTAACTGATTGCGGCGCGCGTGTGTATCACTTCTTGTCTCAATAAACTCTAAACGAATACAAAAATAGCACGATGTTAGCATGTGGGCCTAAATAATAGGCCTACTGCAATGCTATTTTTGTCCTATAGTATAGGGCTAGGCCAGTGCTGTCCAACGTGCGGCCCGCGGGCCGCATGCGGCCCGCGAGGTGATTTCAAGTGGCCCGCAGGGGCTCACTAAATTTTTGCATTTCGTGTAAAATTAAGTAAAGGATTAAAGTCATTGATCGACTTGAGCGTTTATTACGTTATAATTGTGACAGTTGCCGATTTGCAATCCCATCAGAAAGGCCTAGCGTATCCAAAACTAAATTTCTTCTTTCTTTTCTCGGGGGTTAGGTTCCCGTAGTCTATCTGGAGATTGATACACGATTTCTGGTTTTGACAATTCTTATTACTGTAAGGTGACGGAGATAATTATTATGTGGCGACCTGTGTCCGACGTCTACAAGCTCACGACCTGGAAACGGACCTCGCAAACTCTCACAAACCGTTCACTTCTTGTCAGTCCCTGGGATGTGTCGGCTACACAGTCACAGCACGTCTGCAAATGACTGCGACCGTTCTTTCGAAAGATAGGCCTAGTCAATGACTATGACTGCTAGCTCTTTAGACGGCGATTCTGGCTTCGACGACTTTTTACGAAATCTAGAGCAGGAGGATGGAAATTCGCCGCTCTCATAACTTAGTGGATCTTAACCTAAAAATTGACTGCTCGACGTTATGAAGAGCTGAGCTGGCTAAACTGTATGGGCCACGAAACTGAGTGCAAGGCTGGGATAAACGCCATCCTTGCACATTTTGTTGCTCAACTACATGTATTGTTATTGTTAAGCATGACAATCGTGGTTGTGTAGTCCACATGCTAGCTATTATTCATTATTATTATTCCTGTGGGACTTCTCCAACTCTTCCATTAACTGCTCAAGACATTTCTCTTTGGTCATTCGTATCATAGGTCGGGAGCATCTCTGCCATCTCTGGTCAGGTATCTTGAACCGGCGGTTAGGGCGGTAAATAAATTTCATATGTAGGGCCTAAATTGATAGATTGATAGATTATTATCATTCCATATCAAATTGTAATACTCGTTTTAATGTTATTATTATATATTATCAATAAATTTTAGCCACTGCTTTTGAGTATCTGTTGCGGCCCTCGGCTTCAAGAATCTTGCTTTTGCGGCCCGCGGTACCAAAAAGGTTGGACAGCACTGGGCTAGGCTATAGGTCTAATAATTAAAGCTCAATGTGTGATGATTGATTTTATAGTTTAGGCTTTCAGCGCTTCGCGAAGAATATCTAGCGACATCGTGCGAATATACTTGCAGCATTTGACATTATCGGAGAAAATCAAATTTCCTCATTGTCGAAATCTGCCAGAAAAGATAAAGATTACTGCTTAGGCTAAATGCTGTTTAACGCTGATCTTCTACGTTGCGGAGCTTCGCTAAATAGACTCACAAATATTCTGAAATACTGTCGCTATTAGACGAAAACTTTACCGAAAAGAACTGATTTAAGGTATGTTGCCTTCAACACCGCAGACTAAAAGAAATCAACAATTACAAAGTGGTTGATCTAAGGACGCGCTGCATGACGTCATAGCAATTCATTGCGTTCAAAAGTAAATGAAATTATTTGTGAAAGTCCATTTTACGCAATGGACTAAAACAAGAAACGAATAAGATGCTTCAGATTGGCATCATGGTTTTGCCACTAGGCTATATTTGGCTTGAGCACAGTGCAGTCGGTGCAATGGTAGGCCTATGCGGGCAATGCTTAGCCCACATATTTATAAGCGATTTCGCAAGCATAACATAAATAAATGAATGCTTTAGCCTAGGCTACTTGCATGCAAACATAGTAATTTTAATTGAGTAGCTTTTTCAACTCCAAGCAGAAATTGTAGTTTGGAAACAGCATTCGAACCAGCTAAAATTGGGCTATTATTTTAGTCAAAATTAGCAGTCTAACCTATCCAACTCATATGGGTTAGTTTTGGTGTCGTGAAAAGGTCAAGTCAATTAGCCATCGAGTAAGCAGTCTTGACTGCCAAACGAACGGCGTATTTCAATCATTGAATTATGATTACTATAATAGGCCTACATGTATGTAATTGCTAGTATTTACTATTTTCTCATTTCTCCTAGCCGTTCTAGAGAAAACAATGGCGCTATGCTGGCTGTTTTATAATTCCACTCGCTAGATGACGTATCGAGAACAATGTACTGCCAAACAGAACTTTATAAACCTGTAATATTTCAATTTAGCTGAAATCCTGAATGCGTTTATTAATAGAGTAAAATGCAATGACAAATAGGCAGGTATTTTACGGAACTTATGGAACTTAAGAATTATATATTTATAATACAGCAGCTATGTTTGAAACATTTACACACCGTTTTTTTGTTTTATAAAATTCTATTAGGCGAATTCTTCGCATTTTAATGTTATCACGTGATCGTCACCTACTAGGTGAATAGGGGTATTTCTGTACAGCCGTTATTTTGGCTGAATTTAATAGAAAGGTAAAAAAGGCATGATGCTTAAAAAGACGACTTTTTAAACACCAGACTCAGCGGTGTCCTTTAACCTGGGAATCGTTGGGTAAAATTGCTAGGGCTAGAGATTGCCTTTTCGTAGGGACCGCACTGTGAACATCTAAATTCTAAAACAATGAAGTTGCATGATAATCGTAATCGTAATCTCGAGACTTCTACAGCGCCCACGAAAGCCAAGTCGCGGGAACCAGCTTATTCACAGGCGCTTAATCAAAACAAAATCGATAGGCAGCGGGTCAAGTCCGGAGAGTCAGGCAGGCAGATAGATGGGCGGCTAAGGTGGGTGATGTTTAGTTGGAATGACGAAGGAAGTGAGGAGAAGAGGAAGAATCAGGATAGGATTTGTGAAAGAGCAATGTTTTCAGTTTTGAGTGAAAGACCTGTGGGGAGATAGCGAGAGGTGGAGTTTTGGTGAGCTCCATTGGCGGAGTTTGGTTTTCGTTCTGGGGGGGGGGGGGGGAGGGGCTGGAAAAATTTGGTCCAAGGTCCAAGACTAGCCTCGCCGAAAAAATTTCCCGGGCCAAAAATGCTGATGACCTTTTTTTAGTCATTCGCAAATTTCGCGTGGGGGGGGCTAAGCCCGAAAACGATGCCATTTACACGGTAAAAAATTGACTGGGTCTTCTTGGAGGGGGCTTAGCCCCCCCTAGCCCCTGATAAACTCCGCCCATGGTGAGCTCGTATGATGAGTCGGAAGTTTGACGTATATAGTGCTGGCGGAAGCTTGTTATAAAGGGTGGAATGGCAATGGCAGTGGTCAGGGGCGCAACCAGAACATTTTCCTGGGGGGTGCTCAGAATTATTGTTGTAAGCGCCGGAGTTGCGAAGCAGCGAGTGTCGAAGGCACGAAGCCAATGCCGACTAGGGGCTTTAGGGGGAGCGTCGTAAGGTCCCCCAGCGGGGTCTGGGGCCGAGCCCCAGAAACCAACGCATTTTTTACTTTTGACATCAGCTAAAGCACGTTTCAGGCCCTTGTTTGCCAGCTGTATTTATGAGCGATAAAGTCATGAAAACTTTTGAAAACATGGTTTAAGACTTCAGAAATGTACTTTCTCATCTGTTTAGATAAGACAAAGGGTCTTAGGTCTATAGCTCGTGAGTGGCAGAATTAATAACCAGTGTTTAATCTAACCTCTCCCCCAATAACCAGTGTTTTATCTGGTCCCTTCTCAGGGAATCAAGGCTTCTAGGGAAAAGCGAGCATCCGACGGAAAAGGGCAGAAAGTTTGGGAGGGATGTTCCCCTCCACATAGGAAATTTTTCTAATTTCCACACTGCAATGACAGCATTTTAAGCTGCCATCTAAAGCAAAATTGCTATACCAGCAATATCATTATTGCTGATAAACTTCAATGAATATACTCACAATTTAAAATATATATATTTCTGAGTTTCCACGTTTATTTTGGTACCATTTTAAGATGTCAACTTAGCAAAATAATTCTATTACTTTGGTGCTGATAAAAAAGAGTGATTTCAAATTTCAAATAGGTCTAGCAGGGGAAGGGGTTTGGGCAGGGGATAAGCCTCCTACCCAACATAGAATTTTTATTTCAAAACTGCATTGGCGTCATTTTAGGCTGCCATTTTAACGAAATTTATCATGATTTAATTGCTAAAAGACGTTGTGCAGAACTTCAAAGCCCCCTCCCCATTGTTTAATTTGTTTCCATGTTGTAGGCATCTTGATGAAATTGCTCATTTTCAATGCTGATGGTCATAGATTTTAGTTTAAAATTTCTGAGTGTTGCCTCACAATTACTTAAAAATTTTATATTTGCACAGTGCACCGTGACTTTTAGAGCTGTAATTTTTACAAAATAACTCATGTGCTCAGAGACGTGATATAAGATTTCAATAAATGTCTCCTCACATCGTTTAAGATTTTTTTAATTTACATACACTGTAATGACAGCATTTTAGGCTGTCGTCTTAACACAATTGTTCATTATGATAAACAGTAGATAACACTGCATAAATTTTTAGTAGGCTAATATTTATGAACTATTTATGACATATTGGGGGACATAAGCAATGCATCTCCGTCCCCTTACCACAAACTTTGGGGTCTAAAAGTTCAGAGTGTTACCTCGCAATTACTTACGTATCCCCTATCGCCCTAAATATCCGCCCACAGTAAGTTATGCGCATTATAATATCATACGATAGTATCACAATTAGACTCTATACAATAATAATAAATAATAAAATTATAATTATATAGCAGGAAATAAGATCATGGTATAATATGGCAGTTTATGTAATACAATATTATATAATAAACAGCAACTAAAAACTACTATCATTTTGTCAAATTTTCTGGAGAAAATTTTCGCTTCTGGGCGCTTAAATTTGTCCGCTGGAAATGTATAGATCAAACAAAGCTGAATAGCTATATAATTATTATTATAATACTAATTTGAAGGAAACAATTCTTAACTGGGCCTTAATAAATAGCACAACGGTAGGCTATTATCCATTATGTTGTAACATATTATCTATAAATTGGTGAAAGACTGTAATAAAGTCATCACTAGGCAAATTCTCGAGACCAAGACAAACTCCGGTAGACCAGCAAAACACTGAAATCTAGTGCTTTATAAACCATGAATTTGACTAAGATACATAAGAATGAAGGAACTTATTTACTTGATTGTGTAATCTGAAAAACTGAAAGAGCGAAAGACACCCTACCCCCCCCCCCCCACACCCCACCCCACAAAAACTCATCGGATCTGTAAAAATTGCGTGGGTCACCTTTTTAGCCCTGGGGGGTGCTCAAGCACCCCCCAGCACCCCCCTGGTTGCGCCACTGGCAGTGGTGAGTAGGTTGAGTAGCTGAAAATGGCTTTAATTTACAAGTTCGGACAGTCAGGCAGGCAAACAGATGGACGGATAAGGTGGGTGATGTTTAGAGTTGAAATGATGAGGGATGTGAGGAGATGAGGAAGAATCAGGATTTGTGAAAGAGCAGCGTTTTCAGTTTTTTCAGCTACTCAGGAGCACCCACACTGCCACAGTTCATCCTCGGTCGAATAGGACATGAAGTCTTCAGTTTTGTTCAATAACGAAGTAAAAGTAGCCTAATGCGTTAGGCCTACTTTAAAAATCTTTTCTTTAATTGAGCGCCTGCAAACGCACTGCGCTGTAGGCTACATTTACAAGTTATGCAGTAATCTTAATAAAACTTAACTACTAACAGAACAGTGCAGACAGCTTTGCAATTACAGGGCGCTAATATAGGCCTGCATAGCAGCATACGAAGCATGTCCGCCGAACGGGAGCTCGAACTAGCTACCTCTCGCACACTACGCCAGCGTGTTGTCCATTGCGCTACCGCAACTACTAACTACTAACAGAACAGACAGCTTTGCAATTACACGGCGCTAATAGCAGCATACGAAGCATGTCCGCCCAACGGGAGCTCAAACTAGCTACCTCTCGCACTCTACGCCAGAGTGTTGTCCATTGCGCTAACGCCCCCCCCCTAAGTAAGTAAAACTTTGAATACTTTCACATGTAACAAATAAAAAAAAACTGAAATACTTTTAGGCTACTTTTAACGATGCAAAATTTTGCATCTAGGCCTATAGGCGACTTCAGTAGGCTACTTTTACAGTTTTACTTCATTCATTCATTCATTCCGAAAACTTATATAGCGCCTCTTCAAGAAGCCTACTCAGAGGCGCTCCTAGTCCAGCCACAACTAAAAAGATAGGTCTTGAGCAACTTGTAGAAAGCAGGCAAATTATTCTGAGGTAGTAAGCGTAGTGCAAGCGGGAACCCATTCCATGTGGACGGGCCAACAACCGAGAAGGCTCGACGCTGTCTGGTAGCAGAGCGGGTTCGAGGGACCAGCAGCTCCCCATTGGCCGAAAAGCGCAAAGTTCTACGGGAGGCTACAACTGAGACTCAGAGATCAGATAAGTAAGAAGGAGCACTACCAATTATTAAGGACCGCCAAACAAGTGCTAATATCCTGTACGAGATGCGCTGCTAGACTGGAAGCCAGTGCAGAACATCACGCATGTATAGGCAGAAACTGGGGCAAATTTTGGGATATGACCAATAAGCCGAGCATCAAAGCGCATGACCCGGTCAAGACGCCCTATTAAGCTAGATGGGTGGCCAGCAAGAATTGAGCAGCAATGATCAATTCTGCTAGTTACGAGGGCGTGGACAAGGACCACAGCGGCATCATGAGATATATGGACCGCATGACAACACGTAACTGGCGGAGCTGGTAATAGCAGTTTCGCGTTACTAGGTTGACACGCTGTGAGAAACTGAGTTCTTGGTCAAGTGTCACTCCAAGATCGCGGACGGTATGAGAGAATGCAATATGGAGAATGTTTGAGCCAAAAGATGCATGTCTAGACTAGTCAACTGTTTGCGACCGCCAAGCCATATGAATTGTGTTTTGGATGGATACAACAGCAAACGATTCGAAGCCAGCCAGCCAGAAAGGGCATCAATGGCAGAGCACATCAGCCCAACAGAGTAAACTGCATCTGTTGCACTTGCACGACAGTGAACATATATGCTTGGATGTCATCAGCATATAGCTGATGTGAGAGTCCACATACCAGTGTTTAATCTAGTCCCCTTCTTCTGGGGGGGAATTGAGGTTTCTGGGGGGGGAGACAATTGAGCGTCCGAAGGACACTCGATCGTGATGCGCGTAGCACCGAGACTGGGAGGGGGAGAGGTATGGGGAGGGGATGCGCCCCTCCTCATTAGAAACTTGTTGAATTTCCACATTGCAATGGGAGCATTTTAAGGGGTCATCTTTACAAAATAGCTGTACTTTTTCAGTGACCCATTAGAAACTTTATGAATTTCCACATTGGAATGGCAGCATTTTAAGGTGTCGTCTTAACAAAATAGCTGTACTTTTTCAGTGATCCATTAGAAATTTTTTGAATTTCCACATTGCAATGGCGGCATTTTAAGGTGTCATCTTAACAAAATAGATGTACTTTTTCAGTGACCCATTAGAAATTTTTTGTATTTCCACATTGCAATGGTTGCATTTTAAGGTGTCATCTTGACATGATAGTCTCATTTATTATAGCAGTAAATAATGTCATTATAATCATATAATAACAAATAATATCACGGCATATTATAACACTTCATGTAAAACAATGATGAAAACAGTAACTAAAAACCAATATCATTTTGTCAAATTTTTCTGGGGGGGGAATGTCAATCCTGGGGGGGAACTTTCCCCCCCAGAGACGTCTAGATTAAACACTGTCCACATACCCCCAGCAGGGAGCTGACATCTGACGTGTACAGAATGTAAAGCAAAGGGCCCAGAACCGATCCCTGTGGCACACCAAAAATGGCAGGGACCCACCGAGTTGAGCCAGATTATTATGCCCAGATATGACACAGTTTGTGCGATCAGTAAGAAAAGATCGTAGCCATTCCAGGGGTTTATCAGTCAGCCCAAATTAGGACAGAAAGGCGCTGAAGAAGGATCGAATGGCCGACAGAGTCAAAGGCAGAGCCAACATCAAAAAGAGCCAAAAGAGTTATATAGCCACAGTCCATGGCGCCATAGAAGTCAGATGGGAGGCGGACTAGCAGGGTCTCAGTAGAATGGTTTTTCCGAAAACCCGATTGTAGGGGAGGGAGCAACCCATTCCCATCTAAATACGCGATAAGTTGGTTGCAAACAATTCGTTCTAAAAATTTCGAAAGGAATGTCACATTAGCATTGGGACGGTTGTTGGTGGGATCGCTTGCGTCAAGTCCATCTCGCTTCAAGGCTGGAAGGAGGATGGAGCGCTTCTGCGACGTAGGTAGATGAGCCTCCTGGATCGACCGGTTGCAGAGCACGGTAAGAAACGGAAGGAGGTCGTCGATTAGCTCCTGCGTTACAACTTATCTGACATTCGTGGCAATGTTCGTTAGGCCTACTTGAATGGGCTACTGGGCTAGTTAACATTTTCGTTACGATAGGCTAAAACAGTTGATTTGCAAGCCCAAAAATAGATTTTCGATGTGTGGTGTAGGCCTACGCTGGATGCATTGTCATTAGCTACTGCAGCAGAACGACTCTTCAGCTGTGCAGGTTTAACGATTGGTCACAAGCGTACTTAGGCTAGGCCTATATAACGATGACAATTTCGAGGATTTAGCATTTTTTGAAGCAGCGAACAGCTAGCATAGGCGGAGACCTGGGCGGAGATGGGGGGGGGGGGGGACGGAAAGACGCGAGATTTTTTGACGGACGAGTGTCGCCGAAAAATGTCCATCTTTTGCCGGCCAAAATTTCTGAGACCGGCGAAATCTCGACGAAATTTTCTATTTTCGCCGCCAAAAAAGTTGATGACCTTTTTTTAGTCGTCACAATTGGAAGGGGAACAAATGCATGGGCCGTCCCCCCAACACCTTTATTGGGAGGACCGTCCCCCTGTCCCTCCCCCCCTAGGTCTTCGCCCATGACAGCTAGGCTCTACAATTTCAACAGGTCGCATCAAGGTCATGTAAGATATTCAACAGGTCGTAGAAATCAAATGTAGGCTGCAGAAGAGAATGAAAAGTCCAAAGAATTTTGGCAGGTCATTGGACCTAAGACAGGTGAAGAGTAAAATAGGCAAAATCACCTGAAGCAACTTATGCTGACGCCGCCGCCACTGTTTTGAAGGTTTATAATGGATTGAGTCATAGGAAGACTCGTTACTTTTACTTTGTAGGCTACTTTAAAACTATCATTTGGAAGGATACTACTTACTTAAGTAAAACTTGTGATGCGTAGGCCTACTTTTACTTAAGTAATTAAAAGCCAGTTTAAACTTTTACTTTTACTTAAATAGGCCTACATTAATTTCGTCCAATACTTTCAAAGGCACTTGAAATCTTAGGAATAGCGAAAAAGAGACAGACGCATGGGCGAAGATTGGGGGGGGGGGGCAGTGGAGTACTTACGCTGACTTGAGACACAAAACTCTAAATTAAATTTTTTATCAAGTACCGGTATTACTATTGATCGCATCATTTAGGCAGTTTTGCAGTGCCTGCGCAAAAAATGAATGGGGCAAGAACGAATGAACACATGTTTTTGTTCATCAGAACAGTTCAAGCATAACAGAAAGGCAGTTCTAACTTCTACAATCTTCCACGAAGCCTACCAAGGCTGCCATGGTAAATTGACAATTCGTTCGGAGCGGAGGGGATCGACGAAATTTGTTGCCTTAGGCCTAATAGAAGTTGGATTGATGAAAGTAGTGTTGCTTAAATAGAAGTTGGATTGATGGAAATAATAATTAGTGCATAGCCCAGCCATAACATTGAGCTAAAAAAATTAATAAGGTTTATAGAGACCATCCAAGATTGTGGTGGAACCAAGCAGTCGCTAGATGGCGATTTTACACCTTTAGGTTTTGTTTACGCACGTAAGAATTATAATAGGCCTATACAGTAGGCCTACATGTAAATGGCTGTCTATTTTATGTCAATGCCTTAAGCTTGGCGAACAGATAGCAGACAGGTAGGTTGGCTGGGAGGTAGACATCCAGCCAGCCAGACAAACAGACAGACAAGTAGACAAGCAGGCAGACTCGTAGAAAGTTAGCTGGACACGTAGGCTAAATAGAGATAGACAGACGGACAGGGAGGAAGACATGGAGCCTCAGAGGCAGGCAGGCAGGCATGCAGGCAGGCAGGCAGGCAGCATGATATTGACACAAGCATGAATCTGGATTTGGTTTTTGCCTTGCAATTCGATAGTTATATGGTTTAGATTTAAACTAATTACCGATTCTGCTCGTTATGACTTGTTTCTGCTTGCTTCACTACTTCCAGGGCACAGTTTCCGTATAGCACAATCACATGCAGCATAGGCAATGGCATTCAGCATAACATAGGCTCAGACTGATTTATTATTTTATTATGCTCATTTCGAATGTGACACAGTCACACAGACTAACTCGCAGCATTGAGTGTAATTGGCCTACACGCGTAAATTCGACCCCTGCCGGTTATCTCATTCCTTCGTAGGCTGAGACGCACGCAATTCTTACGTATGTTTAAAAAAATGTATTGCACTTAAACTGTTTTTATTTCTGCATTCTGCAGTCTCGATTTCTTGACAGACAAGCAGACAGACAGACGGAAAGATAGATTGACAGACGGAAAGGTAGACTGACAGATAGATAGATAGATAGATAGATAGATAGATAGATAGATAGATAGATAGATAGATAGATAGATAGATAGATAGATAGATAGATAGATAGATAGATAGATAGATAGATAGATAGATAGATAGATAGATAGATAGATAGATAGATAGATCGATGGATGGACGGACGGACGGACGGACGTACAGACAGACAGACAGACAGACAGACAGACAGACAGACAGACAGACAGACAGACAGACAGATAGATAGATAGATAGATAGATAGATAGATAGATAGATAGATAGATAGATAGATAGATAGATAGATAGATAGATAGATAGATAGACAGGCAGATAGATAGACCGACAGACAATCAGACAATCAAACAGACAGACAGACTATAATTGAGTCTGCAGCATGTAATATGTTTGAATAATTGAAAAGCAATTTGAAACCGGTTCATGTGTGAAAGTAGACCTATGTAATAGCATAAATAGCCTATATATAACTAATCCGCACATAGAAGCCGTTCAAGTAGGCCAGTCCATAGCATGTACATGTAGCATCATGTAAAATAATGACATCTGCGGTAAAGCTTAAGCCTACACGTAGTTCTTAGGTTTCGGTTCTAAACTCGATACGCCAACCGACTTGTAATGCAAAGCGAGATAAATGGTCTGTGGCCTACGTGCTTAGCTGGCAAAGAATATTAATAAGAAATTCGAGCTTTATGTGAATTCGACAGTTTCGACTTCTTGATTTTTATTCAGCCTATTAGGTAAAAGGCCAATTTTTCGTCTTGGTCACCTATCTGCACCGTGTCGGCCTTGAGTGCACCAGTTTGAAGAATTGTTCTTTCATTATGAGGTTCAGATGCTTAGGTTTAGGCTTACAAATTATTATCATTGTTGCTGCGAATCGAAAGGCCTACAAATTAACCGATTGTGTCCTTTAAGGAGACTTTGCGAATGACATCTTGAGCAAAGCGAAGGACTTTGAGCAAAGGTCCTAGACATAATATAGTGCCTATACACAGTGGCGTAGCCAGGAATTTTTCATGGGGGGGGTTTATTGCCGGAAACCCTGTTTTTTTGCTATTTTTTCTTACTTAAATGGAAAAATAACCTTAAAAAACCTTTTTTTCGGAGCCAATGGGGGGGGGTTGACCCCCAAAACCCCCCTTGCCTACGCCACTGCCTATACATGATCAGCTTATTCTAGTTAATCGTGTTACTCTATAGTATATGCAATCATTCGAAACACGAAACCTATATAATTTGTCTATAACTGTTTGCCTGGCTGTCTACTTCCCTTTCTCCATTTCTTTCAATTTTCCTTTTTGTGTCTTTACTTTTTTGTTTCTCTATCTTTTCCCTCTGCTTTTTCTCTCTGCTAGTCTATGTCTGCATGCTTCTTGTGTGTTTGTCTGTATACAAACATATTTCTGTGTTTGCCCGTTTATTGCCGTCTCTGGTTCTCTCTATAGCTTTATTGTATTGTATTGTATTGTATTGTATCTGACTATTTGTAAAGCGCTTCTCGCAGCAAGAACCTTTCAGAAGCGCTCCCAATGCGTTCAACCCCGAAAGAAAAAGCAGGTTTTCAGACGAGAGAAAGATGATGAAAGACTGCCAGAGAGAATGATAGAGCGAACTGACTGGGGAAGACCATTCCATAGGGAGAGACCGATACAGGCAAATGCTCTGGATTGAGCCATGGTGGTCCTGACTCGGGGGACAAAGAGGTCGAGACTATCAGAGGACCTAAGAGGACGCAGCGAAGTGGCTGAAGGGGGAAGAAGTATAAGACCACACAGATACTTCGGAGCAAGACCCAATTGAGACTTGAGGACCAATATCAGGACTTTAAATTGTATACGAGCAGAGAGTGGAAGCCAGTGGAGTTGTTCAGTCATGAATGTAGAAATGTGGGAGAATCGAGGAAGACAGGCAATGAGCATGTAGTAGCAGCATTGAGTACAGACTGTAGAGGAGTTAGCCGAACCTTTATAAGCTTTATAAGCGTTTCCTACTTCGATCTAACTTTCCAATGCACCTTCTCTCTTCCGTCACTGTTGTGTATAAATGCCTTACTTTCTCAATCCTTCTCTTCCTTCACCTCGTTCATTCACTCATTCCTTCTGAGAATTTATATAGCGCCTCTTCAAGATATCTATAGTGTACTCATCTGCCTCTCGCCGTTACCTTTGTCTTTCTCAATGCGTCCGCAGCACTCTCAATTCTTTCGAATCTCTCTTCGTCTTTCTCTCGATCTTTGGTATATATATATATATAGACTATATACTGTTTTTCCCTCTCCCTAGCTCACCTGCCTTCCTTCAGGAAGTGTCTCAATCCCACTGATTTACTTCTGTTTTGGTTACGGAAGTTGAGCTCTCCCCCACCCAGTCCAACCACACCACGAATAGTAATTATTGGTTCAATATGCGTATCAGCGTAACTAAACACGAAGCAGACCTATAATATAATAGCCTTCCTATCGCCTCCAGTGAAATCGACAATTACTAACAGGTGTGCACCGATTAGAAAATTCGCTTAAGTTGTACCTAGCCTATATATAACCGGCTGAATTAAATCAATCAAGAATGCACTGACAAGTGACTACAGAGGAGAGCAGCTCCTACATGTAGCTGGTGCCCGGTCTACAGTCGGCCAATAGCGCCACGTGAGTGACGGCGTGTATATATAGGAATAAATATAGGGCCTAGCTGTTAACTTGTTTCGAAGTCCACCGTTGTGGTTCCGTTAAGATTAGGCTATTGTTCGATCGACTTCCATTGTTAAGGCGCTGTAAGTATTTCAGCTGGCAAATCATGGGGTGCAATCTAGGGTAGGACTATACCAAACAGCATTCGTGCGCATATGATTACGTGTGTAACTATCAACAAAACAGCATGTATGCATACTTGCATGAATTTATGCATGGACGGGCGATGCGTGATGTTTGCTTGCATATCTGTTAAGACCATGCGGAAATTGCAGAGGCCACTTCCTTCTTGGTGTGAGGGAAGCCTTCTCTGATATGTCAGACGTTACAGAGGTATAGTGTGCGTTGGATGGTCTGATCTGCAGGAGCCACTGCATTCAGCATAAGTTTCCAGGTGGAAGGTCAAGGTAGGAAGTTTCAATTTAGTGGCGGTGTGTGATAACGGAGATCATTAGTGTCGCCCACCTCCTCCTTTATCCAGGCTTGGGACTGGCACTGTCAAAATGCAAGCAGTTACGGAGTTCGGAAGGAAGGTCATGCTCTATAGTCTATATACGGCGAGAAAAGTATAGGGCTATAATCGAAAAAGATGCGGCGGCAGTCGACACTCAATTCCGCTATTATATATACATGTCCATGGGACATTCTCAATAATTATTTCTCATAGTCGTTGAAGTTTATGCGTTCAAAGTTTACCTGCGCGCACAGCTTCTTTGAAGGCAACGCGTCTACACCTTTTCACACAAGCCAGTTAGCACCGTATACCAAAAGAGTTTCATGGATTGGTCTTCTATAATTATCGACATCGAGGCTCTGCGAATTTGAACAAGTGCCGCCATTAATTTTATCGCTGTGGATTCTGTGGATGATGTTCTTGTCGTTGTTGGGATGCAGGCCTAATTACAGTGCCAGTTGACCGAGCGAGAAACCTTCCCCCAACCTTCGAGAAGCGGACACTTAAATTGCTTATAGAGTCAAACGCTGTAAAGACTGGCTGTTGATGACCCGGTCATTTTGGGTCCAATTTTTAACCTGGCTTGCATATTTTTACAATGGTTTATTGTATGTCGGTGGTAAATTAGTTTCTTACGTAAAGAGAGATCTCGCCTCAGACGTCTTTGCTAACTCGCTTTGTTTCTGATCTCTTGGAGACCCATGCATTGCATATTGTCTGAACACAACGTGGGTGCTCAACGTGTTTGGATATCTTTTCGGGAACAGCTATGGTTTCCATGCATGCGAGTTGAACGTATTTTTCTAGCAGCTGCTGATCTGTTTAGGCCTATATAGTAAGATTAGCCTAATTATCGTCTGGCGACATGGCCTTAATAGAAAATCTTCAAATCTCAGCATAGATGTATTTGATGAGTTGAGAACCCCAGTTGATTACAATCAGTGTTTAAGCGAGACCGCCTTTGGATAGGTCAGTCTATATTGGCCTCATTATATCAGTATAGCAGCAGGCAGAGTGTATACTCGGCTTATCAACTACCACAGGACACTTGTTCAGGCTTGTTTTATGTAGTGTTAGTGACGAATGCTTCGTATACGGAAATAAATTATTCTGTCGAGAATCAGGTTAGCATAGGCCTTCAGCCTGTTATGGACCCTACTGTCGATTATTTTGCAATTGTAACTGAACTGTCCAAAAATCACGACATCTTCTCAACGATCTGACTTTGGAATGCTTTGTAATGTCAAACATCAACGCATGTGCTAAGCCTAGGATTAAACAGCCCGAATGTAAATGTGCATGCATTTCCATAGCAGCCATAATATTATGCGTATGACCTCAACTTCGTGTTGTTCACTTTCCAATAATTTTATAGAAGGAGTGCTTGCATCACCGCTATACTATCTAAAGGTGATTGAGGTAAATTTATCCAACGCATTTTGTTCCGTGTGTTTGGTGGACGGTGGATTAAAAATTCAAGAACTGGAGTCCTCTAAGTGCGATTTCTACTGCAGTTCACTGGCCGTCTGTTAAAACTCGAATGACACGTCTGCTAATTATTCCTTATTATGTAGCCTACAGTGGACATATAGACCCGAGAATGGTTTACAGTTAAGTGCATTGCTGAAGTGCGTAATATCGAATAGCAATTAGCAATTATATGCAGATTTTGTGAAAGAGATAAATTATTTTGCTCTCAATATGACATGGTATCCAAGGACGTCGTTAGCTACACTCCGTTGATAAGAGAGTCCTCTTAGTTCCTTTTGCTCGTACTGCTACCATGAAGAATCGAACTTTGTCTGTGGTTGACCCAGTGGTCTGGAATGGCCTTCCTTTTGAGCTACGCCTACATCCTGGGATTCTACCAGGATCCTTCCTTACTAAACTGAAAACTGTTGTTTTGGGGTGCGCTGTAGTAGGGAGCGCCTCTGAGTAGTTTTTTCTTGAAGGAGCGCTATAGAAATGTCCGAATGAATTAATGAATGAATGAATAGAGTTTATGTAGCGCCTACATTGGAAATCTTAAAGACCAATCAATGTGTGGCTATTCAAAAATCAACAAATTTGTGATGAATCGGTTAATTGTATTGTTCTTGTCGATTTCTATATCTGATCGATGAATACATTTTGAATGACTTGTATTCATTATGTATTTTCCATTGTAGGTAATTAACATTTCTCGTTAATTCATTTTCACCGTCCTCGCCACTGATAGCTGCGACTGGCCGTGACCAGATGGCAGAAGTCAGCCTCAAGCCGGAAATGATGCGCGGTATCAGCACCTCCGAGGTCCGAACGTTGGCCAGCATCCGGGACGATGTGTCCACTTCCGGCCATCGTGCAGTACCAAGCCTTGGTACTCTGATGAACATCAAGCGTCGCATGGCCAAGTGGCGAACGAGGCGACAGGACAACCTGCTGGGCAGCAACAAAAGCAGTACCGCCGTGCAGGGACCACGGATTCGCATGGAGAACAGCTACGCTCTCGGACCGGGGACCGACGAGAGGTTCAGTGAGGATAAGGTTGCAAAGGTCATCGCCGATGTTCTGAGGTTCTTCCTCTCGGACTCTGAGGCATACGAGCCGAAGCGTTGCTCCAAGCTGGCCTGTCTGATGACGGAGGAAATTAAATCACGCGTCAAAGAACTGCGCTACACCCGCTACAAGGTCGTTGCCTACGTCGTGATCGGAAAGGTTAACGGTCAGGGCAGTCACGTGGCCAGCAGAGGATTGTGGGATACGGCCACCGATGGAATGGCCAGCGTCAAGATGACCGTTCAGGACATGTTCGCTGTGGGAGTCGTCTTTGCCACGTACTTTGAATGACTGGATTGGGGAGATTGGGATGCATTGGTGCATGGTGCATTAGGGTGAATGTAACCGGTATGGGATGGAGTGAAAATGAGTAGGTAGTGGAAATGGTAGTGGAAATGGTAGTGGAAATGGTATTGGAAATGGTAGTGGAAATGGTAGTGGAAATGGTAGTGGAAATGGTAGTGGAAATGGTAGTGGAAATGGTAGTGAAAATGGTAGTGGAAATGGTAGTGGAAATGGTAGTGGAAATGCTGTGAATTGACAAAGATCAAGTGAAACAGCCATAACTGCAGTTGCATGTATGTAGTAATTGAAGTGGATGTAAGACGTTGATGTGGTATCATAGATCTAAAAATGGGCCTTAAATTTATTCGCCGTAGGAACTGTATATACTCATTCTTTCAAGTGTTTTGCCAAGAGTTAAATCTAAAACGGAAGCAAACGAGATGTTGTTGGAATAATCTGCCTCCTACACCGGATTGTGTTAGCAGGACATTGCTTTTTCTGTTGCTGGACCTAGACTTCAGAATGCTCCGCCTCCTACATCTGTTCGTTCTCTGCATTCATTGACGTAGGCTAATTTAATTCTCGTTTTAAGACTTTTCGTAATCAAACTGCTGGTATGTATGTATGTATGTATGTATGTATGTAATACTATGTATGTATGTATGTATGTATGTATATATATAGAGAGTGTATAAATAAATATATATATATAGGTTAGGCGTACATGCGCTGGTTCTGTGTCTTGACTCTTGGGAGACTGCGTGATCTTGTGGATACATATCGACCCGAATACGGTTTAGTTCTGGCGCACCATCAGTTGGGTCTCATTGTTCCTTATACACAACCGTAATAGAAGTCGTTAGCTAATAGCAATTAGCACTAATTGGCCTATGACTGAATTCGAGTAATTGTGTGACTTGTTGATATGAGAAATGCAGCTTTATTCCAGACGAACTGTTAAAGTAGGCTAATCGATCTACATGCAGTATGGAGGCCTACGTGACGTCAGCGAATGCAGAGAGACTGTCAATAATAATAATTTCTATTGTTATCGTTGAACACAATCGATCACAATGAAACTATTGTCATAATTCCATTGTGTTTATGTTCGCCTTGTGTAACAACTGATGTAGTAACGAGTTCGGACTTGTTACGACTAGATCAGTGGTAACAAGTCCGAACTCGTTACTACATCAGTTATTCATAGAGATTGTGACCACTGACTATCAATGCTTGCGGATCGTCAGAACACCGCTTTGTCCATAAATATAAAATATTATATACATTATATATAATGTATATAATATATATATATATATTATATATATATTGACTGATGATGGTAAGCCTACAGTGAATTTCCGAAATGTGATTCGGTCAATATTGAAAGTAATGATTTAGGCCATATATACGCTCTTGGTGTTTGCTTTGAAAACACCGTCGGAGCGCTTGTTTGCCATATTGAAATACTCCCCTGGAATTAATTAATAACAGTTGCATGATACACGAGTAGACTCATGGCAACTGTAGCATGGAAGTGTATCAAGAAGTGACTTGAGTTTGTCTGCGTTCTGCTGTGGATTATATATGGAGAGAATAGTTGCAGAGTTCACGTGGAAACTAAATATTTACCATGCACAGCAAGCTTCGGCGTGTATCTTGTTATATCTCGTCTACGAATGAAGTAAACAATGATGTCCTACTGATTGGCTCACATCAATCATTATTCTTCGACATGTAGGGAGACCTAATATAAAGTCGGACATCAGGCAATCTCGGACAAAATTTGTGCCGGCCTGCCTAGCGTGTGAGACTTCGATCACCAGGTGGCAGTATATTAAATTTTATTTGCAGATGGTTCATCTAGTGATTAAAACTTATTAACCTCCATAGGAAGTTTGCCTCTATTTTACAGACGCGATTGTTTTTGATGTAAATCGAATTTCTGAACTTTTGCAGGTTGACATAATGAAATCCTTTATTCAGTGTTAAGGGTTTACGATTATTTTTATTGCTGAAGAGGAAGAGTTTTGATTTCTATTATATAGATTAATGTATGATGCCTGTTTTGCGTAACTTGTTTGAGCGATATTGAACTGGTATCACGCTTGAAACTGTAGCTGTATGCTGTCCGACTTTGCCATAGGTGCTTGTTTCAAAGTCGGACACTCTTGCTAAGACCTGCCTGAAGTGTGTCCGACTTTACCATCAGGGGCTTGTGGCAAAGTCGGACACTCTTGCTAGGACCTGCCCCTGTGTCCGACTTTGCGTAAATGAAGTTATGCTAATGCTTCAGATTTCTTATTTTTTCCACGTAGGCCTAGTTGCGACCATGGCAAGGATCCTAAATGTTGGCCAGAAACGAAAAACGAAGAAAAAGAAGTCACAGGAAACGCCAGCAGTTAGCCAAATAAAGTCACAAAAACGAAGACCAGAAAAGCTGAACAGTTGGAGTGAAGAAAAGATGAAATTGGCCCTAGAAGAGTTTAGAGACAAGAAAACTGGAATAAGGACATTGGCAAGACGCTGGGGCCTTCCAAAGTCCACATTGTGTGACAGAATTAAGGGCAAAGTTAAAGGTTTCAAACATTCCAGTTCTTTCAGACTTTAACAAAATATGGTTGAATCATCAAATTATTATTGTCCGACTTTAACAAAATATGGTTGAATCATCAAATTATTATTGTCCGACTTTAACAAAATATGGTTGAATCATCAAATTATTGTCCAGGTTTAACAACCAAGGTGTCCAGCTTTACCCGAAAAACCAAAAAGTCAAATTTTGTCAGCTCGCTATACTTGGCACTCTCCTGATCGAGTTCATATAAAATTGGCCAGGTTTAACTGACTGCATTAGTTGCATGAGATGATAAGCTACACAATAAACTTTACCTCATGTAGATGTGACGCTGCGTTACGGAGTAACCTCGGTCAGAACAAAAGGGTGTCCGACTTATATGATAAGACCCTACTTAAGCCGTCGTCGGATTTCGTCTTAGCATCAACACTTGAACGAATGAGTGGACAGCTCTTAGCGAATAAATTTAAGATCCATTTTTAAATCTATCATACCACCTGTGAGTTATTACACGGGCATTCAACAATCATAATTTAACCTATAGTTTCTAACTTAGTGCTTACATCTGTGAAATAGTATACAAAATAGAAAGAAAGTTGTTCAAAGGATGAAGCCAAAATGTGTTTCACTCGTGTGATCCTCACTGCGTGGACTGCTAGTAGACATGTGGTGGGTTCATATCTCCACGTCTACCCCTACCTCACGTATTGCAACTTGGGTTTGGGCATCGACATACGAATCTAGGCTTCGTAAACTTATTATCTTACAGAAGAAGGCTGTTTGTAAAATTGCGGGTATTCGTAAATGGGAACACACTGGCCTTCCTTTAATGAACTTCATCTCCTGAAAACAGACCAGATAAAGGATCTCCAAATTGGCGAGTTCTTCTTTCGTCTTGAACACGGTCTCCTTCCTTCGGTATTCCAAGGGTAGTCTACCTCCCGCACTTGCTGAAAACTGAAATTTCGGGAGATGACGTTGAAATATTCATATCTTTCTATCCGTTCAAATTTATGACATGATATTTTGGAATCGTATTCTCGGTTCAATTCTCTACATATCGGGAAAATTTTAGAATGATTAATTATCAGGCATTAGAGATATAAGAAAAACAGTGTGGCTTACTTTTTATTTAATCTAACAGAAAATTGCTTGAAAACTGAACTTTCGGCATATGAAGTTGAAAGATTCATGTCTTTTATCCGTTCAACTTTATCTCTTGAAATTTTTGAATCTTATTCTTGGTCCAATTCTCTAAATATTTGCAAACTTTTAGCGAGATATGTTATCAGGCATTGGAGATATTTGAAAAACAGTTTGGCTTACTTTTTTGAACCACGGTGTATATGGTGCATACGTATATAGGCTTTGCACTCCAGTTACCCACATCCAGTTGGCCTCTAAATAAATCCATACTAACAGTCAACATTGGCATTGGTCAGAAAGTCATAAAATGTCTTTTTATAACTGTCTTAGTTTAAGGCTAGATGCTTTGAATGCCTTTACAGAGAAAGTCTGTGATCCACCACTGCGAACGTAGGCATCAATCAATCAGACACAAGGCGAAGTTGAAACTGCAATACCATATATATTTTTATTTATTACCAACTTGCATAAAGTCTTGCAATAGCGCTGGCGTATAACTATAAATTTAATGGACTTGTGTCTGGCGAGTCATCAACCAATAACTTACGAAACAAAAGCCAGAGTAATGATATAGGTCCTAATTATAGTGACGGTGTGTTGAAAGAATAGGGCATTATTATAAGGATATAAATTATTACAAGGAATGGTGTACATTAGGCCAGTGCAATGATGAAACTGAGACATATATACTTGAACGAACGCTTTAGAGAACTAGATTAGACCTACGTTCCTGTAGGCCTAAAGGTTGCATTGCTTGACATTGTGGGGCAGGGCCGTGTTTAACATAGGTCCATTCGGTGCGGTGCACCGAATGCCCCTGAGCCGAAAATTTGGTTTTCATTGGCCAAATGTCTTTTGCGAGTCTCAGTGTTACTTAAAACTTTAGTAAAATCAGTAAGTGTAAAAAAATATTAATACCACTAAGTTCACCGACGTTGCCTGCTTGCTTACTGACCCGCCACAGCCGACAAACCACGCAGGCTAGCCCATTGAACAGCGGATTTTTGCAAATGACTAATCTTGTAAGACTGCCGAACGGCACTTTGCCCCTGCTGTAACACTTTGCACCGACACTCGAAGAACCTTAAACACGGCCCTGTTGTGGGGATTCAGTTACAAATCATATAGCGGGCCCTATTATTAAGACGTTTGCAATTAAGACCATTGCTTGACTGATGGATGAATGCACAGTAGGCCTATACGTGAAACAACAGCAGCAGACTGAAAATAAACTAAGGCCTAAGAAGTTAGTATTATTATTATTATTTATTGCCAAAGAAACAAAAAGAACATGTATACAAGTAGTAGATACAGAAACGGTCTCTGAGCAACAGGAAGCCCGGAAAAAGCTAAAAGCTTATATCAACCTGGCCCCTAAATTACATTTACATTTCAGTCAACGATACATGTCACACAGTTGTAAACAAAAAAGTTCTGTTGAGACCATATGAATCACTGACCAATATTATACAACAAAGTAGCAACACAATCAGTACAAAATTATAAAACAAAATTAAATTGAAACACAGGTGCAGTACCTAGCCTAGTAAAAAAAAGGATATATGAAAACAAAATTAAGAAAACAAGAACCGAAACTAAAAAGAAAAGGTGCTGAGGTATGCATAACAGCAAGATAATCGGTACAAAGTTAAGCGATGAATTGTTTAGAAAGACCTGTTTAGCATTCAGAATATTTCAGTAAAAAGTCTGATTTCACTCCCCTTTTAAATGCAGGTAAAAAAAATTCTCGTTTAAGGTCATCAGGTAGGGAATTCCATAAACGAGGACCCAGAACCTGGAGGTTATGTGCTCTGGAGGCAGTTCGTGCATAAGGGACAACATAGTTGGACGCGGTCCTGGTATTGTAAGAATGGGTTTGATCAACTGTCATAAAATAATTACAAAATTGATTAGGTAACAAGTTGTGTACAGACTTGAACATGAACACAAGTTTCGATAAATGGGATAATTCATAAATTTTTAATATTTTCAGCTTATAAAACAAGGGATTTGAATGAGAAAGGTAACTGGAACAGGTAATAATTCTTACGGCAGCTTTCTGGAGCCTTAGGATACGGTCTAAATTCCCAGTTTTATACGGTGACGACCATACAGAGCAGCAGTATGTCAAGTGTGGCTCCAGTAAAGTGTGGTATAGTAGTTTTAATTTATCGGCATCAAGAATATGGCCAACCCTATAGAGTATGCCCACAATTTTCGATACCTTGTTGACTACCATATCTACATGTTTCTTCCATTTAAGGTCATCAGAGAACACCACTCCAAGAAATTTGATTTCATGCACTCGATTCAAAGAAACTCCGTTTATAGTAACATTAACATCAGTATCAGAAAACATTTTTCTAGTAAATACCATAAAGCAAGTTTTTTGCAGGTTCAGAGAAAGTAAGTTAGCTGCGAACCAATGACAAATTTCCTCCAGTTTACTATTTAATGATGCAGCCAAAAGGATAGGACAATGACCAGTTGCAAAAATGTTCGTATCGTCTGCAAACATGATCAAGTTCAAGTCGGTCACAGATTGTATATCATTTACATACAAAAGAAATAGGAGGGGGCCGAGAATTGAGCCCTGCGGGACGCCGCATATTATAGGTAAGAAAGATGAAGAGGTATTATTGAGAGAAACATATTGGTATCTATTAGATAAATAACTAGTGAACCACTTTAGAGGGGTACCCCGTATTCCGTAGTGTTCAAGTTTATGCAAAAGTATTTCATGGTTCACAGTGTCAAAGGCCTTCGAGAGATCCAGAAAGATTCCAATTGTAGTCTGATGATCATCTAAGGATTTACTAATTTGGTTAGTAAGATCAATTAAGGCCAATTCTGTAGATAGATTTTTCCTGAATCCATACTGGGTATCTGCAAGCAGATCATTGTGTTGCACAAAAGTGGTAAGCCTAGTGTAGACAATTTTTTCTAGCAGTTTGGAGAAGGGTGATAAGATAGATATGGGACGATAATTAGAGACCTTTAATTTATCTCCAGACTTAAAGACTGGAATGATTTTTGCTATTTTCAGTGGGTCTGGGAAAATACCTTGCATTAAAGACTGGTTGAAAACATCAGCTAAAACAGAAGAAACTTCAAAGGAGCAATGTTTTAAAATCATGGTTGAGATATCATCATGGCCCCTGCTCTGAGAATTATTCATTAGAGCAATAGTGTCTATAATTTCAGGGGGCGTTACAGGGGTAAAGAAAATAGATTGGGTGGTTCTGGACTTTAGGTAGTCCTGAGGCTTAGTATTAACTGGCGCAATGGTCTTTGCTAAGTTAGGGCCTATATTACTAAAATAGTTGTTGAAGCCCACAGTTATAATTTTAGGATCAGTGACCCTAGTTCCACCATGGTCAATTTCAGATATCTTAGGAGTAAAAGCGAAATGTTCCAACACAGAACCGAGTTTCATAATCCAAGATTTATTATAATTATAATGATGATAGTTTAACGATCTGTGGCTCGTCTACGTGCTCTTATCATCGTGTAACACTGTAATGTAAGTAATTATCTGGACTAACGATGAATGGAACTCTCGTATAGAAATGCATAGGCTAAGGCTTCTAAGCGCTCGTGAATAAGCTGGTGCCACGCTTGGCTTTCGAGCGGCGCTTTAGAAATTTCGAGTTTACAGTTACGATTACTAAGTGCTCAACCGTCTTTAATGGCAGTCATTAATATATTATATGGCAAAAAGTCGATTGGGTCCTTTACACACATCGCTTAATGCCATGGAGCGATCACTATAAAGATTGTGGCGCTATATATAGACAGCAAAGCAAATCAGAGCTGATAAATGTATAGCTCTCATGCATGGGCGCCCGCACATAGGGGCAAGGGAGGCACTTGCACCCCCTGGAAAACTGAAACATATTTTTCTAACTACTACTTTTGAGGTTTATGAAATTTCTTCCGATTGAAATACTAATGTTACGAATGATACACTTCAGTGAAAGTCAGAAATTTAAGTAATAAAATCTCTTTAGAAATAAAGAAGCTCTTAATTTTCTGCCTTGCATTTTTTCAAACTCTTGCTGAAAACGGTAACAATGACTTTTAACCCTCCCGTGGGTGCCCATACAAATAGTATTTTTATCGATTATGGCCTACTTGTCTGGAATCTCGCTGTAGGCTAATGCAATTTTTCACAACTACGCAAAAATTAATTATCAATAAATTACACTAATGTAAAAATTTGAAATTTATCAGCAGCCCATTGAAATTAAGTAATGGAGATCTACATAATCACCAGCGTTATATATGGAATCAAGTCTGCTTTAAGTCAGGCTGCATTTTGTCCATTTTGCATGCTGCCAGCTAGAACAGAATTTAGGTATGTCAAGCTGTAGAGAAACTAAGATAATTGGCTCTGTTTATCACACCTCGAGATTTTATCCCAAAACCAGCATCTCCTCTGTTCAAAAGAGTTGATACCCCATTCTTCTGATCCTCGGGATCCTCCACCTTCCTAAACGACACCTGCAATAACATCTGGCCCTCTGGATACAGGAATCGGACCTCTTTCTTGACTGCCCTTTGAACAGCCTGATGACTCGATGCAGCGCTTCTGAATAAGCTGGTGCCCTACAATTGACTTTGGAGTGGCACTTTAGAAGTTTAGAAATTACGATTAAAATATAGAAGTAACTTAATGGAGCACTTGCCCCTTAAAAACTGATACCTGTTTTTCGTTCATTTATTCATTCATTCATTATATAGCGCCCCTTCAAAAACCTACTTTTTAACATTCTACTTTTGATTTTTAATAAATTTCTTCGCTCTAAGAAAACTATTCATATTGAAAATGATATAGGTCTACATCAAAAATACCCATATTCTCACTTTCCAGCTTTGCAATTTTTAAGCTCTTGCGACTAGGAAATTTAACCGTGACCAACTTACAAATTTTGCCCCCCCCTGCAAAAATTTCTGCGGGCGCCCATGCTCTCATGTACTTGAAAGGAAAATTAAAGAAAAATCTGCGCCCTAAAAAATTATTGATGTTAACAACAGACAAATAATTTATGCAACTATAGAGAGCTTTGATAGAGTCGGCTGTCTTGCTGCCAAAGAATTAAGGTCGAGATGCACACTGCACAGCCAATGGCTAAAGATAATTTAGGCCTCAGCGCGTGTCACCTTGCCAGCAATCAGCAATCGGCATTCAGTGGCGACGCTAGGGGGCCTAGGGGGCTAAGCCCCCCCTAAAAAAGGCCATCCATTTTTTCACCATGTAAAAATAACATTTTTGGACGAATAACCCCCCTTTAGCCCCACAAAACTGAAAACCTGGCGCCGCCACTGGGCAAGTTGTACGTTAACTTTTCAAGCTCTATGTCAAACTTGCAGAATCGATCTCTGCTGAGATTACTCCAGTAAGTACCTCTGTTATCCACCATCAGAATATGGCATTGGATCGTTTGCGACTTGTGAGCTTGTACAGCAGATACTGGACAACAGAACAGATAGGTCGGAGCATTGACAACGCCAAACCAGCATAGCAATTTTGTACTAGAGACAGAGAGTGTCATGCATGTAAGCCGAAACTGAGGCAAACTAACAGACTGCAGAGCGAGCGAAGAACACGGTCTAGTAGGAGGGCTATTAATAGAAGAGGCAGACCATGCAGCTTTCGCAGCCGTTGGCAAATTTCCGAACAAGACTTGTCTTGTCTGCAGCATTGGTCAATGGTGTCTTTTCTGATCGTGATCTGGATGTGACCTTGACACAATAAAGTTCCCATTTTAAAAGCATTCAAAAGATGCATAGAAGCCTACTACACTAGACATAATTATTATACTACTACGTAGGCCTATAAATAAGAGAGACAGACAGAGACAGAGACAGAGACAGACAGAGAGAGGGGGAAAGCGAGAGAGAGAGAGGGCGGGAGCGAGGGAGAGAGGGAGAGAGGGAGGGAAGAAGGGAGGGAGGGATGGATGTAGGGAGGGAGGGAGGAAGAAAGAGAGAGCAAGATGCGACAATATTGTTTTGTGTAGGTCTGACTTTCTGCTGCTAACGATCCGTTGGTAATGTTTCTTCATTATCATATTATCATAGCGGCATAGCCAGTGGCGTAACAACCTAGGCGGGGGCCCGTTTACAATCAAGCTCGGGGGCCCTACCTATACATGTATTAATAGTTCAAGAGAAACCAAGCAAACAGTATAGATTAGGGCTAGGTCCTGAAATGCATGTAATTTAAATGCATTTGCCAATTTGCCCTGTAGGTTATACGTGGCAATTTTTTCCTTTGATATGATGAGAAGCACAATGAATCTCTTCTTTTATGTTTCCAGTTGAGAAGAATATATCGCAGTATAGGCATAGTGTTTGTTGCTGAAAATAGTCGACCCACTTTAATTCATCTTCTTCATGCGGACCACTATAGGATGACATGGGCCATGAGAGAAAATCATGCTTTCAAAGGTTCAAGAAGCCGAGGCAATAATGGATAACATGTGCCCGTAAGATATGGTAAATAAGTCAGTCTTAGGCAGAAGAGAAAATGGCCAAGATAAAGTCACTTTCCTCACCTCTAGTCTTTTTGCATGGGTGATGGTGTTAGGTTTCGTATAATAGGATTAACAGCAAAAGAATGAATATCATCATCGTCATCAGTTCCTGACGCCTGCAGCCAGTATTGTTGGCGGTGGTGGGTACGAATAAATGACATCCATTGCCATCGTTCATTTGTCAATTGAATTCATATTAAATCCTCCTTTATTTATTTTCTATCCAGAGTAATCTTGCTATGCCTTTATTTCTTTTCATTTCGTTTCTTGCATGTAGTCAATTGAGAGGAATTCTGTCGCTTGACATTCGATCTCAATCGTCTATATGTTCTCTACATGTTCAAACAGTCGGTGAACGACTTATGTAGCAGAGTTGCTTCGATTCTTAATAACTGTCTAATCATCTAATCATTCTAATGTCATCGTTTTTTTATTTTTCTGTGGTCTTGAAATAATGAAATTCCTGCCATCAACTCATTTCTGCAGTAACTTCCGTAAGAATTATTTTCTCATCCTGTTTTCACATTGTCTAGCATAGGAAAATCGGTTGTATCGTCTCGTATTTTTTGTCTTGATTTTCTCTAATTATCATTCCAAATGCTTGTGAGACCCACCCAATTCTCGTTTGTAGGCCTATTTTTTATCGTTGCTGCTATCTATGCCTATTAGCCCTCGTAGATAAACTAACGGTTATAAACGAACTGTTCAAATTTCTCAATTTATTATCCTTGGATGTTGATGCTAAATCAAACGCATCGTCGTTCCAATTAAAAGACTGAAAGATACTTGCAGATATAATTATGAGAATTGTAATTCTTACTAGTCTGAAATGCACTGGTATACATGTATATTACTGTGTAACCTACTGTAGGCACATACAGCTTGATTTGGCTAATGCGACGGAGGTCCGTGCATGGGTTCAGATTCATCTGCTAGAAATTTGATATATAGAGCCAACTGCAAACCCTTTCACGCATGAAAACCTTAATGTGTTTGGAAGACTAATCTGACGAGAGATCTATATATCTTTCCAATTCTAAGGCCTGTGATGATGGGAAGGGGATCAGATGCAGGGTGCAGTGACCTAAATTATTCTGAAGTCTCTGGCATAGTCCCTATCGGATAACCTGCTATGCTGAACGGCTGGGTCAGCCTGGTTGTCTGCTTGATTTTGCTCATCTGACTGCCTGACTCCTGCTAGATACCTTCGTCTATAGATTCGCTTATCTGTCAGTCTTCCAACCACATGCCTCTCGCTGCCTCAGATGCATGTAGGGATTGTAGGCTCATGTGTGGGGTCTGTGTAGGATCATGGGTCGCAGAATGTGTCAGTATTTGACCCAAAGCAGGAACACATCAATCCATGCATGCATACGAGTAGAAAGCGTACCATGTGTATCTTGAAACATCCGCCATAATTATTATGTATACAGGCCTTAGTTAAGACTACAGACTTCAGTCTGAAACTATAGGCTATAAATGGAAAAGTAGGTCTACTTGAGATTTTTTAGTTAAAACGCTTGGGGGCCCTTTGAACCTCGGGGGCCCGTGGATTTTGTCCACCTTCGTTATATGGTTGTTACGCCACTGGGCATAGCCAGTTCAATGAGCAATCGCCTGAAGAGAGGCTGGAATCCTGTCATTATCTTATCTTCAGCTGAACATCTGTTGATCATGCGCCATCTGTTGAAGAACAGTTGCTTATTAGGTTGGAGACGACTTCATTGAACGCTCCCGACATATCAAGTCGGACACCTGGCGAGTGAGAAGGTGAGCGTTTGACAACCGCCATCTGATTTAAAGATGGCAAGAAACTCGATAAATCGAAAGTTCCAAACTCTCGTATTAGCTCTTAAATTTACCACATAAGCTTATATGCCATAGGCTATAGAGTGGAGAGTAAATCGTTTGAATTTGTTTCGTGCTGCTGCAATTTCTGAAGCCGCATCAAAGCGTTTTAAACGAACGATGTGCATCAACTCAAAGTGCATGAGGGGAGGGCGAACTAGATCAATCCGACCGTAGTCTTCTTCGCCATTTGATATTTTTTCGTTCAGTGAAAGCATTAGGTTCCTTTGCCCAGATCTGTCCACCATCACCTCTGTGATTTCACATTCTTTTCTCTACCCAAATTTGTTCGGCTGATTTGCAGTCCTGCGTTTTACTACCAGTCTCTTGTTGCTTCCCATTCAAAAGCTAACCCGATGAAACTTCAGAGTCCTTGAAAATTAGAGAAACAGAACTAGCATTGATAGGCCTATTTCAACATATGAACATGTTAAGAAGCCACTGCATCAGCTGCCTATATTGTAAATTATAGAAAAGAAAATTGCTATTAAGACTGTACAGACAGTACAGTGTAGGCTATACACTGGTTTACAAATTTAATCAACCTTACTAACTTCACTTCCTGTTCACTCAAAAGACTCGTCTACTCGAAAAGGTCTTCAGAATTTCTCGATATTACCTCGATGCTCAATTTCAACGACAATTCAATTTAAAGTTTTCTCAATATTTCGCGGATAATGACGACTTTCGGATGGGGCGAATTTGTGTTTGCTAGACCAAGACTCTGGAACCATCTGCTGCAAAATATTTTCTGTAGTCTGCTTCGGCCTTCAGATCTCAGCTACAAGTTCATCTCTTCAGGGACTCATTTCGCCCTTAGGCTGCTTGCATATCTTCCCTGATATAAGCTTATAGCCTAGTACTCTTTGATTGCCTTCCTGTAGCCTACTTTGGCTGATCGCAAATAACCGCGACTCGTAGATCGTTGTCCGGGAACTTTTTTTCAATGGCGCTAGATAAGTTTCTAACTTGGATTAAACATGTTCTAACACATTAGGACATATTCCCATTGAGTGAATGAGAAGTATAAGCCCACGTATGCATTTCCGATGCATGGCTGGATATTTTGGCAGGTTCAAGAACACGTTTGTTAAGTAGGATAGACCAAAATTCCTCGTAAGTTAGCGATTAGACCTAATCGTAGGCCTATCGCGTCACCAAACACTTAGGCCTGTCTGACAACATTATTGACCTTACGCAATGACTTGATATACTGAAGGAGGGTTATCATCACTTCAAGTCATCGCGTCGAAAATACCTTCAGAATACGGAAGCGTTGATAGCTTATTTCCAATGTTTCTACAATAATTTCCGAGTAATCTAACTCATAGGCGTGGCTCTTAGGCTAGTGCGTTGCAATATATTAAGATAAACAGACTGGGCATCTCGAGTTGAGTTCAATATATTATGCGACAGAAAGAGCCTTCATAGGTGTTCGCTGACTTGTTTAAGCCTACGCACCACGGATAACGGCCACTTTAAGATAAGGCGCTGATCAAAGTTCTGTTAATTCAAAAGCAATCGGCTGATTGCTTTGCAGTTTAATACCTGAGACATTGTGCGATTGAAGGTTATGTGTTGATCTCGCAGTAGGTGATTAGTTGTGCTACATATCGATTAGCAATCTCACATGGATTCTTCGTCGTTTATAATTCTATTCGTCTTATTCTTCTTGGTTTCCAACGGTGAGATATTTCATTAGCTGCATTATGTATACGATTATTCATTCATTCATTCATTCAGTCAGTCAGTCAGTCAGTCAGTCAGTCATTCAAACAAACGAACAAACAGTTCAGTTATTCCTCCTTTCATTCATCCTTTCATTCTTTCATTCCTCCTTTCATTCATCCAATCATGCATTCATTCGTTTATTCATTCATTCATTCATTCATTCGCTCGTTCATTCATTCATTCATTCGTTCATTCATTCATTCATTCATCCAATCATTCATTCATTCAGTCAGTCATACATACAATCATTCATTCAGTCAGTCATACATCCAATCATTCATTCAGATTCATTCACTTATTCATTCTTCGTTCATGGATTCATTCATTCATTCACCCGTTCATTCATTCATACAATCATTCATTCATTCATTCGTTCATTCATTCATTCATTCAGTCAGTCAGTCAGTCAGTCAGTCAGTCATACATCCAATAATTCATTCATTCATTCAGATTCATTCATTGATTCATTCATTCAGATTCATTCATTGATTCCCTCAGATTGATTGATTCATTTATTCATTCATTCATTCATTCGTTCGTTCGTTCATTCATTAATTCATGCATTCATTCAGATTCATTCATCCAATCAATCAATCATTCATTCAATCAATCATTCATTCAGATTCATTCAGATTCATTCAGATTCATTCACGAAATCATTCATTTATTCATTTATTAATTTTTTATTCATTCACTGACTCATTCATAATTTTCTTTAGCGCCTCTTAAAGAGACTTTAGGTCTACTTATAGAGACACTCACGACTCCAGAATGTCAAAGCAAAGTTTTAGGTTGAATAAATAAAACGCTTCAGTATGAGTCCCAAAATGCAGGCGCAACATCTGGGTGCATGGTATCCGATTCCAGAGTCCAGGCAAATAGACAATATTTCTGACGTCCGTGAAGATAGATAGTCAATTTTGATGCCATACTATAATCCCTTTGTGACGCAAAACATAGACGAAGAAACAGTTTTGTTACCGGTATTTCTCATTTCATGAAGGTTTATACCCAGACACAAAGAACCTATGCCCTCTGCAACTTTAGACATAGCAGAGTCGACCAAAAAAGTAGACTAAAGATCATTCAGCTACAGAAAATTTTAAACCTATTATTTTACGTGTACTCGATTGCACAAATGAGTGGAAGAACGAGATTGGAATTAAGTCTGACTTCCATAACGAATAACGAGCTAAAAATAAATTTCTAATCGCAATTTCACTTGAAACGCCATCGATTGATGATGACCTGTTGGCTACATTATGGCAAGTGATTATGCAGTGCTTTATAGAAGCAATAAGACTAGATTAGATCGGACTGTATTAGATTAGATTAAGGAAACGACAGGCACGTCAGAACTTGGCTTTAATCAGTTTTGTTAATTCACATCTGCTGTGGACCTATAGGCCTTTAGCCTGCTGGGCGTTATCAAGTTCGGTTCACGTGAGTTTGAATAATTCCGTGACGAACTGACGATTGTGTAATAGATCTAAGTCCAGCAGTTTCAAGACATTTAAAATACCAACTTATACCCAGAATAAATTAATTAAATAGTCGATGTTTTACACGATTTGTTTTTGCATCGGAACATTTTTATGAGCCTTCCGTTAGAAACGTGCGGAATGCCTCATTTACCGGCTTAACCATTGTCTTAGTTCGATGAGAATGGAGCTTATTCATATTTTAAACCTGAATGAGTCAATGACCGTCGGGGAATTTGATTTGCAGGCACTCGCACACACGTAGGATCAAATAAATACATTCTTATTCATTGTATGTTATGTAAATGCTAAAACTTGGAAGAATTCTAATCCTCAAGCGTCTTTTCAACCAAAATCATTTCCAGGAAATGGAGAATTGTCCGTTCCGTTCAACCATCACGAAGCCGTTGTTGGAGAAGAGATGAGACTCAGCTGCTCCACAACCGATAATAAAACCGTCACCTGGAAACACACACCCGTCGGATCACAGGTGGAGAACGACTTGTACGTAGGTGGAAAGGTGGTTAAACCATACGACGAACGGTTCAAGGTGGAGCATGATTACGTGACTGGAGAATGTGTTCTCACTGCTTCCTCCATACAGAGGATAGACTCCGGAACATTCGTTTGTGTGCGACCAACTGGAGACAGTCAGAAATACAAGACGGAATTGATTGTCTTAGGTAATGAATTGTCTTAGATCAATTATCCTATACAAACACTATAGACTATACTATACTATTTTTGGATTTATAAAGCGCCTCACACAGTACAACCTAATCAGAGGCACTCCCAGTGTGAATTTATCCCACAGACTATTTAAATTAGACAATTACGACATTGTAACGCAGCAAAAACGTTAATTGAAAGCGAAGTTGGAATCCACTCTGAAATGCATACATTTTCTTTATCCTAGTGTTCAATGAAAGAGTAACCATTGTTGGATGATTACACAAACTATTTATTAGGCCTATACTGAATTTGTAAAATTATAATGGGCATGATAAAAACGTTTTGGCAGATTTTAGTCTGGGTTACAGAACGATTCAGTTGTGAATAGACTACCTACGTTTATAATGTAGCCTATGAGAGCACCAGTTTATCTATTTGGGTCTGGAGAGAAAGATAGGTCTAGGCCTATAAAATTATAGCACCATCATCAATATCCTATACTTGACGTGCTATTCAGTCATTCTTTCCTCATCTTTATTTTTAAGACATTGAAATATTTTACTTCCTCGCGATCTTCACTATTCCAATGTCTATCGCAGTGTCTTTGCTTTCTCATCCTCTGCGTTTATTAAATCATTGTCAATCGGAAGGATTACACCCCCACCCTGTCATAGAATTCCGTTATGGAGAATTTTAAATTCTCTTCCGAGCTGCTAATCGTTTCCTCCAAAACAGAGCGTCGTATTCCTCCAAAAGTAATGCAAAATTGTCTACTTCAGACTCAAGACCTACTTGTCAAGCCAACGACGTCGTAGGTGAAAACGACTGTGGAGTCAGCAAGGAAGACTTCCGGCTGACATGCGCCGTGAGGTTTTCCGGCAGTGTTCCTCCTGCCATGGAGTGCAGCAACCTGGAGATGGGAATGCTGGAGAATTGGGGCGTCGTATCGAACACGGTGTCCGATGATCAGGCGGTCTATAGCTTCGTGGCAAACATCAGTTTCAGGATGAACAAAAAGCTGATACTTTGTCGAACATCCTTGGCTCATATTCCAGCAAATCCCGTAAAGGCCAGCGTCGAATGTGAGTTCTGTTTTCTACAGCAGTTCTTCCTAAACGTTAATCTCAATATTTATTCTTCATGCGGATCGCTAATTGCAAAAATTCAGAATCGCGAGCATGAGGACAGAAAATATTGGGAATTGAACGGTTTCTGTTGCTAAACTGAATTAAGCCGTTGTTCATTGTTATATATATTAGCGCATTCGTTGCATTTCGGATACGCTTCTCATATTTTACATAAATATTTACTATAATTTGGAATTTTATGGAATGTTTTTGTCCACGTTGCGGTGAATCATACCACCTTAATTAAGAACAGTTGATCTAGACTCTAGAGGACGTTGAATTTGCATGCGATCTGTCTGTCTGTCTCCTTTGTCTGTCTATCACTGTCTGTGTCTGTCTCTGTCTATCTTTCTGTCTGGTCTGTATGTCTTTCTCTGCCCGCTTCTATCTCTGTCTCTGTGGTCTCTGTTGCTGTCGTCTCTGCCTCTGCGTGTCTGTCTGTTTCTCTCTGCTTCTAACTCTATCTAAAGAATTGTTGGTCTAGTGAGCCTTGCTTAACGTGTGTATTAATTAATTATTTGTCATGTATCGTTTATTTGCATCAGTCTCTTATCTAATAATATTTCTACATTCCTTAACGCAGTCTACTATAATTATCATAGCCTACAGTTAACTTGTTATTAATTTCAGATGTATTTGACACGTCAAGTAGATACAGGATAACCAGCAGGGACTCCTTCAAATGCCATGCGAATAGTGGCCAGCCATGTAGCTACAGTTGGAGCTTAACCAGATTGAACACTCACCTACCGGGGCAGACGATTGAGATCCGCAGTCCGGGTACCTATGAATGCTTCGCAAACTGTTCTATAGGCCGAACTTCATGCACCGTGAGACCTCTTCTAATCAGGTTCGAACAAGACGAATACGAAGGTTAGTGCACTTGAAAGATTACTGTCATGTGAATTAGTAACCTATTTATAAGCACGCAATGAATAAGCCTACTCAAATTTAAATAACGTTAAGGAAGAATATCGTATACAAAATGTTAAAGCCTAAATTGCACATGTAAACTGCGCCATATATAGACCCCAATGTAGTATATAAACCAGCCTTAGTCAAAGCAAATCCACAGAAACCGAGTCTGCAGGATTTGTTTTCGGCACTACGTAGCCTACTGGTCAAACAAAGCAAGAGTCTGATTATCTATATTTTGTGTAGGCTAATCTAATCTCACTTAATAATGACGCTTACAAAGTCGGTTGATACGATGTGCATTATACACCGTGATTCAAAAAAAAAGTAAGCCAAATTGTTTTTCATATATCTCTAATGCCTGATTACATATCACACTAAAAGTTTCCAAATATTTAGAGAATTGACCAAGAATATGGTTCCAAAATTTCATGGGATAAAGTTAAACGGGTAAAAAGATATGAATCTTTCAACTTTTGTAAAATCACGTTGTACTATTATATCTTAGAAGTTCTCAGTTTTCAGAAGACAGGACTTCTTCCTAAATACCTAGCCTATAGTAAGCTTAATATAATGACTTCAGAGGATTTATTGGAAGGAGAGAAATAAAATTTTCTTTACAATAGTCACGATCGAACATCAGGATTTTGGATTCTTCACTTCATCAATTTGCAGAGTAAGTTTGCTTCACTTGCAATCGAGCGCCCTTCTTCTTATTTTTAATGGGAATGACATTATAACAGGCGTGGCGTCGATAATGACATGACTACTTTTCAGTTTTCACCCTGATTTAATGAGCGTACTGTCTATAGGCAAAACTTGGTAACACCTATTAAACATGGCTGCCACGAGGCGTAAGCTCAATGTAGGCTACTGATTTTCTTTCTCATTGTGGCATATAATAATATATGTCTGGCATTTAACCTATTTGGTTTGTTTGATAACGATAGGCGTTTAACCCTCGGGCTACCAAGGGGGGTGGTTGCCACCCCCTAGGTTTTTCCCAAATAATTCTTGTTTCGTTTCGAATAAAATTTTGACATTTTAGGTAGCTGTAGAGGGTTCATTTGCACACATTTTGAGGTAAAAGTTTTCATGATACTCCATACCGTTCAAAAGTTATACCCGATATACCCGAGGTACCAGGGGGGGTGGATACCACACCCACTTAGATTATCAGCTATATCTTATCCGTCATTTAACATTAAGGGACACAAATTATACCATTCTATAGAGGGAATGTGGGGCTACATTTTGGTGCTAATTGAGCTGTTTTTTGACAACCAGAAGTGCTCAAAATAAATTAAAATATATATAAATAGGTATTATTTTCGTAAAAAAATCAATCCATGTTTTTCTATTATAACGTATCCATAATTTATTTTTTAAGAGAAATAAATTACGCCATTCTATAGAGTATAGCTATTTTGTCATACCAATTAATTTGACTTTTGATGACCGGAAGTGCTCAAAAAATTAAAATGTTTGAAAAAATGGGATTTTTACAACGCATATCGATATTTCTGTGTAAACTTTGTCAGCTTCTAATGAACTTGTATACATGTATGTATGTATGTATGCATACATACATATGGGGCGGACAAGCCACAATTGGCGATACGTGTAAATGATAACTTTCCGGTAACTCGCGGGAGTAACCATGACTCTGGTTGGGTAACCATTTGGCTTGGTGGAAAGAATCTGAAACCGGTTTCACTTGGATTTTGGTTTCGTTACAGTTTATACGGAAGACCGATTAGGCCTTTCAAGCCAAAGCATAGCGTGTTGCCGGTGGAATAAAGCCTGCCACACGGTGCGCTGCTTATATCGTGGAGTAGTACCGACTACTCCATACGTACTGTGATTCGTTAATTCGTTCATAGTGATTTCTGATTGTGTTCGTCTGTCTCGACAGCGTTGGCATTGGCCATTCGCATACGATTTGGGGCGATCCTGGTTCATAGCTGAAGTTACGCTTTCGGTTGTGAGGACTTTCGGTGACGATATGTCAGGGTGTTTCCTTGTCATCGATCTCACGGGGCTTGAGCTTCCGGCTGTGGGCGAAGGCTCAGAGAAGGGTACAGTATTCGCGAGGCGCCTAGTGGGTGATCGCAGTATCCTGTGACGGTTTCGGTCACTAAGTTTCTTGTCAGTGTTACTTGAACCTGAGTGTACGATTCTGCAGGACTGGGTTGGGCTCCTACCTGCAACGGACGCGCCGGGTTGTATTCACGATCCTGCTGTGTGGGCGATCGTTGTGAGTTCTTTATCGTAACGTAAAGTTACGGAGTTTCTTGTTGGGGACGTTGCGACTCCAGGTGTTCGCATGAGACCGATGTTTCGGTGAGACACGTTCAGAGAAATTATACCCGCGAGTCAGTACACGTAAACTGTTCGGCACTGGGTTGCCGACAGTTGAGCCTCGTGGTGCTCCTCGGTTACTGCAAGGGCGACAGTAATAAATTTATTTATCGGGTCAATCAGGTTTCTCGGGTTTGTCAGTTGAACGGTGGATATTTTGTTGCTCTCCTCGGGAAGAGGATTGTTGGTAGACTAAGAGTCTTAGCAAGCTAAGGGGCTTGGAAAGCAGAGTAAAACTTGAGCGATAAGACCAAGTTTGAAATCAGGGTTTTTATGTTGAGGTCCGTAATTGCTGAGAGCAAGGGCGAACGGCGCCGGTAGAAAATATTACAATTAATAGGTCTCTTCGGAAACGGGGTTACCCGTTACCTGTTCCCCAAGACCGCCAGGTCTTTTATTTTTCCCCAAGTTCTGGGGAAAAGGACAGCATCTACCGATCCGCTCTTCCGAGAAGAAAAAATCTTGGTCAAGTGCCGGTTTTCGTTGACACTTTCACGGGTGAGGCAAGCACCCAGAGCGCTCGCCGCGTACTTCGTACAGGGCGGTGGCGCGTGTTCCGTTGAGAGATATTCTAAGAGAGAAGGCCCGTTGGAATGGTTGTGGTTCAGGGCATTGTGCTTGCCGGTAATTGGAACGTGTTCAGTAGTCTCCGTTGGTGGCGACGGTTCGAGGGCTGCCAGATGCAGCGTAGTGCGCAAGGTTACCGACAGGTCGGGCAAGAAGACGAAGACCGCAGCCGCGGAGGGTGGAGCTCGGCGAGGCCGCTCTGCCGGTGGGACAACGGACCCTGTGTTGAGAGTCGGTCATCCTCTTACTCAGGACGTCGCCTATTCGGTGACCGCAGAGAGGGCAGAGAGTGGGTCCGACGATACCGAGCTGTACACCCGGTCGCAGGCGTCAATGTCAGGGTCTTCTTCGACCATCGGTGACGGCAATGACGGTGCAAACGCAGCACACAGTGACTCGGGAGACTCAGGCGATCCTGGTAAGACGGAGTATCTTCCGGGTCCTGGGCAGCCGAAGGCTCTCGGTGGTGCAGGGGCCACCGAGAGAGAACAATCCGGTCTGACAGAGGCGCTTCCACCAGAAGGGAAGTGTCACAAGCGTCGTCTGTTGGGGCGCGGACGCCACACATACATGCATACAAATATACATACACACATAATTACATATATGCACACACGCGTGCTTTCGTAGGTCCCTACATACATTCATATATACATACATACATACATACATACATACATACATACATACATACATACATACATACATACATACATACATACATACATACATACATACATACATACATACATACATACATACATACATACATGCATACATACATACATACATGCATACATACATACATACATACATACATACATACATACATATATACATACATAATTGCTAACAAACATGTTCAAAACACACAGAATCTAATATTCTGTCCATGCATAAGTACACGTTTGTGGAATCAAGGGGTTTCACTTTGAATTCATTGTTCTACGTGTGTCAGATGAGGCACAGCCTCGAGACGTGCAACATCCTCCAATGCACATATCGAAGAAGTTCATCATCATCATCATCTGCGTTGTCGTCGGCGTTGTCGTTATCAGCACCATTGGAATCGCATTCGCATGCGCTTATCGTCTGCTGCTCTCATCGTCAGATCCATGCAAGTCTCACACAATCATCATATTCTCCCAATTACTAGTTATTATTATTGTTACGGAATCATTTGCTGCATTACAGTTACCAATGACTGACAAGAAGTAACTATAGAACGAGATCATTAAGACCGTTTCTTTAAGTTTTCGGAGTGTTTAAGTAGATTATTGTGTTATATACCAGGGTCACTTCTTCAGAGAAGAGCAATAAAGATGGAGGTGGAATGATCATCCTGATGACGAGGAGGAGGAGGAGGATGGGGAGGAGGAAGCGGTAACGGAGGAGGGAGAGTAGAAGGTCGATGACCAAGATGATGTTGATGATAATGGCAACATAATAAAATTAATATGTTATATTTGGTGCCTGTGATGACGATGATGATGATGATGGTTGTGGTGGTGATGATGATGGTTGTGGTGGTGATGATGATGATGATGATGATGATGATGATAATTTATTAAAAAAAAAAAAAAATAGCAGCACTTGCACTTGCAGCCTATACCTGAACTATTTATATATCATAACGTAATTAGTTTTAAATATTCCTTTTCACAATCGCACTTCTGCTTCGTCTGATGTCAATTTGAAGCGAATGCTATGGTATTCTCTTAAACTGCACAACACACAGGTCCCACCATTCGTTACATGTGGAAGATATCAACGGACATTCCGCTAGTGACAGGAGTGGCCATTCTCAACGACAGTCTCTACATCGTTCATCGCAATCAGAAGCAGATCGTTGTCTACCAGGCGACCAGTCCATGTAGGTTCTTGGGACAGGTGACCCTCGAAGGTCTTCAGGACCCTCGCGACGTGGCCGTCTGTTCGAAGAACTCCTGCCTCTACGTCAGCGACGCAGGTCACGGCTGCATTTGGAGAGTGGAAGTGGGAGCGGTGATAGCGAATAGGGACACGAAGATCAGCGCCTGGGTGGCTAAGGTCGGCGAGCCCTACACCCTAGCCGTCATATCCGGGGGTAGGGTCCTGGTCGTTCAAAGACCGAATACGCTCAGGATCTACCGACCTGACGGTACCACGTTCCGAACATTTCAGATTAAGGGCGACATCGGAGAACCTCAGCATGCCGTCAGGACTTCCAAAGGGACCTTCATGGTCAGCCACGGCGACAAGTACGACAAGGAGCACAGGGTCTGTGAGGTGTCGGCGAAGGGGGTCATCCTCAGAAGCTTCGGGAACAAACGTGATGAAAGCGACGCTCCATGCGAAGAGACTGGTCTGCGATTGGTCCGTCTGAGTCAGCCCCGCCACCTGTCGATCGACAGAAGCGGTAGAGTGCTCGTGGTCGACGGAAAGAACGAGCGGATCATTCGACTCGACCGGAAGCTGCACTTCATCGATGTGCTGCGTTGCCCTGGCGACGTAGATGGTCCCGTCCGATTGTTCTGCGAGGCTGCACGGTTCCTGATTGGACGAGGAGATGCCGTTTATGTCTACAGCATCGATTACGACGACTCACGATCTCCAACGCAGGCGTAAGTCTACTATGAAGTCAGTTGCCATTGTATACAACAAAGTGCAATTTATTTGAAAGATTCTTACTAACAGGCACAACAGATCTACATAGTGCACAGTAACAATTGATGATGATGATGGTTCTCTGCCCAAAGGCAGGTTCAATGGGGATGAGATGAGTGAGGTGGTTTCCCGTTGCCTTCCCCACAGACAATGATGGGTAAGCAACTTGCCCAAGGTCGCTCCGCAGGATCTTGCGCCCCTGCGTCCCACACGTGCTAGCCCGAGATATCTAAATCTCTGAATGTCAACTCCCAGCCCGGGGCTTGAACCGCAGTCTGTTGCAACCAACAGACGAATGCCGCTCTCGCTTACCGGTGTAGCTAACTAGGCCAGTAACAATTATTGTCTTTAATGTTTGGTCTGTTTTAATGATGTCGATCGAAATCGAGTCTTGCACCTTATACAACTGGCCACAGCATAGAATGAGGTCTGCAGTCCAGGCTCTTCGCATGGTCACTTTCACCCAGTGTTCCATAAACAGATCCGTAACTTTATGGAATCAATATTGAGGGATACAATATTGTTGTGTTTGTGGATGAAGGCAAATGATCTGTGCCTATATTTCTGAAGCATTATGAGTGTAGGCTTACCACAGGAGCCGTTATTTTGTGCTTCAAAATAACCCAGGAAGATGTTGAAAAGAAATTTATCAAATTTAAGAGAGGGCAAAACTTAAGGACCAGACGGACGGCATAACAAAGTCCTAAAAGAAGTAGCCTACCAAGTGTCTCAGGTTTTCCACTAGCTATTAAGCTTTTGTTCAATAAGTCACTTCAAGGTGGTGTATTGCCAGAAGACTGGAAATGTGCTGATGTTATATCTGTGTTTAAAAAAAGAAATAAAAACTGAGGTAGGGAACCAAGGCCATAGCTAGGGGGTGTTTTGGGAGTTTGAACGCCCCCGAAATGAAAAATGTAAAAATAAAAGAATGCATTTACTAGCACGATATAAAAACCATGAAATAAAAGCGCGAAAACACCCCCCCCCCGATATGAAAAATGTGAAAGAAATTGAATGAATTGGTGACATTTTCTGAAGATTTCGGCCGGATGACTTAAAAAAAGGTCATCAGCTTTTCGGACGGAAAACTGAAGATGAAGAAACACCAGCAGCATAAACGCCGAAAGGGTGAGCAGTGGGAAATGGGAATGCCAAAGAAGAATTGTTGTAACGGATGTGTTTCCAGGGCTCCATGCATGGTGAGCAGTAGGAACTCCGGCAAAGAATTGCAAGAGCAGTGGGGACGGCGTTTCAACCCAGTGAAACAGTGGGGTGCGGTGGTGTAGTGGGTATGTTCGTTGGCTTGCAGCCGGAGGGTTGCAGGTTCGAATCCACCTCAAGTCGCCACGTATGGACCTTGGGCAAGTCCTTCACTCGCAATTGCTAAGCGCTTCGGTGTGAAACTCCGATGCAGTATGCGTGCTTTAGTCGAGACTCGGGAGCGACTCTGAGTAGAGAGCTTGAAGGGGCACTATGACAAGTGTACATACAAACAGAACAGAACTGTCGTGAAATCAAGATTGACTTTCTCGTTTCGGTGGCACTGGTACTGCTATCCTACATGCGCTTATAAATGTTGACTCACTTCAGTAGGTGGCGCTGCTGTAACCCTATGCGTGCTGAGCCGTCGTAAAGTGACGTGCCACTGTAATTATAAATATGTCAAAGTTCCCTGTAGGCCTAATGAAATTTGGGATGCGAGATAGTCCAGTAGGTCTAATGAAATTTGGGATGTGAGATAGCATATTGCTCTGATTTGGGCAGAATGTCGATTTGTCTGCTATTGATGGAAAAGCTTCTCGTCAAAGTCCACAGAGCAATTTTGTCATGCTGCACTGCAACTTTTGTCAATCAGCTGTCTACCATCACTGTGTTGCTTCCAAGGTCGTATATAGCGGTGCTTGTGTGTGTGTGTGTGTGTGTTGTGTGTGTGTGTGTGTGTGTGTGTGTGTGTGTGTGTGTGTGTGTGTGTGTGTGTGTGTGTGTGTGTGTGTGTGTGTGTGTGTGTGTGTGTGTGTGTGTGTGTGTGCAGGTTGGACATAAAATTCTGGAAGGCTGTGGCGGCGCTAGCTAGTCCTATAGGCCTACAATTTCAGCAGGTCGCGTCAAGGTCGTACAGTTATTTAGCAGATCGAGGAAGTTAAATGTAAGGAAGATACTAAAATTTCAAAGAATTTTGTCAGGTCACAAGACAGGTCATGGGCAAAATTGGCAGTATGTGAAATGACCTTCCGCGACCTAGGCCTATGGTAGCGCCGCCACTGCCAGTGGAGGGACTGACTTTCTAATTGAGAAGATGAATAGGCCTAGCCTACACTTCTGGAACTACGAGAGAACCTAATATTCCAGGGAGCGGGGAGCCTAATCGTCTGCAGGCAGCCTAAAGTGGCTGAAACCTATCTAGACCTATAACCCTAGAACTTCTGAAACCGAAACCTCCAATTTACGGGATAGCCTAACATCACAGAAGTTTATACAGTCTGCTGGGCAGCCTAAAGTGACTAGGCCTAAAACCTATCTAGGTCTAACCCTATAGAAGAATAAGACAAGTTATTTCTTTTCAACTTTTATTGAGCGAACATTCATAGACTTCATCGGTCTAGTATTTTAAATAAGTTCGCAGACGACAGTTCATCTGTTGCGGTCGCTCTGGTCTTTCCCGTCTTCAGCGTAGAAGGAGGAGGACGCCCTCCCGATGGTAGCAGCGTCGTCTAGTGGCGTCGGCGACGTCGTCGGCGGCGTCCGTGGCTTCGTCGGCGACGGCTGCGACGGCGACGGCTTCTTCCCCGTCCGCGGCGTCTCCGTCTCCGTCTCGAAGGAGTCCCTCCCTCGTCATCGTCGTCCTTGGCCGCCGCTGCTGCCGACGCTCCCGGCCGAGCGCTGCGAGACCTCGCCCTCCGACTCGCTTCGACTTCCTCTCCCAGGTCTTCTTCCTGCGCAATCAAGAACAACAACACCCTGCCCTAAGAGAACGCCTTATAAGGCAACGATCGCCTGAATCTAAGCTATATTAAAACAGGCCAGCGTCCAAGCTTAACCGCTTAGACATCGGTCCGTATACAGGACTAGAAATAATAGCCTAAATCTAAATATAGAAAAGTCTAAATATAGAAAAATCTAAATATAGAAAAATCCAAATATAGATAAAGCTCAAATAGTCCTATTCAATCTAATTAACCTTACACTTAAAAATCAACTAGGCCTATTCATTACTCCTATCTATGGCCTACAATGGCCCGGTTCTCTTGTAAGTTTGACTCTTACACTGGCCGAAGAGAGGCGGTCCGCTTCCCTTCGGCCAGCATAAGTTTTATAAGTCAAACTTACCAGTTCGAGATCTTCGTAGTCTTCCATCCTCTTGTTGTTCTTCCGATCTTCTTCTAGCGTAGGACGGACTGAGTGCCCTACGGGATCGCTCCATTTTTATGACTTTCAGGCCGAAAACGAACCGCTTGTAGCCAATCATAGCGCAGCGTTGAACACAATACGTTGCCTTGATAACCAAAGCTCAGGGTGCGTTATTTACGCGTCTTCTGAATACAGAATACACTATTCAAGGACACAAGAAGGGCATCTGAAGTTATGAGCTAACAAAGTATTGGACACAGAGGAAGCCGAAAGCACTCAGTGATTTCAATTAAAATGCTTGTATTTTCTAACGAAACGAAGACTCGGATATAATAGATTTTATCGGTCCCGCGTACCCTGAAGGCACACACTCAACTAAATACTAGATATAGCTTACTTAAAAGTTCGGTGAAAATGTTTGCTGATGACACAAAAACTTTCGAGAAAGATACAAAGCGAGGAAGATAAGCAGCATATCTTGAAGCAGGATTTAGACAGGTTGAAAGACCGGTTAAAGAAATGTCTCCTAAAAGTTAATGCTTCTAACTGCAAAGTTATGCAAATTGGACGAAGGAAGACTGTGCATTATGACCTACGGGATGGAATGGATACTGTAGACCTGAAAGAGACTTATTATAGAGAAGGACTTAGGAGTATGGATCATTGATAAAGACACGAAGTGGAGCCAGCAGTTTAGAATGCCAGCAAGCAAAACAATGTCAGTTCGTGATATGAATAAAATGAGTTTCAAGCATTTGGATACTGATAGCTTCAAAAATTAATAGGCCTACTGCATAAAACCTGTATTCGACCACATCTAGATTCTAGAATATTATGTCCAAGTTTGGAACCCTTATTACAAAAAAGACATTGCATGCTTAGTTGCTTATATGGAGCGAATACAAAAGAGAGCTAACAAATTCATGGGATGCTCAGCAAGGATGCCATATGAAGAAAGGCTCCAAAAGCTGGGTATTTTTTCCTTGGAAAGAGGACGAATGATGGGAGATCTTTTTGAGGTCTACAAAAATTCTTCTTAGTTTCGAAAGTGTAAACGAAAAAACTTCTTCAAGAAGGCAACATCCGGAAATTTGAGAGGACATCATAATTATGAAACTGTAATTATAGCCATTTGCATTTAGACCTTAGAAAATTCGTTCTCAACCAAAGATTTGTGGAACACTGGAATCGGCTACTTAAGCTTATGAAGTAGTGACAGCTCCTAGATTGCAAACTTCCAAAGAAAAATTGGACTGCTGGATTGAATGACAAAGGCACTAAAAACTTATAGTTCTTCTTACCTTATTAACTGCGACTGTCACTCCTTTCTAGATTGGCCAGTGCACTGTCTGGACTCAGAGTGAGTCTGCTTTATGCCTCTAGTGGCAACTAGTGATCAGGTATTTGCAGTGCCGGATTAACTTTTTAGAGGCCTGGCGCAAACAATGCAACAAAACTAAAGTAGGCCCTCTATCCAATCAAATTATCAAAAAATGGGAGAAAAATTAATTATATAGAAATTCATACTTTAATAATTTATGAACACAAAATGAAGCTGTGATAGGATCATAGGAGATTTTTAAATTTTACTTGTTACAGTTCAACTGTTCAAAAATGTTCGAGTTTAAAAGTCTTTCCTTCGCGCTTTTAAAGTAGAGAAAGAATCAATGATATCTTGAAAGTCAAGATCTGTCAAGATTTCCGACTCAATGTTCAAAAGAGTTAAATTTGCCAATCTGTCCTGACCTATTGTTGACAACCTTAGATAATGGTCGGGTTCATGGTGTGATCGTAAAAAAACAGAATCGTTTAGTTTTCTTTTGGTACTATTCAATAATTTTACTTTATTTCCATGTTGTTTTATGGATTTAGAGTACATGCCATCTTGATTACGACATGGTTCAGGTCCCATCTGCAGCCAATAACTGACCAAATCTTCATTTATAGTCCACAGAGCAGCATCTGTTTGTGGCACGCAGTGGCGTAGCCAGAAATTTTTCATGGGGGGGGTTTTATGGCCGAAAACCCTGTTTTTTGCTATTTTTTCTTACTTAAATGGAAAAATAACCTTTAAAAAACCTTTTTCCGGAGCCAATGGGGGGGTTTTTGACCCCCGAAACCCCCCCTTGCCTACGCCACTGGTGGCACGTTTCCAACAGATTGATTCTCTTGTTTTAATGGTAGATCTATGGTAGTTTCAGATTTAGGCATATCAATGATAATATCATTGCTGACATCAAGGGTTTCTGTTGTTGGCATTAGTGCTGACACTGCTGAGCGACCTAAGCCTGAACTGCATCCAGCTTCTGATGCTGAGTCGACACCATCTATAAATTGCGTAACTTCTCGTGTTTTTACTGCCAGAAATTTATCAATACTACCATGCACGTTGCTGTTTGCCTACCTCTTCAAGTTCGCATTTTCTTTGACGTTTCTTCCAACCGGAATCAAATTTCTTAATTTTCTTTAGGCCTACTTATTTTATTTGTTTAAAACTTAAAATTAAAAAAAAATAAGCAGCTTAGCTACATAAACACTAAATAGTAGATAATAATATTACATGGAACATACACTGTGTCGTCTGTACCGTACGCATATCTATATTTTATTTGGTGATGGGGTCGATCCGCGCATAAATTGATTACGTCATACGTCATCATTACAGTACACAATTAATTAGTACGTCATCATTATAGTAGTAGTACTGTAAAAGGCCTGTTTTTATAATGCCACCAAATTTTATATGCAATGCTTGTTTTAGAAATTAAACATTTTAAATAAGCCGGACTGTGACTTATATAAACAAATTCGATCGGATAATCGGATTTCTCAATGTTTTTTAAAAATTTTACCCCCGAAAGAAGGCCTGGCGCAAGTGCGCCAGTTGCGCCATAGTTAATCTGGCACTGGGTATTTGGGTCCAGTGAGCCTTCAAAAGACGTGACTGCGATGATCAGAATAATGTCAAATCGACGACTAAATTAAAAGTTATCTTTCACTGATAGACACAGACCATAGTCTCCACCAAATTGAAGAAATAGATGTGCATTCTTTTCACCAATGATTGATTGGAGAGACTACAGATGAACTATTTTGTATTTTCAGTGCTGCACCTGAAAGAGATCCTGAGGAAAGTGACAGCGATGACGACAACACTGATGACGTCAAACCACTGGTACGAAAAAATAAACCCGGCCAATCGTTGATCGAGAATCGGTTCCCACGGCAACTAGGTCTACAAACATTTTCTCCAGTTGCCGATGAAAGCTTTTTCGATGAAAGGGTAAATCTTCGACAAAGGAAACTGGAGGGCAACTCATAGACGTTTCTGCTGGTGTCGCGTGACAGAGTCACCCCTACCCCCATGAAGTCTTCCCGCCGGTGACTCTATTTCACAGCAAATTCTCTCCAGACGGATCTGTTTCGGAATAAATTCGCCTTCTAACATAAAGTCTCAGGGGAAGAGAATAGGCTAGTTCATTCCCTGCTGAATCAAAGTCTCCCCGGGAGAGTTTATTTTAACGCGAGATAGGCTAGAGTAATATCATTATTTGTGGCCAACCAGGTTAAACCGTGGCTTACGTTGCTAAACTATTGAACAAGAAGATGCTTACTCAAATAATAATTTATTGCTATAGACCCATCAGAAAACTGTCAAAAGTTCTGTCGCTTTTTAAGTGGACGAATGTCCATGATAGATAACTCTCATCAAACACACAAACAATTAGGCAACGTTTTTCATCAATCCAATTTCAATTTTAATGGTAAAACTGACAATTTAAGCTGATCGCTTTTGGCATTCTATAGGCCCTATTATGTAGTTTAGGCATAGTCTAATGGCACGTATCGCATTAAACGTTTAAATATTGGCAAGGTATTTTGATGCCTATAATATGTCCATGGAAACTGTCGCCGATCCAGCTTCTGTGTAATCAATAATTCTTTTTATCGAGCAGGTTTCCACTTAATAAAAAATTACTTTTCATCAATCAAGCATTGTTTTCGTCTATCCAGTTTCTATTTAACTAAGAATTAATTTGTGTTAATTATCTACTACTTCAGGATTAGGCCTATAGGCCTTCGTTTGAAGGCCTACTCCTTTCCTTGCTGAAGAATAAATTGGCTATAAGAATGCATCGCAAATTCGCAATTTGCCTATACTGGCCTAAAGAACTCTAGAATTTAAAATATAGACACACCGATCAATCAGTCAATCAGTCAATCAATCAATCAGTCAATCAATCGATCTATCAGTCAATCAATCGATCGATCAATCGATCAATAAATTGATCAAATAATCGTCCAATCAATCAATCAAAATTTATAACACCCCTTAATTATGCATATATGCATGTATGTATCATACATACATGTATATACACATATGCACGTACATACACACATAGGCTACATGTACTACAATGTCATACATACAATGGCATACAAACGTATGTATGTTTGTATGCATGTATGTATGTATATATATATATGTAAAATTTCTGAAATGATTGAATAAATGCCCAAATAACTTTCCCATGTGCTCCAAGAGAATCCCATAATTGACACCGTCTAAGCCGCCTTAATACTTAACGTACACTGTAGTACTGTACACTGCATGTATACAATTTTATGTACATAATGTCCATACATGTACAAACACCGGTATTACATGCCAATGCACATACTGCACTCATATTCTAATAATAATGTAATAGCACACAGTCAATCGCTTGTGAATGAAACTCGAACAAAATGTATCCTTCTCTGAGCTTCTTCATCTTGGAGGAATCACCGGTGGAGGAGGATGCAGAAGCAGAACCGTGTGGTCAATGGTCGCGTATTCAACTCTTTCGTACTGTGAATGACGAACAGTGAATCCGCGCTCGTCTGGATTGATTGAGTCACAGTTCAGATTAAGTGATATCTCACCTACACCAAAGCGCTGCAAAACAACAACAAACTCAATAGACTTCGCGTGTTGTTTCATATCCATAGTGTATTATGTGTTGCAAATGTAAGCAACAGACTTATCTGCAGTGCTGTTTACGCAGTCTAATACAGAGACATTAATCGAATGTCTGTTCAATCGTGTATTTGGCAGCCTGCTCAACCATAGTATACGCCTAACCGTATGACTGTGTAATTAGTTTAATTGTTTCACCTTCTTTACCTAATAATATTATTCATTCAACAGACTTATTACTCATAATTTTATTTATTATTCTACTATAACTACATGTATAGCTATGTATGGATTACTTCTGACCTGTATGCCATCATTCTGCATCATTGGGTTTTGATCAGCAGAGGGAAGGGAAGGTGCTGTTCGTTGTGTATGTGCAGGTGCTACATAAGCTCCTTGTGTCATGGGTGCAATGTGCATCACACTTACAATCGGTGATATAGACTGAAATTGAGCGGGAGGAGGTTCCACTGCAGGTGCAGCAGGTGCAGCGCGTAAAGGCAACACTGGAGGCTCCTTTGATCTCTCTGAAATAGATTTAAACAGGCCTACATTTAGTTTCGATAGTGTTTCATGAAATGAAGTGTTGATGATGGAATGTAGTGGACAGAGGAATGAAGAGATGAACGGAAGTTTAAAAGTAAGGAGGGTATAAATGATGAATTGTTGACTTTGTAAGTTGTTGACGTTGTTGTTTCTGTTGTCGTTGTTGTTGCAATTATGATTAGGTATTGCTGGTGATCAGTGGCGTAGGCAAGGGGGGGTTTCGGGGGTCAAACCCCCCCATTGGCTCCGGAAAAAAGGTTTTTTAAGGTTATTTTTCCATTTAAGTAAGAAAAAATAGCAAAAAACAGGGTTTCCGGCCCTAAAACCCCCCCATGAAAAATTCCTGGCTACGCCACTGCTGGTGATTATCAAATTTTCGACCAGTCTATTCAATCCAACGGTTAGCAGGCTGGCAGATTGTCGATGTGGGCAACATGCCTTTTAGCAGGCTGGCAGATTGTCAATGCATGTGCCTTTTTACTTGAATGTACACTGAAGTGCTGTTGGTTTTTTAGTTGCTAATAATTATTATGCGTGCAATTTAGCCAAAAATGCAGCCTGCCTGCTTACCAAAACGATATAATGTCTATACTCTATAATTATGAGCTTGTAATGGCTCACCCGTGCGATTCTCCTTGCATCTACTGACAGACACCCAAATTAGAATCCCGGTAAGTAAGACTGCAAGACAGAACATCAGACCGGCCGCAATATACTCGGCTGTGATATTCTTTGACGCCGACCTTGAAATGGTAGTGTTTGGTTGAGGTGCAAATGAAGGCTCTGCTAATAATAGAAACCATGGATAATATTTAGACTTCATACCCAATGCTACATTTTACAGAGTTCAACAACCACTATGAAATACCGTAAAATGCAGTTGTTTAGATTATGCTAGATAGTTGGATGTAGGATTAGCCTCGTATTGAGGATAGGCCTGTTTCAATGTCGACATACGTAGCCTTAATGAAATAATTGTGAGTGATACTATGATTGACGAAGGTACAAAAGGACTCTTATACGCACAGGTCATGACTAAAACCCCAAAATTCATTTGCTTCTTAACACTGCAAAATATCATCGTCATTTTATTAGTGTGTCAAAGTAAATGTCTGTGAAATAAAAACGTACTTGGACACGTGAAATTGTAGCTAGGGATATTTCTTGCAGTCATGGAAATGTTTCCGGAATAAGTGGAAAAGTGAATCGCACAGATGTGCTCTGTATCCACTTTGCCATCCAACGTGTTGCTGATGCTAATTCCATTGACGTCGTAACTCATTGCTCCTGGAATGGTTTGTCCATCATTGCCTCTCCATTCAATCACAGGTGGCCAGTTGCCGCGGTAGATCACCCTGCATCGACGTTTCACGAAGCCAACTCTGTCCCTGCTACATGGCGGGTTGGACTCTAGAATAAAAATATAACTATGACATTATCCTAACTCAAGTAATTCGCAAATTAAAAGCGATAAACGAAGAATGCAGAGAAAGGAATAAAGAAGAACAAGTTATTGGAATGATGGAGCAAATTGACAAGAAAGGATGAATGACGTATGATATCTGCTGCTGACAATAATTCAAAATAAAATCAATTCAAATCAAATCATTTGCTTGGTGACTAATGAAGAACAGTAGCACTCAATGAAGTAGAAATGTGGCCACACAGGATACCCAGAAGGGGTCTTTCAGCCATGCTAGGCAGGCCACCGCCCACCTAAAATAACAGCACGGTCTCATGATTCAATAGGCTATAGCCGCTATACTTTAGCAGTCTAGACTAAACATAATAAAGAACGTATAAAAATGTCTTAGATGATGATTCAACAACATTACATATTAACCGCCAATTTCCTTATATTGAAATCACACAATTAAGGTTTGCATTTACTAACATTTAGATGGTGTGGATAGGGTAGAATAGAGTAATATTTTGATGTTGGTTTAATCAGATTCATTGAGTGTCCAAGATGGACTTTCTAACCGATCTGGAAGAGGTGCAATCCTTTGTTGAACAGGCAATGTCAGACATAGACAGCGAGGTGTCTGATAGATGACGCCATGGAATCTCGTTCCATGCTGAAGCCCGTATAATTATCTGAGAGAGGATGGTGGACAAAGAGTTTGTGGTATTACAGCTAAACATGATGTTTTAACTTGATGGTGAACAAATATCTAAGGATACCGTTATAATAACCTCCACACTTCTAAGGCGCCATTTAAAAGTCAAGCGCAAGGCACTACTTGTCTTCTCGAGCTCATTAGCCTACGTTGAGTCAAAAGGTTGTCCGTAGGAGTAGTCTAAAGAAGGATTAAGGAAAGCCTGAGTCGGTGTTCGCGTAAGTTCGTTAGCCTTATCTTAATAACTTGTCGTTAGACCTACTAATGACCAACCTATCACAACCAGCTGTGCGCTGTGTCGCTTAATAGTCGTGGAGCCGTTGACACGAATAATGCAAATGTAGAGACCGGCGTCTCTCAGCTGAACTTTCTTCGCAGTCAGGTCACACGAACTGTTAGACCGGTGTCTCATCTCAAAAGATGTCACAGATTTATCTATTCCCAATGCTGGTGTATAGATGGTGGATTCTTCAATCGATCCAGGAAGTGAAAACTCCCAACTGCAGAAGACGATCGAATGTGATTCTGGATTTACATTGCAGTTCAGATCCACCGATTCTCCGCTTGCAACGGCAGCATTCAGCGGTGGATATACGATCTCTGAATTTGCTAAATGTATTATATGAACAAATAAATCGTCATTCTGATTGCTTTCATATTATTCCTAACAGTTATAGAATGGTAACGAATAGATTTGAAGCAATCAATTTGACTCAGAGTAGCCTATATCACAAAACATGAGTGTACAGAAAGAGGAATCAAACAGGCCTAAACCATATTCTAACCCGCGGCTTCAATTGTTTGACATGTAGAATATTGTAGCTGCCTAGCTTGAAAAACTCTGCCAAATTCTGACTTACAAAATGATATATAAGCTTATTACAACTTTTCGAGAAAGTTGATAGTAACTTCAGACTAATTTGCGGTAGGCCTATGCCATTTTTTTGCATTAAATAATAATAATTTTGCAATGCTACATGTATATCACGATAAAAGAATTAACTTACCAAATTGCAAGCATTGTAAAACCAAAGCAGTTGACAAGCAAATTCCCAAAGCGTTGAGTTCTAGACACATCTTTCTACACATCTGTCTCACAGAGAAGTAGGCTACTGCTGACTGTGAAACCTGTTTACTAACATTATGAATTTCTGGCTATGGTACGCTATAACCGGACCTGATTTCGCAGTGATCGGCAAAAGTGAAAGTGAAGAAATCTAACGTAGCAACTGTGTGTGGGTTAATTTGAAGTAGCCTACCGGTAGAGGATTAGAACGGTCGACAGGACCGGATGTAGTCTATAGGTAGGCCTATATAGTAGTAACAGTGTGATGATTTCTTTTAAGCAACTCTCAGAACTGCACGACCCATCTCTCACTTCTTATCCATCATGGTAAATTATTCTCCAGTCGGATTGCAATGAGCGTCTTTTATCATTTTTAACTGCAAGCGATTCTTTTACATCAGCACAAATTTCACGCTAAGATAGCCCTGAATATCATTAGGCCTATCTGCTGCAACAGGCCTATCAGGCCTTCTAGATTGTGAGTTTGACTATTTGGAATTGGCGTCCTCTCGACGACCCGATCGCCCGGATAATAATACGGATAATAGGCATAGGCTAATTTACTTATTTGAGCCTACTGGTTTACTATCAAAACCGCGCACACAAAGCCGCGCATCACAAAACCGCGCATCACAAAACCGCGCACGATCATTACCGCGCACGATCATAACACGCTCGTTTGCGCATCTGTTGAAGCTCGATATCGTAGGCCTACCGTTCCTTTGAAAATAGCATTCGAAAGGTCATGAAAACTATTGGCGAAAGTTTAACAAATAGAAGAAAGCATGATCAGATGCACTTCAAAGGATCCACCGCTACACGTGGCGAGCTCGTGGGCAGCTTATTCGAGTTTTTGACTTGAGGAGCTTATAAATTGAAGTTCGCAGCTTTAGAAGTCACCTTTAAAGCCATGACTTCATATAGAAGGTATAGACCTACGGTATACAAGGAAGGTAAGCTGGAAACCAAGCTCCCAACATTGGGAATATTCTCGTACAACATAACTCTGCAAGTGTAGTCATTCAACAATCGCCAGCCTCCTTAACTACATTTAAAAGCGGGCCGTTCGTATACTTTACCAGTGCATGGCTGTAGTACTTTGAAAGATAATAATATTCATTAGAACCTTGAAAGTAGGCCATAGATGTTCAACTGTTCTAGAGACTTTGAGCCAATTTTGTGCATTTGTACATTATTACATATTATAATATAATTCAAGGGCGGATACAGAAATTTTCGAAGGGGGGGCCAAAATTTAGAGTCTTGTTGGTGTGAAAAATTTCGTTGTGCCGCCAAAAAAACTGCTGACCTTTTTTTTAGTCATCGACCAATTTTTCGGGAAAAATATACCATTTCATCCGCCGCTAAATCGACGGGAGGGGGGGCCACGACCCGTACGATTTTGTAATGGGGGCCTTATGTCCTGTTTTTCTCTCCCACTACATTTATTTAATAGCTTATTGAAACCAAATGGTGGCCACGGTCCATGCAATTTTTAAATGGGAGGGCCATGGCCGGATTGGCCCCCCTGGATCCGCCCCTGATATAATTATACTAACAGCGCATGCAGTGGATGAAAAGAAATACTTCATAGTCATATTAGCGACGTGTCTATCATTGCGCGGTTATGATGTGCGCGGTAATGATCGTGCGCGGTCTTGTGATGCGCGGTTTAGTGTGCGCGGTTTTGTGCGCGCGGTTGTGACCGGACACCTAGCCTACTTAGCTCACTCGCGTATCATATAGGCCTAGGCCACATCACGAAAATGATTCTGGATGTTTTTCTGACAGAGGGAAAAGCGGGCGATTTCTTATGACCCACGACACTGAAATAATTACCTCTGAGCCTATGCTGGCGATACTAATTAGTTTTAGTTTCAGTTAGGCCTATGCATTCGACCTTACTCATATATCATAATATTCTATGAACCGCCCATCAGAGCTCTGCTATTTCTTCGAACGCAGCCGTCAAGTGTAGGCCCAATTGCATAAATCGCTAAGAGTAGTTGCAGCCCGCAATCGGCCGCATAGGCTATAGGCTACTATTATACGCTTGCTGATAATTTATAGTCGTTGCAATGGTACACGACAAAGTCTCTCGCTAAAAATAGTCTGATGGAGCCATACGTCGATGGATGGAGCCTTTCGCATTACGCAGAGGCCTACTAACCATGCACGCAAACTTTGCGCTGTAAAAGACTAAAACTCAACAACCTAGGCTGTATGATGTTGAACTTTGATTTCAACAAGAAGTTGCGTGCTTAAAAATTTCAACAGGGTCGACGTCTGAAAGATTTCTAATTCTGGCACACATGACTTTATAAACATGAACAAACTACGCAACGGTGACGTTCGGTCCACCTTGACAAGCCTATGCTACTTGTTGGGTTGTCAAAAACTGACAGAAAGGAAGTAACCACAATTGCGAAGGTCTTAAGTTAGGAACACTCAGATACAATTTGAATGATGGTAAAGTAACGTAGGCTACAGTAGGTCTAGTCGTCTGAGGTTTGGCTTCAGTACGATTAATATGTAAAGACAACTATAGAGAATCAAAAACCTTTCCTTTGTGTTTCAGTCAATGATCAATATTTACCTCCCTCATCGAGGCTGTGCGCCGAAAGACCCAATAAAAAACGTTTCAGGTGCAGGAATAATTATTTTCCTATGATAATTATTTTCCTATAATAAATTATTTTCCTATAATAAATTATTATTATTTTCCCATGATAATTATTTTTCTATAATAAATTATTATTATTTTCCTATGATAATTATTTTCCTATAATAAATTATTATTATTTTCCTATGATAATTATTTTCCTATAATAAATTTTTTTTCTGCTGCTGGAATAATTATTTTCCTGGCTTAGTCATTGTCTCTGAAAAACGGTTTAAGCGTGCAGAGCTTTCTTCATTATTTCTGTATTCAACAGACACCAGTTTCTAATGTAAACCATAAATCGATGGCGATAAAAATGATACCGGTACGTGTATGCACATCCTCTGGGTAATAAGCGCAGTGTAACGGGTAGTCTACCGTAGGCCATTTCAAGTTGTAGGGAATGTAGGGCCAGGACAGAGAACGAATGGCCTGTCGAATAGCAATCCGAGTGCGGGGAACTTGATACTCAGCTTGGTCCTCCGATCGAAAGATGGATCAACGCTAGACACCCTGAGTTGGAACAACAGAGTTCTTGCATATAGGCCTATAGGGTGGCCAGTCCTTCAATGTACTGCGTAGCATGCGCACAGAGCCTTTAGGGAAATTTAGGCCATAGGTGCAATCACGTCCTAAAAGTTGGGGGGACCAAATGAATCACGTCCAAAAAGTTGGGGGGACCAAATGGGGGACCATCCCAGGCCACTCAAAAGTTGGGGGGGACGCGTCCCGGGGGTCCCATAGGGTGGTTGCGCCTATGGTTTAGGCAATCCGCTGCGGGAAAACTAGCTAATACGGTGTGTCTAACAACAGATTGGGATCAGTGATCACAATATTTTATACCTCAATTTGCATAATTTGTGCTTGGTGTTCATTTTGGAAGACGGTAGGCCTATATGAGTGTGCTAATTCAAACTCTATATCACTACAACAAATAAATCTAGGCCTATATTTCTCACTAAGCATAGGCTTGGTTCATTGTATTTACTGACAAGTAGAACAGCATATCGACTCCTATTGGCCCATTGGCTTCTATTGGCCTATAGTAGATAGCCAAATGGCCGGAAAACACCGTTGAGCTGCAGTAGGTACACTGTAGGTCTATATATAGGCGAAAAAGTTCCGCATCATTATTATTGTCGGCTATCGTCAATCGTTGCGTCTTTAAGCCAGGCATTTAGAAAGTAAAGTCTAAGCATAGGCTAATGTTAAACTGCTAAAATGGACGAGACCGAATAATAATGATATCAGGATCCTACCAACATAGACTATGTTGGTGCTATTGTTTGCCTTCATCGGCTATTTTACCACTCCATGTAAGTTTGGGTTTACTTAATTTTGTTAGCATGAAAATGATATGGAATAAACTAAACACACTTCTGGATGTCTACACCTGAATACTGACTGTAGGCCTACTTATGTAATGAATGTAGTCATAGAACCTGCCCACAATGTAAGTATAGCACTTTATACATGCAGGAAAATTAAAAACCTCGTATAGCATATGCGTGCTAAAAGGAAACTTAACAAAGGTCGAAGAATTTGAGAGATGCCGTGCAAAACCTAATTTCGCATTTATAATTTGACTGACAGATAAGGTAATGGCACAAATGTGAAAGTGTTGGCGTTTGGAGTCGTCCCTTCACAATTATTAGATTCGCAGACCGCCACTGTGCCGACACTACACACCTGTAAATAAATAAGTTGATTCTGGTAGTGGACCCTGCTGGAAAAACCACTGTTGTCTGTCATACAGCAAGTGTATTTTTGCAACACATTATATTCAGGTGATTTATATTCATGGAAATGTGCAACATTTAATAATTGTTGTTGATATATGCGTGGCAACACTTCGTGTTGCCTTTTCGATAATAGCTTGTGACACATGGTGCCTAAAAGGGTCGTGGACCCCGCTATCTACATGTATACTGTATAGGGCCTCCTATATCGAATAGGAAGTAAGTCAACAGCATATCGAGACAATGATAGATAACCAACAAAGTTAATACAACTAAAAAATAAGTGTTAACTACTGATATATTACACTGAAATTAATGACTTTGCAGAACAACTGAGCAGAATACATCCACCAACTATTTAATCACATAAAGTGCTTTTAAGTAAAAAAAAATAGGTGGAGTTGATGTTTGACTAGTCTGGCGTTTTGTTGACAATGAGGATACGTAGGAAGAGATCTCCAAAAGTGGGAGCCAGTGCAGTTTATGGGGAATGGATAAGTGTTGGTACGTGCGTAGGGATGGTCATAAACAGTCAATTTTATTGTTGGGTAGGATTAGCGATCAGGTATTAAAGGAAATATTTAAACACACATGGAAATAGTCGTCCCACAAAAAATAAGCAAATAATTTTATCGATTTTAGTCATCCAGATGCTTCGAAATATTTAGCGGTACGAGCTCAGCGAACTTGTTACATATTCATCGACACTGCCATATCAAAGATGATTAGTGTCACCCTCCTACTTTATCCAAGTTTGGGTGAATCATCCTCATCATCATCCTCATCGTCGTCGTCGTCGCCGCCGTCATCGTCATCACCACCGCCACCGCCACCACCATCACCACCACCACCACCACCACCACCACCATCATCATCATCATCATCATCATCATCATCATCATCATCATCATTATCATCATAATAATCATCATCATCATCATCACATTCATTTATTGATCAATAACCGTCGACAAAACGCGACGGAGTAGACAACTAGACATGGTTCGAACAGGATCAGTGAACATTTTTGAATAGCCGACGCGGAGCATAAATTATTTATTGTTCTTGATTGCTAGTTCGATGGGCGAGGTCTCGAAAGTAGGTTATATTTGCTAACGGGTCGTTATGTAAATAACTTACAAAGGCCATGGCCGTTACCCTGGATAACAATAAAAGGACCGTACCGTCATCAGACATGTGATAGAAAACCACCGATTTACCAGTCTCAAGAACCCATTGACTCGGTCAACATCAACGATTCATCGTCAGTCATTGGCCCTTATCAACCTCAGGGCCGGTGTATGCACATGAGCAGGTATAAGGTAGTCTAGGTAGGCTATAATAGACCTTACACAAGGCATGACCGTTGGAATTTAACCATAATGCACTGCCATAGAATAGCGATAGGCATAACTAATCCTGACATTCCTTGCACCCGACGATGCATGACGCTGGCTCTCCCCCCAATTCAATAGGTTATAGCTGTGCGCCCATGCGTGAAAGATATTTATATGCGGTCGTTGCCAGCATGGGGTAAATATGCTTATTTGCAGGAGTATGGTCCCAATACAGATAAATGGCATGAATTATATGTCAACGCACTATTCCTTACATTATATGGGACGTCACAGAAAAATGTATCTCCACTGCATGCTACAGGATGAAGACAGGGCCGTCTTATGGTCATCGTAGGCCCTAGGCACTTTTGCATATTAATCTATTCGTAGGCCCCTAGGGTCTATCCATGCAACTCAACTCTGTATTAATTCAAATTGTGACACATTTACATTATTTCTTAAAATTATGCTGAACCATGTTTTGTGAACGCATTCAGTTTTTTTAAAATCTCAATCTACTTTTTGTAATATTTATTTTCAATATCCGCTAAATGTAATATTTCCGATTTTCGACTTTCTGTTAGCGGCGTTTCGGTCTAAGTTCTAATGAAAAATCGCCATCGCTTTTTTAATTTTAATTGTTAAATTATTAATACAAATTTCTAAAAAAACATGTCTGATGGATGTAAGAGGAAACACGAGTCTGGATTGGAGAAACCAATAAATCTGTAGCTGAAATGATTAGATCACAAATGGCTGACAAGCTGGTCTCCAGTTTTCCAAATGTCAATATTTCTTTTCGAATTTATCTTTATATTTTTGGAACAAGTTGTGAAGGTGAACGTTCTTTTTCGAAGCTGAAAATTATCAAAAATTACCTTCGGTCAACGATGGGACAGGCACGATTATCCTCCTTTGCATTACTTTCAATTGAAAACGACTTAATGCGAGAAATGACATTTGAATACATTAACCTATAAGCGATTTCGCGAATGCAAAGAGCCGCAAAGTTAACATTTAGCTTAGCCAATATTACTGTTTCATTAGCTAACTCTAGCCTTAAAAAAGTTAGCTCGTTAAAATGAAATTTGCAAGTTTTCGTTTTCTGTTTGCTTTTTCCGGTCATTGACCAATCACTGCATTTATTTTTTAATATATTTTTTTAGGATTTCGTAGGCCCCTGGTAAGTTCGTAGGCCCTAGGCACAGTGCCTACTGTGCCTACTGGATAAGACGGCCCTGGATGAAGAGGCAATAAAGTCAAACTAATTTGATAAGCATGTTACATTAAAAACTTTACTCTTCATGCCCAATGTGTTTCCGGTTCTGTCTTACTATGTATAGCAAAAGGAAGTCTGACGTCGTGGCCGCAGAATACTGAGGCGTTAATCAACCAAACGGTTCGCCTTTCATGCTCCACCTCTGAACCCTATCTACTTAACTGGGAACACGTGCGATGTGGGGCCAGTAGAAAAGAGTTCGTGTTCTTTGGAGGTGGCGTTGCGTCACCCTACGACAGTCGCTTCAGAATCATCTCAGATGAAGTGATAGGGCAGTATGATTTGGAGATAATGGAAGTCCAGCTCGAAGACTCAGGAAGGTACAGATGCATCGACAGAGAGGGTCAAGGAGAAAGACGTGAAGCAGAACTTGTCGTTTTGGGTAGGTTTGAAAATAATATGCACACTTGCATGCAAAGGCAGAGATAGGCGATAACGTGCTGGCTGCTCGCATTGATTGTTCGATCATATTATTATTATCAGAAAGTCATACTCGTTATAGTCATTAACAAATGTTTATGTTGAAGAGCAATCACAGTTATCAGCAGTTACTGTTAAGCAACCACCTTTGCTCAGACTCTTCACGACACAGGCGATAAGGTGTTGACTGCTGACAATGATTGTTCAATAACTATTATCAGAAAGTCATTCTTCATATTAAGATATGGTTGTTTTTTTGAAGAGCAATCACACGTTAAACAATGATTGTATTTTAAACAAGCTAACATAAAATCTAATTTTAAATTAAATTTACATTATACATTTGCATAGTCACCTTGCCCGCATTTCCCTACACAATGCATACCTATGCCTGTTAAAGGCCTAAGCTTATAAATGCATTAATAGACCTTGGCAAGCAATGACAATATCATATGACAAGGTTTTACTTTTAATTAAACGATGTTAAATTTTACCGAATTGTCTTCAGGTTCTCCTCCAGTATGTTCATGCGAGCATAAGGAAGGAAACAAATGCGGTGTCACAAAGCAGGATGACATGCGCGTTACATGTCACGTGCCATACGTGGGAAATGCCGTCCCAGAATTCAAGTGTGACAGGATGACTGACGTCGTCACAACAGTTGTGGAGAGGGATTCGGGGAATGTGACGTACGTCTTAGTCTTCAGAGTCGATCCTGAAACGATGACTGACTTCGACGTCTGCCGAACATCTATCTCCAACATTTCGTCATCCAGATTTCAGACCAACGCAGCATGTATGAACACTGAATGATATCACAATAACAGTCGGTATCATTATTATAATTTTGGACAGATTTCAGGGCTTTTATAACGTGCAGTTGTACACAAAATGTGCAGTTCTAAATGAATTTGTGCTGTTGTATAGGCCTAAGCACTTATGTTTCTCTGTACAGTTAAAACTAGCACAAAAGGTCTGATTGGAAGTAGGCTGATTTACCATGGAAGATGGGAAAGGAAAGAAGGAGTTGTGCAAATCCAAAAATTCCTTTAAAAACAGCCCGGCCTGAATTAGTCCTTCTATAAGAGGACGGAACAGTCGCAATGATCCTTCGTTTCCAATTTGTATTCGTCATCAGTAGCCTATCTCCTTTGCATAATCTTAGAGACTTCAGGTCTTGTTGTAGGCCTACTGGTATATCCTGTCTTCCCATCTCTTCTGCCGTCTTCGACTGCAGCGTCTGGTGACCTGTGCAGTCATGTTTCTTTGCATTCAGTTTTCATCTTCTTTTCTCATCACATGACATCTCAACCTGACCTCCTCTCGTATTCTGTTTCACCATATGCATGGACACAACCTATGACGGACACCTGCCACGAACAGCCTCCAGCTTAAAAATCTAAACGTTTAATAATTTTAGAACTGTCAATCTCGTAGACCTATGAGGGAAATGTACTTTTAGTTAGTTATGAACTTGGTATGTCTTTGTATTTAAGTTGCTCAAGCTGAGAAACGTCAGGTGACGATTACGCATCCTGGTCATGTAACTTGCTCAGTCAACAGCAGTCGAGTATGTGAGTATAAATGGGTTCGAGGCGATCGCAACAACGAAACCGTTTCAACAGAACAGAAAATATTTATCAACGAACCAGGTTTATACCGATGCGAAGCTGATTGTCAGATGGCTGATGTGAACTGCAGAGTCGAACCCGTGGAAGTCAATTTCGAAAGACAATCTGCTCTTATTGAATCAGGTCAGAAAAAGTCAGAAAGTATACAGATCACAAACACATATATATAATTCTGCATAAATTACAACTACATCTGTTCATGTTTACATCATATATAATATATATATATATACATTTATCGATTAGAAAGGGTCACTATACTTCGCATGAAGACTATGCATGCATGTATGCATGACATTGTAGGCCTATGTATAATATGCATGCATGCATCCACTCCACTGAAATAGGCTGCATAAATTACAATTTCACTAAACCAGTTCATGTCTACATATAGTAGCCTATATATAACAATTTCAATTGAATGCATATATACTTCAAAAGCATTTCGTGCTAAATAGTCATTCTTCAAGAGGCGCTATATTATAGATGTAGAAATACAATACAGTACAACGTATATGTGTGCATGCGAGCATGACATTTGTATGCTATGTACTTGATAGAGCGCATTAATGGACTCTCAAAAGTGCTTAGAAAATGGCTGTGTAAGGAATCCGAAGACAGATAGATGAATCCCTACAATCATAATCAAGAAAAAGTTATTTGAGCAGCATTTAAAAAAATACATTGGCTATATATAATATATATTGTCTACCTATAGCAATGCTATAGCAACTTAGACAAGATTATGAGCTACTCGATCTTTTTTGCCTCTGTTCCGCGATCATCTGAAAACCATTCTGTTCAATGATGGTTTCCTATCGTTAGAACGGTTATAGATGAAGAACGCCTCTGGTGAGTTTCTCAGTAATAGTAGCTATATAGATAAATCCATGTAATTGTATCGTATTACATTATATCTTGCAGCATACTTGCTCATTAAATTGCTGTATTATTTTCATCTGTTTAGAACCTAGATCAGCAATGATCATAGTCGTTGTGGTAGTGGTTCTACTGATAGTGTGTGCCAGCGTTTCTGCATCTGGAGTTTTTCTTATGAAACGATACAAGAAATCAAACGGTAACGATTATAAGTAGCCTACACTTATTAATAAAGCTTAATCGTTTGGCAGGATTAGGCTACGTCCGGACATTGTACTCGCGCGATTTCTGTCCATCTAGGCTGCATAAATGCGGTATTGAAAAGCCCAGGCACGCATGCCACTTGAGTTAAGTACAAGGGACTAGGAAGTATTGCCACAAGGAGACTATTCAATTCAATGAGCCTAGCAGTGCGTGGTTTCCGCTTGCTGACATTTGGAAGGGAGGAATTTGAAGGTCTGTTTGCTTGAGCAACCGAGCGAAGCGATTGCGCGGGTCACGAAACTAGCATAAAAACTGTTACAGGCCTTAGCCTATAATGCAATGTTACAATATAATAGGCCTATTGCAAACTATGAACCATAACTATATGCTCAACACGGCAAAGATTATTTCTTGTTGCCACTGGCGGTTAATGTACACTGTACATGTAGTTGTAGCTTTCTAACCACTACAGCATCTGCGATTAAGAGACACGTCTCTTAAAAGTGAAAAGCACCAATTCCACGAGGTGTCGATGACTTTGTTTGTACGCTGTTAATTTAAATTTCACGTGATGACCTCCCTTGGAATATTAGTCTACTCATTGCAGACCTACTATTCGGCTATAAGCGACTCTTTGTGCTCTAAGCAGAGAAGCGTTCCGCACTATAATTATCAGTTTATATGTAACCATAACCAAAACCACAGTTTTCATAGCTTTAATTGACAATAACAAAACATCTTTTTACACTCAGTGCATGAAACTTAATGCATTCTGCTCTCAAGATCGCTCCTGAATCAATCGAGGGCAATTTCTCTTGCGCTTATATTTTGTAGTTTAGCTGAATCAAAAACTTTCGCAATGTCGATACATGACCATGCTCAGGAGCCAGAGTTTGAGTTGACTCTTTCTTTCGTAGATAGCAAGTTCGGTATGAAACGCTCACCGGTCCGCTCGACGTTAACACGGTGCCTTGCCTCGTAATCTGACCCATCGGTCATCTCCTCTACTCGCATCTGTGCCACTGGAGAAGAATGTCTCGGCAAAGAGGCCCGGAACAAGGTATACAGCTCCGTAGCGTCGGATCCTGATGCTGCCCCGTCCGCGGTCACCTTGGGGGTAACATCCCGAGCTCCAGGATGGCCAATCCTCGAAACAGGGTTCACTCTTCGGACAGAGGACCCTCGCTTAGAGCTCCTTTTCGCGGCCGCCAACTTCGCCTTCTCCTCCGCATGATCTGTTTTCTTTCGCACCATGTTACATCGAGTTGCCGACGCGCCGTCACTTCCAACAGGTAATACCTGGCGCTGCCATGAGGCCGGCCATAGAAGGCGACACCAACTCCACTCTAGGGGATTCAACCCTACTCTGTACTGAGACACAACCATTGTCCCTTGTCCGCCACAGGACAGTCAAATTCTTCGTATATGTTTTTCTGGTACCAGGCCTTTAGGGAGACCACCCGTAAAGTTCGCTGGGAAGCAGAACTATTACACGATTCGCGCAACAGCGAAGTTAACCGTAACCAGGAATACGGCGCTTGCCAGGCGCTCGCGTACTTGTTTCACACTCAATTCCGCGCTATCCCACAAGGAAGGCGCACGCTCGTACTCGGAACTGTCGACTCTTTCGCCGCAACAGGCGCCAACGATCACTGTCTTTGTACCGCTTCTGGTTCGTGTTTAGCGACTACAGACCAGCATCGTACAACTGTAGGGGGCTTAAAAATTAGCTAAGGGATATACAACTTCCTTAACTAAATTAACTTATGACTTATGGAACCGGGACACGCTGCGTAAACTACAGGGAGCGGTTAGGGCAGCTAGGTTTAACCCTGAACCATGCAACTACGAATTCCTCGACCGGGCGGGGAAAACCGTAGTTTCGGCGAAGTAAAGCTTGTCGAGCCTTCACCGTTCAATCCACCAAGGATATTCTCTCACTGACGTTATATTTCTGATCGACTTGGTGTCAATCGACTCAGCGCGGACCAGATCGGATCGAGACTGGCAAAGACACGTACACAAGGGAAATACACGGGCGACGGCTTGTGAAGTGCCTTCCGAAGCCCTTCCCACGATACAGGTAACACACTCACACGTATACAAGATAGAACTCGGCGTGACGTTCAATCTGACACCAACTTTGTGAAGATCGTACCACAAATAACAAAGTTATACACTCTCGACCGGTGGATGGCCCGGTCTACCGTGGACTTCAACCAACACGTACAAATACCAGCCGACACGGCTAAGCGAACACTCACGACCCTGCTATCGGTCGACGCGAAGACCAGTAGGTGAAAGTGAAGGTATTCGAAAGAGCCAAGATTACAATTTCATACAATCGCGAGCGTATGGAGTCGCGGGTCTCCAACACAGACCTGTACGGGGACGGTCGCTCGCTAGGGCGGCGCCGCTGGGTCGTACGCTAAGGGAAAGACGTGCGATCGGCCAAAGACCGGGAAAAACTCTTCGCGAGTTAATACCGTCTAGACACTCACTCTCACTCGTTAACTCTCAACAGGTAAAACGTTTCTCTCACCGGGACGAACAGTTTGACACCAAGTTTACGTGGATCGGACTAGGATTGACAAAGTTGTCCGGTAAACCTCGATCTCTCTCGGGCGGTCACTCGGTAGCACGGTAGCAGGCCGCGACTTTGCGAACCTCTACTGATTTACTGAGAGCCCACCGCTTCTATCTCTCACCGTAGTTATGTCCGCACAGACCAGACGAACAGTTTGACACCAAGATGGAGTCGATCGGATCAGAACTGACGGAGTTGCCCGTAGAGCGAAAGCCCGTTGCGCGGCAATCGCGGACAAAACCACACTGGGGAAAATACGCCGGCGACGGCAGGCAAGCGGTTGCAGCCGATCTACCGTTGCTGGCCTTTGCCGATTTTAGGCGAAAGACCGGGAAACCAAGTTTGCGCACTTCTCCCGTCGAAACCGTAACCGTCACTGACTAACTCTCAACAGACAAAGTATTCTCCTCGTCGAGACGAACAACCGCACACCAAGATTGGACGAATCGGACGACAGATGGCAAGGCCGCTGAAAACGCGGCCGGTCTTTGCGGCAACACGCGAAAGACCGAAGAACCGCTAGACTATACCGTCGAAACCGTAACAGATGCTGACAAACTCTCAACAGGAAAAGTCTTCTACTCGTCAAGATGAACGAGATTGTCGCTTAGCTCAAAACGATCGGACCACAGGATACAAAGTTATTCACGCTGACACTTTCGTTGCCGGCCGGTCTTCGCTACACCACGCGAAAGGCCGAGGAATCAGGTTCTGAGGCAGAATGCGATTTCGCCTAAAGGCACGGGGCACTTTAGATGATCTCTACCGTTGGAACCGTAACTCGCACTGACAAACTCTCAACAGATGAACTCTACCTCTCAATGAGACGAACAATCCGACACCAAGATTGAACGAATCGGATCACAAATGGTAACGTAGCAGTAGCGCGAGGCTTTCGTTGCGTCGGACGCTCGGTCTTTCGGCGAGCGCCGATGAAATCACAAATATGCCTCTAGCTCCCAACCGCGGCTAGCTAGACTAGGTTTCTTGACACTTTCACGGGCAAATCGTATGCGCCGCACAGTCTGAGGTACTTTTCAGGTCTGTAGTACAGAATTCCACCGAGTAGGACACTTGCCGCCACCAGGACTCGACGTCGATGCCTCCTGCGGGAGCTGCACCGACCTCTCGCCGAAGAGTCGAAAAGACCTACTTCACCCAAGTATTCAATCGGTAACTGTAAATTACGCGTCGGCCGGGGATTTGGCCCGACCGAACGCGGTCTGGTACACTACGCTTGACAGAAATTAAGGGAGCTGCGCTCTTACTTAACTTCGCCTCTACCCGGCTGCTTACGGGTAAACTTATCGTTAACTCTCACTGGCGTATTCGACCGCACCGGGTCTTAGCGATCGATCAAGGGAAAGAAAGCGCGATGAACGTTGCACTTCCAAACCGATGAATAGACCGGAGCGCACAAGTAACTGACGTTCACAATCAAACAGGATAGACGAAAGACTCACTGGCGCCCGAAGCGCTCTCGATTGGCCGGGCAGCGCCCGAGGCGGTCGGCGTCCGAAGAGATGCGCCTACGCCCGCACGACTTGACGGCCAAGCAACGTCGAAGTCTTCACTGCACTCTTCTTCAGTATTTCACTCACTCCAACGGATTCAACGGTGCAGGGTTTTACGCGATCCGCGGAAGCAGAATGCGCAGCGCCCGAGGCACTCGGTAGCCAACGGCCGGCAGCCAAGGGAAAAGACGCGCGATGAACGATGCGCGCCCAACCCAATGCGCTGACGCGGTCAAAAGTTATCCACAGTAACAGGAGTTCACTATCAAGGTTCGAACAAGGAACTAAATGCCAGGAGGCATTCACAGGTAAAAGGAACGAGTCACCACCAACTCTTCCTGGCGCGTCGTAGCGGGGCGATGCCCAGTCGGCCGCCGCTAGATCGTCACCGTAGATACAACGTACAACCTCCGCGGGTGCGGATTCGTTCAGATACACTATTTTCTCTCAGAATTCGTTAAATGTCGCTTGGAAACCAACGAGCTGCTATCACAGTGTCGAGCACTCGTGTTGAAGGTGTCAAGTTTGCGTAGAGATCAATGTAACAAAGAGTATTCGTATGCATTGACCATGGAGCAGTCGCCACTACTCCACGTATATAGCAAAGCACCTCTTAGCAGGCTTTATTCCACCGGAATATCACTGTTTGAGCGCTATTTTTCAGCATATGAAAAATCTTCAATAATTCGCCAAAAATCCATTTCTTGTCCGATCTTCACGATCTTTGTTTCTATGGATTCCTCTTGGTCTGGGCCAGGTCCTACCCTCTAAATTAACTCTATCGGACAAGGCCAAAATTAATTATAGAATTAAATCTAATCTTAGTCCTACCTATATAAGGGTTTGAGACGCGGTTTGGCTGTGTTATACCTCACCGTCGCTCTCGCCTGCTTCCAGCTGTGTTCCACAGGCTTCAAATTACCGGTCGCGCTTTTATAGCGCATATCCCGTGGCGCGTTTTCGCCACATAAATTAAACTTATAGGACAGACCTACATTCTTCGGCTAGGGGAAATTACGCCTTACCTATAATAGATCTAAATACACGGTTTGGCTGCTTTAAGAGCGTAACCGTTGCTCCTGCCTGTCTCCAGCTCAGTTTAACAGGGCAGCCGGTCGCGTTTCTCGTAACGAACATTGTCTTGTGGCTGAAACGCCACAGGTACATGTTTTGGTCCGCAAAATTTGAGAATGATTTTATTGATGCCCTGCATGACGTCACAGATCACCATAGACTGAAGTTCACAGGTTTGGAATTTTGGCAGACAGACGTTGTGAATAAAAGACATGTGCAAGAACTTTTCGATCAAGTCTTGGTAGTTCATATCTTGACTTGCAGAGATATAAAAACTTTAATACACTCCGCAAAATCAGAGATACGTTCATCTGTGGGTCATGCAATGGAGCGTTGGCAGGAATTCAAGACCATAATTTATGTTAGTTGCAGTAGCAGCATCTTGCTCGAGTCAACATTAAACTGGTACAGGCATGGGAAAATACTATCATAGGTCTAAATGTCGTTAAATATTACACCGTTTGCAGTTAGGCTAAATCGCGCTGTTGAATGAGCAAGTACATCTATGCATATAACTATTGCATCAAAGAGGATTAGGCCTAAATGGTAATTTGTTTAAACCAAGTATTAATATATTTGCTGTGCATACTTGAGTTTTAAGACAAGAGTCAGCTCAGTGTTTTTCTTGTTTTAGGCAAAAGAAGAGGCAATGAAGAGACACACAAGGCAATGATACCAAAGCCTCAGCTGACTGCATGAAGAAGACGTGCATGGAATCTTTACACCGCAGCTGTTTTTTTAAACGTTTGAACATGTTACATCCAATATTCTTTGCCATCGATTGTTTATTTCAATTTATTGAATTCTATATTTCTGTAATGCAAAAGATATTTATTTATCGATGGTCAGTTCTCATTCAACTATCATTCACTTTATTAAAAGTGAAATATGATTTCGCCATTGAGACTGAAAGGCAGGCTTCGATAAACAAGTAAATTGCAAAGGAAGATCTTGCTAA
>OX457038.1:45667547-45957547 GCA_949752735.1 Lumbricus terrestris | reverse complement strand
AGAAGATGGGAAACGTCAACAGACTGAGAGCGCAAGAAAATGCATAATAAATCGACCGTGGAAAAGTTGTTTTAGATTAAACGTGACGCCTAATTTACAACATTAAATCAAATTTCAAAACGAGTTTATCTACCTTTCTTAGTATGTCTAGATAGAAGATGTTTTTACGACTTAGGCTACCAGCAGAAAAATAAGCTTACGGAAGGGGCGCTCTACAAATTTCCTAAATGAATTTCTGAAAATAAAACATCACAGCCAACAGGTTAGGGCTTAGCTAAACTATATAGTTTGTTTGTTTCTCGAAAGGACCAAAAACAGAATTCCGAAAATGTTTACAATTCAACATAATTATTGATCTTATAGATGCAAGCCCTACATTTATCTCTTTCTCAGTTGCATATCATAATGATGTTCATGTCTGTAATTTTAGAAAACTAGGGTTATGATCCAGAGTGTAGAGTATAGTATAAGCCAGTGGCTCCCAACCTTTTATGACTGTCGGGTCACTTTCTCTAAGTTGGAGGACACGAGGGCCGCTTTTTCTTAGTTGAAGGACATTAGGGGGCCACAAAGTTAAAATTCAATTAACTAAAGGCTATAAAATTGCTATAATTGAATCAAAATAAAATGTTTGATGCGATTTATTAACGTTCAAATAAAATTATTTTTTTATAAAAAAAGAATTAGGCTATAAGCTTCTGGAAGGGGCGCTCTATCATGTCCAAATTGTCAATTTTTACATATATTTTTCTCAGTTCATTGAGATGCTGCGGGCCATTTTTTGTCGACCAGGCGGGCCACTTTTGGCCAGCGGGCCACGGGTTGGGAACCGCTGGTATAAGCTAGGGCCTATAGTTGTGTAAAAATGCGCCCAGCTAAATGCCTGGCTTTGAGAATGATGGTCGTGTAAAGACCTTTCTGTTGCACTAGCATTCTCTGTACGCTGTTCGTGGCTCGTCTTTTGACTTTCCTCTTCCTCAGCAAGAAAACAACAACCGCTGAGAATGCGGCAGCGAATACGACCACAATAATTATCGATGCATATGGATTGTACTTTGATAGCGCAGCAGTCGAGTTTGAGTCTAATAAAGTATCACATCAGCAACAATAATATAGATGTCAGCAACAATGTCAACTATAATAGCAGTAACCACTCTGTAATAATGTGTATGCACTATGCAGCTTTGTGCAAAATACAGTAAAAAATAGTAGTAGGCTAACATTGTTCAGTATCACGTTTTATCTTTTGATTTTAAGGTGCAATGAAAGGACATGCAACTCGGAAGTATGGCAATTATTGTTGACTTTTTTTCGGCTTATTTTACATTACATTGTCTACATCAAAATCCTGTTCTCATGAATTTCATGAACAGTGAACGATCTATGTATCAATGATAATATTGAATACCACTAGCCTACATCAGCAGAATCATGATTAAACATTGAACATAGTCTGAATGAACGATATTGGCCAATGATGTATTAAACTATCAATTATTGATTAATTTAATCAAAATCAGGTTGACTAGCCGCAATGCTTTTACAAGATTAAGTCAAATGTAATTAAAGCACGGTGTGTTTCCTTATTCATCTTTTTTTTTTTTAGTCAGCTTCTGTAGAATACCCTTGGTACAAAGTTCCTGTAGTATATGTTACTCCACCGCACCTATCAACTACCTTGGACACCTTGTTGAATTCTGGGACAGTCGTCTTCCTGTTTCCGTTGTGTGCATTTAGACTTAAAATAAAACTAATTATTAAAGTCATTTGTGCCTAGTATATTACATTGGCGACGAGGATGTCTTATACTTACGGTAAAATAGAAAGTTTTGATGAAGAAACGGACGACTGGAATGAATATATTGAACGCATGGAACAGTATTTCTGTGCCAATGATCTCGTTGACGCGGATAAGCAACGGGCTGTGCTTCTCAGTGTTTGTGGCGGCAAGACTTATAAATTGATCCGAAATTTGGTGGCGCCAGCGAAACCCACGGAAAAGACTTTTGAAGAACTTAAACAGTGTGTACAACAACATTTGATGCCAAAACCGTCGGTTATTGTACAGAGGTTTAAATTTAATTCAAGGAACAGACAACCGCACGAGAGCATATCGGCCTATGTGGCAGAATTGAGAAGATTGTCGGAATTTTGTGAGTATGGAACTACATTGGACGAAATGTTACGGGATCGGTTAGTCTGTGGAGTGCGAGACGAAGCGACCCAAAAGCGATTATTGGCAGAATCGGAATTAACATTCAAGCGAGCTTTTGAAGTGTCACAGTCATTGGAACTTGCTACAAAAAATGTGGTGGTATTACAGACGGATGAAACAAAGGCGACTGTGGGGTTTTTGCAACCCAAAACTGACCCAATTCATCGTCTTCAACCTCTGACACAGAGACCAGTGAAGGACAGGAAAAATCACACTGCAATTGGACAGCCGTTAAACAAAGCAAGTATGCCAAATTTGACATATGACTGTTCTCGGTGTGGGGGAAGACATGTACCTAGCTTGTGTCCATTCAGACAGGCCGAATGTTATGCATGCAGGAAAAAGGGTCATACAGCGGTCAAATGCTTCACCAAGAACCAAAAGTCCATGCCCATTAGACACCAAAAAACCCATCAGTTGGAAGAGGAGGAAAATTCTGATGAGGGGGAAGCAGATGTTTATACGGTTCAAACAGTAAGAACAAATCGGGTTCAGCCAGTATGCGTAAATGTTTGGCTGAACAACAAGCAGGTTTCAATGGAGGTGGACACGGGGGCCGCAGTCACAGTGTTGAGTGAAAAAACCTTCAACCAGATCAACAAAGGCAGACACCGTGTGAAATTAATGAAAACCAAGTCAAGGTTGCGTACATACACTGGAGAGCAGCTGTCAGTTCTGGGTGAAGTTGCACTTAAAGTACAGTATGATAAACAAAAAGCTGACTTAGTGGCACTTGTGGTACCTGGGAAAGGACCAGACTTAATGGGACGTACGTGGTTGAAGGAAATTCGTTTAAACTGGGGGCAAATACTCCGGTTAGAAAAGACCGGTGTACCAGAGCCGTTAACAGAGTTACTGCAACAATTTGCGGATGTATTTAAAGAGGAACTAGGTACGATGAAAGGGTTCAAGGCCAAAATCTACATTGATCCAGAGGCGACTCCGGTTTTTTGTAAACCAAGACCAGTGCCATACGCAATGAAAGAAAAGATTGATAAAGAATTGGAGAGGTTGGAGAAAGAAGGAACAGTGACTCAAGCAATGTTTTCTGAATGGGCTGCTCCAATCGTGCCTATTGTCAAACCGGATGGATCGCTTCGAATTTGTGGAGATTACAAGATGACTGTTAACAAAGTTTCTAAGTTGGATAATTATCCGATTCCTAAAACAGAGGATCTACTGGCAGTCATGGGAGGTGGATTGAGTTTCACAAAACTGGATATGAGCCAAGCATACCAGCAATTGCTACTAGACGAGAGAAGCAGAGAGTATGTTACAATCAATACGCACAGAGGTCTATATCGTTACAATAGACTTCCATATGGCGTGTCGTCTGCCCCAGGAATTTTTCAAAGGATGTTGGAAAGTCTTCTTCGAGGCATTCCAAAAGTCGTCGTTCGTCTGGATGACATTCTTATATCAGGATGTACTGAGGAGGATCATCTGAAAAATCTGACAGAAGTGTTGGAACGTTTGAAGAATGCGGGATTGCGATTGAACAAGAAGAAATGTTCATTTTTTCAACCGGAGGTGGTCTACTGTGGCAATGTAGTGAGCAGCGAGGGCACCAGACCATTACAAAGCAATGTGGAGGCTATACTAAATGCCAGATCGCCATTGTCAGTCACGGAACTGAAAAGTTATCTGGGAATGTTGAATTATTACCATCGTTATTTGCCGTGTCTGTCGACCTGTCTAGCCCCACTACATGATTTATTGAAAAAAGGAATGGCTTGGACATGGGGAGCGGCACAGGAAAATGCTTTTCAGCACTCCAAAAAGTTGTTAACATCGACTGACCTTTTGGTACACTACGATGATAACAAAGATACTGTTTTGGCCTGTGATGCTTCACCACATGGAATCGGTGCAGTGATTTCTCATCGAGAAGGGGATGGAACAGAACGCCCTATTGCATATGCATCGCGCACATTATCAGGAGCTGAAAGAAATTACTCACAACTGGAGAAAGAGAGTTTGGCTATTATATTTGGAGTGAGAAAATTTCATCAGTATCTCTGGGGATCCAAATTTACAATTCAGACCGATCATAAACCCTTATTAGGATTACTGGGAGAAGACAAAGGAATACCTCAGATGGCAGCTTCTCGTATTCAGCGGTGGGCTATCATACTTGCAGCATATGAATATAAGCTGGAGTACAGACCTGGAATTGATCTAGCTCATGCAGATGGATTGAGCCGTTTGCCTCTTTCTAAGTCAACCAGGAGTGAGCCAGCAGATGAACAAGAAATTCCAGTATTTCATCTGGATTTGCCTCCCGTTAGAGCATCAGAGATACAACGATGGACATCCAAGGATCCGGTGTTGATGCAAGTGTTAAAGAGTGTGCAGTATGGAGAGTGGCCCCAAGATGGACAAGGAACATCAGCAATTGATCCATATATTAAACGGAAGTTAGAGTTATGGGTTCAAGAAGGTTGTTTGCTGTGGGGACATAGAGTGGTGGTGCCCAAAGAAGGTCACCGGAAGGTGCTGAATGAATTACATGAAACACATCCGGGCATCTGTCGAATGAAGGCTCTGGCACGAAGCTATGTCTGGTGGCCGGGTTTGGACACTGATATCGAATCTATAGTGCGTAGTTGTGAGGTGTGTCAACGTCAACGGAATACTCCTCCAGAGGCACCACTACATCAATGGGAGCATCCACGACGACCATGGTGTCGGATTCATGTGGATTATGCTGGACCATTCTTAAACAGAATGTTTTTGGTGGTCAGTGATGCATATTCAAAATGGTTGGAAGTTTGTCCTTTAAATGGCTCCACGGCTAAAATGACAATTGAAACCATGATGAAAATCTTTGCAACACATGGACTTCCAGAACAATGTGTCACAGATAATGGCCCTTGCTTCAGTAGTGGGGAGTTTCGAGATTTTATGGAGAGTAACGGCATTAAACACATTCGAGTGGCTCCATATCATCCGGCTTCAAATGGGCAGGCTGAGAATGCCGTTCAAATTTTCAAAAATGGCATGAAAAAAATTACTGAAGGCACTGTGGAAGCAAGAGTAGCCAAATTTTTATTTCATTATCGCAAAACACCTCACACCACTACAGGAATTTCTCCAGCAGAATTACTCATGGGAAGAAAGTTGTATTCACGGTTGGACCTTCTGTTTCCACAGGTACACACACGAGTAAGTGAAAAACAATTTGATGCAAAACAAAGACATGATCAGCATGCACAAGCTCGTAATTTCAAGGCGGGAGATACCGTGTGGGCAAATTCATTTGGCCACGGCTCTAGCTGGAGGGAGGCCACACTTATCCGACTGACTGGGCCAGTGTCGTGGGATATCAAATGGCAGGATGGCAGCCAGGCCAAACGACATCAGGACCACTTGCGTCACCGATATGGAGCGGATGAAAAAAATATCACTGTTGGAAATGCAGTATCAGAGGATATTCAGACAAGAACAAGCGAGCAGAGGGTTACTGTGGACGAACAAGTATCAGAGCATGGTCTCAAGAATACCCAGGAGTCACACAACAAAACCGCTTATGCTGAAACACTGAAACAGACTATGTCACCGGTTCAATCTGAGGTTCTGCCATCAGTTGTGGGCACGTCACTTGAGGCCGAGCATCTACAAAGGGAGGAGAGAAGGCCGGAAATCACACAACGAAATCACACAACCGGATGAGACATTGGTTGCAACTCGACCAAAACGTTTATTAAAGAAACCAGAATATTTGAAGGACTTTGTACACTGTACAGGATGTTACTGTGGCTCAGACAGTTTAGAAGGAATATTATTTACAGCAGTTTAAATAGCATTTTACAGAATGCTAATTTCTGTTTAAAGAGCATTTTACAGAATGCTAATTTCTGTTTCAGCTGAGGAGATGGAACATTATCTTTAAACAGTAATAGTTTCAGATTATAGTTTAAGAGATTCAGAGGCGACATTATCTTAGGAGGGAGGGATGTAGTATATGTTACTCCACCGCACCTATCAACTACCTTGGACACCTTGTTGAATTCTGGGACAGTCGTCTTCCTGTTTCCGTTGTGTGCATTTAGACTTAAAATAAAACTAATTATTAAAGTCATTTGTGCCTAGTATATTACAGTTCCCATCATCATTTGTTGTTCTACGTAATCCATTAATCAATTTTTCAATCAATCAATTTTTTATTGTAACCATCAACCATTTAAATTTTAACCACAGTAGCATGCTTCAAATAACAGGATGGTGACAAGAAAGGCCCTAAGATCCCGTTTACAGAGACACCTGTTTACTGGCACTACTTCAATGAGAATTGAGTTCCATACACCAGACCCAGTGAGTCTGTATGGACTCTTCGTGAGCTGGAGCGAGCGGTTTTCGCCCATCAAGACTACACGATGTTACTGTTGAGACCCTCATAAGTAGGTCGCGACATCATTGTTACAAAACATCCTAGTCCACGCATATAAGCTTTAAATCAATCAATATACATGTAGGCTATATAATGTTGTTTAGCCTAGAACCTAGATAATTGCATGAAGGTCTTAGCCTATAACCTAGATAATTGCATGGAGGTCCCAACTGCGTTATGCTCTGTTTTGTTTTTGAGCTATTCCCATATTAGGCCTACAATAACTGGAGCAATAATTGGAGCAAATTTTATTGTCTGATAACATGTAATAACAGCTCACACCGTATACTTATGAGAAGCGGGTCAGAGAAAAACAGCACGCCGAGGCTAAAGTAAAACAAGACCATCAAACCTTTTTCACCGAATCGGGCTAAGTTGGCCTATAATTATGCGCCGAATTATCAACAAAGACTGTAGGCTACTGAGAATTTTGCAAACATTCAAATGACGTCTAATATTTTCATTTTCTTGCAGCTTCTGCGAATCGATTGCATAACAAGTTCGCTTAGTTAGGATAAAACATTTTCAGACATTTCAGTTTCCATGAATCATTGGACTATAGGCCTAATCTGAAACAGAATTGACAAAATAGCAACTAATAAAAAATGGAAACTTTAATTTAAAACAGGAGCCTACACAATGCTATGCAAATAATTTAACTAACTCAAATCCAGCATCTTCAAAAAAAATTAGGCGCAGAGACCTACCTATCCTGTTTTATACTAAATAGGGCCTAGGCTATATGAGCATTATTCGTGCTTAAAATGCATTTAGAAAATTTTCATATAACAGGAATGATTCCTGAAAACAGGTATTTAACAGGCATTATATATTCTAAGGAGTTAGTTGCAATTATTGGTGGAATCATAATCATTATAGAAACGACAAAGCAGTGTCAAAGAATCAAATTAATGTGCTACAACGCTATACAATTTGAAATAGTGTACGAAAATCCGCCAAACGAACGAATTACAGTTTCTAAGTCTTACTTTTGTCCAGTTGCAATGTCCCCGTGCAAGTCTTGATTGTCGTCTTACTGGCATAGTTGATGATGATTTTAACGCTCTCGTTGAAATAAGCAATGCAGGTGTAATGGACACCGTTTCTCGCCACCAGTCTTAACGTAGATGTGACAATTATTGAAACTGTGGCATTTGAAACTGTGGCATTTGAGACTGTGACCTTTGAAACTGTGATATTTTCGTCTTCATCATGGATGATTGACTCTTTATATCCATCGTTTTGTCTCCATTTTATCACTGGCGCCCAGTTGCCTCTGTAGCTCACAGTGCATTGTATCTCAGTGCATTCATTTTCTTTGACCTCTGGCTCTTTTTCTGGAGGTAACATACGTTAAAACAAATACTTCTAATAAGCTGTGTTATAATGTGAGACCATGTCTTACCCGCGGCGGCGCCAGGATTTCAGTTGGGGGGAACTGAATTCCCGCGGGGGAAATTTTCCATTTTCAACCGCCAAAAATTCTGACGACCTTTTTTTTAGTCATTTGGTCGAAATCTCGTGCATATGGTTTCAGTTTTTAATAAGGGGAAATGTTACATTTTTACATGTAAAAAAGATGGACCTTTTGGGGGAATAACCCCCTAGCCCCTAGCGACGCTACTGTGTCTTACTTGCATAACGGGAATGCACTTTTTATGTGTTCGGTGAGTAATCACTCTGTTCTAAGAATCAGGAATTAAATTATCCTCCTTGCCTCCTTAATATTGACCAATTTTAAATGAGATAATGCTTGAGCATCACGTTGTCTAAGTCAAGTGAATATGCTGCGCATGTAGATCACAATGTTTCCTAATGACTATAATTATTTATAATAGATCTGATTTTCATGCAAATCTTAGAATCGAGAGTTCAGTTACATGGATTTTCGAATGGTGAATGTTTGTATAGACTTCATCAAAGATGAGGAACCAGTCCAAATGAACAGAGGATTGTTGCAACTCGGTGTTGCAACGTGTAGGCTATTCCGATAATGAATTATATAGCCTCGTGTTGCTAAAGCAACTCAGATAAATGATTTATGAAAGCTAGATAAAATTAATTTATCATTCAGCATTTTAGGCAATGATGACCTAAATCATGTCATAACTGAAATATGAACTATATAAAGTACGCTATTTCAAGGTACCCACATCAAAACAGGAATTTCTTTACACCCGCAATAATGATGCTAGCTGTCAATGAGTAGATCAGGCGGCAAGGGAAATGGTGGGCCACCTATAGGCCTATAAGCATAAGCGAGGCCACGAAAATAGGAAATCGCTAAGAATTCATACCCATAGTCAACTCCCAGGCTTGCTTAAGTGAGTAGGCCTACTGTCTTCAGCTAACTAGAAGATTAACCTGCAAACTTGTCATATGAAATGTGAAGAGCACAACTCATGAAAAATAAATTAAAATGATAAATTAGTGACTAACCCAAGACGATCAGTTCTGCTGTCTGTTGTATTATCGCTACAGCGCCATCTTCCGATACATTAACACGCAGTATACAAGTGTAGAGACCAGCATCGCTCAGTTGAGTCGAGTTAATGATGAGATCAGCGGAACCATCTGAGTGTCTCCGAACATAAAAGGATGCCATCTTGTTTTGTGCTCCGACTCCAGAACTGTATATAACAGAACCTTCGGCGGTCCCAGCTGGCTGAAACAACCAGCTGTGAACATCAGAGGTTCGGTTTGGTCGGCATCTCAGTTCTGAACGGTTTCCTTGTAGGACAGCAGTGATGGCTGGAAATACAAAATCGTCCATGTTCTGTGCGACTGCAAAATGTAAATACAGATGCACATCACTTTCAAAGCAGCCCAGAAACAAAGACTTTCTTATGTAAGTGCAATGATGAGTGATTTCTTAAGCGTTTGCTTTTAGTCATGCGATAATGCTGACATGCAAGTGTGACGATGTTCCTTTCTGTTCTTAGGCCTATAGGCCTACTGTGGATCTAGAGAGTGGACCCATCCGGTCAACCTGCAGCCATCAAGGCTGCCGACAAAATTCTGTTCTTGGTCTATGTTTAATAAATTATCATTTTACCGAAGACCCAGGAAGTTGCTCTTCACCAGTAGAGCCTATAGCTTACTGCTGAAACTCTGGCAAATACCCAGGTAGGGCTTTCATTCTGCGTTCACGATATTCTTACTTGAGAAAAATTCTGTTAGACCCTGTGCTCGTCGTCCAAACGCCACTCCATCTGGAAAACTCAACTGATGTTGCTGGGAAAACCACAGGCAGTTATGAACGGTACATTTTCAAAAGTCAACTGCCCATCTCAACGTTTCGCACTTTCTCAAATCGTCTAAAGTTATTTCAAGTGCTTGCTTTCTGCTTGAATCTAGAAACGACCATTTATCATTTCAGGCTTCGATGTCTCCAGCTCCTTTAGTTTACACATACCTATAGGCTATAGCTGCGTTTTCTTTTCGTTATTACTGTGTGTCCGTATGTTATTCGGAACTACAACGCTATAGGCAGATTGCAGTTGTTAAAGGGCTTTTCAAAGATTAACTCAGAAGCATTAAGAACACTTGTTGCAAGCACTCATAGACAACTTAAACCGTACATACAGATTCAGAAGAGTTGCATTGAAGTAGCCTAATGTGATAACCATGTAGGCCTACATTAAATTACACCATATATCACATCGAGTACATTACTTTGCTTAATACCTTTCAATTTACAGTCAAGCATTAATATGCGAACTTTAGGTATGGGTAACATACTGATCTTAGAAGAGGCCATCAAGACAATCAACAGCAACATATCGTGCGCCATGTAGGCCTATATGTAGGTTGACGTAAATAACTATCGAGTCTTCTAAACTTGTGTTTCTGTTTGCTGGTCAATTTCAGTTTATATGCACACTATTTAACATGTATGTAAGCCACCAAAACAACTGTCCAGGATTACCAATAATATTATTGTTGCTCAAGGCCGTGTGATTACGCAGGCTATAGCCTAGCCTAAACCTATTATAATGACCCATATCGGAAATGTTTGCTATTACAAGCCGCACTGTTAACATCCATTTCCGACTGGCCTAGCAAAGGAAATAGGCTATTATTTCTAAACCTAATCATAATGCAGTCAGGCGCGGATTCAGAGGGGGGCGGAGCCGGCGTACGCCCCCCTAAACCTGCAGCAAATGTTCTCAAACTAAACTGACCTAAAACTAATATAATTGCAATTTGGGAATAGGATGTTTGTAGTAGCTGGACCGGCAGAATGGAGCTCTCTTACCGGTGCTCTCTTACCTACTTACCTGAGTTGCTAGCAGACGCTGCCCACGTGACCAATGACTTTAGCCGTGACGTCATTCACAAAGTTCATGTACAGACAAAATTTACGTAAATAGAAATTGGTCAATTTAAAAATATGTCGAGTGGTCCGCCGTCAAAACGGCTTAAACAAGCAGTTTTATCATTCGCGAATAAGCTGACTGCCGTTGGTAAGACTGCCTATCTTAGGCCTAAATCTCAAAAGATGGCATATGATTATCATTATAATTTTGAAATTCGTCGTGCTGATTAGGCCTATAGATGAACATTTCAAACGAAACATTTATCTTCCATTTCTGGACAGTCTACTTCAGCAGTTTAGCCTACGATTTGGAGATCTTGCAAAACAAGCAATTCGTGGTCTAAGTCTCATTCCATCTAATGTTCGTAATCGTAATCTCTTAATTTCTAAAGCGCCACTGGCGGGGCACCGGCTTATTCAGGAGCGCTGCGTTGAGTTAGAAGGGTTGTCCGTGAGAGTAGTCCGTGGTGGTCCGGGTCGAGTTACCATAGGATCCGGATCAAGTGCGTTGAGTCAAAAGGGTTGTCCGTAAGAGTAGTCCATGGAGGTCCGGGTCGAGGTACCGTAGGATCAGAGGTGTGGAACAGCTACTAAGGTGGGTGTCGTCTGTGCCGGGAATTGGAGGGTGGGGGAACAGATCAAACATCGACGCACTGCTGATGGTATACTTCATTACTATCATGATGACCTGCCTTCGCCGGATTCTTTTCATCAAGAGTTAAAGCTTTGGCAGCAGATGTGGAGAAACGCTGACAGCACACCAAGCACCCTGTCGGACACCCTCGCTGACAGCCGCTCCTGTCGTATTATGTATCCCAATATTACCACAATAATTCACATTTTGCTGCTCACTTCTGTCACGGCTTGCAGTGTTGAACGAGCAAATTCTAGTCTGCGATTTGTGAAGTCGTGTTTCCGAAGTACAATGAACGAGGACAGATTTAATGCACTCATTTTATTGTTTGTCCACAAGGACATCAAGTTAGACATTGATGACATTATCAATGCCTACGCCAGAAAGCATCCAAGGAGAATGACACTGCTTAATCCACTGGCATGTGACACTTAATTATTTCCTTTTTGGATCAAGGGTTGCATGATCAAAGCCGATAACTGATTTATAATCGTTTCACTGTTAACCTTCAGTGGAGACCAGTGGTTTTATATGAGAAACTATATATTTTTTCGAAGTTCCATAACATTTTCTATAAAATGGATCATTATCGTTTTGCGTGATCTAATTTCATATATATATATATATATACATGTATATACGGGATTGGATTGGTAGTATTTACGCCCCCCCTAACCAGAAATCCTGGATCCGCCCCTGGCAGTTATAGCCAACCTTTTGACACCGCGGGCCACCGTAGACTTCATCAATGAAGCTAAGGACCGCACGGGTAAGCTCAAAAGCAGAAGCAATTAACATAGGCTTCTGAGAATTATGTACTACATTAAAACTTCTTTTGGAATGATCATAATAAATGCGTCGTGCACAGGAACTGAATTTTGTGTTCACTGTGTAAAATGACAAGCCAAGATTAGATACGACTGCTTCAAGTATAGTGACGTCGTCTTGTAGGCTACTTCGTTTTTAGCCTTTACAAATTGCAAATATTTAGCGATTGACACTGCTGTACTAGCGGATATTTCGTGTTCTTTACTGCTTTCGGCCAGACGAGGGACATCCTGTGCAGCGCATTTTTTTAAAATCCCCTTTTGACAACGTCAACAGATGAATTTCCAACTTTCTTTTTCTGTTTCATTATTGCGTTTACATGACTTTGTGATCTCTTCTGATAATTATTGAGTCAATAAACGGCTGAATGATCGAATCATTGGCTGACCGAGCTCGGGCGGGTCACTTCTAATAAGGACGCGGGCCGCATGCAGCCCGCAGGCGTTGGACAGCACTCATCTGATGCATGCAGGCCTAAATGCAAAACTTTTATGTCGACTATGTTGAAGTTTGTTGAGACACGAATGGGATTCCTCTTCTGAAGATGGAAATGTGTTCGCCACTGGCCCACAAGCATCACTCAAGTTGTTCTTTCCAAATTAATTTCTTGCAATGCCACACAGACCAAAACGTATTGACAGATTTTCAATGGTGAAAAGTAGGACTAATGCAGGCCTAAGTGTGAAAAGCTTTGTCCATTAATATTTGCTGCTTATGGATTGTGCTGCCTTTAAAGGCTTACATTCGAATTATTGACGGTATAAAGTGTATCGACTTCATTTTTCTTAACCTCAAAATATAAGGGCGGCTGGCTGCGAGGAACAGGGCTAGTAGCTAGGCCTACGACAACGATTATTTTTCATGCGATCGTGATCCGCATATTCATTAAAGGTACAATGAATTATAGGAGTTACTTTCATATCAAGTGAATGCAATTTACCCGATACTTTAAAGCGGACTTTCAATTTTTCATTTTTACTTTCACCTGTTTCTTTCTGTTTCGCTCATTTAACAAACAGTCTATAATCCTACTATTCAAGTTAAGGGGTTGAGGCAAGCAGAACTGCTTCAACTCCGGTTTCCATACATCCACTTCTCCTCTTATGTTCGTGACCTGTCAATTATATTGGATTCTACCATTTCGTTTACTGACTGGGTCTACTCGGTTTTCAGATCATGTTTCGACTATCTGCACAACTACGTTCCATCTGCAGATATCTTTCACTGCATGTTTCTTTTTGTTTTGCTCATTTAACAAACAGTCTGTTATCCTACTATCCAAGTTAAGGGGTTGAGGCAAGTAGGACTGCTTCAACTCCGGTTTCCATACATCCACTTCTCCTCTTATGCTCATCACCTGTAAATTATATTGGATTCTACCATTTCGTTTACTGAATACAGACTATTGGATTCTATCATTTCTTTAAATGATTATATTGGATTCTACCATTTCTATTACTGATTAGCCTATGTTGGATTCTACCATTTGTATTACTGATTATATTGAATTCTACCATGTTTTTTACTGACTTGGTCAACTCGGTTTTCGACTATCCGCACCAACTACGTTCCTTCCACAGATCTTTCGGAATTGGGAATGGCACTGGCAGAATGCGACCAGTGGCGGAGTTAGCCTTGAGTAACTAGTCCTCGTTCCTTCCTATTTCCGGAGATGCCACAAGACCGTCTTGTTCGTTGATGCAGGTAACTGACCAGTGCCGGGGCTAGCACCCGCCGTACCCGGGGGCCCGAGTTTGAAAGGGGCCCCAAATTTAGCTGATCATTATGCCTATTTGTGACTGTACAGATCCGGTATGGTGCATGCCTCAACTAACCATATATATATATATATATATATATATATATATATATATATATATATATATATATATATATATGGCACTGCCATAGCAGACCTAATGCAAATATCATACTGATGTTGGGCATAAGAATATAACCATTAGAGTTTGAAAGGGGCCCCCAAATTTAGCTGGTCATTATGCCTATTAATTTTGTGACTGTGCAGATCCGTTCTGGTTAGACCTGGGAGTGACTTTGGTCAGATAATCTGACCCCACTTGACCCTAAAGTGACTTGAGGTCGACTTGAAGTCGACTTCTCGGCGTCAAAACGACTTTACCCGACTTGGCAGAAAAACAACCGACTTCCGACTTGAAGTCGACTTCTGACATGGTATAATAGCCATTAGCCTAGGTCTACGTACGGCTACTGATGCAAGAAGTCAAGACAATTTTCCTGCAAGCATTAATTTCATTTAGGCCTACAAATGAGTAATGAGGCCTCAACACTTAATTGATGCATGAATTTGTTAAAGTGTTATTAAGCCCATTTCAAGCTGTTCGTGTTTCAGTTTGAATAGTTTTGTGATGCTTTATTATTTAATTGGGCCATCTAGTAACCTAGACAATGCGACGGCAAATTATTAGGCCTATGAATTCTAGCTTGTCCATTGTCTGTGATTATTCAGATTACACTCATTATTATTATTTTGTAATATTAATATTGAACAAATTTGTAAAAAGCGCAAGGTCTAAAATAAAATAGCGGACCGCGGACTGCATGGCTGCACTGAATGGCGTGTTATGATTGCCTAATTTGCAATTCTGTTTTCACAATTATTTGGCCACTAACATAAGTTCGCAACTTAGCATATAGCATTGCAAGCGCATCATCCTTCAGCGGCTAGGCCTACTCACTGACAGTAAAGTCTTTCATTGTCCGATTGGCCCTGCAATAGTTTTCCGTCTGCAGACAACTCCAGCTGCAGCGCGCTCCAAAGTAGCGCCAAGCTATCGATTTATTGTAGGCCTTGCAGATCCAGCTTTCTATGCGCCGAATTCACTGACCACTAGAAGTTCACTGATTGCTTGATAAGCACACGTGCTAATATTTTAGTAACATTTTGTTTCACCATTTTAATTAAGCGCATGCCTAAGCGTGACGTTTAAGCATAAAATTACAAACTATATGAATAGATCGGCAGACGGCAGTCTGCACGATAGCCAATACCGGCAAAATAATCAGTAGCCTAGCTTAAGTCTCTGTTTAGCAAAGGCCTCATTCATTCTTGTAAACACACTAGACAACAAAAGCTGCTTAAATGTTGTCACAATCATTGGTTTGAAGTGACAAATTTAACTACGTTTGTGTCTCAAGTCGGTTTAAGTCGACTTGAGGTAAAAACAACTTCAAGTGACTTCTATCTACAAAATTCGACTTGGGGTCAGTTGCGGTGAGCAGAAACGACCCGACCCGACTTGGGATGACCAAGTCGACTGGGGTCGACTTATTGGGGTCGACTCCCAGGTCTAGTTCTGGTGCATGTCTCAACTATAACCATTATGGCACTGCCATTGCAGACCTAATGCAAATATCATACTGATTTTGGGCGTAAGTATAAAGTCATTTAAAGTAACTCAGACAATTTCGCCCACCTTCTCAAACACAACGTTTATAAATTGTAACTTATTCTAATTGCTAATTGGACGAGGCCTCAAAATAAAACCTGCGTGAGGCCCAAACATTAAAGCCTGTGTAGGGTCCCAGATGTCCTTGGTATGTGTCTGATCTCAAGTTTGCAAGGGGCCTCAAATGTAGCTGGTAATTAATAATTAATTATACCTTTCATGACTGCAGGGCCGTGTTTAAAGGTCTTCGAGTGTCGTTGCAAAGTGTTACAGCAGGGACAAAGTGACGTTCGGCAGTCTTACAAGATTAGTCATTTACACAAATCCGCTGTTCAATAGGCTAGCCCACGTGGTTTATCGGCTGTGTTGGGTCAGTAAGCAAGCACGCAACGTCGGTGAACTTAGTGAAATTAGTGTTTTATTGCACTTGCTGATTTTACAAAAGGTTTAAGTAACACTGAGACTCGCAAAAGACATTTGGCCAATGGCAACAAAACTCTTGGCTCAGGGGCATTCGGTGCACCGCACCGAATGAACCTACATGTATGCTGAACACGGCCCTGCATGACTGTTCATTGCTGAAACCACGCACCGAATTATGTTTTAACGCAAAGCATACATAATAATATTACGCAAACCATCCTCCAAAAGGAGGAAGGTTTGCCAGATGGGTGGCGATACGCTGGCAGTAAAAGACCAAGACGATTGAAATCCGCAAAAACCACGACACAAGTGACATAGTGACCCATATGCTTCAAGGTATCATGATGTGGGGCAGTCATGCACAGGCCGGTCAGCATAGGCGTACGGGACATTTCGGCAGTGGGGGGGGCAAAAAAAATTTTTGCCCCGAAAAATCTGACGACCTTTTTTTAAAAATTTTTTTAGTCATCCGCCCAAAATTTTCTTAGGATTTTCCCGTTCGAAAAATCTGACGACCTTTTTTTTGTTACTCATCCGCCCACCAAAAATATCTTAGAATTTTCCCGTCCGAAAAATCTGACGACTTTTTTACCCTTGCGTGCCCAAAAAATTCCGCCCGTACCTGTTTTTTTGCCCGACCATGCCTCTTTTGCCCGAAAAACACATTTGCCCGAAATTTGGGGGGCATTTGCCCCCCCTGGACCCTCGCCTCGTACGCCTATGCCGGTCAGGACAGACCGGTGGAGAGAGTCGGGGGAAGAGCGTGGGACACATACGGGCATTGACCCAGGTTGTCCTTCATGCCTCACTCCCAATATTCTCTTCGTTCAGACAAGGTGGTCTAGCTGCTCCAAGATGCTAATGGTATAGAGCAGACCTACTGACCGGACCGGTTGAAACTGGGCAGCATGACGCGAGACAGACTCAGACAGAGAGTGGCGTCGGACTCCTACGGGCATTGAGCCCAATGATATTGATGATGATGATGATGATGATGATGATGATGATGATGATGATGATGATAATGATGATGATGATGAAACCAATAGAGCATTGTCCTTCAACCAAACGGAAGACTTGGGGCGAGGGGTGTGGACATAGGCACAGTCCCACAATTTGTGGTTGGGACGGAATCATTGTATCCCCAATATTTCAGAAATATTTCATAAAAAATATTTCCGCTGCCCATCAATAACGATCAATTTTTTAAAGATGGCAGCCCATAAATGCTATAATTACAGTTGGCAAATCGGGCAAATTTAAACAATGGGGGGGCACTCTGAAGTCCTAAACCACAACTAACAGCATTGAAAAATGAGCAATTTTTGTAAAGATGACAGCTTAAAATTCTACCATTACAGCATGGAAATTCCAAAAAAATTAACAATTGGGAGGGGACATTTATTGAAGTCTTACACCATGTCTTTCAGCACTTATATTATGAGAAATTTTGCTGAGATTACAGTTCAAGGTATGGGGGCCTCAAGTTTTTTGGGGGACCTCAGGTACCCTAGCGACGGTACTGGTACTGACTACTGACAAATGCTGAGAGCGATGCCGAATTTTGAGCTGCGCTATATAAAGGTTTTGTTAAAATTACAACTGCAATTACTCATTGCCTTGAAACTCGAATAAATGGCATCGACCTACTTTAGTGTTTTCAGTCTCGAAGCGGAAATAATTACTCTGTTCCAGATGACGCGCTATATAAATTCACAACTATATACAATATAAGCTTACATGTTACCTTTTATCAATCAAATAAAGCATTTTCTATTGCAACCAGTCTTCATACAGTAATATGATGATGAGGAAAGTACATTGGTAACGAAGGGAGGTCCAGATTGAATCGCAATCCCGCTAGCAGATAAAGCGTGGGTCCGAGTAGGCCTATTATAAGGGCCGACTATATAAATGGAAAGATGGAACTGAATCAGAATGCAGAGTTGAAAGCAGACACACGAGATTAACTGCGCCAGCCAGAATGATTGTCCCTCGTTGAGAATTATTGACTAAGAACATTACATTATCATGCATAGAACTTACTATTATTACGCCGTGACCCGTATGTTTCTTGTGTAACTCTATGGATGTGTGGCACTGAGTGAGCGAAGTTGAAGGATCAGTGAGGTTGTAATCGGCTCCAATTATTATTATTATTATTATTGAGCAGCAAATGAACAACATCCTTATTAGACGTAGGAGATTTTATACATTGCGAATTTCAGTAAAAAAAGCTAGAATGGCGAATGACTTGATGAAGTTGATCGTAATCGTAATCGTAATCGTAAACTCGAAATTTCTAAAGCGCCACTCGAAAGCCAAGCGCGGGGCACCAGCTTATTCACGAGCGCTGAAGTTGATGGTGGAGCGACGAGTGCTGGAGTGAATTCACACAGCGATAGGCTACGCCTTACGTTTCTTGTGTACGGTGTACAGGGCACGTTCAGTGACTTGAAACTTCTTCCAGAATGGCGATTAATCGATCCAAGTCTTATAAATTAGCAAAGAATAACTTCGACGAGTATTTAATTTGCTGATTAACAAAAAAGAAGTTATGTATGTATGTATGTATGTTTGTTTGTATGTAAGTACCGTACTATGTACGCATGTATGTATGTGTGTATGTATGTATGTATGTATGTATGTATGTATGTATGTATGTATGTATGTATGTATGTATGTATGTATGTATGTATGTATGTATGCATGTATGTATGTATGTATATAACCATTTATATAGCGCCTTAACAAGAATCTCACGAAGGCGCTTAACATAGCTACCCAACAGATCTAAACTTGCATTGAATCCAGGGATGCCACTCCGAATTTAAAAAATGGTCTGATCCGGACGAAAAAAGGCTATAAAAGGCTATAGATTGAGAATTTATGAGAAAATGCATGGATTTTTCAATGTTTCGCGCTTGAAATTTAAATTCATTTATGAGGACCTGTTAAGTCATCCGACCAAAATTTGCTCCTTTTCCTAAAAATGTCTGATTTTGGGGTCCGTATTCACAACATTTTCGACTTTTTAACGTGTCTTGTGCATTTTCAACTAAAAAGTCTATTTCTATGTGGAAACAGTTTTTAAAAAAAACGGCGTGAGAAAGAAGGCGAGATCCTGAAAAAACTCTTAAAACCTAGACAAGACCGAAAAACATAGATTCTAGGTGGAAAAGCAATGAGTGATTGAATCTATAAATATACATAGCGCCTCTCACAGAATGACCATTCTGAGACGCTCTCAGAGCGGAAAACTATGAGGAAAAGAAATGCCTTTAAAGAGTGAGAGACAGACGAGGAAAAACGAATCATTAGTTGAGTCCATCGTGTTTTCTCAAATATCAAAGCTATGCTCTGATTTCTTCGTATGTAGGGTTTTCTTGTATTGTGTCTGCATCATTCCTTTCTGCTTCATAAGCTACAGTCAGGTAACTGTAGAGATGTTCGTGAGTCGTCATCCGTGACAGCACATCTTCGTCAGTGAGTTCCTCCTGCTCGCGCGACCTTCCAAACACCGTGGTGCCTTGACTTGGCACAAACCTCGGTGCACCTGTCACTTCCAGGGCTTCATATAGTCCGGATGGTTCAACGTTTGATTCGTTCGCTGAAGGTTTGTGTATTCGCGTCGTTTGAGTGTCCAAATATAAAACGAAGCATTGGCACGTAAACGTGTGAATTTTGATAAGCAATGTTAAAAAACGTTTCATTGATAACAGCTATTATTGAGAATCATCAAGTCACGGAGCCATAGGCCTACTTTAAATTATTCAATTATGTGTGTGCTTTATGTACATGTGCAATTATAATTGTTACTGTTTCTATTATTATTGTAATCGTACACTAATTTTTATTATTTCATTCTTTGTGCTCCGGGCTTACCAATCAATTAATCGATTAAACGTTAGACATTTTAGCCGATTAATTTAGTTGAATAGCTATAGATGCAGTAGTAGTAGTAGTAGTAGTAGTAGTAGTAGTAGTAGTAGTAGTAGTAGTAGTAGTAGTAGTAGTAGTAGTAGTAGTAGTAGTAGACCTAGTAGTAGTATAGTAGTAGTAGTAATAGTAGTAGTAGTAGTTGTTGTTGTTGTTGTTGTAGTTGTAGTAGCAGTAGTAGTTGGACAAGAGCAGTCCTGGCCCGATAGACAGCTGAGTTGCTTATACCTTACTGAAATATCCTACGTCCAATAAATGAAAAGCAAAGCATATGCCGCATAATTTTGACGAATGCTCAGTCTCTTCAAAAGATGGGAAACACCAAGGGACTGAGAGCGCAAGAAAAATGCATAAATAAACTGACCGTGGAAAGGTTGTTTTAGATTAAACGTGACGCTTAATTTACAATATTAAATCAAGTTTTAAAACGAGTTTATCGCCTGTCTTAGATAGAAGATGCTTTTACAACCAGAAAATTAGCTTCTTGAAGAGGTGCCATACAAATTTATTAAATTTATTTCTGAAAGATGAAAGATTACAGTCAATAGGTTAGTGGTTAGTTAAACTAGTTTGTTTGTTTCTTGAAATCACCAAAAGCCGACTCCGAAATGTTTACGATTCAATATATGCCTACTTCAAGGCCGTCGCTAGCGGTGTTTTGGGTGTTTGAACACCCCCGAAATGAAAAATGTGAAAAACAGAACAAATTGGTGAAATTTTCTGAAGATTTCGGCAGGATGACTAAAAAACAAAAGAGGTCATCAGTGTTTTCGGACGGGAAACCGAAGAAACACCCCCGAAATCAAATCCTGGCTACGGCCTTCCCCTATACTTATTGATCTTATGAGCCTTACATTTTTAATCTTTCTCAGTTGCATATCATAATGATTTTATGTTTGCAATTTGCTTAGAGAACTAGGGTTATTAGCTTTTGAGCCAGAGTGTTTAGTATAATTAATATAATCTATAGTTGTGTACATAATGTGCTTATAGCTAAATGCCTGGCTTTGAGAATGATGGTCGTGTAAAGACCTTTCTGTTGCACTAGCATTCTCTGTACACTGTTCGTTGCTTTTCTTTTGACTTTCCCTTTCATCAGCAAGAAGACAACAACCGCTGAGAATGCAGCAGCGAATAGGCCTACGACAACAATAATTATCGATGCATATGGGTTGTACTGTGATGGCGCAGCAGTTGAACTCGAGTCTAATAAAGTATCACATCAACAGCAATGATATAGATGTCAGCAAAAAGTCAACAACAATAGTGGCAACCACTACACTATTGAGCTTAATAGAAGAAAATAGTAGTAGCCTACCATTGCTCAGTACCACATTTTGGCTTGTGGTTTTATGATGCAATGAAAGGGCATGCTACTCGGAAGAATGTCGATTGATGACATCTTTCTATTGGTCTTATCTTATGTTACACTGCCCACCTCAGAAATCCTGTTCTCATGAATTTCGTGAGCTGTGAACGATGTATGCTAAACCCACACACAATCAATGATAATATTGAATACTACCACATCAGCAGAATCATAACTATAAACACTGGACATAGACTGAATGAAGGATTTCTTTAAATGGTGTATTATACTATTAATTGTATATTATATATTCGTTTAATCAAAATCAGGTTGACAAGCCGCAACACGATTAAAAGATGAAGTCAAAATTGGCTTAGTTGGCCTAAATGCGCCAAATGCTCAACAAAAACTAGGATATCGACAATTTTGCAAACATTCATACTGGAGTCTAACATTTTAATTTCACTGCAGCTTCTGCGAATCGATTGCATAACAAGTTCGTTAGCTGGGATTAAACATTTTAAGACATTAAAGTTTCCACGAATCCTTGGACTAATCTGAAATAGAATTGACAAAATAGCAAAATAAAAAATTGAAACTTGAATTTAAAACCGGGACCTACACAATGCTATGCAAATAATTGAACTAACTGAAATCCAGCATCTCCAAAGAAAATTAGGCGCAGAGACCTACTTATCCTGTTTTATACTAAATATATGAGCATGATTCGTGCTCAAAATGCATTTTGAAAATTTTCATTTAGCAAGAAATGATTCTTGAAAGCACGCATTTAACATAGGCTACGCATTATAAATTATAGGAGTTAGTCTTAATTCTTGGTGGAATCATAATTATTATCGAAACGGCAATGCAGTGTCAAAGAAGTCAAATTATTGTGTTACAACGCCATGCGATTCGAAATAGTGTAAGAAAATCAGCCAAACGGATGAATCAAAGCTTCTAAGTCTTACTTTTGTCCAGTTGCAATGTCCCCGTGCAAGCCTTGATGGTCGTCTTACTGGCATCGTGGTCGATTTTAACGCTCTCGTTGAAATAAGCAATGCAGGTGTAATAGACGCCGTTTCTCGCCACCAGTCTTAACGTAGATGTGGCATAAGTGACTGTTGAAATTGTGGCATTTGAAACTGTGACATTTTCGTCTTCATCACGGATGATTGACTCTTGATATCCATCGTTTTGCTTCCATTTTATCATTGGCGCCCAGTTGCCTCTGTAGCTCACAGTGCATTTTATCTCAGTGCATTCATTTTCTTTCACCTCTGGCTCTTTCTCTGGAGGTAACATACGTTAAATTTAAAATAAATACTTTTAATAAACTGTATTATAATTATGTGAGACCATGTCTATTACTTGCATAACGAGAATGCACTTTTTATGAGTTCGGTGAGTAGGCTAATCACGCTGTTCTAAGATTCAAGAATTAAATGATCCTCCTTACCTTTCCTTAATTTTGATCAATTTTAATTGAGATAATACTTGTGCATCACGTTATCTATACCAGAATAGCCAGTCAAGTGAACACGCTGCATATAGATCACAGTATTTCTTAATGAATATAATTATTTATAATAGATCTGATTTTCATGCAAATTTTAGAAGCGTGGATTCAATTACATAGAATTTCGAATGGCGAATGTAGGTATAGACTTCATCAAAGACGAGAAACCAGTCCAAATGAACAGAGGATTGTTGCAACTCGGTGTTGAAACGTGTATTCTGATAATGAATAATAAAGCCTCTAGGATATGATTTATGAAAGCTGGATCAAATTTATTTGTCATTAGGCATTTTAGGCAATGATGACCTAAATCATGTCATAACTGAAAATTCTATGAACCATAAATATATAAAGTATGCTATTTTCAAGGTAACCACATCATCACAGGAATTTCTTTACACCCGCAAGGCCTATACCCTTGCCTACTCAACAATAATGTTGCGAGTCGGAGACAATTAATAAGATCGTAAGTGTCAATGAATAGATCAGGCGGCAAGGGAAATGGTGGGCCACCTATACATTGCAAGCATAAGCGAGGCCTACGAAAATATGAAATCGCTAACACTTCATTCCCATAGCCAACTCCCAGGCTTGCTTAAGTGAGTACTGTCTTCAGCAAACTAGAAGATTAACCTGCAAACTTGTCACATGAAACGTGAAGAGCAGAACCCATGAAAAATTAATTAATAGGATAAATTAGTCATTAGTGACTAACCCAAGACGATCAGCTCTGCTTTCTGTTGTATTATCGCTACTGCGCCCTCTTCCGATAGATTAACACGCAGAATACAAGTGTAGAGACCAGCATGGTTTAGTTGAGTCGAGTTGATGATAAGATCAACCGAACCATCTGAGTGTTTCTGACTATAATAGGTTGCCGTCTTATTATTCGCTCCAACTCCTGGACTGTATATAACCAAACCTTCGGCGATCCCAGCCCCAGCTGGTTGAAACACCCAGCTGTGAACATTAGAGCTGGAGTTTGGTCGGCATCTCAGTTCTGAGCGGGTTCCATGTAGCACAGCAGTATTGGTTGGAAATACAAAATCGTCCATATTCTGTGCGACTGTAAAATGTAAATACAGTTGAAATTCACTTTCAAAGCAGCACAGAAGCATTTACAAAAACTAATTTAGGTAACTGCAAACATGAAAAATTTCTTAAACGTTTACTTTTGATTGTGCGAAATATCGATAATGCTGACATGCAAGTGTGACAATGTTTCTCTCTGTTCGTATACCTTGGATCGGGAGTGTGGACGGTGGACCCATCCGGTCAACCTGCAGCCCTCAAGACTGCCGCAGGAGCTCCGTTCTTGGTCTCTTCTTAATATCATTATTTTACACTGAAGATCTAAGGTTATTCTAAGCCATCCCCTCACCGTCTGGAAGTTGCTTTCACCAGTATGCCCTATACTGATGAAGCTCTGAAAACCTAAGCCCCTGTCCTTCTGGAAGCGGCTGTTCACCTTTTTTCGTTCTATGCCTCTAGGCAGGTTGGAATGTTTCATCACTGTTCTGTGCTTTTTCCCTGCAGTTTCTTATATCCGTCTTTCATCATCCAGTCTAACAACCTTTGCTTTGGTCTACCTCCCGTTCTTTCCCTCTCCATTTTCTCTTCTATGATTGTTCGTAGCATCGAGTCTCCTCTAAGTATGTGTCCGATCAATCTTCTTTGTCTCTCTCTAATTGTGTGTATCAGCGATCTCTTCTCCAACTCTTCTCAATACCTTCTCATTCTCATAACCTTAGCTCCAGCTGATTCTTTCTATCCGTCCCCATATATATATACATACTAGCTGAATTACCCGGCGTTGCCCGGGACATTTCGGATTTTGTTCAGAGTCACGTCTGACCACGCTCCCACGCCCGGGAAATATCGGTTTTCGTCCCCCGCCACGCCTGAAACCGCTCCTATACGCCGCCCTTCTCACCTCGCCTTCTTCCATCGGGCCCAACCCGGTCCAACCACTTTGAGTGCCCGGCGTTGCCCGTGAAATTTATGTTTTCGGTCCAACCCACCTGCTACCCGCCAATGTTTACGCTATAGTCAGCATTTTTGCGAAACCGCATGCCAAAAGATCTGCCCTCGGCGAAAAATGAGGTTCAAAATCTATTGGTTCATTGAAAACCGATCGGCCAAAATTATTGCGTCTTAAATAGGCTTCTGATACATACGATACGGTATAGATATTAATTAACGTCATAACGCGCTATAGGCCTAATTTTAAAACCGGCCATGACGTCATTAATGTACTGGTTTCAATCATCAATATATCATTGATGGTTTTAATGTCTGTTGATAATGATGGTTGTAGCCTATGCAAATGGCGTCTTATATTAAACACACGCGTTAGCATTGCGATTTGCGATAGAAAATAAAAAATGTCAAGCTCGAGAAAAGGTAAGATTTTTGGATCGCGAATTCCGATAGTGTTTTCCGTTGGTGCTAAGAAGTTGTTTTGTAAATTATTTGAAAAAATCGGTCGCGTGGATGAGTAGATTTTTTATTAACCACCCGTTACAACTTGTGTTTTATAGTTTTAGATATATATATATTATAAATTATATCCACATGGTGTTGTTCAGCAGTATGGCCTATAGCCTACTGATAATGCTTAGGCAAATATCCAGGTAGGACCTACAGGCTGCGTTCGCGATCTCCTTACTTGAGAATTACATACTATGGTTCTCGTCCAAACGCCACTTCACCTGGAAAGCTCAACTGATGTTGCTGGAAAACCACAGGCTGTAATCAAAGGTACATATTCAAAGCTCAACTCCCATCTCAACGGTTCGCACTTTTCTCAAATCATCCTAAGTTAGTTAAAGTGTTCGCTTTCTGCTGGAATCTAAAAACTACCCTTTGTCATTGCAGGTTTCTATGTCCCCAACTCCTATAGTTTAGGCAACATAAACCTAACTGAGTTTTTTACTACCTGATGACCGTATTTTTTTCGGAGCTGCAACGCTATAGGCAGATTGCAACTGTTTAGCGCCTCTTCAAGAGTAACTCAGAGGCATTAAGAATACGCGTTGTAAACATTCATGAACAACGTATAGACCTACACACAGATTTAGAAGAGTTGCACCGTGGTAACGTGATTACCGTGCACAGTAACTTAAACCATATATCACATCGAGTAGGCCTACATTACTTTGCTTAGTACCTTTCAAGTTACAGTCAAGCATTAATATGCGAACTTTAGATATGGGTAACATACTGATCTTAGAAGAGGCCATCAATACAATCAACAGCAACAAATCGTGCGCCATGTAAACTGACGTCAATAGCATATCCAATGAGACTCATAAACTTATGTTTCTGTTTCCTGGTCAACTTCATCTTATATAAGCTTACTCTCTATTTAACATGTAGGCTCTGTAGGCCTCCAATTAGCCTATGTCATTATCTCGAATATAAAAACAACTGCTCAGGACGAACAATAATTAGGCTATCATTGTTACTCACGGCCGTGTAATTACGCGTGCACTATAGGCCAACTAAATTAAATCGGAAAAGTTTCCTATTGCAAGTTTACAACGCACTGTTGACAGCCATTACCGATTGGTAGCCTATAATTATAAGCTTAGACTATAGCAAACAACATTATTGCACTGTTGACAGCCATTACCGATTGGTCGCCTACATAGGTGTAGGTGGACATTTCAGCCGAGGGGGCCAAAATTTTACTTTTGCCCGAAAAAATAAACCCGTAATAATCGAATAATTGACGTCGTGCACACTTGTCCAAATAACGAACACATACAGCACTTCTCATACGCATGAGTCCAACTAACGCGCGCGCACACACACACACACACACACACACACACACACACACACACACACACACACTCACACACACACACACACACACACACACAACTTTCCGGTTGCAAGGTGGTACACCTTCAGTCTTTCACACGCATAAACTCAAACCCATGGAAACTACATCCAAGTAGCACAGATAGCCTACATGTAACATTCCAACTCCAAAGATGGCGCTCAAGTCATCATTCACCATGTCCGGACAGGAAAGGTTTGCGCGCGCGCCACCTTGGGAGCAGAAGGTTGTCCGTTTTTGATTTTATCCTAGTGAGAAATGACGTGAATGCGCCACCTTGGGATCTGAGGTTTGTGTGTTTCCATGCCTTTTTGGATTTATGTGGGTATGAAAGTCTGAAGGTGCGACACCATGTGAACGGAAAGTTGCATAGGCCTACATGTGTTATTTGGACTTAGGCGCATGAGAAAGGTTGTGTGTTTGTGTGGGTGTGTAATATTTGCCCCTAACAATATGAGAAATGCTATACATGTTGAACTGTGGGAAGAGCAGGTAGAGCGATTCTCCGGTTTTTGAGTTTGAACATGCATGAAATGTAGAAAGGGTAGGCTACTATATTGGCAAATGAAGGCTGAGCGATTCTTCGGTTTTTGATCTTGAGCATGCTTGAAATGTAGAAAGGTCACAATATTGGCAAATGACCGGTTGAGTGATTCATCGGCTTTTGCGTTTGTGTGTGCATGAAAGTTAGAAATGGCTCCATCATGGGAAAGGAAGTCTGAATGATTCTTTGTTTTTTTAGATCGAGTATGCTTGAAATGTAGAAAGGACACTATATTGGTAAATGAATGCGGCTTGGTTCTTCAGTTTTTTAGTTTGAGCATAGATGAAATGTAGAAAGGGCACCATATTGGGAGTGATTCTTCGGTTTTTGAGTTTGAACATGTTTGAAATGTAGAAAGGGCACTATATTGGCAAATGAAGGCTGAGAGATTTTTCGATTTTTGAGTTTGATCATGCTTGAAATGTAGAAAGGTCTCTATATTGGCAAATGAAGTCTGCTTGATACAGTGTTCATTGCGTTATCTTCACAAGAAATGCAGAAGAAAATGGAGATTGTCTGTAATAGTTTGCTTAGTATTGTAGGGAATAAAGAATAGTTGTTTTGTCCTTTCGGTTAATTTAATTGTAGATATGGCTGATTTATGCGTATTTTCGAATAAAATAGCGAATAATGGGCATATTTTTGGTGCATATACTGGGTTTCTCGTCTCCTGGTTGGTTCGTGGCTAGGGTTTGGCGCTTACTGGTTGGCTATATAAGATAAGATAAGAATATTCTTTAATATACCAATTGCTATCCGCATTTTGGTGTACATACAAAGTATAATAAACAAACGTACATAATTTCTATATCTTATGTGGGTAAGTCAAATTTGTGTGTGCGGAGGAGTGGAATGGAGGGTTGGATGGTGAGGTGGAAGGCTGTTGATGTAGAGAGAGGCCGCACGTAGATTTTCTCGCTTCCTGATTGGTCTGCTCTTTGTGTAAAATGACTATTTATGTGTGGGGAGTAGTGGAATGGATGGTTGGAGGGCAAGGTCGAAGGCTGTGGAGGGAGCTATATGGCAAACATATGGTTTCTAGCTTCCTGATTGATCTGTCGCTAGGGTTCGCCGCTCCCTGCTTGGTTGATTCTTATGCATAGCCTATACTGCAAAGTTGCATGCGTGGAGGGGTGGATTGGAGGGCTTGAGGGTGAGGTTTGCTGCTGTAGAGAGACAGAGTATGTAGTTTGTAATGAGTGATGGTTGGAATAGTGATGTGGAATGCAGCCGAGATAGAGAATATTGTGTGGGATGGCGAGAAGTGGAAGCCAGTACAGCACGCAGAATAGCCAGCGGTGCTTTGAATGAGTCATTTCCGGTCGGAGTGGGGCTTGCGATGCTAATTAGGTTTCAGTTTAAGAGTGAGGAATTGAATTTTGAAGGAATGGAGGGGAGGGTGCCAAGAAGTGGAATCCAGTACAGCTCCCATAATGCCCCGCGGCGCTTCCTGTGAGTCATTTCCGGCCGAAGTGGGCTTTTACTGCTAATTAGGGTTCACTAATTGCTCTAATTAATAAATTCTAATTATTATTAATTAATATAATATAATTGTTATGGCCGTTAATTTAGCTAATCGCCGTGACCCATTAATATGGCCTAATTAACATGACCTAATTAACATGCCTTAAATAATGTGACATAATTAATGTGACCTTGACCTTTGACCCTGACCTTTAATCCGGGGTCATTGAGTGCAAAGTGGCCCGTAAGACGCCTATTTTCCCTACTTTCGGCCGAACCGACGCCTCTGAGCTGAGAATATCACTGACGACCTTTTTTTAGTAATTTGCCCAGAATTTTCCCAAATCATTCCATTTTGCCTATTTTTCGTATCTTTTTTGCCCAAAATTGTTAAAAACGCAACCCGGCTGATAGGCCTACCCGGCACCAGCAAGTCACGAAAATTAATGCCGTATCGCATACCCCAACAGACCCGGCTCACTTTCAGTACTGCTCAAAAGCAGCAATTAAAATTATTTGAGAATCATTTACTGCATTAGAATTTTTTAGATTGATCAACTAGAGTTTGTGATCATAATCATAAAATGACAAGCCAGGATTAGTTACGACTGCTTCAATTATAGGCCTACTCTAGTGACGGCATCTTTTAGGCCTACTTCGTTTTTGCCTAAACATATTGCACATATATTTTAGCGATGGACAGTCCTGCAATTGCGCAATTTTCGTAGGCTTATCCTTTATTGCCTTAGGCCAGACGAGGCAGCCATCTGGATTTTGGTCCTGTAAGGAAAGAATTCGGTTAAAAACCGATTTTGCCGTTCTTTTGCGATTTGAACCTAAGTTCAAACTATATTTCCTACTACTTTTGCTGTGGACATTGAATCTGCAACAGCAGATATTGAGAGAAAGTTAGTGGTCCTTCAATGGATATCATGCTGCACAAAAAGTAACCTATTATAGGCTACAACGAAGTTGTTGTTATTCCGAAATTCCGCACATTTCTACCACAAGACATATTCTCAATCTGCGCCTGGTTGCAGCACGCATAGTGACAATGTTTGGTAGTAGGCTACCTGCACAATTATGTGAGCAGTTTTTCATTAATGAGGAATTATAAATTTCAAAGAAGCCTAGAAGGGCACGCCTTAGCGGCCTTACAGGTAGCCTAAGGCAAACATTTGTAAACTGTGAGGGCCTACAAACCTCGTAATCGTAGGCTAACCGTAAACTCGAAATTTCCAAAGCGCTACTCGAAAGCCAAGCGCGGGGCACCAGCTTACACACGAGCGCTGAGCCTACTCCGATTGGTCGCATCTCAGACGATACAACCAAACATTAATGCTCTCGTAGTTGAGAAACGTTAGATGAGTAGCGCTAATCACACTTGTGCAATACGTCTGAGACTATACTTATTATACTACCTTGATATATAGCTAGCTACAGACTACAGTACAATCTTACTAAATGTGTTTTCGATGCACTTCATATCATTGTAGCTCTGCATGGTATGTAGCAACATATAGTTGCACTGAAAATACAATATTATGTAAATTTCACAGGATTAGGCCTATTATCATTATGGTGTATGCTGTAATGAACTAATGATATACTATGGGCTAATTTCTATATAAACGGTTCACGTGCATGACATACATGTATTTACATGTTGCGCACGCCAGTCATTGTAAATTACCAAATGTGGCTCACATGATGACTTGAGTTTGAGACCACTGGCATAAACAGATGAATTTCGAAATTTCTCTTTCTGTTTCATCATTAAGCTTAAAATGTGATTTCTTCTTATATTGAGCCAATAAAGGGCTGAATGATTGAATGATTGGGTGACGGAGCTCGGGCGGGCCACTTCTAATAAGGGTGCGGGCCGCATGCAGCCCGCAGGCCTAGCGTTGAACAGCACTCATTTAAATGCGTGCAGACCTAAGTTCAAAACTTGTATGTGGACTATGTTGAGGTTTGTTGAGACATGAATGGGATTCCTCTTCTGAATATAGCTATGGGTTCGCCAGTGGCATCACTCAAATTTCACATTCCAAAGTAATTTCTTGTAATGCCAAACAAACTAAACGTAAGCTATTAACAGATTATTAATGGTGGAGTTGACGAGTAGACACAACGTAGGCATGAAAGGCTTTGGTTCTTAATATTCCCTGCTTTTTAATTGTGCTGCCTACATGTGTAAAGGCCTACATTCGATATATTGAGGGTATGATGTGTAGCCGACTTCATTTTTCTCAGCATCAGCATAATTATGAGGGCGGTTGGCTGCGAGGGACAGGGCTAGTAGCAAGGCCTATGACAATGATTATTTTCATGTGATCCGCATATTTATTAAAGGTGCAATAAATTAATTATAGGAGTTACTTTCATTTCAAGTGAGTGGAATTTACCCTATTTTGAAGCGGGCTTCAATTTTTCATTTTCACTTTCACCTGTTTCTTTCTGTTTCGCTCATTTAACAAACAGTCTGTTATTCTACTATTCAAGTTAAGGGTTGAGGCAAGTATGACTGCTTCAACTCCGGTTTCCATACATCCACTTCTCCTCTTATGTTCATGACCTGTCAATTATATTGGATTCTGCCATTTCTTTTACTAACTGGGTCTACTCGGTTTTCAGACCCTATTTGTACCATATGCAACAACTGCGTTCCATCCGCAGATCTCTTTCACTACATCATCACATAGCCTACATGTGCCATTAGGCTTACTACTCTGGTCCATGCCCTTGATCTGCACTCGGGCGGACTGTGGGAACGCTGCATATATTGGTCTCTTCGCCTCTAGTTCTCACAAGCGCCACTCTATTCTTAATGTTCGGCCTATAGGCCTAGACGACATCCCAAAGTCTGCCCATTATCTCAGGCTATATTCCGGACCCTTCACTTGCTTCCTATTCCACAGCGGGCGCAGTTCAAATCATTTTCCTCTTGCAGGGATCGCCCCATCCTACCTAAGATCGTTTCGCACCTTGGTCTCCTCCTTAACTGCAAGGGCCTCTTTGCTCTCTTCGACTCAAGGCCTTATTGCTGTCCCGGGCATGCGTTCTGCTAAGGTCCACTCTAGAATCTACATAATTTGCCAGTGCATTGACCCATCAGCTTGGAGCAGTCTTCCCAGTAACTTTGCCTTGAGTTGCTAGACCTCATTCCTTCTTATATCCGGAGACACGTAGGATTTACTTGTTCGCTGACGCAGGCCCTGACGCAGGTTGAGAGCACTGCTGAATTTTGAACTGCGTTATGTAAATGTTTGGTTACAATATATATTATTGCTGAATTGCAATTTGGTCTAGCCTACTCATTGCCGTAAAACTCAAAAAATTACATCAACCTACTTTTGTGTTCATAGTCTAGGAGCGGACATAATCAGTCTTTTCTACACGGCACGCTACATAGATTGATACAACATAAAACAATGCTGTGTTGCCTTTTGTTTTATTGCAATCAGTGTTCTCACAGCAATAGTCTATAATGACGAGGATGGTACATTTGTTGCGAGGAGAAGTCCCAAAATGGATCGCAATCTCGCTGTGAGAGAAATCGTAGGTCTTGAGTAAATTACCAAATTAATCGAAAGAATAGTATGTGAATCAGAGTGTAAAGTGGAAAGTAGATGGCCACGGTATCAACTGCAACAGCCAGAATGATAATTAATTTCTCCAGAATTGACTAAAAGCATTACATTATTATGTAGGCTATACAGAACTTAATTACGATCGTTGTCGGTTCTAATTATTATCGGGCACAAATGAACGATAGGGCCAGTAGTTGTCTAATGGCGGATATGAGCTCAGTGACGTCACTGAGTGAGCTCATATCCGCCATTAGACTGGGTGAGCTCATTAGTATGCAGAGCTCAGACAATGACAAGCTCCGCCCCTAATTAATATTCATGCTGTGACGTCATCTACGAGAACTTTCTGGAAAGTTCCAGGATCTGTTTGTATGTCTGCCTGTATGTCTGTCTGTCTTTGTGCATGTTTGTGCCTGTCTGTGTGTATACCTAACTGACTATAAGCACCCTTTATTGACATACCTAATTAATATTCATGTTGTGACGTCAGTAGTCTAGAAAATTCGAGATTCATGGAGAAGTCCTATTGTACTGCGCTTATTGCCCTTTGCCCGTGGGCATGTGACGTCACCCTTCGAGAAGCTTCCTATTGTACTCAGCGTATGACCCTTTGCGCATGTGACTGTCATTATACACACATTAGACAGATGACAAAGTTAACATTCCAACCGTTCTTGCAACGCATTCATTTAAAAATATAGCTAAGAATCGACAATCTTACCATTTTCCCTTTTCCTTCACGCAAATAGGGCAATCTTCATTCTATGCGGAACTAATATCTGCGCTACATAAACCTTTATTCACACTTGCGATAGGCAATCAGCAGCGGCGTTTCTTAAAATTTAAGCATATTCATCACAGAGTCGTAAGAAGAAGAAGAAGGGCCACCCTCCTCGTTTATACACAATTTTGCCTGGCATTGACAAAGCCATATAGTCATTTATTTTTGCGTAAAGCACAGTTCACAAGCGAACTGGGACTCTTAGGACAGAATTGGAACTCAAAGGAGCATTATTACATAGGACTCTGTCAGCGCTCGCTCAATTTTGATGCATACCCAGAGCACTGATCAAAAGCACCCGTAGTCATGCACCGTGACCATATCGGCACGCCTAACAAAGACGAACAGAAGATCACCGGATATGGACGCCCCAGGCTATTGCTCGCTTGCTTTGTTGTATTCGCCATGTCCACTCAAGCGATACGGTGTCAAAGAAGACGTTGAAATGTCAATTCATTCAGTGAAGGCAGAGGCAGAGACAGAGACATAGACAGAGGTAGAGACAGAGACATAGACAGAGGCAGAGTCAGAGGCAGAGTCAGTGGTAGAGACAGAGACAGAGGCAGTGTCATAGAGAGAGGCAGAGACTATCATTCCACACATCATCGTCCCTCCCTCCCTCCCTCCCTTCCTCCATTTAGTGGAGAGCGCATTACTTGCTATTTTCAGTTCTTAACATTTAAGTCCTTCATTCTTTGATGCGCGAAATAGCCATCATTCGCATAAAAAATGATGGAAACGCTAATTTTTCAGTCGCGGAATCCCTCTGAGAAGCAGAAACAGTGTTGCATGAGATGTAAATACAACACTTACGCGCATTGTATGCCATGCGCTTTAAAATTTGAGCTATATGAATTTTATACACACAGGAGTCCTTTACACCGTGACTAGATCGTCGGCTATATGGCCTCAGGCAATAAGTGGCCGCTTCCATTGTATTATACAACATCTCCACTCAACCGACGCGTTACGGTGATGAAGAAAGGCATATGAATGGCTTCATTTGTTGCGATAAGAATCTGTACCGCGGCCCATGTTGGAGAAAAAGAAATCTGCTAGACCAGCAAATTAAAAAGCTAGAAAAAAAGTCAGATTTTCCACCTAGAAAAAGTCAGGTTTTCCACCTAGAAAAAAAACAACAAAAAAAACCAAACAAACCAGAAAACCCAAGATTTTCCACCTTAAAAAAAGCCAGATTTTCCACCCAGAAAAAAAAACCTAGAAAAACCCAAGATTTTTCACCCATGATTTTCCACCCAGAGAAGAAAAAAAACAAGATTTTTTCAATTTTATCTTTTAATGCGTACAAGGAGGAAGTTTGTTACAGCGTTGGCGTCATCTGTTGTGTGTGCATTATTAAATGATAATAGCAGAACTTTGTTATGTTTTCAATCCCTAGCATTCGGATTCATGCATACAAATAACTACAACACTTTTCAAGTTCCAGAAACTTTATTCTTATACTTTGCAAACGAAATGATAAACCAGCGAGTACATGTTCAATGCGCTGCTTATTGTCAGTTTCAAACAAGAGTTTACTTTGGCGAGCATGAGAGGCGAAACAGTCACTTGGCACAATGAACCTCTACAGCGTCGCTTCGCAGCCGAATTCCTGTAAGTGAAAGATGCAACACCAATTGCCAGGTCTAAATCTGTGTAAAAAAAGGAGGGTTTCGATAACCTCCCTTCCTCCATCTCTCCCTCTGTTTCAATTCTTATCATTTATTTTTATTTCTTTATTCTTTGAAGTGTGAAGTAGCCACCACACACGTTGAGCGACATAAATTTTATACACAGGATCACTTTTGAGATGCACAAACATGAGCGCGAGAGAGACGAATAGGCTACTTAGTGACATTTTCATTCTTTCACCTTCAACTCCTTTATTCTTTGGTAAGAGAAATAGGTAACACTCACTTCAAATTTGAAAAGTCGTCAATTTTTCAGTCACAGAAACGCCTTGAGATGCGCAAACAGTGACGCGTAACAGACGAATACGATACATAGCAACATTTTCAACTTTTTTTATTCAACTTCGCCATTCTTGACTCAAATCAATAGACGTCACATAGTTTTAAAATTGATGCAACACCATTTTTACAAACAACGGAAATGCTTCGGCGAGCACAAACAGTGGAGTATGAGAGGTGAAACAAGCACTTGGTAGAATGGACATTAGTATATTTCGTTACCACACAGCCTAAAACGAGTGACGTCATGGAATGACCCAATTCTAAAAATAGAAACATTGGAAATGTTCAGATGTATGGAATGAGAATATGCTGGCATTGATTTTAAAGTAACAATATTGACGTCATAGCTTGAGTGGCGAATATAGAGAAGGAGGAAGAGAAGGACTTAGAAGCATTTGATGCTAATTTTACAAATACAAGTACAACATTAGTTGAAGAGGGTGTGCATATGTCACACGAAGACTTCATTCTATGAGATTTTGCACATATTGGTTACCAATATTTGCAAAGGCGTATGTGAACAAGATGCATATATTTCTATTTTACAGCATTTGCAAGTAACAAAATGGAATGACCATGACTACAATACATATCAGCTGAAGGAGTGTATATAACTCTTAGCTACACAGTTTGTCAATTTCTAAGAATCAAAGGTATATTCAGTGTCAAAAATAGACGAGTGAGAGATGGAACGGCAGAAAAAGACTCATTTCATTTCACATGGTTTCTAAAATGTCAGTCTGAACAAGTACAGTCAGTGTTGGTCGATTTATGTTGTGAAGCGACAGAATGCAAGAAGCAAGGAGGAAGTGGAGGAGAAGGAGGTGGTGTGGGAGGGTGAAGGTATGAGTTTTAGAAGTATGAGCTTATAGTTTCCAACTTATGTGATGTGACATTCGTTGAAATTGGCTTCACATAGACTGCAGAACTTAGCAGAACTTAGTAATTTTGAACGCTACATTGGAGAATTCACAGCATGTAAGACGATTATTGTGAAACATGCATGTGCAAAGCAATGCTTGTACGCATTTTCTAGCTGTGAAATGTCAAATGTTGAAGAAACGAGCGACACTTAACGCTCTGTTCTGTTTCCGTTACAATACTTTACATTACTTCGCATGGAATTGTAAATTTCGAAGGTCTGAAATGATAAAGTATGCAACTCTTAGACTCCACTTTTAATTCTTTTAGTTTGACAACATGGGTGGCAGTTAAGCTGAGTCATCACTTTATGTAGCAATGCCAGTTTGCTATAGTAAAGCGGCGTAGGAGGAGGGGAGGGGTATTCACATAGTGGAATGCACTGAAGATGGGCAAGTTTATTACACATAGGAAGCAGTATTCGTAAGACGATCACAATTTTAGCTGAGTCATCAGTTTGGGTAAAAAGTACGCGTTTGCATGAATAAAGAACCAAGATTAGAAGGTTAAGCGACGCGAAGCATAGCGTACTTTGAGCTAAATACACAACCTTGCAATCGCATGCGCTGCAACCTCAGCAGAAATTCTTGTGCCGTACAGCAAAAATTATAAGTTCTTCAAAAAAAAATTTACCAGCCAAAGTGCGTGCGCGCTTGGAACTCCAGGGACGGGCGACAAGTTGGACCGAGCGGCGCTTGTGGCGACGGCGTTTCCTTCTCGGGGACGGCGGCGGTTCTTGCGATCTTGGTCCGATCCACCTTGTGACGTAAAATTTTTTTGAAGAACTTATAATTTTTGCTGTACGGCACAAGAATTTCTGCTGAGGTTGCAGCGCATGCGATTGCAAGGTTGTGTATTTAGCTCAAAGTACGCTATGCTTCGCGTCGCTTAACCTTCTAATCTTGGTTCTTTATTCATGCAAACGCGTACTTTTTACCCAAACTGATGACTCAGCTAAAATTGTGATCGTCTTACGAATACTGCTTCCTATGTGTAATAAACTTGCCCATCTTCAGTGCATTCCACTATGTGAATACCCCTCCCCTCCTCCTACGCCGCTTTACTATAGCAAACTGGCATTGCTACATAAAGTGATGACTCAGCTTAACTGCCACCCATGTTGTCAAACTAAAAGAATTAAAAGTGGAGTCTAAGAGTTGCATACTTTATCATTTCAGACCTTCGAAATTTACAATTCCATGCGAAGTAATGTAAAGTATTGTAACGGAAACAGAACAGAGCGTTAAGTGTCGCTCGTTTCTTCAACATTTGACATTTCACAGCTAGAAAATGCGTACAAGCATTGCTTTGCACATGCATGTTTCACAATAATCGTCTTACATGCTGTGAATTCTCCAATGTAGCGTTCAAAATTACTAAGTTCTGCTAAGTTCTGCAGTCTATGTGAAGCCAATTTCAACGAATGTCACATCACATAAGTTGGAAACTATAAGCTCATACTTCTAAAACTCATACCTTCACCCTCCCACACCACCTCCTTCTCCTCCACTTCCTCCTTGCTTCTTGCATTCTGTCGCTTCACAACATAAATCGACCAACACTGACTGTACTTGTTCAGACTGACATTTTAGAAACCATGTGAAATGAAATGAGTCTTTTTCTGCCGTTCCATCTCTCACTCGTCTATTTTTGACACTGAATATACCTTTGATTCTTAGAAATTGACAAACTGTGTAGCTAAGAGTTATATACACTCCTTCAGCTGATATGTATTGTAGTCATGGTCATTCCATTTTGTTACTTGCAAATGCTGTAAAATAGAAATATATGCATCTTGTTCACATACGCCTTTGCAAATATTGGTAACCAATATGTGCAAAATCTCATAGAATGAAGTCTTCGTGTGACATATGCACACCCTCTTCAACTAATGTTGTACTTGTATTTGTAAAATTAGCATCAAATGCTTCTAAGTCCTTCTCTTCCTCCTTCTCTATATTCGCCACTCAAGCTATGACGTCAATATTGTTACTTTAAAATCAATGCCAGCATATTCTCATTCCATACATCTGAACATTTCCAATGTTTCTATTTTTAGAATTGGGTCATTCCATGACGTCACTCGTTTTAGGCTGTGTGGTAACGAAATATACTAATGTCCATTCTACCAAGTGCTTGTTTCACCTCTCATACTCCACTGTTTGTGCTCGCCGAAGCATTTCCGTTGTTTGTAAAAATGGTGTTGCATCAATTTTAAAACTATGTGACGTCTATTGATTTGAGTCAAGAATGGCGAAGTTGAATAAAAAAAGTTGAAAATGTTGCTATGTATCGTATTCGTCTGTTACGCGTCACTGTTTGCGCATCTCAAGGCGTTTCTGTGACTGAAAAATTGACGACTTTTCAAATTTGAAGTGAGTGTTACCTATTTCTCTTACCAAAGAATAAAGGAGTTGAAGGTGAAAGAATGAAAATGTCACTAAGTAGCCTATTCGTCTCTCTCGCGCTCATGTTTGTGCATCTCAAAAGTGATCCTGTGTATAAAATTTATGTCGCTCAACGTGTGTGGTGGCTACTTCACACTTCAAAGAATAAAGAAATAAAAATAAATGATAAGAATTGAAACAGAGGGAGAGATGGAGGAAGGGAGGTTATCGAAACCCTCCTTTTTTTTACACAGATTTAGACCTGGCAATTGGTGTTGCATCTTTCACTTACAGGAATTCGGCTGCGAAGCGACGCTGTAGAGGTTCATTGTGCCAAGTGACTGTTTCGCCTCTCATGCTCGCCAAAGTAAACTCTTGTTTGAAACTGACAATAAGCAGCGCATTGAACATGTACTCGCTGGTTTATCATTTCGTTTGCAAAGTATAAGAATAAAGTTTCTGGAACTTGAAAAGTGTTGTAGTTATTTGTATGCATGAATCCGAATGCTAGGGATTGAAAACATAACAAAGTTCTGCTATTATCATTTAATAATGCACACACAACAGATGACGCCAACGCTGTAACAAACTTCCTCCTTGTACGCATTAAAAGATAAAATTGAAAAAATCTTGTTTTTTTTCTTCTCTGGGTGGAAAATCATGGGTGAAAAATCTTGGGTTTTTCTAGGTTTTTTTTTTCTGGGTGGAAAATCTGGCTTTTTTTAAGGTGGAAAATCTTGGGTTTTCTGGTTTGTTTGTTTTTTTTTGTTTTTTTTTTCTAGGTGGAAAACCTGACTTTTTCTAGGTGGAAAATCTGACTTTTTTTCTAGCTTTTTAATTTGCTGGTCTAGCAGATTTCTTTTTCTCCAACATGGGCCGCGGTACAGATTCTTATCGCAACAAATGAAGCCATTCATATGCCTTTCTTCATCACCGTAACGCGTCGGTTGAGTGGAGATGTTGTATAATACAATGGAAGCGGCCACTTATTGCCTGAGGCCATATAGCCGACGATCTAGTCACGGTGTAAAGGACTCCTGTGTGTATAAAATTCATATAGCTCAAATTTTAAAGCGCATGGCATACAATGCGCGTAAGTGTTGTATTTACATCTCATGCAACACTGTTTCTGCTTCTCAGAGGGATTCGCGACTGAAAAATTAGCGTTTCCATCATTTTTTATGCGAATGATGGCTATTTCGCGCATCAAAGAATGAAGGACTTAAATGTTAAGAACTGAAAATAGCAAGTAATGCGCTCTCCACTAAATGGAGGAAGGGAGGGAGGGAGGGAGGGACGATGATGTGTGGAATGATAGTCTCTGCCTCTCTCTATGACACTGCCTCTGTCTCTGTCTCTACCACTGACTCTGCCTCTGACTCTGCCTCTGTCTATGTCTCTGTCTCTACCTCTGTCTATGTCTCTGTCTCTGCCTCTGCCTTCACTGAATGAATTGACATTTCAACGTCTTCTTTGACACCGTATCGCTTGAGTGGACATGGCGAATACAACAAAGCAAGCGAGCAATAGCCTGGGGCGTCCATATCCGGTGATCTTCTGTTCGTCTTTGTTAGGCGTGCCGATATGGTCACGGTGCATGACTACGGGTGCTTTTGATCAGTGCTCTGGGTATGCATCAAAATTGAGCGAGCGCTGACAGAGTCCTATGTAATAATGCTCCTTTGAGTTCCAATTCTGTCCTAAGAGTCCCAGTTCGCTTGTGAACTGTGCTTTACGCAAAAATAAATGACTATATGGCTTTGTCAATGCCAGGCAAAATTGTGTATAAACGACGAGGGTGGCCCTTCTTCTTCTTCTTACGACTCTGTGATGAATATGCTTAAATTTTAAGAAACGCCGCTGCTGATTGCCTATCGCAAGTGTGAATAAAGGTTTATGTAGCGCAGATATTAGTTCCGCATAGAATGAAGATTGCCCTATTTGCGTGAAGGAAAAGGGAAAATGGTAAGATTGTCGATTCTTAGCTATATTTTTAAATGAATGCGTTGCAAGAACGGTTGGAATGTTAACTTTGTCATCTGTCTAATGTGTGTATAATGACAGTCACATGCGCAAAGGGTCATACGCTGAGTACAATAGGAAGCTTCTCGAAGGGTGACGTCACATGCCCACGGGCAAAGGGCAATAAGCGCAGTACAATAGGACTTCTCCATGAATCTCGAATTTTCTAGACTACTGACGTCACAACATGAATATTAATTAGGTATGTCAATAAAGGGTGCTTATAGTCAGTTAGGTATACACACAGACAGGCACAAACATGCACAAAGACAGACAGACATACAGGCAGACATACAAACAGATCCTGGAACTTTCCAGAAAGTTCTCGTAGATGACGTCACAGCATGAATATTAATTAGGGGCGGAGCTTGTCATTGTCTGAGCTCTGCATACTAATGAGCTCACCCAGTCTAATGGCGGATATGAGCTCACTCAGTGACGTCACTGAGCTCATATCCGCCATTAGACAACTACTAGGGCCTACCACTATGAGATATCGAGATTTTATGCATTGCGAATTTCAGTAGGAATAGAGTTTCAAGCTAGAATGTCGAATGATTTGATGGTGAGCGACGAGTGTTGTAGTGAGTTTTCAGAGCGATAGGTCTACGACTCTACGCAGTGCCTAAAGTGTGGAAAAATAAGTGACTGGACGCCCTTACCTTTCCAAAAGAAGTGCCTGGACGCCCTTACCATTCTAGTCTGTGCTCGCCAATAAGTGGCTGGACGGCGTTCAGATTTTAAAACAAGTGCATGGACGCCGTCCATGACCGTCCAGGCACACTTTAAGCCCTGACTCTACGCCTTACAATCATGCGGGTCTCTTGTGTAACTGGAAGTTTGCCCGTCCTCAGATGGTGCATATGTGTTCCAATTTGAGAATAATGCTGCCATTACGTTGTATACCGGTACCGAGTCGTTGAGTAAACAACATTTTCAGTTTAAGCTACAGGAAATTATTGACAAAATAGCAATTATTTTGTTTCATAACTCGTCATAGAAATTGTTTCTTTCAGTTAAGTGAAACTATCCCCAATCTTCAAAATGACAATGAATCAATTTGAGCCATAATTATTAGTTAGCAAAGAATTACTTGGATGAAGATTTAAAAATTTCAGAGGCAAAAATAACTTAGAAGTCAGTGAAAAGTAGATCAGTTCGAGCGCCATTTAAAAGTGTCTGTTTCTCGCTGCCATGGGTACATTGAGCACGGGCCTACTACAGAATCGAATGCTTCCCAGCTCTTCTGCTCTCCTCCAGCGACTTCTAGCGGTGTCCGGTGCTCGTTGGATGGCTGGAGCCAGGGGCGGATACCGAAATTTTTGAAGTGGGGGCCAAAATTTAGGGAAAAATTTCATGATCTTTCGACCAAAAAACTGACGACCTTACTTACTTGCCTTGAAATATATACCGTTTTCCCTGCCAAAAACCTGATGACCTTTTTTACGTCATTTTTTCGAATTGTCTGGAAAATGCACCATTGAAACCTGCTGCTGAAAGATTGTTGAAACCAAATGTGGGGGCACATTCTATGGGCGTTTCGCAATATGGGGGGAGGGCATGGCCGGATTTGCTCCTCTGGTTCCGCCCCTGGCTGGAGCGGCCATATTATTATCTTATCTTAATACGCCAGAAACATGTCACCGTTTACCTAGTGTATAGGCCTGCATGCATATCTTCAGAGAGACGTTAAATGTGTGACCAAATGACAAGACGAACTAATGCCTTGAAAGAAAGAACGAATGAATGAGCGAATGAATGACAAAATGGACGACTGAATCAGTCCTTAACGGACAAACTTTCAGCGTTAAACGCGCAGAGCACTTTCTTCAGAAATTTCTAAAATTAAGCGCAGCTATCCTGATGAACTGAATAAAATCTGACGTCCACGATAGGCTACTTGAACGGACCGCGCATAGGTTTCCTGTTTCTATGAAAGACTTAGCTAATTCGACGGCTGTCATTTGGTGTAGACCTACCGGTATTTGTGTTTCATTGCGCCAATTAAGGACCGTGACATGGATTCTCCCTTTTACAACTCGGTTATGCATTAATCACAGATTAGATTCTAAAAGTAAACTTTTCAAGTCCTAGATTCTTAGAGCGAACAATCTTCTCTTCTGTAAGAAATTGCACGATTGACCTGTTGCCGAAGAAGGGTGAACAGAATAGTATTGTATTGTATTGTAACGTTAAGTTCTTTGCAACTAAATTCAGCGCTCTTTTCAGTTGAGTTTGTTAAGAGATACAGTGTTGGTCTGTTGGATCACTCACTAATCGTGGCATAATCTGTGAACTGGAAAGAAATTGAACACGAACTCGGAACTACTGTATTGAAGAGCAGCAAAATAGCAATAATTATAAAAGAAACAAGTAAAACATATTTTGTCCATGCGTTAATTTATTTTCAAGGAAGACGGTATAGACTACTTCGTGCAAAATCACAATTACTTTACATTTAGGCTACACTTCCTGCAGTTGGCACAATAATGTAGGCTACACAGTCCAACATTTAAATAATGGTCCTCTAAGCTAAATTGCTAATGTAAAATATTAAAGAGTTGCATCATAGAAATGTAGCCTATCAGATTTTGATGGAAATTAATAAGAAACACTTAAAAATATAAAAGAAGAAACTCAATATGGCATTGGCAGAACGCACACATAGCAATAGCAAAAAAATTGGGCACATAATTAAGTTAATGAACAAGAACAATTAACTGGAATACTGATTAATTAGTTCAATGTCTTTGCCTTAATACAAATGCAATCTTGTATATATCTATTTTGAATGCGCAGTTAGGTAGTTTTCGGCATGAAAGTATTGCTCAAAATCCTATTTAAAGGTTACAAGTTAACTTCTGTTGGTGGTATCGCTTCAATATTTCGTATTAATATTCCACAAATGAGCATGGTCTCAACCTCTCAGGGAATACGTCCTATCAACTATAAAAATAAGCATAGGGAAATCAGTCGAAAGTTCCAACGGTCTTCATGACCAAACCATCAAACTCTGATAACCTTCATGTAACCTACTATAAAAGCTATGCATTGAATTCTTCGTACACGGGTGAACTTTGATACGGAATGTTGACATTCTCTTCTCTGGTGTTCACATCATTTCCTTTTGTTGCGCCGGTTACAGTCAAGTAACTGTAGAGGTGTTGGTGAGCCGTCATAAGTGACTCTACGTCCTCGTAAGTGGGTTCCTGCTCGTGTGCCTTTCCAAACACCGTCGTGTTTTGATTTGGCATAAACTTTGGAGCACATGTAACTTTCAGGGCTTCATAGAGCTCGGTTGATTGAACCTTTATTTTGTTCGATGAAAGTCTGTCAGTTCTCTCCGCTTGAGTTTGTAAATATAAAATGAATCATATACATGTAAATCCGTGATTTTAAATAGGCATAGACCTATTTTAAAAACGTAGTTATGCTCAAATATATATACTGGTGATCTATCAATTTAGCGTTCTAAATAAGTCGCGTGGTACCGCATTTTTATATCCATCGCTCCGACCTCTACGGTACTTTGCAAGAATCTCTTTTATCAATCCAGCTTCCAGTTTGGCATGAATAGGCCTACCTTTCATCAATCCAGCTACCATTTGAGCAACAACTATTCTTTTATCAATCCAACTTCTATTTAAATAAGCTTATCAATTTTTTTTCAATGAAATCCCATTTTCAGCAAAATTCCTTTAATAGATTCCGCGTTTATTAAAGTATAAATTATTGTCACCAATCCCACTTTTTAGCAAGAATTCTTTTCTAACTCAACGCTAAACCCATGCAATGGCGAATACTCTAGAATGCAACAGCGATATTAGGCTTATATCACCATAGAAATTATATTAGAAATCGTGTAATCATGGATAGACCTGGGACGATCTTCAATTCGACTCAAATCTTTTTTTAGTAACGGAGATCAATGACATTATAACAATTATTATAACAATAATTATGAGAGCCAACTAAGCTAGAGAGCATGCATGCCTTAGATTTCAAATATGGGCCAAATCATAAAATTATTATCAACAAAGAAATAACACATAGATGGCTACAGCATTAAAACATAATATTACACCGGTTATTGTCCTATACGCGTTGTATATTCAGCGTCGCATTGATTAAACCGAAGCAGAACGTTTTGTCGCCGCCGTTTTGGCGCCGGACGTTTTGGCGCCAGACTTGTTTCGCCCTCATTCTAGAGTATACAATTATGATATTGTATAAGTACTGTAGCTGTAGGGGGTTCACTTACGCACATTTTGAGGTAAATTTTGTATTGATATCCCACGCCATTAAAACGTTATGCCCGAAATAGCTAAGAATGTACGTGCGACATACATTCTTTACGCGATCTGAAAGGGTCAATCCCTGGTCCTAAATCATATTATAATTTTTAGTATTAGGTGATGCTACTATTAAAGGCATAATTATAGCATCCGGGACCCAGTGCCGGCGCTAGGGTACCTGAGGCCCCCCCAAAGAAAAACTTGAGGCCCCCCCATACCTTGAGCTGTCATCTCAGCATAATTTCTCATAATACAAGTGCTGAAAGGCATGGTGTAATACTTCAATAAATGTCCCATCCCAATTGTTAATTTTTTTGGAATTTCCATGCTGTAAAGGTAGAAATTTTAAGGTGTCAGCTTTACAAAAATAGTTCTTTTTCATTGCTGTTAGTCGTGGTTTAGGACTTCAGAGTGTCCCTCTCCATTGTTTAAATTTATCCGATTTGCCAACTTTAATGGTAGCATTTATAGGCTGTCTTCTTAACAAAATTGATCATTATTGATGGGCAGTGGATGATACTTATGAAACATTTCTGAAATATTGGGGATACAAGGATTCCGTCCAACCACAAATTGTGGGGCCGTGCCCCTGTCCACACCCCAAGTCTCCTCTTTGGTTGAAGGATAATGCTCTATTGGTTTGAGTAACATAATTCGGTGTGTGGTTTCGGGATTGAACAGTTATGAAAGGTTTAATTACCAGCTACATTTGAGGCCCCTTGCAAACTTGAGATCAGACACATACTAAGGACATATGGGACCCTACACAGGCTTTAATGTTTGGGTCTCACGCAGGTTTTATTTTGAGGCCTCGTCCAATTAGCAATTAGAATAAGTTGCAATTTATAAGCGTTGTATTTGAGAAAGTGGACGAAATTGCCTGAGTTAGTTTAAATGGCTTTATACTTACGCCCAAAATCAGTATGGTATTTGCATTAGGTCTGCTATGGCAGTGCCATATGGTTAGTTGAGACATGCACCAGAACGGATCTGCACAGTCACAAAATTAATAGGCATAATGTCCAGCTAAATTTGGGGGCCCCTTTCAAACTCTAATGGCTTTATACTTACGCCCAAAACCAGTACGATATTTGCATTAGGTCTGCAAGGGCAGTGCCATATGGTTAGTTGAGGCATGCACCAGACCGGATCTGTACAGTCACAAATAGGCATAATGACCAGCTAAATTTGGGGGCCCCTTTCAAACTCGGGCCCCCCCCCAATTGGGGGGTACGGGGGGTGCTAGCGCCGGCACTGCCGGGACCGAGGTGTCGGTTGGGTTCAGGTTTAGGGGTCGCGATGGTCGGTTAGGTCAGATTAGGCGTTGTGACTCGTGAGGGTAGGTTAGGTCAGGTTAGACGTTGTGAGGGTCGGTTAGGGTCAGTTTAGGCGTTGTGAGGGTCGGTTAGTTTTAGCTTAGGCGTCGTGAGTGTCGGTTAAGCCGTTAAGGTTAGTTATAGGGTTAGTGTCGTCATTCTGTCTCGGATACTATAAGTTTGCCCCATTAAGAACATTATTAATTTTAGGGTCTACAAATTACGGTTAATGATTACACTACTGAATGAAACATGAAAAATAAATATTAAACACAATTCGATCTCTTCGTAATGATGCACTTGTAAATTAAGCCGGAAATAAGCTGCTCATGAGGGCTATTGCTATAGCGGCGCAAAAACGGCGGCGCCAAAGCGGCGGCGCCCAAACGGCGGCGCCCAAACGTCACGTACCGGATTAAACTGAGCAATCATCAATACTTAACCATAGCCACCACCAAATCTTTTGTTTAAACCAAAAGCGAAAGAGTTTTGCTAATGGTTTGCAAATAAGCCTGTACCGTTTGGCTCAAAGGTAGAGTCTCATAAAAGGGCCTTCAGAGCCCCTCTAACAAGGGTCGCCCGCGAATAAACATTCAATTAAACAGTGATAAGAGGTTAATTGGGATATAACTGAAAGTTTAGGTTTGAGTACACATATTATAATATAAAAGTTTCTGCAGAACAAAGACTTAGCTAGTTAACTGATGTGTACACGAGGCAAACTTAACTGAACTGTGAAAAGAGAAAAGTATCGCAGTTGAGTTTTAAATGAAAAGAAACTGTTAACATTTCTGAGCTGGAGAGTGATATAATTATATTGCAATGTATTAAATATTAGCATTTATAAAGCGCCGCTTCAAATACTAGCAATTTAGATGCGCTTTCAGCGTGACAGCCCCGATGAAATAACAAAGACTTCCAGCAGCGAAGGGCTGAAGATGATACCCCAATCTTACTAAAGATAGCGGGAGGAGGTCATTCTACATAGAAGGGCCAACAATGACAAAGGCTCCATTATAACATTATATATAAAATAATAGATCATAACATAGACGACACATTATATAATTATAATAGGCCTATACTTGCAAAAAGAACATAATATATAGCCAGTAAAATTCAATAATACCTCGTCTTGATTTCTGTACGATGATAGCAACAGTCGCTATGGATGTCGCCATGATTAAACCTACGATACTAAGAAGTATGATAACTGAATTCAATGACCATTGGGTTGAAATCTCCTGTTTGTCGACAGCTAAAATAATAATGAAGAAACGAATTGGTAGACCTCGTGACTATGTGCTACAATTTACATTAAATTTTTTCGGTGCCTGTGCAGATTATACTCTACTTCCCCGCATGACACAAGTCATAACTATTGTTTTAGGCAAGTAAATAAGTAAGTATATACTTTAATGAGCCGCTGCAAACGCGTTGCGGGAACATCGATCTGCTATAAAAAAGCGAATAGATCTGGCCCTATGTATATATATACATATACTGGCCTAGTTAGCTACACCGGTAAGCGAGAGTAGCAGTCGTCTGTTGGTTGCAACGGACTGCGGTTGAAGCTCCGGGCAGGGAGTTGACATTCAGAGATTTAGATATCTCGGGCTAGCACGTGTGGGACGCAGGGGCGAAAGCTGCTGCGGAGCGACCTGGGCAAGTTGCATACCCATCATTGTCTGTGGGGAAGGCAACGGGAAACCACCTCACTCATCTCATCCCCAGGAGCGTAAAGCCAATGAACCTGCCTTCGGGCAAAGCACCATCATCATCATATGTATATACATGTAGCCTATAGGCTAACTAAATAATCAAAAAGTCTAATAAAGTCAGGGAGAAAGGCAGTCACTTTCAGAGTTACATAAAGTAAATAGCAGAATAAACAGCGATAGACATTTGTAAATATATCACAGGCTACGTGTAATGAAGTCTTTCCTATAGTTACTGTATCAGCACGTGGAATTGTAGCGAACCAGGTTGCTACTAGCTACCTTACTTATTTACTTAAGTAAGGCCGCTATTTCTATTGAGAATTCATGGGTGCTATGCTTAGCGCAAATCGATGCGGTCATCGCTATATTTAGCTTCTCCATGCATTTACCAATGGAATATTCCGCCACGTGCGGTTTCTGATTGGTTAGACATCACGTGATGTTTTAGGCGCCAGGAAGCGGCCTTCTTAGGCAAAATTAACGCGCAAACTGTCAGTCTGGACACGGAAACCGAACGGGTGACACCTATGTCGATCGATTTCTTAAATTGTGGTAAAATTATACAGATCCGGCTCCGGCAAGTTTCCAGAACCAGGAGGACAAGGTTCCTTGGTAATTGGTTTGTCGATAAATGATGGTGAATCGTTTCGGGCACCGATAATCGAAATTTTATGGGAGAAATTGTGACGTTGGCTGAAGACACAATAAATCTTACAAGACGGGAAACGCGGATCGGCTGTCTTGAATATATCAATGGAACAGGGAAGTATTGCCATGCTAACCTATTGAGCTCGAACCAGAATTAAGTGTAAATCGATAAAACCTGCATTGCTAATTTTGACGCTGTTTAATTGAATCTACTCAGTCTGTGAACTGGGAGAATAAATCTTAAATTAGTAAAGGAGCATAGTTAGTATTTAGAAGACCTTGATAGCGACCCATTACTATTGATATCGTTTCTACTACTGTACAAATAATTGATAATGAGCGACGGACAGTCACCCGATTAATTGTATAATAAATAACGCTTAAATAAGGAAACTGTGTATTTATTATTGCTATTAAAACCCGATGGACTCGGACAGTGACTCAGACGGTGTACTGCAGATGGAAACAGGACACGAGAAGGACAAGAGATGTCCTGAGGAAATGGTTGATATGGAAACGACTGACCATTCAGCAAACCCTGACCTGATTTTGATATACCGACAAATGGCAACTATAGAACAATTTATGGAGCGCCAGGCTGATATTCTAACCAGTTTAACTGATGAATTAGGCCAGGTTTCTGCACAACAGGACAGACTGAATTCTCGCCAAGAAGAGAATGAAGTAAGAGTTAAGTCCCTAACTGAAAGTGTAGCGGGTGGTGGAGCTAGGGGAAATGTTGAGGGATCGAACCCAGATAAGCACCCTATCACAGGGGCTGTTGTGCTCTCAACAGACACCGCGTCCATATGTCCGATACCGGCTCATCCTGAGGAAGGTAACCAGAGAAGCTCACACCCTAGGTTAGGACTTGAACCGGCTACCATTGACAATAAGGAAACCCTACAGGGAAGGGTGGGGCACCTTACCGACCCGGAAACCCTTGATCTGGGACCCAGACTCCCTCAACAACGCCCAGGGGAGCGCGCAGCAGTGGAACCCATTAATTGGGCAGGAAATAGTTATGGAGAGCTGGCGCCCCCGCGCGTAACAGAATCTCAAGGTATTTCATTGCTCATCACGAGAATTCTGGGATTTAGAGGAAATAAGACTATAATAATAATTAAAGGGCTAACACATTTTTGAAAATACAAAATTTTAATGTTGACTCCATTTGAATTTCATTTTATTGATAAAGAGAAAAAATGGAAACCATAGAATTGCATCAGTATAATTAGGGCGTCACGTTCATGTTAATTTTCAATGACATTATCGGATCCCTATGGTAAGTTGTGGAGCTAGTGGAACTACTGGAGGACCTGTATAGTAAGACGATAAGTGCAGTGAGAGTGGACGGGGAACTAACGGAATGGTTCAGAGTACATGTCGGAGTAAGACAAGGCTGCGGTCTATCTCCATACCTATTCAACCTGATACTGGAGGCAATGATTTACATAGCGCTGGCAGATACAGAAATAGGGGTGAGAATAAATGGAGAAATAGTCAACAACCTAAGATTCGCAGACGATATAGATCTGATGGCGAAAAGCGAAAGCCAACTGCAGGAACTAACGACCAGAGTACACGAAAGTAGTAAAAGATTCGGGCTTAGGATCAATGGAGTGAAGACCAAAACAATGACAATTGGTAAAAAAAGAGAAGATAACCATCAACTTGGAAGGAGAGGAGCTGGAGCAGGTGACGGAATTTGTGTACCTGGGGGGTGTAATTACGGAAGATGCAGAGTCGACAAGGGACATAAGGAAAAGAATTGGGCTGGCGTCAGCAATGTTTGGGAAGCTGAGGAAACTATGGAGATCAGGCAACATCTCAACAAGAACAAAAACCAAGCTATATGAAACACTGGTGTTACCGGTCCTCATGTATGGAGCAGGGTCTTGGTGCGTGAAAAAGGAGGACGAGAGAAGACTGCTGGTGGCGGAGATGGGATGGCTATGAGGTCTACTGAATAGATCACGAAGAGAAAAGATACGGAATGAGGTGACACGAGAAGAACTAGGACAGACGGAAACAGTAGTGGAAAGAATAAAGAAAAGAAGACTAACATGGTATGGACATGTGATCAGGATGGAGAGCGGAAGAATGCCGGCAAAGGCGCTGCACGGAGAAGTGGAGGGAACGAGGAGCAGAGGACGGCCAAAGAAGAAATGGATAGATAACGTACTGGAGGACATAGAAGACAGAGGATTGGAGCTAAGAAAGGCAATAGAACTCGCAAAAGACCGGCCGAAATGGAGAAGTTTTGTTAGAGCCTCATCGTCGGTGAACACTTGACGGAGGAGAAAGAAGGAAAGATGGTAAGTTGTGCAAGCGAGGACGGAGGTCATATTTATTTTGTCGTTGAGCAGGGTTTCAGCTAGACCTAAGAAGTGGATAGAGGGAATTAGGCTTAGAAGGCAGGTGGTAGAAGCTTGTTTTCATACTGAAACATAAATTCATATGTTTGATGCTTTGAGCATATATAATTTTTCATAAATATTTACTAATATACGTTGAAAGAAAAGTGGTTTAGTACAGGGGTTAAAATGTGAGTTAGTAATCAGGCGTAGAGCCTTTTTGCAGGATCTTCAATCTGGTTAGCCGAGTATAATAGGTTGAAGTCCAGATATGGTTGCAGTAAGATAAATTAGCGCTATATATATTAAAGCAAAGTATAAGTTTTTAAATATGATGGAGGGAGCAGGTAGGCAATTCTTCTCATGACTAAGGTGTGTTGATGATGATGAAGATGCTGCTGTTGCTGCTGATGATGATGATGAAGATGATGATGATGATGATGATGATGATGATGATGATGATGATGATGATGATGATGATGATGATGATGATGATGATGGTGATGATGTTGATGATGTTGATGCTAATGATGATGACTATTATTATAATAATAATAATAATATCCGCTGGCTCTGGGAACGCTGGGCCTCATCAACACTGCAGGCGACAGGTCTGTATTTTATTTTGGACCTGGATCGTCATCTTACGCTGTCATGGTGTCAGGTGAACCGAGAGAGATCAGCTACCTAGGTCACAAGAATGATGCAAGCGTCACAAAACAGCGCCTCAATGCAACAGCACAATGGATGAGGTATGACCGTTCCAGAAACATTGCTTTTATAATTTATTAGTCCATGGGGAATGAAGTACCCTAGGGCAAAATAATAACAATTATAATAATACAAGGTTGTGAAGTGTGAACCCTAGGACGAGGCCTGATTTCTCAGAGATTCTTTTTTACTCCTAAAATAAATTTTATAAATCCTGAGGGATTATTGATACCTTGGGTAAAAAATGATGATGATGATGACGATAATAATAATAATAATAATAATGATAATGATAATAATAATAATAATTACTATTATTATTATAATAATAGCAGCAACATAAACAACAATAGCAATAATGCCTGTTTGAAAATAACAGCAAAAGAAATTAGATGCAGATGTTAGGCTAATTATATGACTGTTAGACTGGCCTATAGTATACAGCAGACGTGAAAATCCTTGCCGTTAAGGTGTGGAGAAAACCACGTGTAGTTGTAGTCTGGTATGTTGCTGGCCATTGAACCCTTTTCTCCAGTGTGATTTGTGAAGTATGTAATACAAATGATCAACCGCGTACTATTTATCACAGGACCCTTCAGGAGCTTCAGTGTCGAAGTTACATTTGCATTTGCATGAGTTACCGTCTCAACTCCATCACTGATTGTTGCACCATCTTCTGCATTTTGTTTCCATATCATCACTGGAGCCCAGTTGCCTCTGAAACCGATGCTACACCGCATCTCTATCACATCCTCATCTACTGAAATGGCCTCAGTGATGTCAGTGCTGCATTGTGGTTCTCCATCTGAAACGTCACATGGAATTAGTGAGGACACGCGTAGATAGAGACCAAGATATGTGACAAATATACCAAGAATTTATTGGCCTGCCTTTGAGCATTATTATTATTCTACACCCTTATAACAGCATGGCCGTGTTACGGCGCCATGTAAATTGTCGAAATTATCATCACTATTATTCTTGTCTTTAGTAAAGTTGGTCATCGTTGATTGCCAAGGGTCAGCGGCAGATTTAGCCGGAACATGATTATATGACGTGAGTATGCAAATAAGATTGTGATGGTCATCAATATTCTCATCATGATAATGATCAAGATTATCAATGATGTAATGAAAATAATCAACATTACCATCGTACTCGTAGTCTCACTCATCATCGTCTTTATCTTCAACACTATATTTATTATTATTATCATCATTGTCTGTCATCATCATTGTCTTCATTTTCATCACTATTATTATTATCATCATCATCATCGTCATCATCACTGACCATCATCATCATCATCATCATCATCATCATCATCATCATCATCATCATCATCATCATCGTCGTCGTCGTCGTCGTCGTCGTCATCATCATCGTCGTCGTCGTCATCATCATCATAATGTTCCTGTTGATCCCTTATGCAATTTCTGTCCCCATGACCAGTCGAGTGGGTATGATGTTACGCTAATGCACTGGTCTGCATCAAAAGTAACCGGCGCACTCAAACGTTCTGATTTCTGAATATAAAGAAACTAATTAGCAGCCAATAATATTTACATTCACTGTGAAAGAGAATACGACTGGGACACAGTGGGTTTAAAACCGGTGACAATTGTTATAATGTGGTTCTAATACCTAGGCTAAATACAACCCTCTGTTCATTACAAACATATTGCGGATAACCATAGGGCTAACACAAATAATAATTATTCTGCCTACTAACTTAAAACAATCAATTCCGCTGTCTGTTGTATTAACGCTACAGCGCCCTCTTCCGATAGATTAACACGCAGGATACAAGTGTAGAGACCAGCATGGCTGAGTTGAGTCGAGTTAATGATAAGATCAACTGAACCATCTGAGTGTCTCCGAATATGAATGGATGCCATCTTGTTATTTACTCCGACTCCAGAACTGTAAATGACAGACCCTTCAGGTGTTCCAGCTGGTTGAAACAACCAGCTGTAAACATCCGAGTTAGGGTCCGGTTGGCAGCTCAGTCTTGAGCGGTATCCTTGTAGGACAACAACATTGGTAGGAAGCACAAACTGACCAAATGACAGCGCTGCTGAAAATTAAACAGAAGGACTAAAATAAAGGTTTTCCATACTAACTGGCATCACGCAAATATGGATCGATTATGCTGCCAACATTTTCTAAAGTCACGCGATTTGACCACGAAGTAGGCTATCTTTCGACATTTTAAAGGAACTTAACTGTATTGACAGTATATTGCTTGCGGAATTGAGGAAAATCATATCGGAACAAAACAGTTTATCGCAAGTCTTTAAATCAGAGTCCATTAAATTCTAAACCCAGAACAAATTACATTCGACTAATCATCCAGATCTATAATATAAAGTGACTTTAATGACCATTGGCTAATTATATATGGTATACAGACTACAGTGCAGCATTAGCCCTAATTCAATATGTCTTAAAACGAATTTTTGCACAGCTCTAAGCGCCATTTTTCGATGACTTTCGATGACTTTTTGCTTTTCACTTCCGATGACCTTTTTATATTTTTAAAGTATAATGACTGTCTTCTTCTTTAATGTTTTGCCCTATAGGCAGGGCCACGATTCTAAAGACACCAGTCTTGTATATTATTCTGTGCCTTTTCCTTGATGTCTTCATATCCTCGACCATTTTCTCCGTCCATCAACCAGTCCATCATCATCTTTCTTGGTCGACCTGGTGGTTTCTTTCCCTCCATTCTTCTCTCGAGTACTATCCTCAAAGCGAGTCTCCCCTCAGCATGATGACAATTTTTGCTCTTTCTTCGTATCATTTTGTTCAGCCTCATCACATTCTGTTTTCTTTGTTTATTTTCACATGATATTCTTCAGATGTTTTATCCAGCTGATTCCAGCATATCGGTTATTCTCTTATCCTTCCAATCTACTCCAATCCTTTTGAGCATTTCCATGAGTTAGCACCAATTCACTCTGTCGAAGGCCTTTTCATAATCCACAAAGCAGATGTGTAGGTCCTTTCCATGCTGCAGACGTCTCTCTCCCAGCGATGGCTATTATTGTGATGTTTATTCATCCCATGAAAATCGTACGATGTCATTAATATAACGCTTTTTTGCTTTTACAGCTGCACAAATCCGTTTAGAACTGCACATTTTGTCAAGAACTGTACACCAAAAAACCCCCTGCTCTGCTATTACTGTATTGCTATTGATGTTTCATAAGTGTAAATATTTGGCATATATACATGTACAATGTATAGGCCTAATATCGACACTTATAGTATAGCGTATACATGTAATTCTCATCATCTACAAATTTGGATGCTCACAATACCTGGCTACATTCCACAGAGATGTTACATAGACACAGACCTTCAACGCAGTTCCTGGTCGTGTTGAAGGCCTAGTTCTGTGACACCTTGCCATAGTTTAAGCCAATGGGCTGTCCAAACGATTCCATACTTTCTCATTTAGAGCATTTAAGCAGGATGAAATTGGAGTATTGTTGATTTCTTACCTATTCCAAACAAACTGATAGCCAGAATAAGGCAACCCAACCGTCGCGATGCAGACGTCATCATTGTACAACTAATAATACTCGCAAGATGCAATAGTTAGATTTGCATTTTGCCTTCGAGTAAACTAAGCATCAGATTACATCCTGCTGATGTATTTCACAGTACTATCATCATGATAGCAAATGCAAACTACTGCCCTTAACAGGACGCGTGGTTTTCGAAAACACTCTGCGGTCTACCGTCACAGGGAAGCTAGCCTTATGTTTGTTTTTAAAGAAAAAAGAAAGCAGATAATTATGTGCTCATAGACTAAGTTATAATTTGCTCTCTGAAATTTGATATCGATTGCAATTGAGTGAGCTGAATAAACATAACCAATTACCATTTTCTGTTGAATACAAATGTTCTAACGTGACCGAATCAAACTGACTGAAATAAAGATGACCAAGGCTGGCAGATTCGGAATTAAGTTGATCCAATTTGATGACAGTGCAATTGGTAGCCTATAGGCAATTGGACATGCACGAGCGAGTTAGTTAGTTAGTGGGTATTTATGACTGTATGCTCTCATATGTATGCGAGCATGTGTGCTTGTAGGTGTGCATTGGATCACCTCTATAATGGTTATCTTAAACGTAACATTTTAAAAGCGATATTCTAAAGTTAAACGCACAACATCTGCATATTGACGAACCTATATATTTCATGTTTAGAACTTTTTAAAAGAAGCCATTGTATTCTGTTGCTACATCCAAATCTTGATATTAATTGTTTCAATGTGTTTTCCTTTTGCCTCTGTCATATTTTTCATTTGTTCTCATCTGTCCTAATTGGCATGAAACACTAAAAAATGCGCAATAGCCTATAGATCTAAAGAAAGTTGAGTTGCTTCAGACTACTGTCCTGTCAGTTAGCCTAACTCAAAACGAGAAGAGAATGAAAGTTGAATAAATTATAGTGATTGTCTCTTTGTTTCCTTTCGCGCTATATTTAATTCACAATTAGTCTACTTGGCATGTATATGGATGCCGTGCACCTGATAATTCGTTTTTAATTTCCAGCCTGGCTACAGGTCGAACTTCGAACAAATTGAAAGAGCAATGTATATTTTCATTACTTTTTTAAGTTACCGGGTAGTACTTTTCCGACTACGCCCTATATCATGATCAACAACATTGTCACTTTTCCAAAGTCTATAAAAATGAAGAAGTTTAGAAATTGAGACACGCGGCTGTACAATGAAGCAGCGCATAGAGATCTATTATGCAAATAGATGATGAACCATAGAATATATATTAAGCCTGCCTATATATATAGGCCAACATGTGCATAATATGTACATGTACATATTATGGACAATAAGCTTACATAATAAACGCAGCCTGTGCAGTGTGCACAGGCCCAATCTGAGGTAAAATATAGACCTGAAAACAAACAGTATAGGCCTATACACTACAGGCTACACAAAAGAAAACTACCGGGTAACGAGAGTAATCTATTGTACATACAACAGGGCTTATTCTAACGTGCAGCTGGACACAAATTGTGTAGTTGGAAAAGAAATGTGTGCAATTGTAAAAAAAAAAAATTGTAGTAGGCTAACTTTTGGTCGACCTAATAGAAGCAGGTGTTTTTAACATGGAGTTCAAGAAAAAAAGTAAAAAATTGGATTGCAAATGAATCTGAGCAGCTGTGCAAGCGAAAGAAGGGGCCAAATGGATTGTGTACTCTGTAGTGTGCAGTGAAATTACGGTTGGCTGAAAAAAGGTCATCAGATTTTTGGCCGGCGCCTTGCGACGTATTTCATGACGGATGACAAAAATTTCTGGTTTTGTTCAGTTCTAAAAATTACTTAGAATAAGCCCTGACATGCAAAATAGAAAAAAGCTATCAGTTGGCCTAAATACATAGGCCTAGTCAAATTTCAACTTGGCATAATAGATGTACTACAAGGTCTAGAATCTGCATTCTAAATTTTAGTTTTGACAACAATGCAGCCTTTTGCTTATGCCTACTCACGGAAACGAATATTACACAACGCTCTTCTAACAATCTGCAACCATCTGCAACAAACAACAGTTTCGCATAATGTAGGCCTATGAGACTTGTCTTATAATATTATGCTGCCTACGTATGTATTTATGTGCACTTGTCATAGCGGTCCTTCAAGATTTCTGCTCAGAGGCACTCCAGACGTCAGTGCAGACACTAAATCGGAGTGTCACGTCGAAGTAAAAAGTAAAGTAAAGTCCTATCCCGTTCCATGAGGAACATAGGGAGGCGCTCATCTCCTTTTCCATGGCCCTGAGCCAGCAATGGACGAATCCCAAGGTCCTGGACACGAGGCCAGTGTATCGCAGGACTTGCTGTTTACTTCCCAGCTTACGCCGGTACCAAATTATACTGCTTGGTGACAGAGGCACGTGTGCGTGAACAACTTGCCCAACGTCGAAGTGCATGAGAATAATTACATGTGAAGGACTTGTTAAGGGTCCATGCAGGAGGGCTTGTGCAACTTTTGGCAGAAGACCAGACTTTTTTACCAGGGCATAGCCGCAGTCGTAGGCCTACGAGTAACTTGGTCACTCCCTGTGGAATGGACTTCCTCCATCAGTTTGCTCTGGTAGTCTTTTGTCATCTTTCTCTCGTCTCAAAAACCTGTCTTTTCTCTCGGGGGCTGCACGCACTGGGAGTGCGTCTGAAAGACTCTTGCTACGAGAAGCGCTTTATAAGTGATCCGATTCAAAATCAAAATCAAAATTATTTTTTTACCCCACAATAAACATAATTATACAGAACATGGTATAACACAAGTTAAACTAAAGTATTAATGCGTTTTGCAAATAAGTTAGGAGATAGATTAGGGAGCAATAGGCACTCCAGAAGGAACAAGTCTCGCTTAGTAGGGACCTATATAGGCCTACCAGGAAGAAGCTGAACAGTATGGTGGGTGTGATTAAGTAATTAAGACGTTATTATGACTACAGGGTGGTCCAAAAATAAACCGCACAATGATAAATTGATAGTACTTTATTCAGACCAATTCAAATATAAGCGTGAAAATTCACAAAAACACAGCAATTATTTTTACTGTAACATTACATGGATGGATTTCGTTACATAAAATGTTCAATGTGTCCTCCTTGCTGCTCGACCACGCATTGAAGCCGACGACGCCATTGATCAATTGCGCGGTCAATGAAACGCTGTGACAGCTTGGTCCACTCTGTGACGATTGTTTCTTTCAGCTGATCCACTGTGGTGAAACTTCTACGACGGTATACCATCTGTTGAAGGGCGCCCCAAATAGCGCAGTCGACTGGATTCAAGTCCGGGCTGTTTGGGGGCCACATGTCAGGCTCAATGAAAGAGTTCGTAGATTCCAAATTAGACAACGGTCATTCTCAGTTAAGCGTCCCATGATCACAATCTCTTATAAACAACAACTTCTTTACCATAAACTATGATAAACAATGATGAAGTCAATAATGACGTCAGAGAAAATATATAAATAAGTAAGAAAAATGGCATTAAACATTGAATTGTTATACATTATATCAAGAAAACTGTCACTGTGCGGTTTATTTTGGACCACCCTGTATATAACATTTATACAGAAAACGTTACGTATATTAAATACTTAACTACAACTTAACTAACAAACATAAAGCTGAGTTAAAGTACGGTAATATAAATTAGTGTGTGTGTGTGTGTGTGTGTGTGTGTGTGTGTGTGTGTGTGTGTGTGTGTGTGTGTGTGTGCACGTGCAAGGGTTTTAAAGTGGCTAAGGGATGTAACCGTAGCCTACGGATTTCTTTGGGAAGACTGATACAATAAAACACAAAACAATATAAGTTATATAACTAATGCCGGGGATAGTTCATGATCTAAATAAATTCTTGGCAGAACAGAGTCTGGCAGGGCAAAGGTTTTTTACCAGGCAAATGATTAATTATTGCCTGGCTGGTAGTGCTGTATCGACACCGCTGGTTGGTGGAGGCTATTATGAGCATCGTTCTCAAGATGATGATCATAGTGGGTCATAGTTAGGCGATCAGAGTAGTCCATGCGAGGAACAATACTGCCCGAAAGTACAGGGTCAATGAAGACAAAAGGGTCAATGAAGACATGCCAACGCAAGTCGTAATTATTTATAAATCTACCCATGTTAAGAAATCACCAGCAACGTCATACATAAATAATTTATGGATGATTATGAATCAATTAAATTGGGTGTAAGGCAAAGATTAAAACGATTAAATGATTAATTTGATCCATTTCCACACCCTACTAGCTGCCGTAGATGCACTGTTTACAGTGTTGCCACTGAGGTTTCAAAAATAAACCCAGATTTCATTCCGAAAAAGCCCAGAAAAACCCAGACTATTCATATAAGTTATTTTGGCCCCACTTTGTTCAGATTAAGGTGGTTTTTCGCTTGTTCGTATGAGAGTTAACAAAATGTTCGTCAAAAGAGTCGAATAAAATGTAATTACAACTTTTAAAATATCAATTGTTAAAGTTGTCACTTGTCAGAGACTCGGCATCCATAGCCTACTGACAATAGGCTAAGCTTATCGGAAATCGATAGCCTATATTTGTGTGCGCATGCACAGCGGGTCGAACCCACCAAAATTGTAAACACATAACACATGGCTTAAGTTTACAAAGTCTTAAAGTTTTCCGAGGTTCCCAGCCAAATTTTCCTAATACACCAACAATCCAATGTTTTAACCACCTAGAACATTAATACTCTGCAGCAACTAGGCTATTATACCACAAGAGGAATGACCTGACCTACAGTGCATATAGTCCGGGATGTTAGCAAAAAATTGTGCATTTTGGTGCTACAAGCAAAAGAAAGATATTTTTGAGTTCAGGAAGAAATTCTAAGAAAAGTGTGATATAGTGCCAGTGGAAAAAATGGGAAATTTTTTCCCACTTTTTTCCAGTTTTTTCCCATTGGATTTTTCCAGGAACATTAAATCATAATGTTGAAATAGCTCATAACAAGCTGAAATTTTCAGGATATGTGTAGGAATAATAGCAAAATGAGATACGAAAAGTGCCAAACAATTCTTCAAGAACTCTTTCCGAAATCCAAGATGGCGTACAAAATGGCCGCCATTTCCCAAGGTCATTAGTCATCACCTGGAAAAAGCTCGTAACAAGCTGACATTTGCAGGATAGGCGTAGAAGTAGAAGTAGAATAACATTCCAAAAGTGTCAAGCAATCCTTCAGGAGCTCTTTCTGGAAACCAAGATGGCGTCCAAGATGGCCGTCATTTTACAAGGTCATTAATTATCACCTGAAAAATGCTCGTAAGAAGCTGAAATTTTCAGGATAGGTGAAGGAATAGGAGTAGAATAACATATCAAAAGTGCAAAACAATCCATCAGAAGTTCTCTCTGAAAACCAAGACAGCGTTCAAAATGACCGCCATTTGTCATTATTGTTATAGTTTTGCAACCTGAGAAGCTGGAATCACTATGGAAGTGACACGTACTCTGGTTCGGAGGACGAACATTAGTCCCCTGGACATAATCCCCGCACATTATCTCTCTGCTGCTTGTTAACTTAATTATTACAGTAATCGTTCAAAGTTCGTCACAGCTGATATTTACTGTAGATATAATTTTATATGCGAACGGCATTAAAAGGTCGCTAAGGTAAGACGAACACAACATTGACAGGTCTTAAATGTAAGCTAAACCTAAATAACACCAACTATAATCTTATTGTTAGCCACGGAATAGCAGAATGGATCGAACTAACAAGTCTTGTCTTTACATCTGAACAGCAATATCAGGTGTTTACCATCATGATCTTACAAGGAATGACACGGTGAAAAATATTAATAAAGCGTTATCAATTAAATGCAGTAATAGGCCAACTGCACAGATGGGGTTAAACCGAGTTATGTCCACCTGAAAATTTTATACGTAAAATGGGAGGATGGATATTGGATAATGTCCAGGGGATTAATGTTCGTCCACCGAACCATGGTACGTTTCGTTTCCATTGTGATTCCAGCTTCTCAGGTTGAAAAACTATAACAATAATGAGAAATGGCGGCCATTTTGGACGCCATCTTGGCTTTCAGAGAGAACTTCTGATGGATTGTTTTGCACTTTTGATGTGTTATTCTACTCATATTCCTTCACCTATCCTGAAAATTTCAGCTTCTTACGAGCATTTTTCAGGTGATAATCAATGACCTTGTAAAACGACGGCTATCTTGGACGCCATCTTGGTTTCCAGAAAGAGCTCCTGAAGGATTGCTTGGCACTTTTGGAATGTTATTCTACTTCTACTTCTACGCCTATCCTGCAAATGTCAGCTTGTTACGAGCTTTTTCCAGGTGATGACTAATGACCTTGGGAAATGGCGGCCATTTTGTACGCCATCTTGGATTTCGGAAAGAGTTCTTGAAGAATTGTTTGGCACTTTTCGTATCTCATTTTGCTATTATTCCTACACATATCCTGAAAATTTCAGCTTGTTATGAGCTATTTCAACATTATGATTTAATGTTCCTGGAAAAATCCAATGGGAAAAAACTGGAAAAAAGTGGAAACATTTGTTCCATTTTTTCCACTGGCACTATATCACACTTTTCTTAGAATTTCTTCCTGAACTCAAAAATATCTTTCTTTTGCTTGTAGCACCAAAATGCACAATAACGATGTTTTCGACCGCTAAGTGACCGGACTAATATGCATGTTATAGATGTCAATACGGCTTAACAAGGAGAGAGGAGTGACCTGACCTATTTTGAGATGTCAAAATGGCTTATTTCTGTGCAAAGTTATTCTTCAGGTTATAAATTATTTGTGAATTGACAACGTGAGATCTTGATTGTGGAATTAAAAATTAAAATTAGTAGAAAAAGTATGTATCAAAACCATTTTACATTGAATTTAACAGAATATTCATGTGTTGTAAATACAAAATGTCAACTCACCAAAATAAACCCAGATTTTGGCCCAAAAAAACAGAAACCCAGACGAAGGCCAAAAAACCCAGATCTAGTGGAAAAAACCCAGTTGTGGCATCACTGACTGTTTACATCCGACTCGTCTACCATTTGACGTCACGGAGCGTCGATACAGTCAGCCTCATGCGGCGTAAGCCCAATACACGGCAGCGCTGTCTAGTTCTCATAATTTATTACCTCGTTTGTCTGCTGTTGATACCATTGATATATATTTACAGGGTGGCCCAGCATAATGTCCCGACTTTGCACGCGTATAACTTCGCCAATTTTTAACATTTATTTATACTTAATGCATCAAATTAAAGGCATTTCAATCTAGTATTAGCTCTAAAAAAGTCGAACTGATACTAGTTTAGGTTTTAGTTATATACTTGGAACAGCGCTAGCTACCATTGTTTGTCATTACTGACGCAATATGACGCCGTTTCCCCGGAAAATTCTGTCTTTTTTGCTAAAACGCGCGTAGACACGATCATTTTGGGTGTTTGTAGGGTCCCTACCATGAATATCTTCTCCTCGCAAAAACCGCGTCCTTTCAATTTTGCCAACAACCGTGCACTGCAATGCCGCTGCTTCAGACGCTTGCACGCTGCCAGCCGTTTCTTTGCGCAAGAGATGGAGATTTCGTTAGACTTCTCGTCGACGAATTACTTTAACTTTAGGCCTGTATCATCTATTCCAATACGTTATGCAGTGCTTCTAAGACTGCCTGTTTTGCGCTGATTTTCCCTGGGAGATTTGCATGTAGGGCCTACCCTGGTCATTGTATTGACTGCAAATTTACTCTGACACACGAGCAATGTTAGCGGATGTGAGCGCCGTGCGCACCGATTCCCATGGTTTGCAAGTAGAAAGTTCTGTTTTATCAATTTTCCGTAGCAGATAATTCAAGGTATTGTTTATTCCATCCTCTGTTAGAAATTTTTTTAATCATTTCAAACGAATTAAATCCCTTAACAGTTCGTAAAATTAAGATCAAAACGCGATCATCGTCTGTCAACGGCGCCAGATTGCGACACAAATGACAGCAAAATATGATAGCTAGCGCTGTTCTGGGCATATAATTAAAATTTAAACTAATATCAGTTCAATTTTTTCAGTGGAAATACCAGAGTGAAATACCTTTAATTTGATGTATTAAGTATAAATAAATGTTAAAAATTGGCGAAATTATAAGCCTGCAAAGTCGGGACATTTATGCTGGGCCACCCTGTATATAGTTACTGGATAGCTAATTGGCTATGAAAGTTCGGATTATCGCTCACTCAGGGATATCCCAGAATTCCTTGAGGCAAAGCCAAGGATTCCTAAGAACAATTCCCAGGAATCTCTGGGGCACATCCCAGGATTCTCTGGGGCAAATACCAGAATTCCTAGAGGCAAACCATTGCAAAGGATAGGCGGAACACCACTTCGCATGAGGACGCAAATTTCTCAGCAATGATACAAAATTGTTTAAAACCAGGCTAGGGATTTTGAGTCGAGTGACATACAAAACTATCAACTTAACTATATTTTGCGGCCACCGACCAGATCTCTTGAAAATAGCCTTTGAAGTTGACGAATTTAACATGGTTTTACATATAAACAAGCGCTCGCATCCCTCAGAGCCGTTTTAACGCCTAGGTACGCGAGGCACATGCCTAGGGCCTCGCGCAACAATGCCATCCCTGACAGGAAGTCACGTGTGATTTGCCATTGGCCATGGACTAATAGCCGAAGCTTTAGCTATCCAGTAATTATAGTAGGCCAGACCTGCATATCAAGGATATGGTTGATACGATCCATTTTCTATTTCGATGCTGATAGACTTTACTAGTGTTTCATAAAAACATCCATTGAGCAATTAAGGAAACGCAATAAATGCGTCATCTAACAATCTGAAAGTACGCGCAGTAGAGATCAGAGTACAGACCTGTACCGAGGAAATGGTGTTTTGTAGTGTTTCATAAAAACATTCATTGAGTAATTAAGGAAACGCAATAAATGCGTCATCTAACGATCTGAAAGTACGCGGAGTAGAGACAAAGTACAGGTCTGTACCGAAGCAATGATGTTTGGGATCCGAAGTGGTTTTTTGAACATGTGCATTGTGCATGTAGGCCTACACACTGCTTTCGATAGCAACCATTATTACTTCTATCCTGAACATTTTTGCAATGAATTACTCGAATGAGCTCTCGACATGCTGACTAAATCATTCCGAAAGTAGGTCATCGTTAGCTTTCATTCGTCAATATATTGATGTATTTTTGTTCGGCATACGGCAGACTTGTTGCGAAATTTCCAGCTATATTTAGATCTGACGGTCTTTGGTCATGGCACATATATTATTATATTGCAGCATAATGGTCGCTATCGAAAGGGCGAGAGAGAAAGGGTAACCCAGAACTACGAAAACAGCAGCTGTCAAACTAAGGAGGCAGGATTTGAAAGGACACCCGAAAACGAATGAGGCCTTTACCTTGGTTCACCCGCTTTCTTACCTGGTCCCCGCATGTCATAGGACGAACTGACGAAGAGATTTATATCATGATGAACACACTGATTACGAAAAGCATGAGGACAACTGGCCGTTTGGACATAATGCCGCACTAGTTAGAGAATGGTAGGTGGAACGTAATTGTAATCTGATTGTCTGAAGCGAGTTGAATTTGGGCTGAGGAATTCTACAAACACGGACAAGGCCTGAAGCCTAAGGAAGTAATGTACAGTGGTGTGCAAAAGTCTGGAACCACCTAGAAATATCGTGTTTTTCGACTTTCCAGCCTCTTACTCGCATATTTTCATATGCCCAATACAAACTTTCGTGTGTAACATCATGGGGGATATATTTGGCTATTAGAATCAACTTTTTATTCTAGGTGGAACCAAATTTTACAAATATTTTCTTGGTAGTTGCCAAGGTAATGGTTTTTTGTGTGTAAATCTCGTAATTTGTACTTCTTTGGCCATTGGTGTAAAAATATAATAGTATGGTGAAAACAGGTCATGTGTGGTATGAATTCGTTTATAATCATTCATTTATTCATTCATTCATTTGAAACATTTATATAGCACCTCGGCCTTCAAGGAGACTACTCAGAGGCGCTCCCAGTCCAACCACGGCTAAAAAGACAGGTTTTCGAGCAACTGAAGAAAGCAGGCAAATTATTCCGAGGTATACAGTAAGACGTAGTACTAATCATTTAGTTGGCATTGAAGAGGAAGTTTTGTGGACAGTTATGCCTCTGCATTTGGTGATTCACCACTTATTCTTGATCACCTGTCTGCACCGTGTCTGCATTGAGTACACCATCGTAACGAGGTGGTCATGGGTAAAACATTTTGCCTGGTGGTGATGAGCTACTCACTCAGTTCGCAATTACTGGTGGGATTTCTCTTTGATATCTTTACGGCTATTTTGTGCCAGGAATTCTCAATCGGATTCCAATATGGGGACTGGACAAGTGGACAGACCAGTCCAGCGTCCTGATGTTGATATGACACTTCCAGTGAGTGAACAGTTTGGCGCGATGGCATGTTGCACTGTCATTATAAGAGAAGAACTGATCCTGGAATAGCTGTTGTGCTGATGGTGCCCTGCAATTCTGCAGTATTCCCACTGTTCTTGATTGCGTTAACCATTCCATCGATGACGTGAAGGCATCCTACTCCACTGGCAGCCAAGCAGCCCAGACTGGAAGTGTCAGATCAACATCAGGACGCTGGACTGGTCTGTCCACTAGTCCAGTCCCCGTATTGGAATCCGATTGAGAATTCCTGGCACAAAATAGCCGTAAAGATATCAAAGAGAAAGCCCACCAGTAATTGCGAACTGAGTGAGTAGCTCATCGCCACCAGGCAAAATGTTTTACCCATGACCACCTCGTTAAGATGGTGTACTCAATGCAGACACGGTGCAGACAGGTGATCAATAATAAGTGGTGACTCACCAAATGCTGAGGCATAACTGTCCACAAAACTTCCTTTTCAATGCCAACTAAATGATTAGTACTACACTTACTGTATACCTCGGAATAATTTGCCTGCTTTCTATCAGTTGCTCGAAAACCTGTCTTTTTAGCCGTGGTTGGACTGGGAGCGCCTCTGAGTAGTCTCCTTGAATGCCGAGGCGCTATATAAATGTTTCAAATGAATGAATGAATAAATGAATGATAATAAACAAACTCATACCACACATGACCTGTTTTAACCATACTAATATACATGTATTTTTACACCAATGGCCAAAGAAGTACAAATTACGAGATTTACACACAAAAATCCATTACCATGGCAACTTTCAAGAAAATATTTGTAAAATGTGGTTCAACCAAGAATAAAGAGTTGATTCTAATAGCCAAATATATCCCCCATGATGTTACACACAAAAGATTGCAATGGGCATATGAAAATATGCGAGTAAGAGGCTGGAAAGTCGAAAAAACACGATATTTCTAGGTGGTTCCAGACTTTTGCACACCACTGTACCTACTGCGGAATTTTTGATGACGAACACAAGCAGATTGTTCGTGTAGGCATAGCCTACCTGTATGAATCACTCAGCTTAGGGTATTACTCATATAGGCCTACCAACCACTTTAAATGCCACGCGAGGCGGCCTCTTAATCATGCTGTTTAAATAGGCCCACGTTAAGTCGGACTGTTTCATTTATATAGGCCTACAGTTTGTCATGTCTTTTAGAAAATCGCTCGTGTCCTTTACTAGTTTCTGTTAAAAGTTCACAGAATCGTGTAGCCTACAATAAGATGTTCTATTGGATAGGCCTTGTCCTCTTTACGACTTCATCTTTTACCGGTAAGTTCTTCTAATAAACAATGACTAGGAATAAATTAGAAACAAGACCTTCCAAAGACTAACTATGAGCTAATGGACAGATTCAATTGGTGCCAGTCAGAAGATCTGGAATACACTACAAGAATGAAATCACAAATTTCTGGAATGCCGTAACCTACGTTATAATAGCATAGGCTATAATATAATCTATATAAATAAAAATGTAAAACGTTACCGTTCGACAAGAAGGATCTCTGAAAGTTATAGATCGATTGTTTTCAAAATTTTCGCAAAACGTTCCATTCGAACATAAGTGGGTTTGTGTAATGCCTTTTGGGGAAAAGCGCAATCTTTACGACCAAAAAAACACAACTTTTATTTCCATTCGATATACGTCGATGGAGTCCAGCCATATCCGTTTGAATTTTGACGCATCCGTCCGAACGGCGTCCGCCCATTTTTCGGGCGCGTTTTAAAAGGTGTGTCTTTACAAAATCGTCCATTTGCGGCCGTTTTCCGCGCGTCTTTCTAAAACGCATATTTCTAGGGATGGAGGAAGGGGAGGGACGGAGGGGAGAGAGGGGATGAAACGGGAGAGAGGGATGCAGGGAGGGAGAGAGGGAGTGAGAGACGGAGGGAGGGAGAGACGGAGGGAGAGAGGTAGTGACGGAGGGAGGGGAGGGGATGGGAGGGAGGCGAGGGAAGGAAGGGGAGGGGAGGAAGGGGAGGGGGAACGGGAGGGGAGGGGTAAGGGGAGGGAACCTAGGAAGGGAGGGTTGGACAGTCTTTTCAGCCACAGCAACGCGTGGCCGGTACAGCTAGTAATGTATAAAAAATTATATAGTTATAAGAATAGGCTATCGAAGGGTAGCCTACATTTTGCAGTTTCACGTATGTAACCTCAAATAAGTTGTAGGCCTATGCATAGGCCTATAATATTGATGAATTGAAGTGCTTACATTAATTTCATTTCATTTTTTATGACACAGTGCGCAAATGAAGCTCCTTGAATTTACACAGCAGCATATTTTAAAAATAATATTTTTTACATAATATTAATTCAGCTGTTTTCTTAACACAAATTCATAAATTTAGGCCTAGTTATGGGCCTATTAATATGCTACGATCGTGGCCAACTTGCTATTCATATACAAACTTCTTCTTCGGTGTCATTGTCGGTGTCGTCCTCATCACATGTTCTTAGACCCTTCGTAGTCCATTGTCTTCATCGTCGTTGTTCTCGTAATCATTGTCCTCATCACATTGAATGGTGTTTGTGATGAGGGTATCCACCAATTACTTCAACATTATCTCCATCAACATCAACTTCAACATTATCTTAGTCTCGTCCTTATTGGCATATAAAGACGATCGAGTCTATGGATTATCTTCTTAAAGCGAGAGATCTATGGAGAAACACTTTTGATCCTTGACCATATTGTAGGCGTGACTATATATATCCGCTTCCAGTTTGCTTGACATGGTCCTGTAACCACCTTTGTTAGGCCGATCATAACAGATACTTACCCTTAATAATCTCAGAGTCTTTCAGTCGACGCTGTTAAGCACACAACAAAAAGCTCTCTCATCTCCATGCCCTGTTCTTCAGTTGTAGAAGTTTTATTTCTATTCCAGTTAATGGTGGACTGATAATTCGGCCAACGACTACAGAGGTCGTTGTCGGTCAGAGTGTGCGATTGCGCTGTTCTACTTCGGACATCTACAACGTCAACTGGGAACACTTTTCCTCAGGGTCATCGTCCAAGAGATACGTCTTCTTCGGAGGAGGAATGATCATGCCCTACCACCGACGATTCTCTGTTGATAGAGGAAGTGGAAAATCCGGTCAGTACGATCTGATCATATCGTCCGTTGAACTGTCTGACTCAGGGAGGTACAGATGCATTGACAGAGAGGGACAAGGAGAACAATCGGAGGTAGAGCTAGTGGTACTTGGTAAGACTATACGATAATATACGTATATATTAATTGATTGAAAATCAAGTAGCCTAAACCAACTTGAGCGGTGACTGATCAAGCGAATGAGTAAGTGAACGAGTGAGTGAGTAGGCTAAGGGACTAAAGGGAGTACGGGCAACTGAAATAGTGTGGGTTTTGGGTTGTTGGCCTGGCTGAAGTGTTAGGCGCTGGATCTGTTTTATATTTGTGTTTTTGCAGGACAGTTAAGAGAAGGCCTACCGGTAGTCTGAGTCTAGATGAAGTTTTGTAAGATGTTCTTAATTACATGTTCTGTCAGGATATCCAGGGCATGGCGTTTAACAAGGAGTTATTTGTGATTTAAAATAATTAGTCAGCAAACATTCTTTAAGTGCCCATGTTGCGCAATTCACAAATGTACCTCTCATAATAATTAAAGGCGTTTTCAACTCTTAACTTTGTAATTAAAGTAATGGTGCTTTCAAGCGAGAAGCAAGAGGGCTAAGACGTCATAGATGCTAAGAGTCTTGTAGCCTTCAGCGCAGTATAAATTTCTCCTTACTCATGATTATTATTATTCCCTGGTGTGTGGTCAGTCGCAACTTATGGTTGCGAATCATGGACGCTCAAGAAAGCTGAGGAAAAGCAAATTCAAATTTTTGAAAATAAATGTATTCGGAAGCTTTTGCACATATCCTGGACGCTCAGGCTTACAACAGAGGAAGTTTATCGGCTTGCTAGAACTTCCCCCGTATTCTTGGGTTCCATCAAGGCTCGCAAACTCTCTTATTTCGGACATATCATTAGGCTCCCTCAGGATTCCTTGGAAAATGCCATCATGCTGGGTCACGTCGAGGGTTATCGACACCGTGGAAGACCGTGTATTAACTGGATAGACAACATTCTTTCCTGGTCCCACCTTTCTGGATCCTATCTTCTCGCTGCGCACGCAATAGGCGTCAGTGGAGAGCCCTAGAGTCCATGCATGTGACCAACCGTCGCGCGGCGACGTCGGTGTTTGACATGACATGACATGACTCATGATTATGACAAAGCACGTTAATTACCGATCATCTGAAAGAAAATGTGATATCACTCTGACGACTAATAAAACTACAATAAAATGTGATGCACAATAACCATTGTGAGCTAATCTAGGATGCAAAATTATTGACAGATCTCAATGATGACATGATTAGCTATCGTCTTATCGAGTGCCCGACCGACTTCAGTCGTTTTATGTTGTGCTATGTTATGTTGTTCTATGTTATGTTAGTTCAAATTAACAGTTTTGAGGCGGAATTATATGTGTTGAGATTTAGGGAAAAGTAGCAACGGGAAATTCTGCAATTTCTATTATTATGATAGGCTAGCTATAATGGTCGATTTAAATCCTTATTTTTGCGTAAGAGAATTCAACGATATGACCGTGAGGCGTGAGGGGTTTGTCCCGCAATCAAGTGTAAGAATCGAGTTAATAGCAAGCGTTGAGAGCGAGAGAGAGACAGAAAGAGACAGACAGACAAGCAGACAAAGACAGACAAAGACAGATGGCAGAGGCATAGGCAGATGCAGAGACAGAGACAGACAGAGAAACAGAAAGAGAGACAAAGAGAGACAAAGGCAGAGACATACAGAGAGACAGAGACATACATAGGTAGAGATAGAGAGAGTGAGATAGAGATACAGAAAGAGAGATATAGAGAGAGACAGAGAGAGATAGACAGAGACTGCAGACAGAGACAGACAGAGACAGAGACAGAGAAGCAGAGACAGAGAGACAGAGATATGGACAGAGAGATATATAAACAGACAGAGAGTGAGAGAAAGAGAGAGACAGAGACAGAGAAGCAGAGACAGAGACAGGGATAGGGACAGAGAGAGATATAGACAGACAGAGAGTGAGAGAAACAGAGAGACAGAGACAGAGAAGCAGAGACAGAGACAGAGAGAGACAGAGAGAAGAAAAAAGAGACAGAGATAGAGGCAGAGGCAGAGACAGAGAGACAGAGACAGACAGAAAAAAGACAGAAACAGAGGCATAGACAGATGTAGAGACAGAGAGATGATTAACACAAATAAACATTAATTATGCTTGCACATGCAAAATTACCAGGTCTTCTAACTCTATTGACACTGTAGGCACGCGTATAGGAAACGAAAAGTTGGTGACACATCGATAATAAATTGTCGTGTTTTTGGTCTTCAAGTGAGCCTCTCAACAGCTATCAGACATGTAGGCCGGTGTCACGATATAAAGTTCCTCCTCCCCCAACGATATTAAAGTTAAAGTCTCTCCTCGAAAAAGAGTCTTCTCTGACTGAAGCTCTGTTTTGGAAGAAATGTTTCTTTATTAAAGTTACTAATTTGTGAACGTAGGCCTATGTTCTTTCCAAGTAAGACAATAAGTTAGCAATGCAAACTAACGGTTTAACCTGCTTATCTATAAATTTTCTGCGACTGTAGCCCATTTTACGCTGAACGGGAGACTTTATTTCAGCGGCGGATGAAATATTCTCTGCTTCGGAGACTTTATGTCAGAATAATCATGATCTCCGGGGGCGAATTTATTCTGAAACAGATCCGATGGTGGAGAATCTGTTTCGAAATAGAGTTTCCGGGGGGACTCCGTCACGCGACACCGGCCTTCTGCTGTAGTAGAAATGTGGGTGAGGCGTAACGTGTAGGCCTATGCCACGTTAGCTGACTGCTATTTATTGCTTTAGCAATCAGGCACTTCAATGTAATTAATCCTTGATCAAATAATGCGTGGTTCAAAAATAGACTGTTCTCTTTCATGCGGGGGCGGCGGGTTGCGTCATGCATAAGTGCGCGAACGTGCATAAAAGTGGGGATTGAAAAAACGAATTAGTATTCTGACCTCGTGACAACAAAGGCACCATTACGGTAAGCCTATGACCAAACATAATCGATTGCAAAGTGTGAGGTTTGAGTCACCAACTGTTGTCTGAAGTAGACCCATGCAACCACGCAAGCGTAGGCATAGACACGTGGAACGCCAAAAGGCAATACCATTCCTAAAGCTTGAGTAGGCCGAAGACTAAGAGACCTTATACCCTGGTGTGCACCAGTAAACAATGACGGATGCATTTATGTATGTATGCATGCATGCATGCATGCATGAGGTATTACTGACTACGTGCCAAAAAAGTTAACTTTTGGAGCGATCAAAAGAAAGCGTGATCGTCTACCCTGAATGTAAAGCCCTCTGTATTGCATAATAAAAGAAATTGTTGAAACTATGTGGCTACACTAAAAGAGGGCTAAGCCTAGGCCTACATAGCCACAAAAAGCCACTATAATGGCTATTGTAACTATGAGACATACATACATGTAAAAGACATGAACACACGATGCATGAAAACGCCAAATGTGGTTTTACTAATGGTTGATAATTGTGAAGTCCTAATTTCGATTGCCGTATACTAAAGCTATAAGCGCAGGCAGGGCTCCAGCTCATCAGCGAGCGTTGACAGTTTAACTCATTCATTTTGAAGAGTATTCGGCTAAAAAAAGTCGTTTATAACCATTCCTTTCTGAACAGCATGTGCTGATAATAAAGTTCCTCCGCTTTGATTCAACATAAGACTGAAATATGGCAATTTTCTTACCAATGCATAGCCTAATAGCACAATACTCGAGCCATTTCTTCTTGAAAGTCAATTTTCACTTTTGAAGTCAAGCATTCCGTGTTACGTGGTCGGCCTAATGAGATCTGCGGACAAGCCTATATAAATTCACATTGATGACGGCACTTTCATTACATGTCTCAAATTATTTCATGATTTTACTGCTAAACATTTATCCCGAATCAAGCGTCAATCACAATAATTAATTATCATTGTTATAGCGTTTTTGAGTTTCCTTTGTTGAATGTTGGTTATAGCATCACTGCCTCAATGCTACGCAGAGGAATTCATTGGTGAGAATAGCTGCGGAGTGAAGAATAAAGAAGATATTCACGTTCATTGTTCAGTGATGTATTCGGGAAACGTTGTTCCTTCGGTGATATGCCCAGACCTTGCAGATCATCTGAACAGTTCGGATGTCGTCTTGAGTCCAGGCAATGTCTCGTACATCTTAGCTTTGAAGCCGGATCCGAAAATTACATACTCACCTCACACCTGCTATACGTCGATGTCAAACATTACTTCAAACGAATTCCGCTTCAATGTTACTTGTAGGTTTCAATATGATATAGGCCTAAGCTTAGACTAATTATTTAGGTTATGATAATAATGATAGTGAATGTGGTGGGTGTTGGTGGTCGTGGTGATGGGTGGACGGGTGGTGGTAATTTATATCTCCTGATTCATTAATAACAAAGATTCAAAAACATTGTATAGTCTATATTTCGATAATGAATGATTACTGTGTAAGCTAAGATCTAGTTTTTTGTGAAATGATACAAATTAATTCATTATGATATTGATCAAAAGGAATCGTTCACAAAGTGAGCTACGGAGACCTAGTTTTGCAAATATGGGATGAACTAAATAGCTTGCAACATTTGGGAGCAAATAAATTGTTTTTTTGCTAATTTTTTACACACCTCTGTAGATGAATTTGGTTCTTCGCTGGTTTTCATCGTCATGTAATTGACAGGACTGTATGTGAATTGTAACTAGATTAGACCACACATCAGGTGACAACTGTACACATGAGAAGTAAAATATACATTAAATAAATGTAATATTAAGTTATAAACAGAAATAATTGTTTTAGACACCCAAGTTGAAATTTACTTCATGTGATGCAAAAATAAGATTGGTTCTTATTATTATTATATTCGTTTAATGGTAACAAAAACTGATAGACACACCGCTATCAGGTACAAAAAGCAGTTTATCAAATACAATATAATACCTATAGAATGTCTTTAGCCTTGACTGGTTGGATTTGTCTTTGGATGAGAGCACAATTTAAATGACATAAATTACAAGAATAACAATTCTATGCTTATATAAGCTACTATAGGTTAATGAGATTAGACTTTTTTAACATCATTAATGAGCATATGGTGCCTTCCTATACAAAACCCGAGAGATGTAATGTCTTGTCGGAATGTCGGTTGTAGCTTACTGCAAAAAGAAAGAAAATTAAATAACAAAGGATAAAGCCATTATTTTGGTTGTGCTTTGTGTTAATCTTTAGATGTGACTGACGCGCCAATTCAGATGAAAATTAACCAGAGTACTCAGCTGACGTGCACTGCCAACAGTACGACATCCTGCACTTATAGATGGATCAATGAAAACGGTAATGTCACTTCGACGAACAGAACTGCAGAAATTGATGTGCCTGGCATGTACTGGTGCAAAGCGGATTGTCCAATCCAAGAACAGATGTGCACGGTTCAATGCTTGGAAGTTACCTACGTGCCTATAGAAAGTTAGTTCTCCTTAATAGGGCCTTAAGCGAATTTTTTTATCGTCTCACCCTTTCTGTGCGTTTTGATAGCCTATAGACTACATGCATTCCTATAGATGTGCACAAACAGTGTGAAAAATATTCCCGGTTTATGTCAAATCACATTTCTAGAAATGCTAGATGACTACGATTTAGCGCCTAAGTAGGCCTATGCATTTCTGCAATCACATAACACATGGAATGAGGATGCAGAGTACACTGATGTTTTAGTGTAGCACAACGTTGAAATGGAGCATGATATAAACGTGAAGTATTACCTTAGAAAACACCCAACCCGTCGTAAGATTCGTCTCGTCAGATCTGCTTCGTTGCCATGTTAAGCGCGCTTTACAAAAGGCGTCGTACAAATAGCCATGGTAGATGCATGTTATTATTATAACAGCCTACATGTCTTGCATGCATACACGCAAGCCATGCATAAATAGTTGTAGGTCGTACATATATAATTATAGGCCTAAGCCTATATATTATGGTTGATGATATGTGTTACTACCGTATCAAATTCGACATCTGCGCGTCGTATCTCGCTCTCTCTCGTTCGCAGCATCTTCTACTCTTGTCCATGGCTTTTGGTTCCTGCCGTTTGGATTACCGCTACTTTCTTCGTGCTGACCTCCCACAGGTTCGCCTCAACTCATTGGTTAGGGTCTTTCGGTCTGCAGCACGCTTTGTTGGTCGCTTCCCCCGGTATGCTCATGGTTTCTGCCTTCATGAGGGACGACCTCCACTGGCTCCAACTGCAGCAACGCATTGCTTATACTGTCTCATCTATTGCTTGGCAATGCGTCATGGCTCAAGCTCCATCCTACCTTTGTGAGCTATTTACCTCTGTCTCCATTTCTCTGGGCTGCCGTTCGCTGCGGTCAGCTGCCCGTGGGGACTACCTTGTCTCTTTTTCACCTATACCATTACCAGGCAGCGAAGAGCGTTCTCGGTGGTCGTTTCCACCTATAGGAATGGCCTCCCTGTGGCTCTCCGCTCGCTTCCCCGTGACTCTGCTGGCTCTTTCTATCGTCTTCTCAATTTACAAGACTTTTCTTTTCGACCAGGCCTGGGTTGGGAGCACCTCTGAGTAAAGATCTTGAAGGAGCGCTATATAAATTTATGCGATTGATTGATTGACAGCGGTTGATGAAGAAAATGTAGCGATGCACACCAACGTTCTTATGCAGCCTACTTATACGTGTATAACGTCTGATTTTGTAGATTCTCCCACGACGAACGCTGTAATTGTTTCTGTATTGGTCATATTGCTTCTTACTGCAGTTACGTTTTTAGTCATAGTATGCCTAGTCAGGCGAAAGCGAAAGGCCGGAAATGGGCAGCCTGATGTGATGCAACAACTACATACTACATCTAAATGCGAAAGTAAGTAATACTTTATTTATAGAATCAGACATTCACCTGCACAGCATCATCTATTTCATTTGAAGTAGCCTAACTTCAATTGAGCACCAATGTCTAGTTGAAATTACAATATCATCTGTGACTTTAAAACTACTGAATTGCCGTTAGCAATTAATTCATTGTGGAGCGCGGTGGTGTAGTCACTATAGTGGGTATGTTCGTTGCCCTGCAGCCAGAGGGCTGGAACTTCGAATCCGCCTCAAGTCCTTCACTTGCATTTCTCATGCGCTCCGGTGTAAAATTCCGATTCAGTGTCCGCACTGTAGTCGGGAGCGCTTCGGAGTAGGCATCTTGAAAGGGCATGCACTATAACGAGTGCACATGCATACATACGTTCGACTTATTAAGTTAAACATAGGAGATTATGTGTCTCTTGCGTATGAACCGTGGCATATAATTTTCATTCGTTCTTTTATATGAATTTGTTCAATGCCTCTTCAAGGGGACTACTCAGAGGGGACTGCTCAGAGGCGAAAGAAGAAGGAATTTTAAACGAATTTCCTTCTCATTTTGGGCCTACCATAAAATGACGTCATTAGAAACTAAAGACATTGTGCCCTCTGTTTTTTTACATGATTATTTTAGTAGCATAATATCTGGCTCTATAGGCATTGGGGCTACTGCAGCTAATTATATCGTATTTGAACATGAAAGCACACTCATTGTATGTAAGAGAACGTGAATAATAAGTGCCCGCAGTCGATTTCGCCCTATATTCAGATAATGGCTTAATAATTATTAGCAAATAAAAAGCCAAAATGAATGACAGAAATGCATGCCGTCCAAAGACTTAGCACGGCCGCTACCTCCAGTAGCCATACGACGATTTGTATAAAATTAAAATATTCCGCGTCAGCCATTTGGTAATTTGAGTGGTCCAAAACACAGTCACAGTGACGCTATGTCCTATTTCTATGTAGCCTAGTTCTTGAAACTGAAGAACGTCTAGGAATTTGTGGAATAAAAGTTGCTGATGCATTGCAGTCGTCTTTCGAAATTAATATTCCCAATGCAGAATGTAAGCATGGACTATTTTAATTGTGTTGTAGGCAACTGTGAACCTCTGAAAAACAACGAATACTCGTCATATTTGATGGAAACCAAAAGGACCGTCTGTTAATGCTGCTGATGCTTATAAATTGTAATAATGGAGTGATATATTAGTTTTTAGGCTCGTCATCATCATCACACTTATCATAATCATAATCATCATCATCACCACCACCACCCATAGGCGTAACGTTCTATTGTGACGGCGGTGTCCAGTCACCACCACTTTTAAAAGTGGTGGTGACAGTCACCATCACTTTTTGATCCGACAAGAAAATATTTTTTAGAAACATGAAGGTATTTGGCTGTCTTACATAATAAAGGCTATTCGTGTATAACATCGCAATGGCGCCAATGCTGATAGCCTAGAGTCCACACTGTCCACACTCCACAGCGTGTTCATTGTCCACAGTCATGGCTTAAATCATAAGGAGGGAAGGAACTCCCTACCACTTTAAATTTGGGGAGGAAACGTGAAGCAATTGTCTCCCACAAAAAGTTTTTGCTTAGACTTTAGGGAAGGGTCAGCAAGAATTGAATAGGAAGAATATGGATAAAATTTTGTGAAAGAGCTGCTTTTTAAAATTGATTAAGTTATCCGTGAATAGAAAGATCGTGGAGTTCACTATCGAGAGAGACGAAAGGGCAAAGAGCGAGATTGGAGAAGGGAGTGAGAGAGTTCTCACCAGAGTTCATACTAAATTTGCATCTTGATTCTTGGGAAGGGGTACAGTAGGGTGCTCCAAAAAAATAAAAGTTGAAAATTCTTAGCTCCCCGGTTATTTTCCCATGCGTCTCATAGAGATGAGTCTAAAAAACCAAATTTTAGGATTCTATATTAAGGTTAAGCCTTGCCACCAGCACGATGAAGTTTAACAATAACGGCTATTTTTCGGTTGAAAATACAAATTGCAGGTATGTAAGTATATATGATAAAACCAGTGTGTGTTTATGTTTGGTCAAGAACATGACCAATATATCAACAGACAAATGTAACTCTCTCCACAAACTGCTACTGCAATTCCACTCCCACTCCCACAGACCTACAGATCTTACATTGTTATATGTAGGCTATACAGTTTCAAGAGTTTCCTCGGTGCTTAAAATCTCGGAATCTGTGTCGATGAGATTTAACCACCTGTAGAGTAGACTATCGTTGATATTAATTCTTTATGACTGTATTTATAAAGTATTTTATTAGTTTTGTCGCTTTTTCCATTCACGAACAAACTTTAATAGACGTATTATAGTAGCGCTGCCTGCTGGAAATTGTCAACAGCTTTCCACTGTGCTGGTAGTATAGCTTAAGCTGAGCCAAGGACTTTCAATATTAAGTAGGTGGAACAATAAGCACTGACATTTTGGTAATCAAATGAATCAGTTTTGAGGATGCATTCAACTGCGGTAATAGCCTACTGAAATGGGGGTTTCCAGTGGTTCTGTTTGTCTCACTGTCAGAAGTTTGTGAGCGATTTGTGGATGTTTGGATTCATAAACCAAGTTCAAGATCAATGTGAATGGCACAATTTCTTCTGCAATATATCATAAATGTCTAAGGACAGTAACTGCAGCTCCTGCAACATCTGAATCAGTCGTGTTGAGATCAATCCAGAACTGCAGACCATCTAAAGATGCATCCGCAGCAGACACCGCTAAGAGCCAAGCCTTACCAAATAGGCATTGAACGTGCAAACACGACTCTATAAAATTTTTATCGTAGAGATCCATAATCTTGGCCGTGATGTTCTTCTTTCGTTGTTCGACAACCCCAAACTTTTTTAATTGCTTTTCACTGCTTTTCACTGCTTCTGGAATCGTTCTAGTAGGCCTAACATGAACATTTGGATCGTTCTCAGATAAACGAACAAACGCAGAACATCTCCATTTCAAGAATTCCGTTGTCTGACAATGGGATAATTGCCCCCAACAAGCCATATAGCTTGTAATCACCTCCCAAAAATAGTTTATCCATGTTCACTAAGCAATCTAAGACACACCCGGTCAGTGCTAGCATTTCCTGGTTTCATAGTCTTTCTTAAGATCCACAGTAGGCCTAAAGTCTTCATTGCACAACGCAACTCCACATAATTCAACGTCTCACTCCCATGCAGTTATTTTTCTACAATTCTCATACTGCACCCAGTGCATCTAAGATTTATCATAATAAATATCGTCAGGAACATACAAAAGCTTGTAGAAGAAGTTAATCATCATGAAATAATTAAGTTTTCCCACCAATTCCCATCATGGTTTCCAAATTGCCGATTTTAAAGAAAATTCCTATGTATTTTCGTATTGTAAAGTTTTTATGCCGGTGGCAAGGCTTAACCTTTTTCAATTGGTCTGAAAATTGGTACAGTTGATCAAAATGATAAATGGAATGGGAAAATTGCCAGGGAGCAGTACTTTTAGAAACTTTTTGAAAATGTATCATAATCTGGAGCACCCTAGGGTACAGCTTAGGGGTTCTCAAACTGTGGGGTACGCCAGGCGCCGCTTAGGGCTAGGCGAAAATTCCTGAAATATAGGCTACATTTTTCTTTGTGTTTATGGTCTTTGTGTCCATATTTCTTAGATTAGCAATGATGTTTGACGTTGCAAAATATAACAGCATCATCATTGTTTTATTTCTTTCACAACATATAATTAGACTCACATACTAGTGCATGCAACATATTTTGTTGTTAGGCATATTATTATAATTTTTGAAACAAATAGTGTTTTAATGTGAGCCAGAAATTCTCAGCGTAGGCCTATATTCTAGAGCTCAAAATAGGGGAGAGCTGAATAATATTGACCTAACGATTAATTTTCTGGTCGTGCTTCAAACTATTTGATTCCTTTCAGCACGTCATATCTGTGTGAACTGGCTTTAAAACTCTTCTTCTTGTCAAAGACAAAATATAACCAAAATTTGCGTTTGAATTTGACAAATATTCACCAGATAGCCTATTTTAAATCTGCGCTAGTAAAAACAAGCCCACAACACCACAACGCTATAGGTTAGCTCTTTCTTACAGGGGTTAGAGACCAATTTTGCCTTTTTGTCAATATGATTACATGATTAAAACTTATAGGCCTACATATATTTTAAATGTTGCTCTTTAACATGACTATAATAGGTCTACACGGGGGGGAAATAAAAATGAAGTTTGAGAACCGCTGGGGTACAGAAAGCCGAGGAAAGAATTAAACTGAGAAGTTGTGTGCTAAGGAATAGTCACCACCACTTTTACGGGGAAAGTTACGCCCATGCCACCACCATCATCATAATCGTCATCATCATCATCATCATCATCAGATTCCTGCAGAGGAGGACAGCTGTCATTCGCTAGCCAAGGTGATTGCTCCAAGCGTCCCTGTGTACTTACAATGTATGTGTGTAGCCTACTTTCCATATTATCTGCGCTCCCTGGCTGGTCAAGAAGAGTGAAGAGCATTTTGGTCTGAACCTTCTTATACCCTAACTTCGAAACGATGCCACAACCAGGGCCGGATTAACAAAAGTGGGGGCCCTGTTCAGTAAAACTGTGGGGGCTCAACCTTACAGAAGGACGACAAAATGACACACAAATCGTGTTGTAGACCTATTCAACGAATCAACATTCGTCTATTATAATTCATTACTTCTATTTTTACAATACAACACGTCTTTTAGTATTCCAGTATAGTGTTAAAGTAGCCTATACATCTTTCACAGCTTAAGAATAATTAATTATTAAAGTGATTGATGGTCAGACATTTTTTTCTAACCAGGGCATAACCAGTGCACTGGTACAAGCAAACAGCGCAGAAGCGATTTTAATGCCCCAAATAAATTCTTGGCAGAGAAAATTTCTGGCAATTTTGAGGCAGGACAACGACCATGGCAGGGAAAGGTATTTTTTACCAAAGCATTTACCCTGGTGTAGGACCGCTACTTAGTACAAACTAACATATTCTTCTTTTCGTTCTCTGCCCTTAGGCAGGTTCGAATGTTTGTCTAACATATATTTCTATATTTCCGCGTTTTAGAGAGTGGTAGACCCTGGTTCAAGCTTCATTCTACCAATGTCAGCTTTTCACCCCGGCTACTGTCTCTCTGCATGGGCCGCTTTACACGCGCTCAGTTAACCGTGGAGACTTCCTTGCCACTTTTCGCGTACTGTCACCATGCAGTGAAGAGCATTCTTGGTAGTGGGTCTAGCTATCTGGAATAGCCTCCTTGTGGGTCTCCTCTCGGTTTCTCATGGCTCCGCCATGGGCGTAACTTTCCACGGAAAAGTGGTGGTGACTATTCTTCTGCTCACAACTTCTCCCTTCCCTTCTTTCCCTCAGCTTCCTATACCTTTTCTCCAGATACGAATTTAGTATAAAATCTGGTGAGAATTCTCCCTACCTTCATTCTCCATTATCGCTCTTTCCCCCGTCTCTCTCGCTGCCATGGTGCGCTCCACGATCTTTTCATGCACTCACGGATCACTACATCAATGCTTAAAACACAGATCTTTCACAAATTTTACCCAGATTCCTCCTATTCTATTCGTTTGTCTCGATCGCCACTCCAATTCTATCTCAATGTAGTGTGCATTTGCATTGTTTGCTTAGTTATACTTTACATCACACGGCACGCCAATCCAGCTGCTAACTTGGAAAACGACGGAAAAGATTGCTCAAAATTAATAGCCTAATTTCAACGGCGCTCCTCTACACACAGCACTTTATTTATCAGTTTTATTTATTTATTTAAAATTATATGCCCTTTGTAAAGTTGAATGCAGAATCGGATCCTAAGTTGAACTGATTTTTGTCCTCTCTGTCTTCTCCTTCTCTAAAAACGTTCTTTCCCCATCTATGTAATATGCTTATGAAAATATGAATATATTTTATAGTTCGCATCTGACCAACCAGTCTTATGATATAGGCCTAATTATTATTGTAGGCTTACGTCACATTTCTCCTAAAAACGCTCCCATGCTCTGACTGCGCAAAAGTTTGCTGTCAACGATCAACTTTAAATAATTTATGCTGTGGTCTTCAGCTAAATCATGCCCAAAGATTACTGTAAGGTCGTAGTATCCATCCATTCGCGCAATTAAATCATACAAGAGACAGTCGTCTATAATATTATATCTTGCTCTCCCTTCCCTAATGACATGACTTTTTAAAGAAATTTGTATAGAATTGCGCACAACCAGCAATTTTAATATATATAATCTGGTGTGGCTTTTTTCTGACGACCTTTTTAGTCTCGCTTGGTCGTATGTCAGAAGAGATTTTGCAAAAAAATTCACAAGTCGCCGGCTAACAATCTGATGACTTTGTTTTTAGTCATCAACTTAAAATAGGGCCTTCGTGCGTATTTTCACTGCACAAGCCCTTCGTTCCATTTCGCTCTTCCGTCATGAACCAGCTGTAGTTATCTTTTTCACTGCACAAAATTGCCTTTACAACCACAAATTCATTCACCACTGCACATTTTGTGTAGAACTGCACGTTAAAAAAGCCCTGCCTAAAGTCTGAGTCAACTTTTCCCGGCTTATGACACGTGTACAGAGGTTCCACCAATGCTATTGTGATTGTAAATTGTAATAGCGATTCCGAATGGGTTTGTGAGCCACAACCTTGGAGCAATAACGATTTGTGGGAGGGAACTGCTTCACTTTCCATCCCCAAGTCTAAAGTGGAAAGGGAATTTTTAGGATTTACTTGTACGGACATGAATGTGGACAGCGAACACAGCCTCTATAGATATCAGCATTGGCGTCATTGCGATAGGCCATCAATCATGAATAGCCTCTATCATCTATAATTATGTATCGAGCAAACCCTACAACAAGCACAGATCAATTAATATTAAATCAAACCAAATATTTATTTATGTTGCTTTTAGACTGAACTTACACACAAACCTTTTGTAAAATTAATTTTATGCGTTCTGCCAGCCTGTAACATGCTGCGTTCTGCCAACGTGTTGATTAAGCGAAAATTGAATTGTTAGACAGTCAATTGCTTTCATGTTAAAAAAATATTTATTTGCCGGACCAAAAAGTGGTGGTGACTGTCACCACCACTTTAAAAAGTGGTGGTGACTGGACACCACCGTCACAATAGAAAGTTACGCCCATATAATATGGGCCGTCTCATTCGAACATTCGGGTGGAACGAGATGTCCGCAGTATAGTAGGAATCTGTCATTTGCCATGACTTTTCTTAGAATCTTCGCCGATGCCCCCTCCGTTCTAAGAAAGAAGCACATTAATCTTAACTTAAGAATAAACTTGGTCGAGCTTTACCGCAGCAATTGGCATTCAGTGGGATTTCTCGTGAGACAGGTGATTGTTTCATGTTACACGGCGACGGCATTGATGCCCATAACTGTCGCATGCGCACATTTGCCCATACACATGTGGGACTCAGTGGTGCAATGGGTCGCAGTGGTGTAGTGGGTATGTTCATTGCCTTACCTGGTACAGTCGTATGGTTGCAGGTTCAAATCCACCTCGAGCCGCCTCATAGGGACCTTGAGCAAGTCCTTCACTCGTAATTGCTCATGCGCTTCGGCGTGAGACTTCGATTCAGTGTCCGCGCTGTAGTCGGGAGCGCTTCTGAGTAGCACTCCTGATGCGGCGCTATAACAAGTGCACACACATGCACTGATACACATGATGTAAGACACTGATAAGTTTTCACTTTCATTTTGCGCACAAAGAACGAATATATTAATTAAGTGGACCGTATAGTATACTATAAAATTTAATCATACGAATTAACTAAAAAAAAGCCGAATGATTGAGGATGTTGAACTCCCCCAACGCCTACGAAATTCTCAAGCCGTAAACAATAATTTTTAACTATTATGGCCTATCCTAATTCCTATCATCGTGAGGCACTGACGTGCGTTTGTTTATGTGCCCGTACAGCCAAGACTCGCGCAGCCCATTACTCATGCAACGCAGTATTGGCTGTGAGTGGGCGGCTTCTTAGAAATTTTACGTTTAGTCCTGGACGTGTCAGTGCGGTTTTAAACAGGTCTATTTTATGCAGGACTGTGTCAATTGGACGACAGTTTGCTCTATGTCGCTTAGACGTTCGCCCGTATCCTTTACTAGTTTCTGTTCAAAGGCTGATTCTGTAATCATGTGCAGTAAGATGTCCTATTGGATAGGCCTACTCCTCTTCTCGATTTCGTGTTTTACTGGTAAGCTCTTCTGCTAAACATTGACTACGAATAAAGAAAATGAGATGCAAGACTTTCCAGACTCCTAAATAGACAGATTCAATTGTCACCAGTCAAAAGAACTGGAGTATAAGAATGAAATCACACATTTTTGGAATGCAGTGGTCTACTGTATAATAGCAATTGACTAGCGTAGGCTATGCATGATGTTTAATAGAAGCCTAGGCTATCTAAGAGAACATTAATTTTAGCGGTCATACATATACGTAGGCCTACGCAGCCTCAAGTTAGCTGCAGGTCCTACTTACAGCCTATGGGTAAATTGAAGTGCTTACAATAATTTAAAACCTTCAGGATTTAAAATTTTATTATACATTCCATCAAATGCTTTTAATTTGACAACGGCCACATGAAACCCTCTGCATCTTAACACGACAGCATACTTTTTAAGAATAAATTCTTTTAAAACTATTTTAATTCCGATGTTTTTTTAACACATGACAAATTTTGAGCCTATTTAGAGGCCTATTTAATATGCCACGATCGGGACGAGCGTTGTTACTCATGGAAAAGTTGAAAACACTTCTTCGTCGGTTTCATTGTCGGTGTCGTACGTAGTCATCACATGTTCTTAGGCCCTACGTTGCCAACCCTTAGAAAGGGTGATGGGTATGAAAAAATTGTAATGACTAAGAGTGGCCACTAGTAGTCTAGCTTTTGCTCGACACCCCGCCATACCGAATTAAAAATTCAACAGAATTGAACAAATTGTGTGGGTCATATTTTTCAGAGATGGGTGGCTCAAACCATGCACCCCAAACCAACCGGTGGCAACGCCACTGTATATAGGCCTACGTAGCCCATTGTCTTCAACGTAGTCGTTATGGCAATCATCATCGTCATCACCACACTTGTGTAGTTGATGAAGCTGTCCACGAATTTCTTCAACATTATTACCATCGACATAAACTTCAACATTATTTTAGTCACGTCATCATTAGCATGGCATATGGGTCATCATCTCAAAGCAAGATCCGTGCTCTTCTACGAAGAAATACTTTTAGACCCTGACCAGTGTAGTCGTGGCTAATAAATATCTGCCCTGCCTGAAGTCTACTTGGCATGACGCTAACAACGTGTGTCGTGATACAATAATTATTATCGTAAAGCAGAAAGTATACTATTCAAAAACTGCTATTCCGTGCACCCCATTAATCCTACTATAACTTACCCTTAATAATCTCATTGTCTCTGTTGTTTAGCACAACAAAAAAACCTCTCCACATGCATGATCTGCTGGACCTATAGTTTGAAAGGGTTGTCTTCAATTTCAGTTCATGGTGGACTAATAATTCGGCCAACGAATACAGAGGTCGTTGTCGGTCAAAGTGTGCGATTGCGCTGTTCCACTTCGGACATCTACACCGTCGACTGGGAACACTTTCCCACAGGGTCTGCGTCCAAAAGCTACGTCTTCTTAGGAGAAGAAATTACCATTCCATACCATCGACGATTCTCGGTTGATAAAGGAAGTGTGAAATCCGGTCAATATGACCTTGTCATCTCGTCCGTTGAACCTTCTGACTCGGGGAGGTACAGGTGCATTGACAGAGAAGGGCAGGGAGAACAATCGGAGGCAGAGCTAGTGGTACTTGGTAAGACTATAAGATGTTAATTGATTGAAAACTAGTAAACATGCCAGTTAATGAACTCAGCTCTTAGTGGTGAGTAATCGAACGAATGAATAAGTGAGTAAGTGAGCGACAGAGTGGGCGATTATTATTATTTTTTCTTCAACCAATTAATCTAAGGGAAAGACTGAGATGGTGTAGGTATTGGGTTGTTGGCCAGGCTGAAGTGCTAGTCGCTTAATCCGTTGTATTTTGGTGTTGGATCATAATGTAGTTGTGTACGACGATGTTATATAGCCTAGGCCTATGTTGTGCCAGGATACTGCAGGCATGGAGTTTAGCAAAGAGTTATTTGTGATGTAAAAGAATTAATCAACGGACAACAGCATTAATCTATATTTGAAAGCGCATGTTTTTGCAAATTCACAACAGCTATTTTCAACTCTTAACTTTGAAGTAAAAGAAGAAACGGATGCTTTCTAGCGAAATGCAAGAGGGATACGATTTCACAGATGAAGTGTAGACCTAGCTTACCATCGCTGCTACAAGACTTGTAGGCCATTGAAAGCTCTGTTTAAATTTCTCCTTACTCATAAGTATGCTAAAGCAGGCTGATACCATAATTACCGATCGTCTTTCAGAAAATGAGAAGCCATGTAACATTCGCATGACATGGTAATTATCACTCTTAGCATTTTTGATGCACTATACTGACTATATCCATTGTGTGCTAATCTAGGATGAAAAATTAATAACATATTTTAACGGTGACATGTGTAGCCAACTATATAGCCATTGGTACAGGGGCGGATCCAGGGGGGCCAATCCGGCCATGGCCCCCCCATTTCAAATCACCATGGGACGTGGCCCCCCCATCCAAAAAAAATTTCAGGGTGTCAGTCATGCACAGGAGAATTAATGTATAAATGTAATTAAAATCTGTAATAAAAATAATTTATAAATGTATTTAAAATCTTATCTAAGTCTCTCACGCAATTGCATTGTCTTTATATAAAGAATCGAAATGAAACAATCTTTCAACAGTATCCAACTATGATTTGTGGCATGGAATGTATGTTATTCGTGTATATATTCGTAGTAAATTGTAAAAACATTAACACCAATAAACACAATTATAACTAAGTACAACTAACTATTAATTACAAATCAAGTTAACACTAACAACAGTGTTTGGAATGTAATTTATTTTTTCAAGATGCCAACAAAATTTCAGGGCAAAACAAGTTAAGTTTTGAGTTTAGTCTATTATGTGCAAGAAAATGCGGTTAATGATAACACATGTTTACTCTTTGTTTTTATTTATATCTTACTATATTTCATTCAGTAGTGGGAAGTATTTTATTTATTCTAGTCTTAAAAAGTCATCAGTTTTTGGGATGCTAAATTGAACACCTTTTTTTGAAAATTTCGCACGGAAGACTAGAAAGTCATCGCTCTTTTTAGGCGAAAAATTTAACACCTTTTTTAAGATTTCGCACGGATGACTACAAAAGTCATCAGTTTTTTGGGATGCCAAATTGAACACCTTTTTTGAAAATTTCGCACGGAAGACTAAAAAGTCATCACTCTTTTTAGACGAAAAATTAAACACCTTTTTTAATATTTCGCAGGGATGACTACAACAAGTCATCAGTCTTTTGGGATGCGAAATTAAACATCTTTTTGGAAAATTTCGCACGAATGACTACAAAAGTCATCAGTTTTTTTAATTCTAAATTGAACACCTTTTTTTAAACTTTCGCACGGGAGACTAAAAAGTCATCACTCTCCTTTCAGACGAAAAATTAAACACCTTTTTTAGGATTTCGCTGGGATGACTACAACAAGTCATCAGTTTTTTGGGATGCCAAATTAAACACCTTTTTTGAAAATTTCGCATGGATGAATAAAAAGTCATCACTCTTTTTAGACGAAAAATTAAACAACTTTTTTAAGATTTCGCACGGATGACCAAAAAATTTCATCAGTGTTTTGGGAAGGAAAATGGAACACCCTTTTTGAAGATTTCCGGCGGATTACTTAAAAAAGAACATCTAGTTTTCGGGAAAGAAGTTTTTAAGTAAAGTCTATATTTATTGAGACCTTATGGCACTCTTACAAGCACTGAAAAGTACAGCTAATTTGTTAAGATAACAGCTTAAAATGCTACCATTGCAATGTGAAAATTCAAAAAGTTTCCGGTGGGGAGGGGCATATCCCCTCCCCACACCCCACCCCTACCACTATCGGCGCTGCGCGCCTCATGATTGTCTTCAGACGGTCAATTATCTACCCCTCCGAAAACCTCAATTCCCCCAGAGGTGGGGGCTAAATTAAACTCTGGTTTCGGCCAAAAACGACTAAAAAAGTTCATCAGATTTTTCGGCGAAAGATCAACGAACAAATTTCCGACCCCAGCCCAAAATTTTTTGGCCCCCCCCCTTCGAAAATTCCTGGATCCGCCCTTGCATTGGTATAATTGTGTGCCTGACAGTCAGTTCGTACTTTTAAGGAAAAATGTTGACTCAGTTCGTACTTGGAAGGAAGTGTTTAGACTTTGAGTCATAATATTTTTATGCTGAGAGTCGGAGAGACAGACATACAGACAGAGACAGAGAGAGCCAGAGAGACAGCAAGAGACAGAGAGAGAGACAGAAAGAGACAGAGAGAGACAAAGAGAGACAGCAAGAGACGGAGAGAGAGAGAGAGAGATCCTTTCAAGGGTTCATCCATTTAATAAGTAAGCACGAAGGAGACAGATCGTTAATCCACATGAATAATTATGGTTGCACATGCCTATAATTATGAGGTCTCCTCACTTCATTGGTACTGGGTGCATTCGTGGGAAACGAGAGGAAGATGACACCTCCATAATAATTGGTCATTAAATTAGGTTGAGGTGTTTTTGCTGCTGTAAATAGCAGTCGGATAACGTGGTATAGGCCTACGAGTCACACCTCACCCACATTTCTATTTACTCCGGCAATAGGCCTACTTGCATGACAGCTGTTCAGCAGCTCATTTGAAGCTCAATAAAAGTAGGCCTATTGCCGGAGTAAATAGAAATGTGGGTGAGGTGTGACTCTTAGGCCTATGCCACGTTATCCGACTGCTATTTACTGCTCTTAGCAGCAAAACACCTCAATATAATTAAACCTTGATCAATTAATTAGCAGCCTACATAACATAACATCACCATCTATTTCCTGAACCATGATAACATAATACAATAATTACACTGGTCAACACATAAAATGTATCCTAGATGAAAATAGCAAATCTTAACTAATTTTGAGGTGCTGAACACGAATATGATGGTAAAATTTGTCGATTAGCTCTCGTTCGGGAGAGACAGAGATGGTTACGTACAAATGTCTCAATACGCATTGATTCGGCCTACATATGTGGGTCGTGACCATTAATTTTCTCAACACTGTGTTTCAAACTACATATTGAAACACAATAATGTGTCGCAATGCATTAACCTGCCATGCAACCCCTCCTCAGTGAGCAAGAAAATTTCCATAGTAGTTAAAAGACGAGATATTGGCCGGTGACCTTTGCTGTTCGAATGGTTTGGAGAGAACCAAGCAATCACGCATATGACTACTACTTTTGCATGGTTCCACGAACTTCTGCATTTATGACAAGGAAATGGAAGTGGTCAATAGCGCACCACCAATATACCATATGCAATCCGAACCACTCTGCATGGCGAAGGACTTGCCGTTCCGGATCCACCGAAAGAATGTTTCATTGATTCAGACGATGAGGAGGGAAACGAAGCGACTTCGGGTTCTCCGCAGCCTTCGACGTCTAGGGATGATCCTTACGTCTGCCAAGGTGTATCATCTGTGCCACACATTCTCACCCAGGGTAAACTGAACGAACTTGTTCGCCTCCTGGACCTATCCAAGGCCAAGGCGGAGTTACATGGATCAAGATTTAAATGAATAGGATCTTCTCCTAGAAAATGCCCGAGTTACATTGTTTCACACTCGTCATGGGCAGTTTGAGGAAAATTTCACCAAGGAAGATGACCCTGTCTTCTGCTTCAATGTAGATTGTCTGATGAATGCCCTCGGAATCAAACATGACCCTCAAGAATGGCGACTATTCATAGACTCTACGAAATTGAGTCTCGATGCGGAGCTGCTGCATATTGGAAACCAGCTTTCATCCATTCCCGTCCACATGAAGGAAACCTACGACAACCTAAAATACCTGTTGAATTCTGTTCAGTGCAGCAGGTATGAATGACATCTGTATTGTGACTTGAAAGTATATTGGCTTTCTTGACGAGTCCACAGCTTTCTATGTGAATTGGACAGTCGAGCAAGGACCTTGCACTAAGTGAGGAGAAACTGGCCTGAGAGGAAATCTCTGGGCGTCGGAGAGAAGTAGTCTATGTGCAACGCCTAGCAATGGTTGAAACCCAGACAGTCTTGCTAATGTAATACTTGGCTCCCAAATTCCCTGGCGAAACAGAAATTAAAGAAGGAAGTTTTGTTGGTCCTCAGATCAGTCAGATAGCTAGCCAGAGATGAGATGTTTGACAACCTGCTTCAGAGCGATAACAAACAAGCTTAGGATTCATTTCGTCTGGTGTTAACAAACTTCCACTGGAATGTCAGGGCAGAAAACTACAAGGATTTGGTTACGGACATGTTGTCTATGACCCTATGTAGCCTATCACACGAACGTTTTGAAGAAGACATTGCAGACTTGGAAAACGATACCAGGAAAGCTTACATGTTGGCTGACTACATATATGGGCCTACTATGTGGTGCACGGTGGTGGTGTAGGGGTATGTTCAGTGCCTTGGAGCCGGAAGGTTATGGGTTTGAATCCACCTCAGGCCACCGCGTAGGGACCCTTTAGAAGCACTGTGAGCAGTCCTTCACTCGCAATTGCATATGCGCTTCATGAAACTCCTATTCAGTGTCCGTGCTGTAGTCGGGAGCGCTTCCGATTAGGGTCTTGAAGAGGCAGTGTAGCAAGTGCTCTTACTTACATAGGCCTACTTGTACGCTCACCAGACATAATCCTGAGCAGTTATACAAGAGATAGTGGGATGTAGAAGTGAACATTTGCTGTTACAAATGTCATATGTACGCATTGTTCTATTTATAGAAACTCTTGATGATATCAGAGAAACTGGAGCTAAGTATTGAATTTCATTGTCATATTCGTGTTCAGCACCTGAAAATCTGTAGGACAGTGCAAATTTCATGTAGGATACAAAAATTTCATGAAAATTTGTTGCCCAGTGTTATATAACCGTAAACATAATAATAACAAAGCTAATTATCCAGTAAAACAACATCATACAAGTCGTAATGACATCATGTTTTCGAAGCTCAATCAGTTTACGCAGGAGACCCAAAAGGGCCGAAGGGCCCGCTATCCATGCATGGCCACATGAGAGCATTAGGTTGAAACTTTAACACGGCCAACTGTAAGAAGTAAGCAAATGTGCAGTAAAATTCTCGGCTATCATAATTATTTTAATTATTTGAAACTGAACAGAAATAGAGTAGGCCTAAACAGAATTTGCACACATTAGGCTACATGTAAAGACGCAAACAAACAGGTGCACACTCTTAGATTATACTCCTTGCATTAGTGTATACGGTATATGCCTATATGTCACATGTGCAGATCTCCCGTTTAAATAGCTGACGTGAGGGCAGTAAGTGAATTTCGGGAGGAATATTGTTCCAGATTCTGAGGTTCGTGGATCAATAATTATTAGGCTATATAGGCTACAGGCCTAATTGCCATTTCCCTAAAGAATATTTGGCCAATATTGCTATCCGCATTTTTGGTGTAGGCTACATAGGCCTACATAAACGTACTTGTATAAAGCAATATTCTTATCTTATGGCAACAAGAGCAAGTTACAATTTCACCAAACAAATCGATTGCAGAGTGTGAGGTTTGACTCACCGCCGTCACCGATGGTCTGAAGTAATCATGCCAGCGTGCGCACAGACACGTGGAACGCCAAAAAGCAATGCCATTCCTAATGGGTGATTAAGAAACCTTGAACTCTGGCATGAAACAGTAATCAAATGATGGAATTTACAGATTTTTACATGTCCCAGCGTGTTTTCAGTTTTCTTTGTTGAATGTTGGTTACAGCTTCACAACCTCAATGCTTCGCAGAGGAATTCATCGGTGAGAATAGCTGCGGAGTGAAGAATAAAGAAGACATTCACGTTCATTGTTCACTGCTGTATACGGGAAACGTTGTTCCTTTGGTGAAATGCCCAGACCTTGCAGATCATCTGATCAAATCAGATGTCGTCTTGAGTCCAGGCAATGTCTCATACATCTTAGCTTTGAAGCCGGATCCGATAATTACATACTCACCTCACACCTGCTATACGTCGATGTCAAACATTACTTCAAGCGAATTCAACTTCAGTGTTACTTGTAGGTTTCAATTTGATATAATATGGTTATGATGATGATGATGATGATGATGATGATGATAGTGAATGTGGTCGTAGTCTTGGTCGTGGTAGAAGGGTGATAGTTATATACATATCCTCATTTTGGTTATATCAAGGATTCAATAATTGCATAATTATATTTAAACAATGAATAACTACTGTTTCAGCTAAGATTAAGTACTCGTGAAATGCTAAACAGTTACTTGATTATGATTTTGATACAAATAGTCATTTTCATTCGTTCGGCGAATTTATCCTGATTGCTCCCACGGACGAGAAAATGAGCGTGCTTAATCGAAGACGCAAGCATAATTATGCCGAGTCAGTTTTGAAAAGCCGTCATTTTCTGCCCGAGTAGATCTATCCACATCCAAAGGCACATCCAATGCATCTTGGTTCGGTTTCTCGGTGAAGCCAACTCAACTCTATGGTTGTCGCACCCAGATCCCAAAAGGGGAATTCTAACCATTCCAAAATGTCCTTCAAATCAGAATCAAGTGCTCAGTCCAGACATTCATCCAGAACATCAACATCATCTGCCGAACGGAGCGGATGGGCTACCTACCGGAGGACTTACCAGGCATATCGGACTTGGCTAAAGAAGCCGACGACAGTTTATTACAGTCTGTGGTGAAAAACCCGAATCACGTGCTGCGGACCTTGTTCCCTCCGATCATTCAGCGTCAATACTGCCTCCGACCACGTCCGCATAACTTTGAGTTGCCACCGAAAGACGATAAAAACTTTATTCCAAGAGCCATCTATAAGTGCCTTCTCAACAAGCGACTGTGTAACCCGTAGAACTTCCTTTCATGTTACTGAGTTGCGGTCTTGTCAACCTGTTTTTTCATATATATTGCATCCTCCATGTGCACATTGTGAGATATCGTCGGACTGGAAAGCCGCGATTGACTTGTTCGCATCCATCGGTTGAACTTCAATTCGGACCACGCGGATTTGAATCCATCAAAGATTTCCCGGGCATATTGGGACCTTCGTTTTCATGCGTTCTACGAAATCATCCTCATTCCTCCCACAGAATAGAAAATGAGCGAGCTTCATTGTCGACGCGAGGACGTGCCGAGTCAGTTTAGAACAACCGTCCGGGTGGTAGAAAGTTTCAGCCCAAGTATTGATCCACATCCGATGGCACATATGATGCTTCTTGGCTCGGTTCTCCGTGAGAAGCAAGCTCTATCTCTTCTATCGTTGCCGCATCCGGGTCACGGAAGGGGAATTCTAACCTTTCTGACAATTCTATCAAATCTTGATCATGTGTCCAGTCTGGAAAATGAGTCACAGACAGTCTTGGTTTTGCAAATACGTGGAAGACAAATGGTTTTGCAACAATTGGCGTCAATGAAGCCAGTTACCAACTCATCGATCCTGTGTATATGAATTTGCTTCCCTCTTTGGTTTTCATCCTCGTGAAATTGGCAAGTAAGCGGATTGTTAAGCAGGCTATGCGTATTGCAGCTAGATTAACTAGATTATAAGACCACACATTAGATGACAGTTAGTGGAAAATGTAAATAAAATAAATGCAAATGTTAAGTAATAGGCATGAATTCTTTTAGGAACACACGTTGAATTTACTTGATTTTATGCAAATTAGGAATAGCTTTTGCCGATTGTACTGCATTTAAGCGAGATATAATTAACGAAAGAGGAAGTCACTTGATTTCTGTGTGTGAATGCTTAGATGTGACTGCGTCACCAATTCAGATTGAGATCCTTGAGAGTACTCAGCTGACGTGCACTGCGAACAGTACAACATCCTGCAGTTATAGATGGATCAATGAAAACGGTAACGTCACTTCGACAAACAGAACTGCAGAGATTGACGTTCCTGGCATGTATCGGTGCGAAGCGGATTGTCCAATCCAAGGACAGATATGCACGATTCAATGCCTGGAAGTTTACTACGTACAACTAGCTGTATGTTATGGAGGTTAGTTAATCTACTCAATATGGCCTCAGACGTGTTTTCTCGTCTCACGCTTACTATGCATTTTGATGCGCGTGCATTCCTACAGAGATGAGCACAAATAACGTAAGAAAATATTCTCGGTTTATGCGTCAATTCGCATTTTTTAGAACCGCTAGATAACTACGATTAGGCACTTCTATAGGTACAGATTCCTGCAATTACATAACACGTGTAACCAGGAATGAGGATGCAGAGTACACTGATATTTTAGTATAGCACAACGTTAAAAAGGAGCATTTCATGTATGTACACGTGAAGATGATAATCTTATATATTGAACAATTCCAGCCCGTCGTAAGATTCACCTCCTTAGATCTGCGTCGTTGACATGTTAAGCGCCATTTCCAACAGGCGTTGTGCAAGTTGCCGGATGCATATTATATAGCCTACTTACACAATCGCATACTAACATACATGCATGAATTTGTACATACGGGCATATATACATAAGTAATGCATGCTAACAGACATACATACATAGGCTTACACGCATACAAAATTACATACATGCACACATAGGCCTACATGAATACGTACATTCATACATAAACCTACATACATATAGATTACAGATTCATACATGCATACATAATTATACATAGGCTACATGCATGTATGTGTAGTGGTTGGGGAGACATTACATATGCATATGATACACGCATGCACACACATATATACATGTATATATTATATGTAGGCCTATACTGTATATACATAATATAGCGCATTAAAATGTTGTCAATTTCTCATTTACTTAAACGTATAATGTTTTGTGTTATAGGTACTTCTCCGCTGATCGTTATAATAATAATTGTTTCGGTATTGGTCACATTGCTTCTGATAACAGTTGCTATAGTCCTAGTAGTCAGGCGAAAGAGGATGCTGAAACAACTACAAATGCAAAAGTGAGTAATACTTTTTTGTAGAATCACCTGCAGAGCATCATCTTGTTCATTTGCAATAAACTTAAATTGAGCAACCATGTCTTGTTGGATTATTACAATCCATTTGTGACTTTAACAATCACGTATTGCCGTTAACCTATCGGTGTAATTCATACCACTTTAACAGCAAGCATGCATAAACATTATGAGATGACGTGTGACATGACCGTCATTAGAAATTACAGCTCATATGCGTTTAGGTCATTGTCACTGAGTATTGCAATATCCGGCGGACTGAGGTTTTAGACTCTACCATTGTTAAATACATCTTATTTGAATACAACAGCACACTCAATTGAATATAAGATAACACGAGTAATAGAATATAATATATTCTACTTACTTAGGACTTATTACTTACGTAATATTATATTACGTAAGTAATAAGTTCTAAGTAAGTCCTAAGTGCAGTAGTATATTACTAATAATATTAGTAATATAGTAGTATAGTAGTATATTACTAATAATATTAGTAATATACTACTGCACTTAGGACTTACTTAGGACTTATTACGTAATATTATATTACGTAAGTAATAGCCTAAGTCCTAAGTAAGTCCTAAGTGCAGCAGTCGATTGCGTCGTAACATAATAATAGGCTATAGATTATTAGCAGAGGCAGAATTGTATATGCCGTCCAAAGCTCATGATATATTTATTTCGTGCAATTCTGCACATCGGGCAACGCAGCTACTCCATTTCTCCCTGTCCACCGCCAGGTGTATTGTGGCGTCCGACCCTCAACAGACAACGCCTGCGCCGCTTCTCTCTTGCCCTCGGCCGCAAGCGCCTCTGTATGACCGGGTCGGTCTTTCTCGGTGGCCCCTGCACCATCAAGAGTCTCCGACAGCCCAAGACCCGAGAGACCCGCGCTCTTACCAGGATTGCCTGGATCTCCCGAGTCGCTGTCTGCGCCGTGCGCGCCGTTATCACTTTCACTGACGGTCGAAGAAGCCCCTGATACCGACGCCTGCGACCGGGTGTGCAGCGCCGTATCGTCGGACCCGCTCTCTGCCGAGTCCGCGGTCGCCGAGCAGGCGACGTCCTGAGATGGAGGATGGCCGACTCCCAACACAGGGTCCGTTGTCCCACCGGCAGAGCGGCCTCGCCGTGCGCCACCCGTCGCGCCTTCGGTCCTTGTCTTCTTGCCCTGTTTGTCTTTGCTCTTGCGTACCATGCTGCACTTGGCGGCCACTGAGCCCTCGCCACCAACGGGGACTACTGAGCGCATGCCCTGTCCCGTCGCCCACAGTGACTGAAACCATGACCATTCCAACGGCCCGAGGCCGAGGATGCGCCACGACCTTGTGCCCATCTTTTATTCCAATGAATTTCACGGAGAGACGGCTCACGCTGCTCACACCGCCGGGCCGAGTCTAGCTGAAGCCCGGGGAGCGATCAAGACCGGCAGCGGCCGAAACTCCCAACTCCACACACGTAGCCTGTCACTGGAACACGCGCCGCCGCCGTGTACCAAGTACGCGGCGCGCTTCCCGAGTGCTTGCCTCACTCGTCCACCGATCGACAGCGATAACCGGCCTTCCCCGAGACTTGGTCTTCTCGGCCGCTCGGAAGAGCGGGGTAGTGGATGCTGGTCTGTTTCCCGTAGAAACGGACAAAAATAAAAGACCTGGCGGTCTTGGGGGGACAGGTAACGGGTAACCCCGTCTCCGAAGAGACTTATTAATTGTCGTAGTCTACTGGCGCCGTTCGCCCTAACTCAACAGTTACGGACCTCAGGTAAAAACCCTGATCTCAAAACTTGGTCTTTACTCTCAAGCTTTAATCTGCTTCCCTTGCTCCTCTACCCGAGGGGAGCGATAACTCTCTACCGTACCAATGTATATTACCCGAAGAACTTGGTGCCCCTGCTTTACTAATTCGAGCGTATATCACCGAGGCGTCGGCTTCATGCGCCCCGTGGAGTCACCACTCTCCACCCGTAACCTTCGCGTTACGCTCAAAAGACTCTCAACGATCGCTAAGACAGCAAGATCGTGAATGCAACACGTAGATTCCCTGGCAGGAAGGAGCCCAACCCAAGTCCTGCAGAATCACCAACACGTGTAGCCAAACAGTAACCGGATACTTCACCAGGGGATTTCACCCTATACAATGTAACACTTCCGCAGACCAACGGAGCTGCGGCGTCTCCGGCCTTGTAACCGTACCCCTGAAACAGAAGATTGAACCCCTGGAGATCGATGACTGAGTAACGAACCCCGACAGATCGTCCACCTGAGCTCTCACAACTGCGTATATCAGGATCGCCCAATCATGTTCAAATGGCTACAGCCAATCCTGTTGAGACAGTAGAACACAACCGATTTAACTATGAACGAATTCACGAACACAGTACGTATGGAGTAGTCGGCAACTACTCCACGTTATAAGCGACGCACCGTGTGGCAGGCTTTATTCCACCGGCAACACGCTATGCTTTGGCTTAAACGTGGACATCGGTCTTCCGTATACAATGACCGAAACCTAAATTTTAACGAAACCGGTTTCAGTTTCTTTTCTACTAAGCCAAATGGCTACCTAACGAGAGTCAGGGTTACTCCCGCTATTTACCCAACAAGTGATATTTTACGTGTACTTGTCTTGTGGCCTGTCCGCCACACTCTCCCCACCTTTCTTTGATGCGGAGCATCGTTAGGAAACATGGACAGTATTTATCAGGACCCTCCCATTTTTATGGGCCCGTCCTCTAACCTACCTACTTAGGTTCTTGGGAGACAGCACTACCCCCTCTGTCTCCCGATCACAAAAATGAGTGTCACTCATAACCCATTCACACACCAGATATGCTCTTTATTATTTCATGCGCACCAGTCATACTCAACCATCATCATCACAGTGTCAAAGATTCTCTGCCTGAATCTTGTTGTCACGAACACGACGTCCAGCAGCGTCGTTTGTTGGCCAGTTCCCACCAACTCTGAAAATAACAACTAACACAAATACATAGGCACATCGGAGTAGACTTTGCAGTCAAGGATCGATCCTACGACAGCAAATCGAACCTCCGCAACTAGCTGGTGCTAGTAACGACAGAATAGAACAGACATATTATCGTAATAACCGAAAATCGGAAGTTTGCACTCCGGCAAAAATCCAAGAATCCGCCGCAGATTCACGAACAGTCTTTCCTTATCCCAACATATACTTCACTTGCCGTTCATCGATGTAAACATCGGCTGCAAGATCAGGGAAACATAAACGTAACAGGAACATCTCCAACCCGAGCTCGATTAGAGTGCAAGGAACCGGAAACCACCACGGTTATAGAGCGATCCAGACAGTCAATTTACAACCAGGACTTCGACTTAAAGGAACCCCGCCCATCACTAACTCGTAGTGATAGCTAGAACAGGTGCGACTAGCGTCCTCCCACTGTCTTTAAACCAGGACTTCGACTTAAAGGAACCCCGCCCATCACTAACTCGTAGTGATAGCTAGAACAGGTGCGACTAGCGTCCTCAGGAACCTCGGCTTACCACCCCGCCCATACGCTAACTCGTAGCGATAGCTCGAACAGGTGCGAGTACATCCCCGACACACGGTCATTTGACCAGAAACAGGACTTCGACTTGAGGAACCCCGCCCATACGCTAACTGGTAGCGATAGCTAGTCCAGGTGCGACTAACGTCCTCGAGGAGACCCGACTTACGCCCACCCCGCCCGAACGTTACCTACAACGTCAGCCTGCCAGGTGCGAGTAATTCCTACCACCACTCTACTGGTATCCTGTCACCGTGCAAGACCACCAACCTCATACGCACTCTGTCTCTTACCCGAGCTCCACTCAACCGAAGCTGAGGGACCTTAAGGAGAGAAAAGTTACCAACTCGGTCCCTGTCCTGGGAATATCCGTTGTTCCCACCATCACCGTCTGATAGTGATTCTACTCAACAAGAGTTATTCGCGAATTGCGTGGACAGTCCCACCACAATGAAGTGGTCAGCAAATCAAACAAAATTCAAAGGAACTTGACCAGTATCAAGGAACAATCGCCATCACGCGAGTACAAGAAAACGCAGGGCGCGTTCTCAATACGATCAGGTACCACTTTAACCCGTAACTGAAAAAGGCTACATCAAAAGGACATCAAGCACAAAGTCCACTGGCAATATATAAAACCCACCACATTGAAGCGGTGTCGAGACCCAGTTCAAGTCTCGCAACCCACAAGTACCACTGTGGCGTTCAACAAAAGGAAACCAGCAAATGTAAACAGAAATCTTTCTCGACCCCATCCAGAAACACATCGCCATTACGCGATGACTTTGGCTAGTCATCCATTGGAGATTGACTACCACTTCGTCGACTGGGACTTTCGACGGTATTGTCCCTCATGGACATAGGTAAACCTCCAAGGTGTTCCCTTATCGACGGAAAACGTCGACACACCCTCTCAAGATCAAGGTCGAGAGAGGAATCACTGTCCTCCTCTTCATTTAGCCAACTGTCACCGCTCATCACAGGCCAGATCTTGTACTCAGCCTGCTGCTTCCGCTCCACCAACATGTCTTTGTCCAAAGCGCTCCCGTTCTTATCTTTTTCCGCCGGCAGTACCGTGGGTCCAACCACGTCTTTTTCCAAAGCGCTCCAGGTGTTATCTTTTACCTCCGGCCGTACCGTGGGTTGCCGTGTCGTTCCTATTCTTGACGGAATCTGTCGACCGTCCCCTGACTTCTGTGTCATCAGATTCTTAGTGACTTGTAATACGGTCACTCGTTCCAATAGGCATTCAGTACTTTGCCTCACCGTGGTGTCCTCGTTTCCCACGTTCATCATCCTGACCCAGACCACTGACTCCTTCCCCGGAATCAGGGTTCGCCCAACTACAAGTCCCTTGGACAGTTCCTTGGGAGTAGTGACCCAATTCTCAGTATCGACACGCAGATGCGGATACACTACCGACACCAGTACATCCATTTCACATCTGGCCGGTATTACTGTGTCGTGTCGGATCATAATTTTCCTGCACCTGAGTTCTGCAGATGTAGTTTTCAGCGGTACGTTCAGTTCACCCAAGCGAACACAGTGACCCGCGAAGTTCCAACTTGCCCGATTGGCTTCGAGCCACGACAGCCCCAAGATGACTTCCGTCACTTGGTCCGTCACCAGACAAGGCAGCGGAAAGGATTTCCTGCCAATGTGAATGGTCAACATGGCTTCACCCTCCACTCGGATCTCGCTCCCGTTCGCGGCTAGCAGTCGTTGCTCTGACGGTACCACTTTACTCCCTGGCACGAAGCATTTCGGCACCAGCGACATCTCGCTGCCTGAGTCAAGAAGACATTGACGTCGTACTCCATTCAAGCGTGTGACGATGTACGCCATACTGCTTCCTTTCACCAGTCGGTTTTGTGACGGTTCCGGGAAAAGTTCAGTGCTCACTGGATCTTCAGCAGCTTCTGTTCTCAGCTGCGGACAATTCCTGCGGATATGTCCTCTTTTGTGGCATAGGAAACATTCGCGTTTGTCGGTCCACCAACCACCTGGTTGAAATCCTTGCCTTTGGAACGGTCCATTGTTTGTCCGGTCCGAACGATTCCATCGCTCGTAGGGTTTATTCGCAACAAACCCCGACTCTGACTTCGGTTTGAGCTGACCGAGTTCCTTGGTCAGAGTCTCAAGTTGACGTTCCAGGGCGACCATTCGCTGATCTTGTGGATCCCCAACTGTCGGAGTCGTACAATCCGACCTGGTAGCTTTCACTCTACCATGTCTCTGCTCCACGTTACCACCAGACGTTGACTGACGACCGTATGCTTCCAATCGGACAGCATGTTTGTACGCGGTCTCAAGATCAACCGGTTCCCTTTCGCGTACTTTCTGAGCCAAGTCTTGATTCGTCAAAGCGTCAATGAAGGCATCACAAGCGATCGACTCTACGACGTCATTTGTCGGTCCAGGATATGCTAGGACCATCAATCGCCTGATCTCTTGCACAACATTGCTCAACGTCTCAGACTGACCCTGTCGATATGTCCGTAGCTTGGTTCGGAAGAGATTCGTTTGATTCTCTGAACCATACCTCGCCTTTAACTTTTCCACCAGACCCTGCCAAGACACGTTCTGCTGGGCACCCATGTCCCACAACAATTGTGATGCCGGCCCTGTGAGAGCACACATGAGCTGATCCGATTTTTTCCGGTCACTCCAATTGTTGCATCTGGCGCACACTTCAAACTTGGCCAGAAAAGCAGCGATCGCTGTCTTCCCGTCGTACTTTTCAAGTTTGATCCGGATCCCACGGTCCGCTGAAACTCTGTGTCTCGTCTGACTGGCAGAACGTTGACGTGTTCTGTCCTCACCGGGACTCTGTCGAGACGAATCACTGTTATCACTTGATTCGTCGTCCTCCCCGGTCCTCGATCCGACGCGTTGCTTCACACGAGTCTGTTCTCTGGCAACTCCTCTATCCTTGTGTCCTCTGACCTTGACGGGAGACCGAATACGTTCACCCGACGAATTGCTATCGTCGCTGGTCACCACTGCCACACGTCGTTGTCCTTGGTCTTTCTTCTTTAGAATAGACCGACTTGACGACGGGTCAGCACGCTGTGTCGGCACCGTGATTTTCACTTTACGTTTTGCCTGACGATGATGACTTTCATCAATCGTCCTTGTTCTCTGCTCATCCGGATCCGTTTGTGTGGATGCATCGTCAGATGACACCACTTTTCCCTTCACCCTGACATCCTGTTGCACCAGTCGTCTGACTTTAGGAGAATTACCATGCCGTGATTGTAACACTCGTTGCTCTGGTAATGCACTCTGTCGTACCGTTTCTTTACTGACTTTATTTTGTTTCGCTTTTTCAGGAAGTCTTACCATCGGCTGTGGCGACGACTCCTGCCTCCGTTCACGAGAAGCTGACAAGGCCTGCACTTGCTGAGTGAGCAGAGTCAAACATTCCCGGAGAACTGACAGTTCAATCTTCACGTCGACATCCACACCATTCCCTGAGACGCTCTCAATCGTCTCCAGTCGAGGAACATGCCTGCGAGATGCACCAGCACTTCGACTCGACCTTTCTTTCGCGGAGAGTACCTCCGCACATCGCTCAGGTAACCGGTACACATCCCTGTCAGGACAAGACGGGACTACACGTTCAGAAAACACGGGTCTGCTGTCCCGAACAACTTCTGAAACTCGTGGAACAGAACGCAGCCAATTTTCAACACCAGCTACAGAAGAAGAAGTCTTAAAACGGTCGCGAACCAATTCAGCTTCAACTTCTAGATTAACAAACTCCCTTGAGTCACCAGTAGCGAGATCAAAAGGCACAGCTACATCAGATTGAGCAAATCCACCAGCTACGTTCAAATCAGACCAACAAATTTTTGGACGAGCGCCAAAGTACTCACGATCAGGTCGAGAAACATCCATGGAAAGATTCCCGGTTGAAAAATCAACATTCAAAGGCGGAAAAGGGACAGTGCGTACCTCAGAAGTTTTGACCCCACTTCTGGTACCACTTTGTGGCGTCCGACCCTCAACAGACAACGCCTGCGCCGCTTCTCTCTTGCCCTCGGCCGCAAGCGCCTCTGTATGACCGGGTCGGTCTTTCTCGGTGGCCCCTGCACCATCAAGAGTCTCCGACAGCCCAAGACCCGAGAGACCCGCGCTCTTACCAGGATTGCCTGGATCTCCCGAGTCGCTGTCTGCGCCGTGCGCGCCGTTATCACTTTCACTGACGGTCGAAGAAGCCCCTGATACCGACGCCTGCGACCGGGTGTGCAGCGCCGTATCGTCGGACCCGCTCTCTGCCGAGTCCGCGGTCGCCGAGCAGGCGACGTCCTGAGATGGAGGATGGCCGACTCCCAACACAGGGTCCGTTGTCCCACCGGCAGAGCGGCCTCGCCGTGCGCCACCCGTCGCGCCTTCGGTCCTTGTCTTCTTGCCCTGTTTGTCTTTGCTCTTGCGTACCATGCTGCACTTGGCGGCCACTGAGCCCTCGCCACCAACGGGGACTACTGAGCGCATGCCCTGTCCCGTCGCCCACAGTGACTGAAACCATGACCATTCCAACGGCCCGAGGCCGAGGATGCGCCACGACCTTGTGCCCATCTTTTATTCCAATGAATTTCACGGAGAGACGGCTCACGCTGCTCACACCGCCGGGCCGAGTCTAGCTGAAGCCCGGGGAGCGATCAAGACCGGCAGCGGCCGAAACTCCCAACTCCACACACGTAGCCTGTCACTGGAACACGCGCCGCCGCCGTGTACCAAGTACGCGGCGCGCTTCCCGAGTGCTTGCCTCACTCGTCCACCGATCGACAGCGATAACCGGCCTTCCCCGAGACTTGGTCTTCTCGGCCGCTCGGAAGAGCGGGGTAGTGGATGCTGGTCTGTTTCCCGTAGAAACGGACAAAAATAAAAGACCTGGCGGTCTTGGGGGGACAGGTAACGGGTAACCCCGTCTCCGAAGAGACTTATTAATTGTCGTAGTCTACTGGCGCCGTTCGCCCTAACTCAACAGTTACGGACCTCAGGTAAAAACCCTGATCTCAAAACTTGGTCTTTACTCTCAAGCTTTAATCTGCTTCCCTTGCTCCTCTACCCGAGGGGAGCGATAACTCTCTACCGTACCAATGTATATTACCCGAAGAACTTGGTGCCCCTGCTTTACTAATTCGAGCGTATATCACCGAGGCGTCGGCTTCATGCGCCCCGTGGAGTCACCACTCTCCACCCGTAACCTTCGCGTTACGCTCAAAAGACTCTCAACGATCGCTAAGACAGCAAGATCGTGAATGCAACACGTAGATTCCCTGGCAGGAAGGAGCCCAACCCAAGTCCTGCAGAATCACCAACACGTGTAGCCAAACAGTAACCGGATACTTCACCAGGGGATTTCACCCTATACAATGTAACACTTCCGCAGACCAACGGAGCTGCGGCGTCTCCGGCCTTGTAACCGTACCCCTGAAACAGAAGATTGAACCCCTGGAGATCGATGACTGAGTAACGAACCCCGACAGATCGTCCACCTGAGCTCTCACAACTGCGTATATCAGGATCGCCCAATCATGTTCAAATGGCTACAGCCAATCCTGTTGAGACAGTAGAACACAACCGATTTAACTATGAACGAATTCACGAACACAGTACGTATGGAGTAGTCGGCAACTACTCCACGTTATAAGCGACGCACCGTGTGGCAGGCTTTATTCCACCGGCAACACGCTATGCTTTGGCTTAAACGTGGACATCGGTCTTCCGTATACAATGACCGAAACCTAAATTTTAACGAAACCGGTTTCAGTTTCTTTTCTACTAAGCCAAATGGCTACCTAACGAGAGTCAGGGTTACTCCCGCTATTTACCCAACAAGTGATATTTTACGTGTACTTGTCTTGTGGCCTGTCCGCCACACTCTCCCCACCTTTCTTTGATGCGGAGCATCGTTAGGAAACATGGACAGTATTTATCAGGACCCTCCCATTTTTATGGGCCCGTCCTCTAACCTACCTACTTAGGTTCTTGGGAGACAGCACTACCCCCTCTGTCTCCCGATCACAAAAATGAGTGTCACTCATAACCCATTCACACACCAGATATGCTCTTTATTATTTCATGCGCACCAGTCATACTCAACCATCATCATCACAGTGTCAAAGATTCTCTGCCTGAATCTTGTTGTCACGAACACGACGTCCAGCAGCGTCGTTTGTTGGCCAGTTCCCACCAACTCTGAAAATAACAACTAACACAAATACATAGGCACATCGGAGTAGACTTTGCAGTCAAGGATCGATCCTACGACAGCAAATCGAACCTCCGCAACTAGCTGGTGCTAGTAACGACAGAATAGAACAGACATATTATCGTAATAACCGAAAATCGGAAGTTTGCACTCCGGCAAAAATCCAAGAATCCGCCGCAGATTCACGAACAGTCTTTCCTTATCCCAACATATACTTCACTTGCCGTTCATCGATGTAAACATCGGCTGCAAGATCAGGGAAACATAAACGTAACAGGAACATCTCCAACCCGAGCTCGATTAGAGTGCAAGGAACCGGAAACCACCACGGTTATAGAGCGATCCAGACAGTCAATTTACAACCAGGACTTCGACTTAAAGGAACCCCGCCCATCACTAACTCGTAGTGATAGCTAGAACAGGTGCGACTAGCGTCCTCCCACTGTCTTTAAACCAGGACTTCGACTTAAAGGAACCCCGCCCATCACTAACTCGTAGTGATAGCTAGAACAGGTGCGACTAGCGTCCTCAGGAACCTCGGCTTACCACCCCGCCCATACGCTAACTCGTAGCGATAGCTCGAACAGGTGCGAGTACATCCCCGACACACGGTCATTTGACCAGAAACAGGACTTCGACTTGAGGAACCCCGCCCATACGCTAACTGGTAGCGATAGCTAGTCCAGGTGCGACTAACGTCCTCGAGGAGACCCGACTTACGCCCACCCCGCCCGAACGTTACCTACAACGTCAGCCTGCCAGGTGCGAGTAATTCCTACCACCACTCTACTGGTATCCTGTCACCGTGCAAGACCACCAACCTCATACGCACTCTGTCTCTTACCCGAGCTCCACTCAACCGAAGCTGAGGGACCTTAAGGAGAGAAAAGTTACCAACTCGGTCCCTGTCCTGGGAATATCCGTTGTTCCCACCATCACCGTCTGATAGTGATTCTACTCAACAAGAGTTATTCGCGAATTGCGTGGACAGTCCCACCACAATGAAGTGGTCAGCAAATCAAACAAAATTCAAAGGAACTTGACCAGTATCAAGGAACAATCGCCATCACGCGAGTACAAGAAAACGCAGGGCGCGTTCTCAATACGATCAGGTACCACTTTAACCCGTAACTGAAAAAGGCTACATCAAAAGGACATCAAGCACAAAGTCCACTGGCAATATATAAAACCCACCACATTGAAGCGGTGTCGAGACCCAGTTCAAGTCTCGCAACCCACAAGTACCACTGTGGCGTTCAACAAAAGGAAACCAGCAAATGTAAACAGAAATCTTTCTCGACCCCATCCAGAAACACATCGCCATTACGCGATGACTTTGGCTAGTCATCCATTGGAGATTGACTACCACTTCGTCGACTGGGACTTTCGACGGTATTGTCCCTCATGGACATAGGTAAACCTCCAAGGTGTTCCCTTATCGACGGAAAACGTCGACACACCCTCTCAAGATCAAGGTCGAGAGAGGAATCACTGTCCTCCTCTTCATTTAGCCAACTGTCACCGCTCATCACAGGCCAGATCTTGTACTCAGCCTGCTGCTTCCGCTCCACCAACATGTCTTTGTCCAAAGCGCTCCCGTTCTTATCTTTTTCCGCCGGCAGTACCGTGGGTCCAACCACGTCTTTTTCCAAAGCGCTCCAGGTGTTATCTTTTACCTCCGGCCGTACCGTGGGTTGCCGTGTCGTTCCTATTCTTGACGGAATCTGTCGACCGTCCCCTGACTTCTGTGTCATCAGATTCTTAGTGACTTGTAATACGGTCACTCGTTCCAATAGGCATTCAGTACTTTGCCTCACCGTGGTGTCCTCGTTTCCCACGTTCATCATCCTGACCCAGACCACTGACTCCTTCCCCGGAATCAGGGTTCGCCCAACTACAAGTCCCTTGGACAGTTCCTTGGGAGTAGTGACCCAATTCTCAGTATCGACACGCAGATGCGGATACACTACCGACACCAGTACATCCATTTCACATCTGGCCGGTATTACTGTGTCGTGTCGGATCATAATTTTCCTGCACCTGAGTTCTGCAGATGTAGTTTTCAGCGGTACGTTCAGTTCACCCAAGCGAACACAGTGACCCGCGAAGTTCCAACTTGCCCGATTGGCTTCGAGCCACGACAGCCCCAAGATGACTTCCGTCACTTGGTCCGTCACCAGACAAGGCAGCGGAAAGGATTTCCTGCCAATGTGAATGGTCAACATGGCTTCACCCTCCACTCGGATCTCGCTCCCGTTCGCGGCTAGCAGTCGTTGCTCTGACGGTACCACTTTACTCCCTGGCACGAAGCATTTCGGCACCAGCGACATCTCGCTGCCTGAGTCAAGAAGACATTGACGTCGTACTCCATTCAAGCGTGTGACGATGTACGCCATACTGCTTCCTTTCACCAGTCGGTTTTGTGACGGTTCCGGGAAAAGTTCAGTGCTCACTGGATCTTCAGCAGCTTCTGTTCTCAGCTGCGGACAATTCCTGCGGATATGTCCTCTTTTGTGGCATAGGAAACATTCGCGTTTGTCGGTCCACCAACCACCTGGTTGAAATCCTTGCCTTTGGAACGGTCCATTGTTTGTCCGGTCCGAACGATTCCATCGCTCGTAGGGTTTATTCGCAACAAACCCCGACTCTGACTTCGGTTTGAGCTGACCGAGTTCCTTGGTCAGAGTCTCAAGTTGACGTTCCAGGGCGACCATTCGCTGATCTTGTGGATCCCCAACTGTCGGAGTCGTACAATCCGACCTGGTAGCTTTCACTCTACCATGTCTCTGCTCCACGTTACCACCAGACGTTGACTGACGACCGTATGCTTCCAATCGGACAGCATGTTTGTACGCGGTCTCAAGATCAACCGGTTCCCTTTCGCGTACTTTCTGAGCCAAGTCTTGATTCGTCAAAGCGTCAATGAAGGCATCACAAGCGATCGACTCTACGACGTCATTTGTCGGTCCAGGATATGCTAGGACCATCAATCGCCTGATCTCTTGCACAACATTGCTCAACGTCTCAGACTGACCCTGTCGATATGTCCGTAGCTTGGTTCGGAAGAGATTCGTTTGATTCTCTGAACCATACCTCGCCTTTAACTTTTCCACCAGACCCTGCCAAGACACGTTCTGCTGGGCACCCATGTCCCACAACAATTGTGATGCCGGCCCTGTGAGAGCACACATGAGCTGATCCGATTTTTTCCGGTCACTCCAATTGTTGCATCTGGCGCACACTTCAAACTTGGCCAGAAAAGCAGCGATCGCTGTCTTCCCGTCGTACTTTTCAAGTTTGATCCGGATCCCACGGTCCGCTGAAACTCTGTGTCTCGTCTGACTGGCAGAACGTTGACGTGTTCTGTCCTCACCGGGACTCTGTCGAGACGAATCACTGTTATCACTTGATTCGTCGTCCTCCCCGGTCCTCGATCCGACGCGTTGCTTCACACGAGTCTGTTCTCTGGCAACTCCTCTATCCTTGTGTCCTCTGACCTTGACGGGAGACCGAATACGTTCACCCGACGAATTGCTATCGTCGCTGGTCACCACTGCCACACGTCGTTGTCCTTGGTCTTTCTTCTTTAGAATAGACCGACTTGACGACGGGTCAGCACGCTGTGTCGGCACCGTGATTTTCACTTTACGTTTTGCCTGACGATGATGACTTTCATCAATCGTCCTTGTTCTCTGCTCATCCGGATCCGTTTGTGTGGATGCATCGTCAGATGACACCACTTTTCCCTTCACCCTGACATCCTGTTGCACCAGTCGTCTGACTTTAGGAGAATTACCATGCCGTGATTGTAACACTCGTTGCTCTGGTAATGCACTCTGTCGTACCGTTTCTTTACTGACTTTATTTTGTTTCGCTTTTTCAGGAAGTCTTACCATCGGCTGTGGCGACGACTCCTGCCTCCGTTCACGAGAAGCTGACAAGGCCTGCACTTGCTGAGTGAGCAGAGTCAAACATTCCCGGAGAACTGACAGTTCAATCTTCACGTCGACATCCACACCATTCCCTGAGACGCTCTCAATCGTCTCCAGTCGAGGAACATGCCTGCGAGATGCACCAGCACTTCGACTCGACCTTTCTTTCGCGGAGAGTACCTCCGCACATCGCTCAGGTAACCGGTACACATCCCTGTCAGGACAAGACGGGACTACACGTTCAGAAAACACGGGTCTGCTGTCCCGAACAACTTCTGAAACTCGTGGAACAGAACGCAGCCAATTTTCAACACCAGCTACAGAAGAAGAAGTCTTAAAACGGTCGCGAACCAATTCAGCTTCAACTTCTAGATTAACAAACTCCCTTGAGTCACCAGTAGCGAGATCAAAAGGCACAGCTACATCAGATTGAGCAAATCCACCAGCTACGTTCAAATCAGACCAACAAATTTTTGGACGAGCGCCAAAGTACTCACGATCAGGTCGAGAAACATCCATGGAAAGATTCCCGGTTGAAAAATCAACATTCAAAGGCGGAAAAGGGACAGTGCGTACCTCAGAAGTTTTGACCCCACTTCTGGTACCACTTTGTGGCGTCCGACCCTCAACAGACAACGCCTGCGCCGCTTCTCTCTTGCCCTCGGCCGCAAGCGCCTCTGTATGACCGGGTCGGTCTTTCTCGGTGGCCCCTGCACCATCAAGAGTCTCCGACAGCCCAAGACCCGAGAGACCCGCGCTCTTACCAGGATTGCCTGGATCTCCCGAGTCGCTGTCTGCGCCGTGCGCGCCGTTATCACTTTCACTGACGGTCGAAGAAGCCCCTGATACCGACGCCTGCGACCGGGTGTGCAGCGCCGTATCGTCGGACCCGCTCTCTGCCGAGTCCGCGGTCGCCGAGCAGGCGACGTCCTGAGATGGAGGATGGCCGACTCCCAACACAGGGTCCGTTGTCCCACCGGCAGAGCGGCCTCGCCGTGCGCCACCCGTCGCGCCTTCGGTCCTTGTCTTCTTGCCCTGTTTGTCTTTGCTCTTGCGTACCATGCTGCACTTGGCGGCCACTGAGCCCTCGCCACCAACGGGGACTACTGAGCGCATGCCCTGTCCCGTCGCCCACAGTGACTGAAACCATGACCATTCCAACGGCCCGAGGCCGAGGATGCGCCACGACCTTGTGCCCATCTTTTATTCCAATGAATTTCACGGAGAGACGGCTCACGCTGCTCACACCGCCGGGCCGAGTCTAGCTGAAGCCCGGGGAGCGATCAAGACCGGCAGCGGCCGAAACTCCCAACTCCACACACGTAGCCTGTCACTGGAACACGCGCCGCCGCCGTGTACCAAGTACGCGGCGCGCTTCCCGAGTGCTTGCCTCACTCGTCCACCGATCGACAGCGATAACCGGCCTTCCCCGAGACTTGGTCTTCTCGGCCGCTCGGAAGAGCGGGGTAGTGGATGCTGGTCTGTTTCCCGTAGAAACGGACAAAAATAAAAGACCTGGCGGTCTTGGGGGGACAGGTAACGGGTAACCCCGTCTCCGAAGAGACTTATTAATTGTCGTAGTCTACTGGCGCCGTTCGCCCTAACTCAACAGTTACGGACCTCAGGTAAAAACCCTGATCTCAAAACTTGGTCTTTACTCTCAAGCTTTAATCTGCTTCCCTTGCTCCTCTACCCGAGGGGAGCGATAACTCTCTACCGTACCAATGTATATTACCCGAAGAACTTGGTGCCCCTGCTTTACTAATTCGAGCGTATATCACCGAGGCGTCGGCTTCATGCGCCCCGTGGAGTCACCACTCTCCACCCGTAACCTTCGCGTTACGCTCAAAAGACTCTCAACGATCGCTAAGACAGCAAGATCGTGAATGCAACACGTAGATTCCCTGGCAGGAAGGAGCCCAACCCAAGTCCTGCAGAATCACCAACACGTGTAGCCAAACAGTAACCGGATACTTCACCAGGGGATTTCACCCTATACAATGTAACACTTCCGCAGACCAACGGAGCTGCGGCGTCTCCGGCCTTGTAACCGTACCCCTGAAACAGAAGATTGAACCCCTGGAGATCGATGACTGAGTAACGAACCCCGACAGATCGTCCACCTGAGCTCTCACAACTGCGTATATCAGGATCGCCCAATCATGTTCAAATGGCTACAGCCAATCCTGTTGAGACAGTAGAACACAACCGATTTAACTATGAACGAATTCACGAACACAGTACGTATGGAGTAGTCGGCAACTACTCCACGTTATAAGCGACGCACCGTGTGGCAGGCTTTATTCCACCGGCAACACGCTATGCTTTGGCTTAAACGTGGACATCGGTCTTCCGTATACAATGACCGAAACCTAAATTTTAACGAAACCGGTTTCAGTTTCTTTTCTACTAAGCCAAATGGCTACCTAACGAGAGTCAGGGTTACTCCCGCTATTTACCCAACAAGTGATATTTTACGTGTACTTGTCTTGTGGCCTGTCCGCCACATTAGTAATATACTACTGCACTTAGGAGTTACTTAGGACTTATTACGTAATATTATATTACGTAAGTAATAGCCTAAGTCCTAAGTAAGTCCTAAGTGCAGCAGTCGATTGCGTCGTAACATAATAATAGGCTATAGATTATTAGCAGAGGCAGAATTGTATATGCCGTCCAAAGCTCATGATATATTTATTTCGTGCAATTCTGCACATCGGGCAACGCAGCTACTCCATTTCTCCCTGTCCACCGCCAGGTGTATTGCCTCGTCTCAAGTCATGTCCATGCATTTCAAGTCTTCTCTGGTGGTTTCCGGCCAGTTTTTCCTTGGTCTGCCTCTTCCGCGTCTTTGCTACGTCCAGTTGCTAGTCATAGAGTGTAGTCATAATACGAAGATTTGTCTAAAATTCAGAGATGTCTTTTAGCTTAAGTGGGCCAAAAAAACACAGTCATTGTGATGCTCATAGACCCTATCTCATTTTCACATGATTCAGAAACTGAAGAATGTTTTCCATATGAACTGCGGACTAAAAGTTACTGATATATAGCCTAATTGCAGTCGTCTTTCCAAATTAATGTTTACAATGCAGATTGTAACCATAGACTTGTGCTTGTGTTGTAGTGACATCTCTGAAAAGGAACATATGCCTATGATATACGATGGAAGTTTGAGGACCGCTGGTTAATGCTACTAATGCTTATGAATGTTATTGTTATAAGGAACCGTCCATAAATTACGTCAAGCAACTAGTGATGGGGAGGGGTCACACATCTATGACGATTTGCGACGAAGGGAGGGTTTTAAAATATGACGAATGAGCGATCTCCATTGTCCGGTCATTTGTCAAGTCCATTGCTTCTTGTGCTCCCTTTTACGTTAGTCAAAGTAGTGATTCTATAAATCCTCATTTTGTATTATCTGTTGACTTGTTGAGTGTAGTTTTATATTAACTGTTGAGTGTAGTTTTATATTATCTGATGAGTGTAGTTTTATATTATCTGTTGAGTGTAGTTTTATATTATCTGTTGAGTGTAGTTTTATATTATCTGTTGAGTGTAGTTTTATATTATCTGTTGAGTGTAGTTTTATATTATCTGATGAGTGTAGTTTTATATTATCTGATGAGTGTAGTTTTTTATTATCTGTTGAGTGTAGTTTTATATTATCTGATGAGTGTAGTTTTATATTATCTGTTGAGTGTAGTTCTATATTATCTGATGAGTGCAGTTTTATATTAACTGTTCAGTGTAGTTTTATATCATCTGTTGAGTGTAGTTTTATATTTTCTGTTGAGTGTAGTTTTATATTGTCTGCTGAGTGTATTTTATATTAACTGTTGAGTGTAGTTTTAGGCTATTTTATCTGATGAGTGTAGTTTTATATTATCTGTTGAGTGTGGTTTTATATTATCTGTTGAGTGTAGTTTAATATTATCTGTGGAGTGTAGTTTTATATTATCTGTTGAGTGTAGTTTTATATTATCTGTTGAGTGTAGTTTTATATTGTCTGATGAGTGTAGTTTTATATTATCTGTTGAGTGTAGTTTTATATTATCTGATGAGACTGGATGAGTGTAGTTTTATATTATCTGTTGAGTGTAGTTTTATATTGTCTGATGAGTGTAGTTTTATATTATCTGATGAGTGTAGTTTTATATTATCTGTTGAGTGTAGTTTTATATTATCTGTTGAGTGTAGTTTAATATTATCTGTTGAGTGTAGTTTTATATTATCTATTGAGTGTATTGTCATGGTCTAGCGTTGTTTCGTTTTCCCTTGTATCTTTCATGCGTTGTGTGGAATTCAGTCGACTGGCATTCTCTCTCTTTATGTCTAAACCATCGGAGTCTACGTTGAGCGATTTTATATGTACATATACATGTATTATATATAGCAAATGTATCAGAGTTGTTTTGGTATGCCTACTCGGATGCTTGTCCAATGAATTGTTTCTTACATGTATGTTCTGGGGTCTTGCTATCTCCGCGATCTTCCGCAGTGGGCTGTTGTGTTTTAATTATTTTCTCCCCCTTCGTCGCAAATCGTGCATTGTCCCAAATTCCGATCCGTCTAGGCCTTCTAGCCTATAAAAACCGGTTGCATCATCGTCTCTCATGCTTTCATTTTGTTTGTTTGTTTTTTAATTCTCCGCTTCTCAATTGTAATTATAACTTGAACATTTTATATGTCCACAATATCTAAATCTACTCAATGCTCATTTTTATAAATGCTTGTGAAATGCGTCCAATTCGCCTTGAAGGCCTATTATTTCTTTCGCTGTCGTCTGCATTTATTCAATGTCTCCGAAGGATCAATCAATCAGCCGTTTATTGATATAACAAATACAGAAATCTCAGGTAAATTTAGAAATGAAAAAAGGACACAGAAAGTTCTAGATTATGCCTAAATTTGCAGATGTTGTCAACAGGACAGCCCTAATGATTAAAAATCCGCTATTAAGCAGAGCTGTACATTTGTCATGCATGTAGTTAAAGATAGAGGATTTGTTCTACGTACTCAATTGTTTCTCCCGCATGTAGATGTTGATGGCTATTGGCCGACTTGTGATTTCAGTCATGATTGTTTGTCAGCGTTCATATTAGAAGATTAAATTAAACCCTGCAGCGTAGATTAGATTAGATTTTGTTGCAGCGAGAGTTACCTGCATACCTCATATGATCGTAACCTTAATCTCTAAATTTCTAAAGCACCGCCACAGGAGTAGCCAGAAGAGGTTGCAGTCTGGTAACCAAAGGGTCAGAGGTGGCAGAGTAGCTTGGTATGAAATGTGATATCAAGGAACATCTGACACAGTAGCAGGCTACGGTGCTATAACTTTATAATATTACTCAGGAGCTCACTCATCTTACCGACTTGGACGTTTCTTAACAAGACTTATTTTTGTTCCATTTTTGCAAATTTAGTACTTGAATGATGTCAAGAGTTTAGCGTTTTGTCCTTATGCACATTTTGTGTAGCCTATGTTTAGTAAGCGAAGAATAAACTGGTTTCCTGTTATTCTGTTTCATGCAATGCTATATAGGCCATATTATGTTCTATGACCGTAAGGCTCATCGCTAAAGGTACCTCTTCGGAATGATCTAGGAGATTAGTTGACTGAGTGCATCTGGTTTGACTGGGTGCCTGTATGTCCGGAAAAATGTTGTGGAAGGAGCGTGTTTGAGAGTTCATATAATCGAAAGATCTAGGCCTATAGGATGATTGGTCATAAGGTCTATCAGTCATAATTATGCCAAAAATAAATGCCAGCATGAATCTTATTTTAAAACAAATGAACCATTGGCAAAATAGGCATCGTCTTTAAAGTGATAATTGATTGCAAGTTTCAATTCGGGAGATTCAGCATGGCTGTACACGAAGATATACACGGGTATAGCCTATACTATATAGCCCCAACAAATTTTTCATCGTGTAGGCCTACTTAGTTCCGAAAACGAGGGTAGGCCTATATGCGGGTATGCAGCGTGCATATATTATCTTATCTTATCTTATCTTATCTGACCATTTATAAAGCGCTTCTCGCAGCAAGAGCCTTTCAGAAGCACTCCCAGTGCGTTTAACTCCGAGAAAAAAGGCTCGTGAATAAGCTGGTGCCCTGCGCTTGGCTTTTAGGCAGTGCCTTAGACGTAAAAAGGAAACTAATAAAAACCGTTAGGCTACATGAGAAATAGTCTGAAAGTAATGAAATTCAAGGCTTTAGGCTACGTCACGGTATTGTGACGGTAAACGTATTACGAGGCCGAAAATCTTCAGAAAATGATGTGATGGCTAAAAAAAGTCGTCAGAAAATTCGATGAATAGAAAAAGTTCGTCAGAAAATTTTGCCCAAGAAATGTCGAGTTTTCGGCCGCAGCGTGTAGACCTAGCCCACTCATCTCTAAATTTACCAGTGCAGCCCTGCTATTCAGCATTTATTTTTAAACAAATAGGCCTACAATTAACGTCAATATAGAAATAATTTAATAGGGTTTAACGTATTTTACTTTAAATTACATTTTATACTAAATGATCTAGTAAATGTTAGTTGGTGGTTTAAGTATATTTTCGATATTTAACCAATTTAACCTAATAAAATATCATGCCAGATCGATCATGTGACCGACCGATAATCCTATGACCAATCGTTCTATGACCAATCACTAATCGACCGTAGTCCTGTACCATTTTCGAGTATAAGTAAAAACCGATACAGATTAGTGTTTACCCGAGGCATTTTAATGCCGAGAGACATTGTGTCAAATACAATTGAGGTTAAAGCAATCCGACGTAAGCCTACTATTGAACTGCGATTTGTCATAATTATGGGTTTTTAATATTCTGGTCCCGAACTGTCTTGATAAATTCAATGGATTGTCGTTATGTTTAATTATGTAGGCCTATGTTTATATGCCTCCGTGTATAAACTAACATACGCTTAGCGATAAGTCAGTTCATTTATTATTTTATCTATTATTAAAAATAGAATTCCTCATCATTTGCCTCCACGAACAAACTAGTCAAGGCTAAAGACATTCTATAGGTATTATATTGTATTTGATCAACTGCTTCTTGTACCTGATAGCGGTGTGTCTATCAGTTTTGTTACCATTAAAACGAATATAATAATAATAATAATAATAACGGTATATACTATAGACTTAAAGATTCTTTCCGATCTTTCTCTAGCAGATGCTTCTCCTGAGTCTTACTCTCTGCTTCCGCAAGCCTGTAGGCTATAGCCATAACCTAGACAGAACCTTTCCATTTCCGGCCATATCACCCGGCTAGCTCTCTCCTGCTATAAATATAAATAGACCTAATAATCGAGGCACTCACGACCTTCGTCGATGGTGAATCATTTTTCTACAACATCGACCCTTCTCAAATAAAACGCCTGCAAACGGTGCGGAACACTCGAGCGCATCCAGTAAAATTGCACCTCCTACCGACAGCGTCCTTCACGCCTCGTAACCATCCTTAAATTCACCAGCTACAATAGACCGATAATTCACCATCCATTCGCCCGGGTCTACTCATTCATCAACCGAATTTCAGGATGAGATTGGAGATCGAGATATAGGTGTAGACTAATCTTTTACTCGATCTTCAATCTCATCCTCTCAGATATTCTACAGCCTCTACTTAGTCTATAATGCACAAGCAGTCCTATTTTTTCGCTTTTCCTCCTTACGCCTCTGCGGCCTCTTTATTTCACATCTCCTCTCTTGCACTTACCTCTTCCCCTGTCCACTCACGACTTGGAACGAAATCTTCCAACATTCCCATCCTGAATCTACTCCAACGTCACCACGCTATAGGCCTACCACCATCATCACCGATTACCACGCTGTCTCCTCGATTGGACCTCCCGGGACTTTTTGGCTCATTGGAAAGAACAGATCTCGAGCAACCTAGCCATTACGGCTAGGTTGATTTCTTATGGACTTGAGGAGTGCAATGACGACTTTCAGTGGGGTCCATAGAAAGACTAGAGGGGATTGAACCCTTCAAACTTCCGGCAATTCGCACCCTACATCATTCCGAAAGTAGTTCGCCGCTAGGTGTCATTCGCTAAAAACAGGCTTGATTAGTATCAGCCACAAAATTTCCTGCTATATTTAGATCTGTAGAGATTAGTCTATAGGCCTATACTCTGTAATTTTCTGGTGTAAGTTTTTCTGGTGCTTTCACTTTCAGGACTTGGATCAATAAAAAAGTTTTACCGAGAAAGCAATGTAGGCCTATGTAGGCTACTGATTGACATAGTCACATCTAGCAGGCTAGTCCTACATACAAGTATAGCTTATAGCCTATGCAACACGAGACTTTAAACCCATTAGCCTACTTTAGCAGACCAAGTTCTGAGTGATAACATCAGCGCGCTGAAACGGAAGCATTGCAACACAAAAATAGCCGAACTATAAAATCATTTCTTGCTATGAAACTTAATCTAAATAACGAACTTAAATAAATTAAAATCAGATAGGGCCTATACGAGTTTTATTCCCATGTTGTGATAATATTAAAATGCAAACAGAATATTGGACGATTACTTTAGTATCGCCCACTGTGCGCTGACTTGTGATTGGAAATACCCGCAATATGCCCCAGTATATTTTAGAAGGTTATATTATAACCAAGCCCGTTTTAGCGAATATTATGTCGTCAGCATTGAGTCATTGTATAGGGCCTACCCTACGCAGCACAGGAAAGTTTATAAGTCTACTAAAATTCGGCCTAGTCGAGATTCATCGAGTAACCTATGTATGGATCGGTGGTTGAACACGCCTATTTAATCCATTACACGGTATAGGCTACAGTAGTAAGTTGATTTCTCTATTAACAGTTCATACAATCATGTCATTGATTATAGTTTCTTCAGACAGTTCAAAGAATTTTCAAAAGCAACGTGTCCTATTGGATGTTCTTCTCTATTTCAGGATTTAGCGGTAAGTTCTGCTGTGGAACAGTTGAATGCATGCGTATAGATGAAAAATAAGATTTTTCCATAAGCAATAGGCCTAATTAATTTATGGCCTATACAGCATATCGACTGATCAAATTTTTGCCTAGCAGAGGAACTGAAATCTGAGAATGAAAACCACAGATGTATCTGGAGTGTTGCACCGTGCACGTCATCACAGCTAATTACCACTGACCACTGACCACTGACCAGCATAGCGTTAAGAGTCTCGAAGCGTTAAATTCTGCGGTTTTGAGCAGGTCCCTGTATACGTAGTTTCCAGGTTGCTGTGTAGTCTGTGGGCCTACACCCACTATAATTGTTATTGCGCTGTTTTAGGCTTGATTTTCTAAAACCTGTTTGCTGAAGCATTATTTTTGTTCTGAGTTCCACCAAATGCTTAAAATCTGAAAATGGACGGATGAAGCACGCTACATTTTCACGCAAAGACATGTTTGATAAAAACACAAATCTTTTACAATGACATTTCTTCAGGTATGTCTCTTGTGACAAGTCGTAAATTGTATGCCAATCTAGAGGTCTGTTTAATTTATCACGATCGTGACTGACATTGCTAAGCGAGCCTAAGCCTACTCGTATACAAACACTTCATCGTCGGTGGTATTGTCTGCCAAGTCATAATCATCACGTAGGCCCTATGTTGTTGTACCATGGTAATCGCCATCATAATTATATCGTCGTTATCATCGTCATAAATCCGGCAATTATGATGATGACCACCACCAACTTCTTCATTATCGTCATTATCAACTTCTACATTGTCTTCATCGTATCATAAATTATTGCCATGGGTTATCATTGTCTTAGTCACAATCGGCTGCATTGGTTTCCTGTTGAAATGAGGGTAAGATTTGAACTGACCGGTCTATCTCGTAAAATGTCACAACTCGCACTCCTATATCTACATTTAACTACATTTTGTTAATTAGGCCCCTGCTTAGCGGGACTTGTCCCTTTTGGTGTGCCTATTTGCTCCCTCACTCTTATAATACCTATTCACTTTGAGTATTTTCTTATTGTGAATTATGTCTATACTTTGTTAAACATACATGTACAATTGAATTGTTGGGATCAATAAATATGTCTATGTCTATGTCTATGTCTAACTGCCAGTTTCTGTATTTCCGTACACTCGCCCCGCTATCTGAGATCTGATGTTATTGGCTTTTGGTCGATTTAGCACGGTTATTGGCTCTCGTGCATTCCGTGTTGCTGCCAGGGTATGGAATTGACTACCCCAACACATATCGGAAAGGTTTATCCGTTGCTTAACCTTTTCTCTTCTTAAAAACGCCTCAGCATCTAATAGGCTACTTCTCACTGGCCTGACTATATAACCGCGTTCTCTGGTTTACATTTCTATTTGACCTTGTGTGCATTAAAACTTTTTGTGATGATGATGTCGATGATGATGATGATGATGATAAAAAGTGTAAACCAGAGAACGCGGTTATATAGTCAGGCCAGTGAGAAGTAGCCTAGTAGATGATGAGGCGTTTTTTAAGAAGAGAAAAGGTTAAGCAACGGATGATGATGATGGTGGTGGTGGTGGTGGTGATGATGATGATGATGATGATGATGATGATGATGATGATGATGATGATGATGGTGATGGTGATGGTAATGATGATGATGATGATGATGATGATGATGATGATGATGATGATGATGATGATGATGATGGTGATGAGGAGGATGGTGGTGATGATGATGATGATGATGATGATGATGATGATGATGATGATGATGGTGATGATGATAATAATAATAATAATAATAAAACACCGCTCCATCTCCGGACATAGTCTTGAACACCTGAGGGATCATAAATACCTTGGGTTAAAACAATAATACAAAAAACGATCGTCATCATCTGGACTTGCATCTCACCGCCATCAGATCTACTATAGTCGCCAGTGCTTAGTTACTCCGCCATTGTTCGTAGGCCTACATTGGTAGCACCAGACCGAAGCTTCGATGGAAGAAGAGAGCTAGCGGCTGTCATATTGGCTAAACCAATGTCGCTAAACAGAAACCACTACGCTGTAACCGTACTATTGAATAGCTTCATTTTCATTATTAACTTGCCTGAATGATTTTACCTGTATTTGAGTCGATACTGTTTAGTACACAACATTCAAATCCCATCACGTTTAATTGAAGAGGTTTTATTTTCAATTCCAGTTAATGGTGGGCTGATAATTCGTCCAACGAATACAGAGGTCGCTGTCGGTCAAAGTGTGCGATTGAACTGTTCCACTTCGGACATCTACAACGTCCACTGGGAACACTTTTCCACAGCGTCCGGAAGCTACGTCTTCGTCCCCATTATCGAAGATTCTCGGTTCCAAATAAGAGGGAGTGAAATTCTGTTCAATACAATCTCTGATCAACTCGTTCATTGAATCGCTTGATTCAGGAAGATAGACTGAGAAGGACAGGGAGAACAAGAGGACATAGACGCGTGCGGGACTCAATGCTACTGTAAGCCTAGCAGTCATGGATTTGGATTAATAACTGTGAGTTGATTGTGGCACGCGCTATCTGGTCAGTATACGCTAAACAATCGTTGAATCTGCACTGGAGAAACAAGCACGAGTTTAAGATGAGCAGCGTGTTCGAAGCTCAGCCGATGGATAGCAGCGCCGCTTTTCAGCCCGACGTTGATACGACATGTCACGAGGCGGTGTATATCCTGTTTCTGGAGGAATGTCAAGATTGGGCGTGCATGTATGATCCGCATTTGAAGGAAGTTTTAGAAGGGTTAGAATGTTTCCTTCGTGAATCGGATGCCGGAACAATGGACATGGATATTTCTTCCCCAGAAGAATCGAACCAGGAAGCATCGGATGACTCGCTGGATGTGAATAATAATACTCCTTCTCCGTCTGAAACTTTCTACCGCCCAAACAACTTTTCGAAATTGACTCGACCTGTGCTCGCGTCGGCGATAAAGTACGCTCATTCTCTCGACGGTGTGCGCAGTCAGGATGATTTTGTCGAGCGAATGAAAGTAAAAGTACCAAAATGTCCTGAGTGGGCTCTGCGGGAAATCTTTGAGGGACTGCCACTGAGCTTTAAGATTAGCCGAAAAGAGAGAAAGAATAAGCGACGCTCGGAATAATTTGATATTCTCCATCATTTTACTTTGGGTTGAACTCCCTCGGATAAAACGTATGTATGTATGTATCATGTATGCATGTATGTATGTATGTATGTATGTATGTATGCATGTATGTATGTATGTATGTATGTATGTATGTATGTATGTATGTATGTATGTATGTATGTATGTATGTATGTATGTATGTATGTATGTATGTATGTATGTATGTATGTGTGTGTGTGTGTATGTATGTATGTATGTATGTATGTATGTATGTATGTATGTATGTATGTATGTATGTATGTATGTATGTATGTATATGAACTTTTATAGAGCAACTTGCAATAACCTCACAAAGGCGCTTTGCGCTGTGGATTGACAGTGGAGGAGGACAAGGAGAATCATCGGTCGCAGGGTTAGTAGGCTACTACGGGTACTGAGCAAGATTGTGCACGATAGTAATATTAATTTGAAGCTTAAAAGTAAACTGAAAGGCAAATAGCCGATGTGTGATTTAATGGTTAGTCATCAGGCGATCAAGCGAGCTAGTGTGAGAGTGATACTGTGAGCGACTGAGAGAGAGACAGACAGACAAACAGACAGAGAGAGAGAGAGAAAGAGAGAGAGTGAGTGAGAAAGAGAGCTTGTATGCGCGTGCCTGAATGCGTGCGTGCGTGCATACGTGTGTGGGTGCGTGCAAGTGTGTGTGTGTGTGCGTGTGTTGCTTCATCATCTGCACTTTTGGCTAGGTCTTGTAGCGAGACAGCTAAGAACATAGTCCTATACACACCCAGTTTGTTAGAAGATATTTATATTTTAATTTATGTAGTCCTAATAACGTGTTAGTTATCTGTAATGCCAAATATTATCCATCAAACAAAACATTCTATAATTTGAATTTGTATGTTAATGCACAATTTAAAAAGAAAACTTTTTATGATGATCAGAAGCATTTCTCAATCTCAACCCTGATGTGAAAAAATTTACGGGTGCATCCAAAAGAATAAAGGGAGAATACTAAGATTTCACAGATGCTGCGCAACATCACTGCGAGTAGAGTCGTATACATAATTACATAGATCTATTATAGGCTGATTAAGCTGCTCCCGGATAGAAACAGCCATCAAAAATGATAGGCCTAAACTGCGTAATATTCACATGACTTGATATCACTCTCAATACTAATAGAGAAGTAAGAGCATTTAATACACTATAACCATTGTGCATGCGTGGGTGTATAATCATCTAGTATGCAAAAAATAACGTCAGATTTTAACCATGACATGAGTAGGCTACAATGAGTAGGTCAAGCTAGCCTTTATCTTGTTGAGTGCTTAGCTTCGGTCGCTTTACTTCCTTTGTAAAGAAACAGCTTTGACGCCTAATCATGTGATGAGGAAGAAAGGTAACGACTTGAAATTCCTCCAATTTTTCCATCTTACACTCTGCCAGTCATCGACCAAGTCGATTCATTATTTTCTTTATGTACTTCGGAAAAACCCGATAATAATAATGAGCCGGATGTGTTAATCATGCAGCCAAGTCAGTCGCGTTAAAAGTGTAAGAATCGAGCTTAAAATGCCTATGTCAATCATTGCCGTATAGTATAGTCTACTGCCGCGTTCTTTCATATACTGTTAGCTGAGTTCTTGACCCCCTAACCCTCTGGCAACTATAATGCAGTGGCACTCTTTCTCAGTAGCTGGTCCATGAACCTGGAATCTGCTCCCTGTTGCGCTCTGCCTTGTGCTTAGGGTCACACCACTATGTTCCTTTCTCGTTTAAAAACTGCCTTATTTCGCCGTTGTTGGACTGGGAGTGCTTCTGGGTAGCTTACCTTGAAGTTTCGCTGTATAAAAAGTCAATAATATAATATTGGTTCACTCCTCCAAAATCAAGAAGGAACAGAAGGAACAGGAAAAGTTATTAGTCGTTGGAAAGGTCTATAACTGGTTTCACTTCTGTGTCCTCATCATACCCAGTTTCACTGGCTTCTGTTATAGACAGTGCCGGCGCTAGGGTACCGGAGGCCCCCCCCCGAAAAAAAACTTGGGGCCCCCATACCTAACCTTGAGCTCTCATCTCAGCAAAATTTCTCATAATGTAAGTGGTAAAAGACATGGTGTCAATAAATGTCTTCTTCCAATTGTTAAATTTTTGAAATTTCCATGCTGTAATGGTAGAATTTTAAGCTGTCATCTTTACAAAAATTGCTCATTTTTCAATGCTGTTAGTCGTGGTTTAGGACTTCAGAGTGTCCCCTCTCCATTGTTTAAATTTGGCCGATTTGCCAACTGTAATGGCAGCATTTATAGGCTGTCATCTTAACAAAATTGATCATTATTGATGGGCAGTGGATGATACTTATGAAATATTTCTGAAATATTGGGGATACAAGGATTCCGCCCCAACCACAAACTGTGGGCCGTGCCCCTGTCCACACCCCCAAGTCTCCTCTTTGGTTGAAGGATAATGCTCTATTGGTTTGAGTAATATAATTTTGTATGCTTTGCGTTAAAACATAAATCAGTGCGTGGTTTCATGAATGAACAGGCATGAAAGGTATAATTACCAGCTACATTTGAGGTCCCTTGCAAACTTGAGATCAGACACATAACAAGGACATCTGTGACCCTATACAGGCTTTAATGTTTGGGCATCACACAGGTTTTATTTTGAGGCCTCATTCAATTAGCAATTAGAATAAATTACAATTTATAAACGTTGTGTTTGAGAAAGTGGATGAAATTGCCTGAGTTAGTTTAAATGGCTTTATACTTACGTGCAAAATCTGTATGATATTTGCATTAGGTCTGCTATATCAGTGCCATATGGTTAGTTGAGGCATGCACCAGCCCGGTTCTGCACAGTCACAAATAGGCATAATGACCAGCTAACTTTGGGGGCCCCTTTCAAACTCTAATAGCTTTATACTTACGACCAAAATCAGTATGATATTTGCATTAGGTCTTCTATGGCAGTGCCATATGGTTAGTTGAGGCATGCACCAGACCGGACCTGTTCAGTCACGAATAGGCATAATGACCAGCTAAATTTGGGGGCCCCTTTCAAACTCGGGGCCCCCCCCGGTTGGGGGGTACGGGGGGGTGCTAGCGCCGGCACTGGTTATAGAGTGCCATAAATGAATCCAAATGCTGAATAAACCTAAACTTTGCAAAGTACTGTCTTCTTTAATCTGTATTATAACTTCGTATTGGCAAAGCGATTGAAATATAAATTGACTCTTTTAATCAGGGACAGGGCTACTTGTTGCAAAAATGTATTGAATTCTCAAATAACATCATATCCTTTTATTTTTAATACTTCTGTGGTTCAGGATTATTGAGCATATCAAAAGTTCTAAACTAACAAAATACCCTCACACGGTCAACCAACTGCGCTGGCTTCCTCGTTCTGCTCGCATCCATTATTGCCAATTCAAAATTAAGCTGGTTTTTTAGATAGAGTTTCAACATATAGGCCTAAAGCAGGTTCTAAGACTTAAACAGAAAGGGAGGAGTCTCACTGTGAGCCTGAATAATAACAGTACGGGAGCACAGAAACAAGATGGTGGAAGAGCAGTAGTAAAGCAGGGAGCATGGAGCTACAGTATGGGTGTTACAGTTCGTGTCGGAAAGAAAACAAGTAAGGTCAAATGAAGTCATAATGGCACAGCACAGTCCATTCCAATCGGCCAAAAAATCTTCGATCATGAAAATCAGAATAAAAGGATCACAATTACTATTAAGGACCATAAAAATATTTAAATTATGCTAAACATGGGCCCAGGGCTGTTTTAAAGGAATTTTTAGAACTGCACAACTCCTTCTTTCCTTCCACATCTTCCATGGTAAATTACATCCAGTCGGAAGACAACGACCTTTTTTGCTAGTTTTAACTGTACAGAAGTGCTTCTACATTTGCACAAGTCCATTTAGAACTGCACATTTTGTGTACAACTGCACGTTAAAAAGGCCCTGCATAGGCCTACGTGAAGTGAGCTCTGCCTAAAGTCCGGGCTGTGGACCTTAAGTCTAAATTGGTCTTTTAGGGTTTTTACATCAGAATATCCCAGATATATAATTCGTTGCCATCTTCCTACAGCTTCTAATCGGCCTATCCGATATCTGGATCGGTTTGACTTCGTTGTCAAATGCGCTTGGACCAGTTTTACTCCAGCACAATCCTTTGCCATTGCCATCATTGGGTCATTCTCATGGAATGTTCAATACTCAACTCTGCGTGGGACCCTCCTTTCTTAATCGTTGTCTACATTTATGTCTGTCTGTCTGTCTGTCTGTCTGTCTATCCTGTCTATCAACGATTCTGTTGCAGTGGCGATGAACAGAGTGGAATGGAGAGTCTGCACTGCCCGATGTGCAGATCTGCACGGGATGAACTAAGGTCTGTCTGTCTGTCTCTCTCTCTGTCTCTCTATAGCTCTTAATTATCTTCTCTCGGGTTCTCGCATAGGGAGCGCTACTGAACGACCACGGCTGTGAGCGGCGCTATGGAAATTGCTATTTGCATCAGATTAATTCTTGTGCTTGTAGACCATAACAGCATCAACGCTGACTTCATAAAGCTAACAAAATTCAGCCTATTAGCTTACTCAATAACTTTGACTGTTCATACTCACGTGCCGTGACTATTGCGTTGGCAGTGGTTACATTAGGCCATAGAGACCACACGATATGACGCATCAACCACTTCCTATAGCCTACATCATTCTAAAGGCGAAAATGAGAGATGGTGATAAACCTTGTATATTATTATTAGATTCAAATACCCATCCGCACAGCATCCGCTATTCCTTTTGAGCTAACTTAAATTTGACAACAATGTTCTGTCGGAATTATTAAGTGACTATAATTTATTTGTGACTTCCAAAATCTCGAATTGCTGCTACAATTCATTCGACGATTGATCTAAAGACCTATTTAGCAAAAGCGTAGTCTACGTGGCCCATATGGATAACTAATGTTCAACAGACAGACACCATGTTAGACTCCGGAAAGACAAAAGTGGTTCATCTAAAACCGGGTTAAGCAGAGAATCCCGTTTCGCTTGTGTTAGCGCAAAGGGCCTAAAAAATTGAGTAGCGCGAGGCCTACATGTATGTCATCTTATTGCCTTTTAGCTTGTAGTGAAATTCACGTAGTTATGCGCCTCGTCAGTTATCCCCGCATAACTGCCCTCTGTATCTTCGACTTGTTCAGACATGGATGGCGGAAGTGGTTGTGTTGCTGATGACCTGCCGTAGCAGTGTGGCCGCATGGTTGCTCTGGACCCCAGTTCGTTATAGACTCTCGAAGATTGGTTTATAATTGTGGTTGTCTGAATGCTTTCCTCATACTCTGCTTCCAAAGTTTCCGGTTCGACTCGAGTTGTGTCATCTTCAATTGAGTCGTAGTTCTCAGGTTGTTGGTTGGCTTCGTCAGGTTGCATGTTGCACGCGATTGCATTTTTATGCAGACGTCCTATGTAAACACATTGAAGGACTTTGAGAATATATTATACTCTTTCAGAAGTGTTGAGCAACTCTAACATGTAGGCCTACCAGAGTATGAAGTGAGCATTCATGTGCTGAATATGATCATTGATTTTGAACGTACATGAAGACGATGATGATGATGATGATGACGACGACGACGACGATGATGATGATGATGATGACGACGACGACGACGATGATGATGATGATGATCATGATGATGATGATGATTATGATGATGATGATGATGAGGAGGAGGAGGAGGAGGAGGAGGACGACGACGACGACGATGATGATGATGATGATGATTATGATGATAACGACGACGCCGACAATGACGATGACGATGATGACGATGATGGTGATGGTGGTGATGATGATGATGATGATGATGATGATGATGATGATGATGATGATGATGATGATGATGATGATGATGATGATAATGACAACTAAACCTACCTGCTATGATTCGCTTGAAGAAGACATGGTAAACTGTGAGCGCCGTGAACATAAGAAGGAAGATTCCAACAAGCGTAACAATCATTGTCAGTAGCGAAATTTCACCTAAATTAACAGAAAAATAGCGGCCTCTGCAAACATATCTGCATGATCAGTACCAACAATAAACGCAAATGGAATGACAACAATTATAGATCCTGCCAATCATCAATCTCTAGCTAGGATTTCCTGCTACTAATACTGCTACTTCTATAGCTGTCACAACATGCCACTAACAACAGCTACTGCCGCTAATGTCACCACCACACCACCATAATGCACATTGCTCCCACTTCAGCAACTACTGCCGCTACTCCTACTTCTATTACTACTGCTACGACAGTAGTGATAGAGTGGAGATTTAACGATCACTTTTTGCAGGGTATGGGTACGAATAAATGGGCCAAAGTACAAGGTCAAGGTCAAGGTCAAGGTCAAAGGTCAAGGTCATCTTAATTAGGTCATCTTAATTAGGTCATCTTAATTAGGTCATCTTAATTAGGTCATATTAATTATCTTAATCCTATTAATTAGCTTAATCCTATTAATTATCTTAACCCTATTAATTACCTAATCCTAATTAGTAATTACATACCCCTAATTAGTACAACAAAGGACCTACTAACCCTAAATAGCACTACATAGCTTCTTTAATTCATATAGTTAGCTATTATTAGTAATTAGCTATTATTACTAATTAGCGACACCTAATTAGCATAACAAAGGCCCGGCGACTCCATAATTAGCGGCCCGCGCGCGCCCGCCCGCCCGCCCGCCCGCCCGGGAAGGCCTCATGAGCGCTGGGGGCTGAGCCGAAGCGTTATGCTAACTAATATAATAATTAAATATGCTAATTTTCTGGATCTTCGTGCTATAGTGCAAGAAATGCGGAATCCAACCAGCATGCGAGAATCACAATAGCCCAGGAATCTGCATCCAATCAGCGGGCGAGCCCCATTCTAGCCTAGGAAGCAGCGGCCAATCAGGAAGCGACAAGCTCAATAGCCCAGGAATATGCGCGCCCAATCAGAATGCGAGAATTCTATAGAGTGCCCAATCAGCAAGCGAGGAGCCCTTTAGCTCGAAAACCATGGCCAATCAGAATATGAGAATCTTGCTAGTAGGAAATTTCTAAGTATGAAAGAACACAAACATCATGTTGATATTTTTTTTTTTTCAACACAAGCATTATAATCAATAGTTTGCTTAAATGTACAACGTGTATACAATAATATGCATTATTGTGCAATCTCTTCAGATATTTACAATGTTCGACGAGATTTATTTACAACGTTCATTTCTACTAACTAGGCCTATAGCTTTCAAACATTTTTCATATTGCGAGTATCTATAGAGTTCATTACTTTTCCCAGAGTTCATTATTTACAACCATCGACGTCTTTTTCGCAGTGTCCAATATTTACAACCATCGACGACTTTTCGCAATAACTACAATTATTTACTTCAATTTCTCTATACATTATTTACAACTACAAGTCAGAAATTTTTACATGGCCATACGACAAAGACTCTGACGAGTTTAAGAGATATCGTTTGTCGTCGTAAGGGGAGAGAGCAGCCTTTCGTAATTCTACAGTGTGCAAATCATGTTTCCTACTTTGTATGACGCAGAATTTTGAACTAGTAGGCTTCTCTTCTAGAATACAAGCTCTGTATTCAGCATGTCTGATGCATTTCTGTACAAATCCCCTTTTTATCCCCTTCGCCGTCTTCTTTTCCTTCTCCCCATCCAACAGCAAACTATACATCTTCGACCGCAGTCCACAAAATTCGATTACCGCTGCGCCATTGCATTCGTCCTTAAATTTTCCTATGACCTTAGCATTGGTGCGACTATGTAAAAAGTGCCCACAGGGATAGTCAGAGGTATCGTACTCGTCTAAATTGTGCCGCATGTCAAGATATACGTCGTTTGTAAAGATATGGTAGCAAAGGCTGTCAGTGTCTGTGAACAGGAGTTTGCAGGCAGAGCCATAAATGGGTATTATGTGTTCGTAATGGAATTCATACATTTTTAATTTAGAGATATCCAGGATACACATGCCGGCGTAAAGAGGCTTGTTGAGTAAAACGTTAGAATTTGTTAATTTTATCACTGTCAAATCTTCATTTATGATATTGTAGGACTCGAAATTTGGTCGGGCCACGAAACGTTTGGCTCGTTTCGCGTTGGTGACAAGTTTCACCGCTAGGTGCTTCCTGTTATTTTGCATTGTCTTACCGTAAATTGAATTGTTCATTAATTTGAAGAGGTCTTTTTCAAAGGAAGATTTTGCAACCTGCCGTTTGGAAGTGTTGAAGTCGATATATGGCTTCAGCCATCGACTTTGGCGAAACTCGAGAATTTGATGAATTTTCGTCAATTTCAAGCCCATTTTAAGATAGAATTGAAGATTTCGATAATGAACGACGTACCGAGTCTTTGCCATGAGATTGGGCACCAATTTTGTGACACCGGTACCGATTTTAGCCGAAATTTTTTGCGAAACGGACTTTGCGTACGGGGATATCATGTCCGGTCGTATGTGAAGCGTCTCTGGTGCGAGGGGATAGTCGTTGTGGTCGTCGTGGAGATGAGAAGGATAGTCCAAGTCCACGTCCAAAATATATCCAAAATCGTCGTCTGCCGATTTAGTGGCCAAGTCAAAGTCTGATATTTCGTAATCGTCCAAAAATCTAAATTTACCCGTCGGGAGCGGCTCGGACATGGCGTAACCGTAGAGATTGTTACAATCCAAATACATGATGTAGCTATTTGGACTGCTTGGGTCGTATCCTTGAGCGAGATACGGGCTATTCGCCTTTGCATATCGATTGGATATCATGGAAACGCCGCCTCTCATGCCCCGCTCCACAAACAGGTAAATGTCCGGGTCGGTTATCAAGTCCAAATTTACGTTTGTCATGCGCAGACACGCGTCGAAGCTAAGTCCGGGGCTGCTGTAATAGTGAAGCGGGTCCAATTTGTAAAAGTCCAAGGACATGGCACGAAACGATTCGAAAACGTCAGCCAGTAAAATGACGTCTGTCTTCAAATACAGATCGTGGTAGTCCTGCATAGTTGACATATTAAAAGTCTGCCAAATTTTCTGGGCATAGTCGTAGTCGTCCTGCGAGATGTCTTCGTCAGTCAGTTTGCTAAAGAAACAGCCTTTGGGTGGCAGAGTCCTTTCGGTCATTCTGCAGGCTGACGTCATGTATTCGTAGGGAAATACCCCCTTACGCAAAAGCAATTTGTAATCGTTCGGAAATATTCGCCGCAAATGTTTGAATTTGGAGTCGTCCTCTTTCGATAAATTTTTCACCAACACGTCCAAACCGCAGTTTAGAAATTGGAGGGAATCCAAAAAGCGTATATTATTGACTTCGAACGAAAGGTATTTCTCCATGTTAGTTGCAATGACATTTATTTCTTGCTCTGCAAACTCCTTGTTCATATTTTTGAGTATAAGATGAGAGTCGTACCCTTTAAGGTTGTGAAAGATGACAGGAAGAAGATAGTTTGCAGTTTTCCCTTTCTTAGACTTTGTAGGTTTGCGAAACTTGAGTTTTAGATTGCAAGGGGAGCAAAGAGCAGAAACAAAGTTACCAGTCATGTGACAGTGGTGTCGAACTTTGTTGGAAGATGTTAGAGCGGCAGAACAAGAAGGACATGCAGCACAACTTTCAAACTGTAACCGCTGCTGCTGGGTAAGTGGAATCATCGGTTTGTTGGTGGCCAAAATTTTATTTATTCGCGTTTGCTCGGATTTTATATGCGAAAAGAAATGCTCCATCACGTTTGGGCCCGAGTATGTGTATGGGGCAGCGTCGTTCAATTGTGGAAATGAAGAAACTGTGAGACAACAGAATCCGCTAGGAGTATGCGTATCGAGAAATTTTTTTGAGTTGGTCGCAGAAGTAGTATCGTTTGGCGAGAGATAGCTCTCGAAATCCGAATATATCGCGTAGGGTACAGGCATTTCATGCTGCGTGTTTGTAAATTGAAGATTTGAATTTTCATCGGACGGATATCGAACGGACTGCAAGCCGTGCTTGCCGCATTCATCCATGTGCGCATGCTTCCCAGCAGCAGTGGTAAAACAGTACAGACAGTAAGGGCAAGGAAAATTTCTGTTTCCAGTGTGAGAATTTCGTGATCTTAAGAGAGCTGAAAGATTGCGGATTGTGATATAATGGCGTTTAGCACCATCGTCAAGCATCAGTAGATTTACTATATGTTTTCTACCCCTGTGAGCACTTGCATATAGAGGGGTAAAAGTTTTATCATCAGGATTTGAATACATGACATTGATAGAGTAGTCAGTATTCATGGTTTCGAAGAGTGGGATTTGCTCAATGGTCATTGGAAATTTCAAATCGTCAGTATGAAGTTCACCCACATAGCGTCTGTAGATGGTGGCTCGCTGAGCGTTATCTTTTTGGAAATGACTGACAGCTAATGTTGCATAGAGAAAGCAGAACTCGTCATCGTTCTGTATATTCAGAGTAGCATGCTTATTCAAAATATGTTGTGGTGTGGGAATGTAAGTAGACGCGCCGACCGGTTCGTATACGGCATTGCACAACTTAAATTCCGCCACTCCATTCACTAACCACCCGGAACTCTGACTGGTGAAGACGTCCACAAGTTCGTCGATGCGATGTACGGCATCCTGAATCTGGTCGGCGATCTGCGACGTATGCATCAGTGTTGCCGGCACAGACTTGAAATAGCCGACCGTCTGTGCGTCTCCGTCTGGTGTGGGTCGCTTGAAGTCAACATCGACCGCCACATACCATTTCACCGGCCTAAAGAAAACATTGTGCTTAATACGAAGCGTCTAAGTCCGAATGCTGTAGTGAAAAATTTCTAAGTACAAGAAATATAGATTCAAAAATTTTCTAAGTCCAAATCACAGAAGCGAAAAATTTCTAAGTACAAGAAATACAGATTCAAAATTTCCTAAGTTCAACATTTTAGAGCGAAAAATTTCTAAGATCAACATTTTAGATCAAAAAATTTTCTAAGTTCAACATTTTAGAGCGAAAAATTTCTAAGATCAACATTTTAGATCGAAAAATTTCTAAGATCAACATTTTAGATCGAAAAATTTTCTAAGTCCAACATTTTAGAGCGAAAAATTTTCTAAGTTCAAGAAATGCAAACTCACCCTTCATCTCTGAATGCATCCTCCAGAGCGGCGGTCATACGCGATGCTTCTGTCAGCAACAGACCGTGCACGTCGGTTGTTTCCGGCACAGGAAAAGTCATATCGATGAATGTGTTTTGTGTCGATGTTCGCACACCTGGATTGCGGGCTTTCTTCAGGCATGTGACGCACAGATCCTGTCCGGATCTGAAGAAACGAGCCGGCCTATGGCACTTGCACTGCGTACACTCTTGACGTAGCCGGCAGGTTTCACAGAGCCCGTTCGTCAGATTGGTCGCCTTGTACGCGCGACAAGACTTGCATCGACCTAAAGACATCCAGGATATTTTAAACTACGAGATTTTACATTTACAAAATAATAATGTATCAGAATACAAGCATAAAATTCTGTGTCTTTGTACGTGTGTGTGTGTAATATGCAAGAATGTTAAAGTCCGTAAACTCGCTTACTCGAAGTGCCGGGCTCTGCTGGCGATGTCGGCCTCGCGTCCCTGTCGCTGGAGCTGGCCGCGCCGCTGGAGCCGGAGCTGCTCGCCGCAGCAGCCGCACCGCGGCTGCTGGGATTGGTTGTCGCTGCCGCCGCCGCCACCGTCGCCGGCACCGCCGGCGACCCTTCTCGCAAATTTCCCATCAGATCTACATCATACAGAAATAACAAACACAGCTTTCTTTACAAATTGTTGTATTTGAAAAGGACAAGTTCGTTAAAATTGAACAATGCAGCACAAAAGTCCGTATTTGAAAAGTACAATTTCGTTGAAATTGTTCGTTGTATTGTATAAGTTTAAAAGATTGAAGGAAAGCGTACTTACGGATTCGTTTTGGTGCGCATCCAGTGTCCGGCTCTGCCTTTCGCTTAGTTTCTACAACACAAATTAAACGACATGTTACAAAGTATTTTCTAGAATTATATCACATAACTTTAAAAATATATATATATTTTTTCAATATAATTTTTGATTGTTTAAAAATTATTTTGTTCGAATTTAAACTTACCCATTTCTCGAATCGTCTTCTTCAGTTGAGCCTCGATCTTGAGCAGTTCATCAATTTTCGCACGCAGGTTGCTCGCTAAAGAAAATTTAAAATTTTTTTTTTTTAGTGTTGAGGATTTGCATTAGGCCTAACTTAGCTAGGTACATAAAGTTTAAGAAAATGTCCTACCAGTTTCCATGTCGGATTCTTCTTTGTCAAATTCGCTTAAATCGGAAAAAGTTTTATATGGGCTCACATATGCATATATCTACTACTTAATTCTGGGTTTGAGCAACCAGTCTGATACTACTTTCGCAAAAATGTCAAATTTCAAATCAAATGTAATAAGTCAAGATCTGCTGGATTCTGAATCTGCTGTGTGACGCGTCCCGTCTGGCGGTGGACTTTATATGGCCGGGGACTACTTTTTTCATGTATTCCTACGCGAAATAGTTCCCTGTGCGCATGCGCGTGGAAGGATATGATTAAGGCTGTGATGTGGTCAATCGGAGATGTGAGTGTGCGTGTATGTTTGAGTGTGTGTGTGCGTGTGTGAGGGAACTACTTTCTTCATGTCCTCCTAGGCGAATTAGTTCTAAGTCCAAGCGAAATAATATGAAGTGCGCATGCGCGCAGAATGTTATGTTGATGCTGTGATACATTTGAGTGGATGTGTGTGTGTATGTGTGTGTGTGTGTGTGTTTGTGTGTGTGTGTGTGTGTGTGTGTGTGTGTGTGTGTGTGTGTGTGTGTGTGTGTGTGTGTGTGTGTGTGTGTGTGTGTGTGTGTGTGTGTGTGTGCGTGTGTGTGTGTGTGTGTGTGTGGCACACACATAGGAAGAGTTCGTGACATGCATAGCTTACTTGATTCTGTGTGATCTGATGATGCTGATGATGATCCTGCATGAGGCTCTACCGCTGAGGCAGAGGGATCTGTGCGTTGAAAATCATTGTCAATCTCTGCAAGAGATAATAGTATATCCCATAAAGTGTGAATCTTTCGTCCATAATAATAATATTATTTTCTATTCATTTCAAAATACAATGAGCTTTCCTTTCGTTCGTCTTTTTGGTCTCTGGAAAAAAGTTCCAAGGAGTAAATGATTCTGCTGACACATATGTAATGCATGCTAATATCACTCAGATCTATAGGCCTATACAATGATAGGATACAAAATAAATGCCCATAGAAATTACTTATTATCTCAGATCTATAGAATTACAGTCCGATAGGCTGCAAAATAAATGTCCATAGAAAATAATTATTATCTCAGATCTATAGAATTAAAGTCCGATAGGCTGCAAAATAACTGTCCATAGAAAATAATTATTATGTTCTAGCCACATGTGCAGCGAAGTTGCTACAAAGTCCTGCACATAGAAAATTTATTTTAAAATAATTATACTCACGAGATGTTGAATTCATGTCGGCTGTAACGATTCGAGTGGGAAGGATTCTGTTGTTCGTAGAAGATATCTGTAGAGCTGGAAATCGAGGCTGGTCAGGGGGCGTCGCCTCTGCTCTGCGCTCTGCCTCCGCATCTGCTTGCAATTTGTCATTTCTCAGATCTATAAGTTATGAAAAAGCGTGCCATAAAGTGGAAATCTTTAAAATATCCCCATAATCTTATTACAGATATGCTAAAATTATTGCACATGTGTAGAAAAGTCGGAGCTTTGCAGCTTCATAATCTATACTAATTTTTCTATGATGGGGATTTTAGTAGAGAAAAAAGGATAATATTATTATTTACTATGGTCAAAAGCGTGCAAGAAAGCGCACTACAGAATTGTAGTATGCTAGTAACCGGGTATTCTATTCTATCAGTGCCAGTCCCAAGCGTGCAAATGTTGACGGGTGCCGGTAGAAATGCCTCTTACCCCTATATAGCATTAGAAAATTATATTAAAATAATTTAACTCACTTGAATCCATGTGCGTAGTAAAGGTACGATACGGAATGCGGCTGCTGATTGAAGAATCTCGTGCTGTATTCGAAAGCGCCGATAGCTTGTGGCAGAACGTGTAGAAGATGTATTCGGTCGAACTCGAATTCGTCCAGTCTTCCAAAGCGTGTGTGTTTAACTATCGCCTTGGTCGGCTTTTTATAAATGCCTGTAACCACTCTGATGATATCATCAACCATCCTGTTCAGACAAGATCGGGCGAAGTCAGACATGTCTGGGGGAGGGCTCTGCTGCTGTAGGCGCGCAGTGAGCACGATATGCCAGCAACCCTGATGAGTAAGTGAGAATTCATGTTCAGACAAGATTGGGCGAAGTCAGACATGTCTGGGGGAGGGCTCTGCTGCTGTAGGCGCGCAGTGAGTCCGCTATGCCAGCAGCCCTGATGAGTAATTGAGAATTCATGTTCAGACAAGATTGGGCGAAGTCAGACATGTCTGGGGGAGGGCTCTGCTGCTGTAGGCGCGCAGTGAGCCCGCTATGCCAGCATCCCTGATGAGTAATTGAGGATTCATGTTCGGACGAGCCCAGACGAAGTCAGACAAGTTTGGGCGAGAATTCTGTCGCTTATGGCGAGAGTGAGAGAGATGGAGAGGAGGTAGAGAGAGAGAGAGAGAGAGAGAGGTACGAAGAAGGTGAGGGAGGTGGAGAGATATGTAGGAAGAGAGAGATAGGCAGGGAGAGAGAGATGTAGGAAGAGATAGGTAGGAAGAAGGAGAGGGAGGGAGAGAGAGAGTTGTATGATGGTATAGAGCGAGAGATATTGTGAAATAATAATAATTAATTAAAATTTTAGTTAATTAGTATAATATCCAATTACAATAATAATAGTTATGATAATATTTCATAGGCTCAGCCCCCAGCGCCGATGATGCGACCCCGGGCGGGCAGGCGGGCGGGCGGGCGCGCGCGGGCCGCTAATTATGGAGTCGCCGGGCCTTTGTTATGCTAATTAGGTGTCGCTAATTAGTAATAATAGCTAATTACTAATAATAGCTAACTATATGAATTAAAGAAGCTATGTAGTGCTATTTAGGGTTAGTAGGTCCTTTGTTGTACTAATTAGGGGTATGTAATTACTAATTAGGATTAGGTAATTAATAGGGTTAAGATAATTAATAGGATTAAGCTAATTAATAGGATTAAGATAATTAATATGACCTAATTAAGATGACCTAATTAAGATGACCTAATTAAGATGACCTAATTAAGATGACCTTGACCTTTGACCTTGACCTTGACCTTGACCTTGTACTTTGGCCCATTTATTCGTACCCATACCCTGCAAAAAGTGATCGTTAAATCTCCACTCTATCACTACTTACGACGACTTCTGCTACTGCTACAACTACTAATGCTACTACTGCCAATGATATTAATAATGATAAGCATTTCGAGACACGGAAAACGAGGTCTGATTTTCCAGTTACCCGCAACAGCTCCAGCGCATTAATTTGCTCCAGAAGGGTTAGTCTAAGTCTAAGGTCTAGGCTACCTACCTAAACACTAAAATTAATAATAATAGGTTTATTTGACTTACTGAGCATTTGCAGCAGCAATGACAACTGACCTAAGCAAGCTCTAAGTGAATAATGTCTACTTACTTGAAGGATTTATTGGAGGGGATGTCCATAAATGACTATATTCGGGGACATTAGTGGCAGACACAGACTCGAAGTTTCCGAGGGTTTCCGAGAAGTACGTTCTACAGAAGTAGACGGTGTTCTTCTTAGCAAAACGAGCGACGATCGTCAGAATGTAGGTGACGTTAGTGTTTGGAATTGTTATGTTCTGCACTTCGCGCATTAGAAGACCGTCTTCCGCATCCTGTCTCCATTCCATCACTGGTGTCCAGCTGCCTCTGTAGACTAATCTACACCACAGTCGGAAAGTCTCTTCAGTGGAGTTGTGAGTGACATCTTCAACTCCACAATGAGGATCAGATTCTTACAAACAAACAAACATTATCAAGGATTCACTGTATTAGTCTACAATTCACTAAAAATAAACTTAAAAACTTTCGTGTGTGGTTAGTCGATATTGTGCTGTGTAGTTGCACGATTCAAGACCTTTTTTATTTGTTGTAAGCAGTTTATTGATAGAATTTTAATGCATATCTATTATTAAGGCTTCAATAAAAGAACTCTTAATTGGGTTATATCGCATGAAGCCATTTTGAAATCCACTATGACATTTCTAATTACAATCCGCTGCATTCAGTTGTTAAACTTCGGTTCATTTAGCAATTTAAACAACGATGAAACTGAACTGATTAGATGATTTAGGCCTACGTGAAGTATACCTGAAGGAATCGCATTTGTGTTTTATTACACGGCATAGATTTTATTACACAGCATAATGAGCATATCGATTTCAGTGTTTGAATACTGAAGAATTACTTGTTAGTGTAGGCGTCAGGACCATGGGCGGAGTTTATCAGGGGTTAGGGGAGTTAAGCCCCCCCCAAGAAGACCCAAATTCATTTTTTTACTGTGTAAATGGTATCTTTTCTCGGGCTTAGCCCCCCCAAGAAGGTTCTAGCCCTCCAAGAACGGAAAGCAAACTCCGCCCATTGTCAGGCCTACTATACTTAATTCTAATAGTATTTTATTTTCTTGCATTGCATAATAATGAACTGCATTACGTTGTATTGCAGTCATCGTACGAGTAAGGAATTTACCTAAAACTACCAGATGTGCGCTATTCTGGACACGTTTCTCTTCACCTTCTGTGAACGACATTTTATTGCAAGCGTGAACACCCGCGTCTTTCAGATGCACTGATTGAATAGACAGATTGAATGATTCTTGTCCAATCTGAAACGTGTGTTGGCTAAGAGCAGGTTCGATTCCATCCTTCTGGCTGTAAAGTCGTTTCGCTGTGGTGGAACCGGATGTCCTCAACGTCCAGTTGTAGACGGGCCATCCATGATGTGTCCTGCATATCAAAAGGACACTGTTTCCCTCAATCACGACTGTGTTTGCTGGAGCCGAGACAGACCCTAAAACATAATTAATATTAGACAACTCATTTTGACAATGTTTCGCGTTATCGATATACATGTAGTTGACATCTTATTGCCGACTAAATCAACCTTTAAAAGAGAATGCGCTACTGTTTTACTGTTTTACCGTAGGCCTACATTTATATGGCATCACCAAGAATAAAATTCTTCAGCTGCTTGCTTACCAGGGCCGGATTAACAAATGTGGGGGCCCTGTTCAGTAAAAATGTGGGCCCAAACCTTACAGAAGCACGACAAAATGACACACAAAACGTGTTGTATTCAAAGAATCAACATTAGTTTATTATTAATAAGTCGTCACTTCTGTTTTTACAATATCAACCGGTCTTTTAACATTAGGCCTACTCATAGGCGTACGAGGCGGGGGTCCAGAGGGGGCAAATGCCCCCCAAATTTCGGGCAAATGTGTTTTTCGGGCAAAAGAGGCACGGACGGGCCAAAAAATTCGGAAATTTTTTCGGGCAAATCAGGTATGAGAGGATTTTTTCGGGCACGCATAGGGTTAAAAAAAGTCGTCAGATTTTTGGATGGGAAAACCCTAAGAATTTTGGGCGGACGACTAAAAAAAAAGGTCGTCAGATTTTTCGGGCAAAAAATTATTTTGGCCCCCCACTGTCGAAATGTCCCGTACGCCTATGGGCCTACTCTAGTGTTAAAGTACCGATACATAGGGGATGATAGGCCTAATAATTTACGGCTAAAGAATATTAGTGATTCATGGTCAGACATTTTCCTAACCAGGGTATAGCACTCATACAAGTAAACGGTGCAGAAGCAATTTTATGTGCAAATAAATTCTTGGCTGGAAAATTTACGGCAGTCTTGTGGCAGAACAACGACCGGGGCAACGGATATTATTTTATATCAGGACATTTGCCCTGATTTGGCCTGCTGTTGTGCCGCCACTGTTAACAAACTAAAATATATTTTCGCGGTTACAGCCAGTAGCAGACCTGGCTCAAGCTCCATCCTACCTATGTGAACTTTTCACCCCTTGACTTGTGTCTCTCCGGACTGCCGTTCACGACGCTAAGCTACACGTGGAGAGTTCCTTGTTCTTTTTTCGTGTCGGTCTATAGTGTGACCATGCGAGGGAGAGCTTTCTCGCGGTAGTGAGTCTGGAACTCTGGATATCTGGAATGGCCTCCCTGTGTCTCTCCTCTCGCTTCCCGTGACTCTGCTGGCTCTTTCACTCGTCTTCTTAAGGCTTTTCATTTTAACAACGCCTGCGTTGAGAACGCCTCTGAGTAAAAATCTCAAAGGGCGCTATATAAATTTAGATCTATGTGATTGACTGAACTCGTAAAAACAGAGTGCGTACTGAGCCTACAGTTCACGTGGGCCTATTCAAAATTATAATGACGCCATCTGATAGCACAGCACTTGAGTTCCGATCAGGTGAGGTGGGTTTTAAGTGTTTTAATAAGCAATAAAACGTACGTATTGCTCTTAGGCTACTAGCATTTCTGACTGATTTTAAGATCAATCTGTCAGGCAATGAAAACTGCAATAATGGCCCCCACACTTGTGCATTGTGCAAAGCTGTATAATGTTAAAATCAGTAGTTTCTGAATAATTTAACAAGTTGTTCAAATATTTTAAACTCATTTTTGCTATTATAATTAACATATTATGAAAAAATTCTTAATGCTTGTGTGGGGGCCCCCTAAAGTGTGGGGGCCCCTGTTCGGCCGAACATGTCGAACATGCCTTAATCCGGCCCTGTTGCTTACATTACATACCTAGCTAAATGACATTCAGTGAAGATGGAAATATAGTGGAAAACTGCAGGGTGTTTTTAAGTCGTGACGGATACCGCAGTAAACATTTGCTAGGACACTTTAGACAAGCTTGAAAGAAGCTGTCACGTGATAAATATGCCTACGTTTCAACAAGAGTAGGCCTACTTCTATAGCGCATGTATCAAAGTGTTCAGTGTCCAGGTTACACAACGTGACGCCGTGTCGCTAATTTCACACGAGCAACGCTTTGAACAATTTCCGTAAGATTGCTCTCGCTCTAAATCAGATGCGACACAAGAGGATTTCGTGCATGCAGAAGACCCCGCATAATACGGTTTCCTTATCGTCAGAATGAGCAAAAATTTAACGTTCAAACTATTCATATGACAAAGTCATTGACCCAAAACACTATTACCTCAGCACTACAAAAAAACTAGGAGAAAATTCTTATTGAATAGACAACCTGGAACTGAATTGGTGTCTTGCTCGTTTGGACACGTGAACATGTAGCTAGGCGTATTTCTTGAAGTCATGGAAATGTTTCCGGAATAAGTGGAAAAGTGAATAACACAGATGTGCGCTGTATTCCAATTGCCATCCAATGTATTGCTGATGCTGCCATTGACGCCATGACTCATTACTCCTGGAATTGTTTGTCCATTATTTCCTCTCCAAATAATCACAGGTGGCCAGTTGCCGCGGTAGATCACTCTGCATCGACGTTTCACGATGTCATCACCTCTGCCACATTGCGGTTTGGACTCTAGAACGAAGTATCACTGGATGATGACATGAGAGAAACATAAAAAGGTATGATAGAAATGGATGGTGAGCTTGATATATTTTGTAGATTTTATTAGGCACGTAATTGCAGCTAAAGAACGCAATTACAATATAATTATTATCCTATAGGCTTACCCTTACACATTAGGCTATAATTTTTATATATAGGCTCATTATTTATAATAGCTGTGTGTATTATCCACATAATTACATGAGGTAGTCTGAACATGAAATAATGTCATATATATATATATTTACCGATGTACTCTTTTATAGCCTATATCTATTTTGAAGCGCCATCGGTTTATACCTATTGCATTTTTAGTGATAAGCTTAGGCCTACTATAGAAAAATAGAATAATAGAAATCCTATAGGTATAAGCACAGGCAGAATAGCACAGTTCGCGTGCGCCTCTTCAGTGGTCAACATCGCCTCACAGGCTCACACTCATCTCTATAGGAAGAACAACATGGTCCACAATGTTTCTACTGTTATCGTTTTTACCCTTGCAATGTATAAATCCAAAAAAGAAATCGAAATTCATATTGCGTCCCTTCAAAGTCTCTACTTTGTAACGCTCTCGTCTATTGGTGAAATGGAGCAACTGTCTTGAGGAGTCGATTGAACAGCAGGGAAAGGACCTGCATGAGGGAAATGGTGTACACCCGAGTAGCATGTCACAGGACCATAATGCCATAAAATCGTATGCAAGAGATTGACGACGGAGACAGTTAACAGCTGGTGTAACGATTGAAATTCCTCGTCAGACGAATGAATCGCTCACCACACCGAGCTATTGCTGGTCCCTGCATGCAGATGTTCTAGTTACAATCATCTACATTCTATATAGAAGACCCTCTTAAAACAAAACACTCAGAACTTTACTATTGAGCGACTTCTTAGACTTTCTTGGCAAGTTGGTACAGCATAGGCTAATTATGTAAACCAACAGATTGAGGTCACAATATGTCGCAGGCGTAAAACATCCCCGTGTCTCTTTAGCACGTTCTGGACTAAAGCTCAATTTCCGATCATCGATACAGACCCAGGTCTATCGCTCCAGGTTTCTCGATGTCAAAACAGCTTCGTTAATCAGCGGCCAAACATGATAGTTTACGTTGGCTCTACACTGTCTACAGTAGCGTGAAAGAAATTTTGACTTTGTAAAATACTAACCCAGCACAACCAGCTGTGCGCTGTGTCGCATAACAGTCTTGAAGCCGTTGATTGTATTCATAACTCGAATATTGCAGATGTAGAGACCGGCGTCTCTCAGTTGAACTTCCTTCGCAGTGAGGTCACACGAACTGTTCGACCGGAGTCTCATCTCGAAAGATGTAACAGATTTATTCATTCCCAATGCTGGTGTGTAGATGGTGGATTCTTCAACGGACCCAGGAAGTGAAAACTCCCAACTGCAGAAGACGATCGAATGCGATTCTGGATTTACACTGCACTTCATATCCACCGGTTCTCCGCTTATAACGGCCGCATTCAGCGGTGGAAATACGATCTGTGATTTTGCTAAATCGATACAATAAGATTTTATTTAAGTTAACTATGACAGTTTAATTTAGAAGGTTTTCTAAACGCAGGCTTCGATAATACTTTATAAATGACTGTAAAACAGATGTTGGATGGAAAGAAATATTAATTTCTCATGATATTTATTATCAGGGCTGTTTTTAAGGAATTTTTAGAACTGCACAACTTCTTCTTTCCCTTCCCAACCTCTATGGTAAATTACTTCCAATCGATGAGAATGACCTTTTTTGCTAGTTTTAACTGCACAGAACTTGTGACAGAAGTGCTTTTACAACTGCACAAATCCATTTAGAACTGCACGTTATGTGTACAACTGCACGTTAAAAAAGCCCTGTTTATTATGAAAGTCGACAAGAATGGGAAAAGCAATGAGCGAGCAAACTTACCAAAAAGTAGACAACATGTTGAAATAAATAGAATGGACTTCATCTTGGCTTCATCTTTCATCAAGATCCTGACCAAATGTACAGTCGATAATTACTAGACGATCGTATATTGACAGTAGACCTATAAGACCTTATTTGACTAATATTAAACACAGTTTGGCTGTTGCTATGAACTTTGAGTCGACCTCGTAGTAAGACGAAATGCAAATTATGTCGTGAAGGTCTCATTTTCTATAATTATAGGACCCAATTACTACACGATAACGTCGATTAGGTTTCTGTTTCCTTCAGGTGGCTTGTGCTTTCTTTCTTCTCTGAAACAGAAAGCGCGTTGTCAAAGCCGAGGCTTTGCTGTAGGTCTATAGGCTATAACTGTGAGCCTATAGGCCTAACTATAAGTTATAGGCTAGTAGGCCTAACTGTGAATTATAGCTGTATTCGAGGGCCAATTACTAGTGGATTGCAAATCAATCAATCAATCGTAATTTGTATAGCGCCCCTTTAAGGTACCTGCCCAGAGGCGCTCCCGACCGAGATCAAGCGAAAAAAACAGTCTTCAACAGTTTGTGAAATTGAGAACAGCTTGGAAGGTGTCGCATAGGCAAGGGAGGTCCATTCCAGGTTGTTGGACCAACTACAGAGAATGAACGCCTCTGCATTGTTGGAGAGCAAGTGAAAGGAACCATTAAGTCACCATGGACAGCAGAGAGCAGTGCACGGCGGCCTATGCAAGTGGAAAGAGGGAGGCAAAGCTCACACAGAAACAAAAATGCTTGCTGAAATGTGATTTCTTTGATTGCATATTTATAAAAAATTTGAAATCACAAGAAATGGGAAAGTGAGAACAAAAAGAAAAGAGACTGATGAAAAATAGGTTTATCATACGCGATTCTGGATTTGACATCGACCTCAGCGGAACTTAATAAGCATTAGGCAATGGAGTGTCGGCCGATGTGCAGGCATGCACATGAAGGCCTAAGTAGGGCTACTAAGTAAGTAAGCAATCGAGTAGTCATGTGCTGCCATGTGGCGACCATAGCGCATCTAATAATAATACGAGAATCTACTGGTAGCTCATCGAGTATGTTCTCAAGTCATAATTCACGCTACGTTCGTTAGATGACAGCACATTTCAATTTCGAGAGGTATTTCCAAAACGTCCATCGATATAATTTATTATGAACGTCCAACTTAAGCTGGCTACAACAGTGTCTGGGTTAACTTCGAAGCGTCGAAGCATACAGTGGATCACTTAATTATTAGCGATAATTAATTAGTTAGATCTATTTTTATCAGCCCAGGTATAGAGCTCGCCCGTCGAGTGCACTCCTCCATCGCTCATAATTATAATTTTTTATGATGCGTAAGATAACTAATTAGTTCATGATAAGTTATTAAATGGTAATTTGTATGTATGTAGGCTATGCAAATAGGCCTGTGTGACTACTAACTATGTATGAGCACTTGCTATAGCGCCCTTTCAGGATTACCACTCAGAGGCGCTCCCGACAACAGCGCGGACACTGAATGGGAGCTCTACGCCATTGCGCATGCATGAACAATTGCGAATGAAGGACTTGCGCAGAATCCCTACAGATTGAGATGGATTCGAACCCGCAACCTTCCGACTCCAGGGCACTGAACAGTGAACACACCCCCTACTCTACCCAACCCCAATATATTACAGAAGGTGTGACTACTCTTTCGCAATTCATGAAATGCAGAGGCAAACATTTTATACGTCATAGACTGATGGTGGGATGCGCAGAGAAAATAATGGCCGCATGAAGTCACAGGACAGATGATAGTGCGATTAGTCTCTATAGGTCTAACAATTATCATAGGCCTATTCATGTAGGCCTATCTACAAATGCTTCTGTGTGGTTCTAATATTTGCCAGCGGCGGATCCAGAAGTTCGATCTTTCTTTATTCCTCCATCCACAAAAAACAAATTTTAGCAACTTATCGCCATTGAAGACTTTCCATCGTTTTGTCAATATGACAATTTTGTTTATTCTTTACAACCTTTTGACGGTTTGTTTTCTTGCTACAGTTTTTGACGCTCAATCAGTTTACCTTCAGTTGTTCATTAAGCCATACATTATACTTTTGAAAACTCTTCTCATCTCGCACCTCAGTGTCATTAATTTTAGAGCAAATTTTTATTCTGGTTCCACCTTCCTTTAGTAACGGGCATTGAATCTGGATCGCAAATTTTTTTTAGGCCTATTGATTTAAAATCATCCAAGCTATTTGAAGACAATGGATTGATCTAAAAGAACTTAAATATAGTTGATATAGGCCTATAACTATAATACAAAATTCAGTAGATTCAGTAGTTCGCTGTCCGGGGCTAGGTTTTATTCTGGTCTAAATTATTAGGTTAGATGACCCAGACAAAAACATTCAGCATTTAGAACTGGAAGATAATCAGCGTAGTGAAAAATGAAGACGACAGCTATATTTCGAGAACCATTCAAGAAGTTCCAAAAAAGTTTTTCTTCAGATTTACGTGGTCTTATTGATGCATTAGAAGATATAGTAGACCTAGGCCTATACGAAAGTCAATAAATGTTCAAGTCATATGCTATTGGAAGTCGTGTATTAGAGATGACACAACGAAAATAACCTACCAGTCTAAAGTTAATACGAATTAGGCATATGTGATTCAAAAACAAAGTTAGCATTGCTGTCACACATTGATACAAGCAACGTTTAAATGCCAAGCGAATCGCCATTACTAGGCTACTAGCGATAAGCTTACACCTTAACGACTAGAGTAGGCCTATACTAAAATATTTGAAAAATACAGCTCCTAAAGTGCAACGCAATAGAAAAGCACAGGTAGCCTACAGACCATAATATGTTACCGAATAATCGTTGTTACTATTATAATTATGTCTAGCTTTGGCTTATGAACGATTCCTCTTAAGGATGTCCTGTACGTAGTTTCAATGACTGAATGTGAAAACAAAACCGCAAAAAACAAATTGAAGTATATGCCTACGTGTACCTTCGTGTTTGGCTTGTATGCATTAAATTGTAAGCTGGGTTTCCTGTTCGAATACAAATAATTTTATCATTATCGGGAACTATGCCCCTGATTAAAAATGGCGCAAATTTCACGTTTAACAAACTGACTCTAATCTGCCAGCAGTTTGCACGACGTAGGCCTAGGCCATGTCTGGTTTAAACGTGAGGTCATTGTTGTTAAATAGGATATATATTCTCCTCATTCACCGCGCTTACACAAATTAGTTAATTAAACCAAATAACAAAACTTAAACCTACTGATAGATAGCCTAACAGTAACGATAAATGTAGGCCTACCTAGGTAGAATATAAGGACTGCTAACGTTTTAACGTTGAATGAAACAAAATTACTGTAGGCCTATACGAATTGTTACAGTCTGGATTTTTTTATTGCATTCTGATGAAAAAAGCCATGCATATTCCGATAAAATTGAAGTTCCATGATCATAAATCAGTAAGCTTAGTAAGAAAGACATGAAGCTCCGGAATATCAATGATGCATGTCATCTGATGCATTTCCGATGGGCGGATGCTTCGTGTCTCGTTCACACGTAGCGTGGTAGGAGTGGAGCTTTGAGGGTGTGATCGATGGATGCATATATCACCTGTTCGTATCGAGACGGATGGCGGATTGTTATTTGAGGTCTGTGGCTTTGTCCAGAATTTATGTCCATGTACTCGGTGCCATCCGCTGCAAAATACTGTGGAAACAATAGTTCACGCATTTGTCATAAGCCTGGTTTTGCTAGTAGATTCCAGCAACTATCTTAGAGTCAATTGTTTCAAACATAATGCCACGCTATGTTTAAATTACATAGCTCACAATGCAAATTTCCTTTTTCAATTCAATTCAAATCGCTGATCTAGCATTAGAAGCGTATGGGAATCATCTTGGGCAGTGATTGTTGTGACATTTCCAAATAGACGGTTACTTCAAGTATATGTAATGTCGACCGAGTAAAGACAACATGCCTAGGAGAATAAAATATAGGAGTCAATGTATTGAGAGCACAGAATATATGCATTTGATATAATTAGTACCGCTGCCTAATGATCTCCTTTGTGGTCTACGCTCCCTTCCGCGGGACTTGTTTAACCCTTTTTATATACCACTCAAGACTCTTTGGCCATAACTGGATCGAGATCGCCTTTGATAAATCTTGAAGGGGCGCTATATAAATTCAATCGATAGACAGCTACGTTATAATCTGAAAGAAAAAAGGCGTTACATCACTTAAGTATGAAACAAAATCAAAGTATTCATTTTTTCCGGTGAATGTAACACTTTACAAGTAGGTCCCTAGGGCCTATGAGTTTTAATTATATTGGTTCTTACCGAGCACGAGCTTTTGTCATTGACAACTTGGTTCAGAGCTGCATTTCCATATACAGGAGCGCTGGAACATGACCCTAAAGAACCTAACAATTCAAATGTGCACAATAGTTTAGTCGACTTGGATCATAGATGGACACTATAGGTTAAATTGCTAATCGTTTAACGATTAGAATGAGCTGAATGAATTGTCGACAAAAATTAAAAATAGAATTTGCATAAGGCGACATCTAAATGCTTAATGCCAAGAATTAGAATGAGTTCTTTGTGTAATCGATTAGATAATTGATAAGAATCTAATCGATTAACTAATCGATTAGAATCTAATCGATTAACTAATCGATTATAATCTAATTGATTAACTAATTGATTAGAATCTAATCGATTAGCCAATTAGTTAGAATCTAATCGATTAGTTGCTCATTTCTGACCTGGATATGGTCATAGCCTAAACAGAAAATTGAATCGCCTAATTTAAAACATCTTGGCATGAATGATTAGGAGTTGAACCAATTTAGTTCACTTGAACTTTTAAAAGAAGACATAGAAGCAAAAAAAACAACAGGGATAACGACAGCAACAAATTTTGAATGTTTAGACATAAACACATGGAATTGATATCTGCTTCAATAAGCTTTTATAGACCAGACCTGATTTGACGTTAACTGTTTCCAGCTTACGACTGCATTCATTCGCTTCTGCTTTGACTCCATTGTGAATTGCATGTCCGACCGATTGCGCTTCTGACGGATAGAGAAAACATTTATTATCCTAACAAACTGCAAATAAGACCTTTTCTTAAAACTTAATATGTTTCAAGAAAAAGTCTTATTTCCGGTTCGTTAGTTTGTTTCTTTGTATGTGCACTTGTTATAGCGCCCCTTCAAGCTCCCTACTCAGAGGCGCTCCCGACTACAGAGCGGACACTGCATCAGAGTTTTACGCCGAATCGCTGAGCAATTGCAAGGCAGCATGTCTCTACTAGGTTTATATATTATACATTGCACATACGCAAAATAGGAAAGACAAGATGTTTGGAATAGGAATACATGTCAATAGGTGCAATCATTCACTTAGGATGTCTCCCACTTTATCCCATATACCGTTGCCAAGTACCTAATTGTCACGTAGACCTCTCTAGTATAATACAGCATCTCGTTGCTTTTATTTTTGTTCTCACAGGTTATGGCAAAATTGTCCGGATACAGAAAATGGGCGCATGGAACGGTTACGCCTCTTCCAAATCCGGCTTAGCGAAAGTCCCGCTGCAGCGAAAGTTTGAGGCTTATCAAAAAATAAAAATTTGACAGAAATGTCAAATTTATATTTTAATAGTTTGTTCCATGCTCGGTTACATTAGGCTAAGAAAGTTAGTACGGAGAAGGTTCAATAGTATCAAAGGTGCATTAGGATCCAGGGTGCAGACTCTGACTCTCCCTCGTGACTTCCCATATCAGAGATTTATTTATTTTATTTATTTATTTATTTGTATTTATTTCCTCAGCCAAAACAACAAACAAACATGATACAATTATGGCATTGAATAATACATTAACATAATTTGGTGAAGAAGGGGAGACCCAGAAGGGATGGAAAATCCCGCTAATAGGGCCACCCATAGTTCATGTAAAATGTAAAAGAAAAACATGACAGAACATTCAATTGTAGGAATATAAAGATTAAGATGGAGAGAGAAAAAAATTTGAGCAATCGACATTCTACAATTTCTGTAGGCTATAGGCTACAACGAGAAAAAAACAACTCTGAACTAATGACTTAACTAAGGACTTAACTAAGGGCCTGGCGAAACCACTGAGCAGAAACCATAGCCAGTATACATAATATCAGGAAGTGTTTTAAGTAAATAAAGGTGAAGTTTATGCTTAAATAATCGTGTGTTAAGTAGGGAAGGAAGATACAATGATACAAGATACAATTTGTTCCGAACACGAAAGACTCAAGGCTATGTATTCTTTCTTGATTCTCATATCGATCAATGATAAAGGATATGAGATTAGGTACGTACAAACTAGACTATTTTATTTACCTATGTTGTATTTCTTGTAGTTACGAGCAGAGATGATCACCAGCAGCAATAAAAGTAGTCCAATAACAGCCGCAACAGCGCCCGCTGAAATTAAAATTTCTGTAGAGCAAGAAGTGGTAATGGTTTTTCATTTCGCAGATTGATTTACCCTTCTATCTCTTTACAATAACCTATTCTGATCCCCTATTTTATCGGGCTAAGCATGAACGAGTTTTAATTAAAAGGCCATTTGGAAAATGTCGTGGAAAGCGGTGAAGAAGAAAAGCAAGTTAATGGTCCATCAATAATTACTAATAATTAAAAGACTGTAGTAATACTAGTATAACACTAGTAGCTTATTACTAGTAATTAAAGTAATAGGCCTACTAGTATAAGACTAATCAAGCTGTAAAGCATAGCCTAGTGCTTGAAAATCGGAAATTTACGGGTAGCATTTTAACGACAAGCCGCATTTTACTGAAAGATTCGAATTGATAACAAAGACAAATTTATTTATTGCAAAGAATAATTTGTTTAAATAGGATCAGAAATCTGTTTTGGTCTGCAATCTTTCTCCTTCAGGTTTAGTCTATCAAAGATTGAAGAAGCTTGTCTCTACTTAAAAATATTTGTCTAGCTAAATGGCTAAAAATTAATAACAAAACTGTTAGGGGTCATTGCATAATTACGTAACGCTCGAGGGTGGGTGGGGTCATTGAAAACGTTACGAAACGTTACGTGGGTGGGTGGGTGGGGTAGCTGAACGTTACGTAACGCCTTGAAAAAAAATTATTAATGAATATCACTTCCATGGAATGACACTTCAGACGTGATGTGATTGAAGTTTAAAACATAACCCAAGTAGGTCCATTTATCTGAATAAGATCCGGCAGTAGACACCAGTTACATGCCAGGTCAGTTCTGTTTCCCGTTTGTGCAAACCGGAAACCGCTCTTCGAATTGTTTTGATAGTTTTACCAACGGAACAACGTGGTAGGCCTAATTGCCAATGAATTCCTGACATCGAAGAACCATTTTGAAGAATGTTTTACTTAGTGGTGTAACAAAAATGGCCGACCGTCCACCTTCCTATTCCAGGAGGGTAGGGATTCCGTGTGTAGGTACCGTCCGCGTGCAACCCCCTGCCAAAAGGGTATGAGTTCAGCCTTCGTGGTATATCGAAGGGCTTATTCCATGCAGTTCTCCTGCCTACAACTCGGAAGTCAGACAACGACACGATATCTTCTGTGCAGTGCCGGCGCTGGGGTACCTGAGGCCCCCCCCCAAAAAAACTTGGGGCCCCCATATCTTGAGCTGTCATCTCCGCAAAATTTATCATAATAAAAATTATAGGCCTAAGTGCTGAAAGACATGGTGTAAGACTTCAATAAATGTCCCATCCGAATTGTTAAATTTTTTGGAATTTCCATGCTGTAATGATAGAAATGTTAAGCTGTCATCTTTACAAAAATAGCTCTTTTTCATTGCTGTTAGTCGTGGTTTAGGACTTCAGAGTGCCCCTCTCCATTGTTTAAATTTATCCGATTTGCCAACTGTAATGGTATAGCATTTATTTATAGGCTGTCGTCTGAACAAAATTTGTCATTATTGATGGGCAGTGGATGACACTTATGAAATATTTCTGAAATATTTGGGATATAGGCCTAAGGATTCCGTCCCAACCACAAATTGTGGGGCCGTGTCCCTGTCCACACCCCAAGTCTCCTCTTTGGTTGAAGGACAATGCTCTATTGGTTTGAGTAATATTATTTTGCATGCTTTGCGTTAAAACATAATTCGGTGCGTGGTTTCAGGATTGAAGTTATGAAAGGTATAATTACCAGTTACATTTGAGGCCCCTTGCAAACTTGAGATAAGACACATACCAAGGACATCTGGGACCCTACACAGGCTTTAATGTTTGGGTCTCACGCAGGCTTTATTTTGAGGCCTCATCCAATTATCCATTAGAATAAGTTAAAATTTATAAGACTGGAGCTGCACAGTCACAAATAGGCATAATGATCAGCCAAATTTGGGGGCCCCTTTCAAACTCTAATGGTTATATACTTATGCCCAAAATCAGTATGATATTTCCATTAGGTCTGCTATGGCAGTGCCATATGGTTAGTTGAGGCATGCACCAGACCGGATCTGTACAGTCACAAATAGGCATAACGACCAGCTAAATTTGGGGGCCCCTTTCAGACTCGGGGCCCCCCCAATTGGGGGGTACGGGGGTGCTAGCGCCGGCACTGCTTCTGTGACACGATTTATTGCAGCACGAAACCAGACGACGATAAGGAAGCCTCTGCACCCCAGGGATGGCCGTATTCTGCAGAGCTGCCCCCGTCTGACCGTCCGTGTCCGTCTGCGCGTCGCTTTCTGTGGTCGCCCCAGCACCTCGTCACGCCGCCTTCCAGACGTCTTCTCCTGCTCGTCGTACTGTCGAACCCTCGTCGATGACGGTATCTACGAACGTCTGTACTTCTGAGCTCCCTCTGACTGTCGCACGTAGTTCTGAGCCGTCTGTGTCGTCTGTGAGCTTCTATTTATACCTTACCCGGGCGGGCACTTAATCTAGGGAACTTGCCTCAAGTGGGCGGAGCCTACCGAGGAACTTGCCTCAATTGCCAGGGAACTTGCCTCAACCGCCAGGGAACTTGCCTCAAGTGGGCGGGTCTACCAAGGAACTTGCCTCAACCGCCATGGAACTTGCCTCAAGTGGGCGGGGTCTACCAAGAAACTTGCCTCAGCCGCCAGGGAACTTGCCTCAAGTGGGCGGGGTCTACCAAGGAACTTGCCTCAGCCGCCAGGGAACTTGCCTCAAGTGGGCGGGGTCTACCAAGGAACTTGCCTCAGCCGCCAGGGAACTTGCCTCAAGTGGGCGGGGTCTACCAAGGAACTTGCCTCAGCCGCCAGGGAACTTGCCTCAAGTGGGCGGGGTCTACCAAGGAACTTGCCTCAGCCGCCAGGGAACTTGCCTCAAGTGGGCGGAGCCTACAAAGGAACTTGCCTCAGTTCTAGGGAACTTGCCTCTGGTGGGAGGGGCTACCAGGGAGCGGGTCTCAGGTTCGCTACAGTGGACACAATCTCAAACATTTAAAATTAATGCTCAACAAAACTCGACAATATTTCTATTAATAATAATTATCGAAGTACCCAGACTATGGAAATAAATAGCTCATCTTAATTTTGATTCATTGTTAATGAGCCATTTATTCCATAAAACTTTTCAGCAGTGTAAAATTTTAGGTACTATAATTTTAATTCACCTTTTTTTTCGATTTAATTTCGCCAACTTCTAGTTTGTCCAGAACCATTTTAATCGATCCAGCTTCTGCTTAGACAAGAATTTGTTCGATAAATCCCGTTTCTATTTTGTCAGTATATCTTTTTCATCAATTTTACATTGAAAATTATTCTTCATCAATCCAGGAGAATGACTGCACTAACCCTAAAACTAACCCTAACCGACCCTCACGACGCCTAACCTGAGCCCTAACCGACCCTCACGCGCTAAATCCCGCTTCTACTTCGTGAAGAAATATTTTTCATCGAATTTCTATTTCTGTGGGTCGTACACGAAACCTACATCGACACGCGGAAAATAAAAAAAAGGTGAATTAAAATTATAGTACCAAATTTTATTCTTACGGTAAAATTTTAGAAAATTGCAGTTCACGCATGACTATCATAATTATATAAAACATTGTGTATATTTTAAACCTAGTCTATACTGTCAAATAATAGGCCTAATTCACATGTACGGTAGGCCTACGCTTATACTATATTGAATTCACTATGAAAATATAAATTATAATTACGCGCAGGCCCGGATTAAGCCTTCGGGGGGCCCGCCGCCATATTCTGAGGGGGCCCCTAATCGACCCTTATACCTTCCGAGACCATGCTCTTCCTACAGTCCCGCATATTGATGCATGCATATAATTATATGCTTAATTGACTATATAAATCAAACTCAATTATATGTAGTTTATTGAAATACCTGAATATTTTTGTAAATGACACTTTATAAGCGTCAATACAGTGTAGGTATTGTTCAGTTTAGCGGCTTAAATCCTATCATGCTGGTCGACTTTGGTAACGCGGAGAGTCTGAGACCTATAGGGAGACCAGGGCACGGTCCCCAATGTTTGTGGGGACGGAGATGATATACATCCCCATGCAATATTTCAGAAATATTTTATAAATAGTGTTACGCGCGGGGGCGCCAGCTGTCCATAACTATTTCCTGCCCAATTAATGGGTTCCACTGCTGTGCGCTCCCCTGGGCGTTGTTGAGGGAGTCTGGGTCCCAGATCAAGGGTTTCCTGGTCGGTAAGGGGCCCCACCCTTCCCTGTAGGGTTTTCTTATTGTCAATGGTAGCCGGTTCAAGTCCTAACCTAGGGTGTGAGCTTCTCTGGTAACCTTCCTCAGGATGGGCCGGTATCGGACATATGTGCGCGGTGTCTGTTGAGAGCACAACAGCCCCTGTGATAGGGTGCTTATCTGGGTTCGATCCCTCAACATTTCCCCTAGCTCCACTACCCGCTACACTTTCAGTTAGGGACTTAACTCTTGCCTCATTCTCTTCTTGGCGAGAATTCAGTCTGCCCTGTTGTACAGAAACCTGGCCTAATTCATCGGTTAAACTGGTTAGAATATCAGCCTGGCGCTCCATAAATTGTTCTATAGTTGCCATTTGTCGGTATATTAAAACCAGGTCAGGGTTTGCTGAATGGTCAGTCGTTCCCATATCAACCGTTTCTTCAGGACATCTCCTGTCCTCCTCGTGTCCTGTTTCCATCTGTAGTACCCCGTCTGAGTCACTGTCCGAGTCCATCGGGTTTTAGTAGCAATAATTAATACACAGTTTCCTTATTTAAGCGTTATTTATTGTACAATTAATCGGGTGGCTGTCCGTCGCTCATTATCAATTATTTGTACCGTAGTAGAAACGAAATCAATAGTAATGAGTCGCTATCAAGGTCTTCTAAATACTAACTATGCTCCTTTACTAATTTAAGATTTATTCTTCCAGTTCACAGACTGAGTAGATTCAATTAAACAGCGTCAAAATTAGCAATGCAGGTTTTATCGATTTACACTTAATTCTGGTTCGAGCTCAATAAGTTAGCATGGCAATACTTCCCTGTTCCATTGATATATTCAAGACAGCCGATTCACGTTTCCCGTCTTGTAAGATATTTTGTGTCTTCAGCCAACGTCACAATTTCTCCCATAAAATTTCGATTATTCGTTTAATCGGTGCCCGAAACGATTCACCATCATTTATCGACAAACCAATTACCAAGGAACCTTGTCCTCCTGGTTCTGGAAACTTGCCGGAGCCGGATCTGTATAATTTTACCACAATTTAAGAAATCGATCGACATAGGTGTCACCCGTTCGATTTCCGTGTCCAGACTGACAGTTTGCGCGTTAATTTTGCCTAAGAAGACCGCTTCTTGGCGCCTAAAACATCGCGTGATGTCCAACCAATCAGAAATCGCACGTGGCGGAATATTCCATTGGTAAATGCATGGGAAGCTAAATATAGCGATGACCGCATCGATTTGCGCTAAGCATAGCACCCATGAATTCGCAATAGAAATAGCGGCCTTACTTAAGTAAATAAGTAAGGTAGCTAGTAGCAACCTGGTTCGCTACACCAGCCTATCATAAATTTCTACAATTTTATCCACAGTTTGTAAATTAAAAAATTCAAACAATTGCATATTGTAGGGGACATTCATAGAACCACGTCAATGGCATTGATATCATAAGTAATTTTTAAAGATAATTTCTTAAAAAGTTACGGTTAAAGTGTGCAAATAAATATAATTTTCGGCAATTAGGCGGAAACACTCTGAGGTCTTAATCCATGACCATAAGCATTGAAAATGCACAATTTGTTTACTAAGATTAGACCTACAGCTTAAATTGCAACAATCATAAAAATGTGGACAATGGGGAGGACATTCATTTTATCGAAGTCTTAATCATGTCTTCCAGCAAATTTAGTTGAGGTGAGCAGCCCAAAATCTTACCATTAAAGTGTAGACAATTTTAAAAAATAAATAGGAGGAGACGCTTTTCAAGCCTTAAATCACAACTAAGCTTATGAGCCCTGAAATGGTGAGAAATGTCTTTAAAATGACAGCTTAAAGATTAATTGCACTGTTGGATGTTGCAGTGTGGAAATTTAAAACAAATCAAAAATGGGGAGGTGATGTGCCCTCTCAAGCCCATCCGCTGCTATAGGCGCTTTGCTCCTCGGCGATCGTCCTCCGGTTGCTCGCTTACCACCCCTTCCCAAGCCAAAGCCAAGTCTCCCCTACGCGAGTGCTCATGCTATAGCATGGTTCACATTATTCTGCAAATGGCGGTGGCAAACTGGTGAAGAGTATCATTGAAAGAAGCAGTATCTAAATAAGAGACCATAGCAGAAATATGCGTTGTAACCCTTAAGACACCAGACTCATACACTTCAGATTCTTTAGATGTAGGTCTATTACCTTCAGTGCATGGCGCCTAGGGCCTAACTGTACCATTAAACATACCGATCAATCCCTTTCCTTTGACCCATCTGCAGTTTATGAAAAAATCCAGTTTTGGAACAGAGGAATTTACTCAATTTTTTCCCTACCAGAGGAGTCTTTGGCTATTCGCCTTGTTTGAGCCCTGAAAAGTTGAAATATTTTGGTTTTTTGGCATCGTTTGCTTTCGTCAATACAATTATAATATTATGCCAGGGATCTTATACCGGTGCTCTAAGAGTTATAGGGGCCCGCAGTGCATTGTTCGCTCATAAACATCAATCAGCAATTGACATAAATTTACACACTGCCCTTTAAGTGAAATTGAATAAATGGGAAAATTCACATTAAAAATTCTTGTTGTTCCTGCACGGGGGGCCCCCTGACGACGGGGGGCCCGCCGCCATGGCAGACATGGCATACTGGTTAATCAGGTGTCGCGTGACAGAGTCTCCCCCCTAAAAGTCTCCCCCCGGAGACTTTATTTCGAAACAGATTCTCCCCCCGGAGGATCTGTTCCAGAATAAATTCGCCCCCGGAGACTATATTCTGAAATAAAGTCTCCGTGGGGGAGAGAATATTTCCGCCGTCCACGAAATAAAGTCTCCCCCGTTCAGCGTAAAATTGGCTACAGTTGCATCAAATTTAGATATGAGCACGCTAAACGGATAGTTTACGTTGCCAGATTATGTAATAAGAAAACATATAATACTTTTACTTCAGAAAATTTCTTCCAATGCAGAGTTTCAGCCAGGGGGAGACTCTGTTTCGGGGGGAGAGTTTGTTTCGGGGGAGACTTTATTTCGTGACACCGGCCCTGATTACGCGCTCACATAAGGCAATGATAGGCTAGACCTAAATCTCAACTGATTTTTCGTAGCAATCGTTACGTAACGCTGGGGTTTCAAGGGAAACGTTACGAAGCGTTACAGGGTGGGTGCCATGGGTGGGTCAAAAACGGTCATTTTCAGCGTTACGCAGGGCTGTTAATATCGCGATAAAGTATCGCAATACTTGGTATCGCCGATACTTTTTTCAGTATCGTGGCGAGTATCGCGATAGTTTAATTTTGTTGGTATCGCATGCGTATCGCCGATACTTTTTTTTAGCCTGTCAGCGATACTCGATACCAATACTTTTTTGGCAATAATTTATATGGTTTATCATCCGCTTGAATAAGTGACTCTTTGGTGCGATCTCACCGATCTGTGATCTTTGACCGGAATGGACGGAAATCGAGATCTATAAATAGTCAAATGACCGGAAACGTGTCCTTTATTTAGATTGGAATCTTTGCAGAGTTAAAAATGAACACTAATGTTGACGATGCGGACACTAACATTGCCGATCCGATACCAGCACAAAGTGATAACGATAGAATAGTATTGGTAAAAGTATTGGTATTGCAATACTTTTAAGAAATAGTATTGGTATTGGTATTGCCAATACTTTTATTAGTAAGTATTGGTATTGGTATTGCCAATACTTTTTCCCAGTATTGTTAACAGCCCTGGCGTTACGTAATTATGCAATGACCCCTTAGAACAAATGCTGGCGCCACCAAGACTCTAGTTTGGCGCGCCAGGCAACTGCTTGCTTTGTGCATGTCGAAGGATCTTAATAAATATATTTACAACAGGCCTACTAACAACTACAACAATGTTTATTCTCTATTCTGTGCCTGTGTTCCTGGTTGCGGTGTTCCGGGTAGCTTTTGGGATAATAAACGAATAATAAACTATAGCAGGTTAGTCGTTCATCCCCAGGGGCGTAAAGCCAATGAACCTGCCTTCGGGCAGAGCACCACCATCATCAGGTTAGTCGTTGAAGTGTGTACAACGGTATAAGTTGTATAAAATTAACCTTATGACACTTTGGATTAAACTTCACGTATACGACGACAAGGAATGGATATGACATCAATTCAATCATAATATTATTATCTTCTTACTTAACGCGGTGAGACTGAATTTCCGTGTGTTTGGATATTGGTTGGGTGATAGTGTTTCAGTAGGTTCGGTCCTTTGCAAAACATCTATTTTCACAAAAGGCAACAAAATAAAATTTATACGTTTGTTTGTATGTTTATATGTGCACTTGTTATAGTGCCCCTCAAGCTCTCTACTCAGAGGCGCTTCCAACTGCAGCGAGGACATTGCATTGGAGTTTCACGCCGAAGCGCTGAGCAATTGCGAGTGAAGGACTTGCCCATGGTCCTTGCACGGCGAATTGAGATGGATTCGAACCTACAACCATTCGGTTCCAAGGCAACGAACATACCCACTACACCACTGCGCCCCACAATTGAACCTTAATGTTGATTCTATTTATATATTTCTAAATTCCTCATCTTCCTCATTGGAATCATCACTAGCTACCAGGGCTTATAAAGGGAATATTTAGAACTGCACAACCAGCAATTTGTAGGAGTTTGTGAGAATTTTTCCGAAAAATTTCGCCCGCGAAAAAATCTGATGATCTTTTATTAGTTATCCACTTGGAAATTGGAAATTTGTCCTTCCTGCTGCGTATTTTCCACAGCACACGCCCATTGTTCCGTTTCCTTCTTGTGTGGTAAACCTGCTGCAGTACTGTTACCTTTTTCTAATGATTATCACTGCCCAAGACTGCTTTTCAACTGCACAGATTCATTTACAACGGTACATTTTGTGTAGAACTGCACGCTAAAAACGGCCTGCTATAGCTACGACACTCGCGTTAACGTGTGGCATTCGTTTTTGATGACATTGGTGTCACATTGCCCACAATTCCACAACATTATCGAATTCATCGATGCAAATCAGATTAATCCTCAATGTCAGAGTGTATAGTTTTTTGGATTAGTCTTGTGTTGTTATTATTATTAAGCGTCTCTGATTGTCGTGCAATGTGAGAGGCGATTTATAAATATCTAGGTTTAGCACAGTAGGCTAGACATGGGCGCCCGCAGGTATTTTTGAGAAGGGAGTAAAACACAATGGTCACGGCTAAATTTAGTGAACAAGAGCTTGAAAAATGCAAAGCAGGAAAAAAGGAACCTGGCTATTTTTTCATAGAGGTTTCAAAATGAAAATTTCTCGGTTTCTCTTCGTGCATCATTTGTAGCGCTTAAGTGAGATCTAAAAAAATCAAAAGTAGTGTAAAAAAAGTGTTCTTTTGGGGGGATCAATTGCTCCGTCTTGCCCTTTTATGTACGGGCGCCCATGAGAGTTCTGTTTCCTAGTCAGCTTAGTCACTTTATGCATTTTCCAGGTCTGTTCCGGAAATTACCGGCGATTGATGACTGGGTTTTGGTCCAAGGCCTGGTCATCTTTAGTTCTCCAAACGAGCCATATCCCACACAGCACCACGCCTCTGGAACGATCTCTCTTCCTCCACCGCCATTACTAACCATACACCATCACCTTCCTCAGGATCCTCTATTCATCGAACTTCAGACTTTCCATTCGAAATTGAAGTCACACTTCTTCAAGAAATCTTACCTGTCTCATCTGATCCTCCACCATCCAATTCCTGGCCCAGACAACATCCGCCTCAGTAGCTGTTCCGCCCCTCCCCATGATAACATATGAAACCAGACATGGACCTCCTTCGGACTACTCTTACGAACAACCTTAATGACTCAACGCAGCGCTCGTGAACAGACTGGTGCCCCGTGGTGCTTTATAAGTTTTTAGATATTGCGATTACGATCACGGTATTACTTGTACATAGGTGGTTTGTCTTGATGCTCACATCAGATTGTTCTGATAGTTTTGTTACTACTATTATTTTTCTACTTCTACAAAGACTTCGTCGTTCTGTCATTGTCCCATTAACGACCACTACTAGATGATATCGCACACGAGCAAAATACTCCTCAAAATAGTCCACAAAAGAATGGAGAAGACAATTGAAAGAGAATTACCAGCCAACCAAGCGGGATTCAGGAAGGCGCGAGGAACGCGTGATCACATCGCCAATATAAGGTGGATTATGGAGAGGCAGAGGGAGTACGGGCAAGAGGTGCATATGTGTTTTATAGACTATAGTAAGGCGTTTGATTGCATAGACACTACTGTGGCGGACGCTGATCGAGATGGGAATTCCGAGAAGCATCTGGTTAAACTACTGAAAGGCCTTTATGTGGATCAAGAGGCGATAATAAGAACTGAATATGGAGACACAGGGAAATTTAAAATAAGGAAAGGAGTGAGGCAGGGGTGCATTCTGTCCCCTTTCCTGTTCAATCTGTATGCCGAGAGAATTATGAGGAGGGCTGGATTGGAGGAGGCAACAGAGGGGGTAAGGATAGCGGGGAAAATACTGAATAATTTGAGGTACGCTGATGATACGACATTATTGGCGGGGAAGAGGGACGACCTGGCCGAGTTAATAAGAAGAGTCAGGAAGGAGAGCGAAAAGGCGGGACTATACTTCAATGTAAAGAAAACAAAAGTTATGACAACTGCAACATGGGAAAACTTTGAGGTGGATAGAGAAACGATAGAGGTAGTATCGAGCTTCACATTCCTGGGATCTATGTTAGAGATGGAGGGAAGAAGTGATATGGAAATAAGGCGGAGGGTAACAATGGGAAAAACGGCAATGAACGGTCTGGGAAGGATTTGGAAGGATAAATACGTGAGCAGGGAAACAAAAAAGACTGGTAAGAGCACTGATCTTCCCGGTGGTCCTATATGCGAGACATGGACAAAGACACGGGATATGGAAAAGAAAATCAACGCGTGCGAGATGTGGATATGGAGAAAAATGCTAAGGATTTCATGGACGGAGAAGAGAACTAACGAATCGGTGCGCGGGGAGCTCGGAATAGAGAGGGAGAAGACACTGCAGCAAACAGCAACTTGGAGGAAATTGAGCTACTTCGGCCATGTAATGAGATCTAACGGTTTGGAAAAGGAGCTGATGACGGCATGCGGTGAGGGAAGGAGACGCGGAAGACCGAGGAAGAGATGGTTGGATGAGGTACAGGAAAAGTCTGGCATGAGTCTGGAGGAGCTGAGAGAGGCGACAAGAGAGAGGAGACACTGAAGAGGATACATCACGAATGTCGTCAGAGCTCCAAGAGCTGACGGCACCAGGTGACCAGGTGACTAGACCTCATCAACCACTCACATCACTGTTGCAGTTTAGTGACACTTACCTGGTTGCCATATATAGGTGTAGGTTGGTATGTTGGCGACGGTTTCAGTGACGTTGCCCATGTATGTAGCGAAGAAAGTTACACACGTGTAGCTCACAGTTGTTTCATCACCATTATCAACTGGAATAGTGAGACTAGAGCTGACAAAATTGGCCGACGTATTGCTTTGAACCCCAGTCGAAAAGATGGTTCCATTGAAACCGCCCTGTCTCCATTCAATCACAGGAGCCCAGTTCCCTCTGAAACCAACGCTGCAACTCAGTAGCCTGAATTTACCGCCATTTGTTGAATAATTGACCGCTGTGCAGTTTGGATCAGAATCTACAAATTTGTCAACGTTACTCATCTACAATTTTGCAACTGAACACTATTATAATACACACTGAGTACGAAATGACGACAAATATTCTAGCCGAATATTGCCATTCAAACACAAAAACTATCCTAACACCATAAAACCTAAATCATACGACAGGCTATTGTGCATTGGCGGAGAATAAAGGGGACAGAGAGGGACGGTCTCCCAAAGTTTGTGGTGGGAGACGGATATGCTTATATCCCCACAATATTTCAGAAATATTTAATAATAATCATAAATTTCTACAGTGTTATCCACTGTTTATCTATAACACTATGTAACACGATTTTTGTTCCTGGGCAATGAGTGTAATTTCCTGGTTATTTGTGCCTCAAAAGTATAGGAAATGGTTGTTATTCTGTTTAAACTTTGCTTTTGTGGACTAGAGAATGATATTTAAAAGAAAAAACCTATTTCCACAACAAACGAGCGAATTTGTTTGTTTTTGTTCACGTAAAGGCAGAATAAAACTGTATAGGTCACAAGAAACCACAAAATGACTCTAAAGCAACATGTATCAATACTAGAATGATACAAAAATTGACCACCCGAAATTTAGAAATGCGTAGTTTTTCGAGATTTACCGTTATACTGTAAATCACTTTCACGAATCAGCCCCCAGATGTAGTCTCCCATCATGTTCTCATTGTACTGTCCTTGGTAGCGACGTTCAAAGTCTAGTATATGCTGGTGGAAGCGCTCGCCTTGCTCCTCCGAGTATGCTCCCATGTTCTCCTTGAAGTTATCAAGGTGAGCATCAAGGATATGAACTTTCAGGGACATCCTACATCCCATTTACTGTAGTTCTTCACTAGAGTCTCAACCAGCTCTACAAAGCTGCTTTCTCACTCCTAGAAAGCATCTTGGAGATATCCTTACACTCCATAATTCTCTATATCTGTGGGCCGACGAATACACCAGCTTTGACCTTTGCCTCAGACAGCTTAGGGAAGAAACCTTGAAGGTATTTGAAAGCTACCGATTCCATATCCAGAGCCGTGACAAATTGTTTCATTAGGCACAATTTAATATGCAGTGGTGGCATCGGCACTTTCCGAGGATCCATCAGTGGCTCCCACTTGACATTTTTGCTACCCACATTGAACTCGGTCTGCTGGGTCCCGCTTGTGGTAGTGCGCCTTTTGTCTCTGCTGTCCCAAAGGCAAAGGTAGCAAGGAAACTTTGTCCGAACCCTTGCAGACCCATCAGGAATGATAACATTTTGAAGTCTCCTATGACATCCCAGCCGTACTCATCGAACTTCAAGGCGGCTAAAAAGGTTTTTATGCTGTTGTAATCCTCTTTGAAGTGTACCGAGTGAGCCAGAGGAAGAGATGGATACTTGTTCCCATTATGGAGTAGCACGGCTTTGATGCTTCCAGATGAACTGTCAATGAAGAGACGCCACTCGTTCGGGTAGCAGTCGATTCCACTTTCCTGAAAAGACCGGTCACGTTGTGACAGAAGCAGAGTCCATCTTGACTGGTAAAAAAGCTTGAAAATGCTTGATGACGCTTCCTCTGATCTGCTATTTGAACACTGGTTCCACAACAGGTTCCACTGCTTGAGTCTAGACTCTAGATGTCAAAAGTTCTGCATTGGACTTGGTGAGACCAAGACCTTTGATAAAGTCGTTGAGGTCTTTTTGGTTTGGATAGTACGGATTTTTTTATGAGCTAGAAAATTATAGTCTGGATCTAAAACGTCTTCATCGCTCTCTGACTCTGATATACTTTGTTCTTCTGAAGGCGATTGATTTCTATCGGAAGCTCAGGACTGTGTGGCACTGGGGTCATGGATGAAGGAGGTCGGTGGATGTATGATGATAGGAGCTGCATTCTTTCCAGTCTGACGTTTGGAAGGATCCACCATGCAGAAGTAGCAATTGCCTGAGTTGTCAGTGGGTTCTCACCAGGTTCTTGGTATTGCAAACTTCATGGCTTTTTTTCCCTCTCTGTACCATACTCCGCAAGAAAGTACAAAAGTACAGACATATATATAGTAGAATGCGTCAGCCGGATACTTGCAGCCTCTTGATGCCATCTGAGTTGTGTCTACAGGCTATGCACCTAGTCAGACGTACAACTAAACAGAAGTGCATGGTGGGCTCAATGCATCTTTATTTATGCTGATGGATCCGATTTGACCAGGGTCTATGACAACAGAGGACGTTACCCTGGACAGAAATTTGCTCAGCGTATTACAGCACTACTACCTGTGGCTGTTTATAGGTGTGAAAGGTTCTCGCACATTCTAGAATAATCCTGGAAGTTCACAAAAGCTGTACAGCTACTCCCAGTTAACACGTGAATTTCAATGTACCAAAGAAGCGGTCACATTTCAGAATAATCAATCTCCTGGCCTCAAAAGCAAAGTCTCTGGGGTAAAATGGCCATTTTCTATACTTTTGAGGCAGAAGCAATTAGGAAATAACATTTAATACCCAGGAACAAACAAAAAGTATAATTTTGTTACGTAGTGTAATGAGCAATGTTTTTTAGATAACAGCTTGAGCAATTGATAAATGAACAGTTTTACTAAGCTGACAGCTTAAAAATGCTACCATAAGTGTGGACATTAAAAAATTTAAACAAATGGGAGGAGACATTAATATTTTATTGAAGTCAACCTATTTTTTTCAGTAATGAAATAATGAGGAAATTTGTCGAGATAACAGCTTATGCCACCGATACAGTGAGCAAATAAAAAACTTAAACAATTATACTAGAAGATATTTATTGGAACCTGAAACCACGTCGTTTTACACTGAAACATGAGTACTTTGTTAAGGTGACAACTTAAAAAGCTACAGTTACAGTGTGCAAATGCCAAAAATTGTAAGTAGCGTAATTGAGAGACGACACTCTGTAGTCGCCACAGCAATCAGCATTGAAAAATGAGCAATTTGATTAAGCTGGCAGCTTAAAAATTCTACATGTACACTGCAGTGTGTAAATTAAAAAATCTAAGCAAATGGCAGGCATATTTTTTGAAGTCACGCCATGTTTTACAACAATGAAATTATTAATTTCAGAAATATTTAATAATAATAATCATAAATTTCTACAGTGTTATCCACTGTTTATCTATAATGAGCAATGTTTTTTAGATAACAGCTTGAGCAATTGATTAATGCACAGTTTTACTAAGCTGACAGCTTTAAAATGCTACCATAACAGTGTGGACATTAAAAAAATTTAAACAAATGGGAGGAGACATTTATTGAAGTCAACCTATTTTTTCAGTAATGAAATAATGAGGAAATTTTGTCGAGATGACAGCTTATGCCACCGATACAGTGAGCAAATAAAAAACTTAAACAATTATACTAGAGGACATTTATTGGAACCTTAAACCACGTCTTTGAACACTGAAATCATAAGTACTTTGTTAAGGTGACAACTTAAAAAGCTACAGTTACAGTGTGCAAATGCCAAAAATTGTAAGTAGCGTAATTGAGAGACGACACTCTGTAGTCGCCACAGCAATCAGCATTGAAAAATGAGCAATTTGATTAAGCTGGCAGCTTAAAAATTCTACATGTACACTGCAGTGTGTAAATTAAAAAATCTAAGCAAATGGCAGGCATATTTTTTGAAGTCACGCCATGTTTTACAACAATGAAATTATTAATTTTTTGGCTGAGATCACAGCTTAATATGCTACTATTAGTGTGCAAGTTAACGGTTTTTAAACAATGAGAGAATACATTTATTGAATTCCCAGACTGCTGATAGCAGAGTATAATTCCGAAAGAAGTAAATGAAACCATACAAGATGTCCACAACATGGCGAGAGAACGAAGAGGACGCCTAACATAGTGACATGACTAAGGGATCCTACAATAACTAATAGTACATACTGTCGTTATTCCAACACCCCCACTCGACAGTAACCCCATCTAACATTAGTTATCAATTATCAAGGCACAAACCAATCTTATCGCTTAAGTTACATAGCCTGTCCCTTGCTAATGGCTTGGTCATAATGTCTGCTAACATTAGATCACTAGGGCAATACTCCAGGTTAATTATTCCATGAAACTGTAAGTCTCTGTAAACTGTAAGCCTGCTCAGTCTGCATTAACATACCCAACCAGTTTTAGATCTCCAACAGTTTCAAGCTTTAACTTCAAGTTAATTGTTCCCTTCAGATATCTGATAACTCTCTTTACTGCAGTCCAATCACACTGACGTGGTGTATTGACTTTCCGACATAGAATAGAAACTACGGCTGCAATATCTGGTCTTGTTGTAGTAGCTATGTATAACAAAGCCCCCACTGCTTGTCGATATTGTTCATTTGAGCTGAGCAAATTTTCTTCTTCTGTTATGTTTAAATAGTCCACATGCATTGGTGTTGCACACACGTTTGCATCCTTTAAACCAGGGGTCTCAAACACGCGGCCCGCGGGCCGCATGCGGCCCGCGAACCCGATTAATGCGGCCCGCGAACGGCTTCCTGGTTTTTGATTTTTTAAAGTTAGAAATCGGTTTAAAAGAATTTTACAGTTCTTTGACGATTTGAACCAATGTTTAAACTGCTTCCTACTCCTTTTGACTGGACATTGAGTCCACAACAGCAGATATAGGCTAGGCATATAATTATGCAGATGAATTTAGTGGACCTTCAGTGCGATGCAACACCGAAGCAGAAGAATGCACAGCAAAGTTTGTATGCCGGTGTCGCAAAATATAGTATCCCCGGAATAATCGTATCTCCCCAGATAATGAGAAGTCGAAAAGTGTCACTTCCGCGTGTGCTTATTTTTGCAAGTTAACTTCCATTTGCTTTGTTTTGAACAATGACACTAACTAATAGGTAGGTCCTATGTTTATTCCTATAATTTTGGTGACTTTGGTTTAGAGGACTTAGAACATTTGGAACACTTAAGAACGCTCAGAGTCTCAGTCTCTATAGGACAAACTAAATTCGAGTTGAATTACTCTGGACATTGCTTAGGATACTTTAAAAAATCAGAGTCATTTTAAATTTTGATTACGGCATAATTTCTTCAACTATAGTGCCCACGCATTTTCAATAATTGGGATAGAATGGTTTTCCAATTGTTTTGTAGTAGGCTACCATTATAGCTACACTTAAATATAATACGTGAATTTTACAGGGCTATATCATCATTACAGTATTGTAGGCTGCAATGACACATAACTAATTTAAGTTTCACGTGCACGATTAGTCTATTTTTTTGCTGCGGCCCGCGAGTCATTCAAAATTTCCAAATGTGGCCCACATGCTGACTTGAGTTTGAGACCTCTGCTTTAAACCATATTCAGAAATAATTTCCTGAATTTTGCTGATTTCAGAAATCAAGTAATTTCCTTGTTTGTCTTTTTAATTTGAATTCCCAGGTTTAAACTGACTTCACCTAAATCCTTGATTTCAAATTGTTGACTTAACATATTTGCTGTTTTCCTGATCATTTCTGCACTTCCACAGATCAGCAGATCATCAACATATAATAATATATAAACAATCACATTGTCACACTTCTTTGTGTACAGACAAAAATCAGCTTCACTTTGCTGGAATCCATCTGATTTCAAAATAGAGTCTATTTTCTGATTCCAACTTCTGGCTGATTGCTTAAGTCCGTAAGTGGCTTTCTTTATTTTGCAAACTTTTTGCTCTTGACCGATTTCTGTAAAACCTTGGGATTGATTCATGTACAGTTCTTCTTTGATTTCACCATTAAGAAAAGCTGTTTTGACATCAAAATGACTCACTTTCAAATTCTTTGATGCAGCGACTGTTAACAATGTTCTCAATGTTGTATGTCTGGCTACTGGTGCAAATGTATCTTCATAATCCTCACCAAATTTCTGTGAGAAACCTTTAGCTACAAGGCGTGCTTTATGTCTCACATTTCCATCGGCATCGTGTTTCAACTTAAACACCCATTTGCAGTCTATTGCCTTCTTTTCTGCTGGAAGATCACACAATATCCAAGTCTTATTCTCCTTGTGTGAATTCATCTCTTCTTCTGCTGCTCTCATCCAGTTTTTCTGTTCATTTTCTGGTAACATCTTCATCTCATTCCATGATGAAGGTTTCTTTCTAATTTCATTTTGAACCATTAATGAAAGTCTTTCTGCTGGTATGCCTTTGTTACTTCTGGTTGATCTTCTGGGTTGATCGATATTTTCATCTGTTATTTCAGCGTCAGCTGTTTCAGTTTTGTCATCTTCTTTGACTTGATTGTCATTATTTTCTAGAGGCATCTGTGTTTTCGCTTCTTTTTCAATTTTAACAGGTTCTAATTTTTCTGTGTTCTCTGGATTCATTATTACTTTAGTTTCAAACTTGACCATGTTCGCAACTTCAGGAATGTTCTTACATGACAACTTGTATAAATTGTTTTCAGATTTCCCGACAGCCAACAACTTTCCGTTGTATTTTATTGAACACTGGTTACCTGAAAATTCAATTTCCTTTCCTTTGCTTGCCAGTTGCTTCACTGATAACAAACTTCCTGTTAATCCTTGTGAATATAAAACGTTTGTGACTTTGATTTTATTCACTGTACCATCGTCTAAAATGCATTGCAGAAAACCATTTCCAATTCCATCTGCAATTAGACATGTTCCATTAGCAATATAAATTTTGTCAGATTTTGGTTGATCTAGTTCTTCAAAGAAATTCAGATTGCTTGTCATATGGGTTGTTGCTCCGGAGTCTATAAACCAGTCACTTGTTCTCTGACCAATGCCGATTGTAAAACTGCTGTGATTAGTGTCACTGTTGCCTAGATCACTCAATCTTTCTGTTACGACATTTTTCGCTTTGTGTTTTAATTTTGGCTGTTTATTTTCTTGCTCCATTCTTGCCTTCCATACTCTGCAGTCCCTTTTTACCTGTCCTGAGTTTTTACAAACAAAACAAGCTCTTGTTTCTTTGTCTTTATGCTGATTATCATGACGATAGTTGGTGCGATTGTTAGGTCTAGTATTACTTGAGTACATTGCTGATCCATCTTTTGCTTCTGTTGAGTCATTTTCTGAATCTTTCTTGCGCTTGTATGCATCAAAAAGCTTGTTTTTAACATATTCTAGAGTAAGCTCATCTTCCTCTCTGGCTTCTAAAGCTGTTATCAATGTTTCGTACTCATCTGGTAGACCACAGAGCAACAGAGTCGCCACCTGTTGATCAGTTACTTCTTCACCAACACCACGCAATTGCTCAACGAGTTGCAAGGTTGCGCTTATGTATTCCTGCATGTTCTGATTATTCTGTAGCTTTATCTTATATAGCTTCTTACGCAGATACATCTTACTGCTTAGATTCGACCTTTCATGCACTTTCTGTAGCTCACGCCACATTTCTTTTGCACTGCTACAATTGCAAATGTGTATTAACTGGTTATCTTCAACTGATAGTGAGATTGTGCATTGCGCCTTTTCGTTCTTTCTTTGTCAGCCGTCCGGAATTGGGTCAGGTGTGTCGTCATTCACAACTGTCCACAAATCGTCTTTAATAAGCAACATTTTTACTTTGAACTTCCAGACTTGATAATTGGCGCTGTTTAATTTTGTTACTGTGAACTTTGTTTCATTGGATTCCGCCATTTTATGTTTCTTCTTTCACTCTCTGACTCACGCGACTTGTTAACGTTTTTACCAACGCTCGAACATAGGTTTACTATCGAAAAGTTCCGATTTCTTTAAACCTACAAAGTCGCAGTTCCGAGTCACTAACTTGTTTCTAAACTTTTAAACATTATTTCAGTAACTGGCCGGTAGCTGGGCCCATAACCTGATAGCAGAGTATAATTCCGAAAGAAGATAAATGAAACCATACAAGATGTCCACAACATGGCGAGAGAACGAAGAGGACGCCTAACATAGTCACATGACTAAGGGATCCTACAATAACTAATAGTACATACTGTCGTTATTCCAACAACTACTCCTCAGAGCACTGAAATAATGAGTAATTTTGCTAAAGCAAGCCTAGTGTGTAAATCCCAAAAATTGCAAGCAATTGGAATGCAGCACTCTGAAATCCTAAACTACATTGTATGACTATCAGCATTAAAAAATGAGCACTGTTACTCAGATGACAGTCTAAAATCCTACCATTGCAGTGTGGAAATTAAAAAAATTAAACAATCTGGAGTACTTTTTTGAAGTCTTACAACATGTCTTTCAGCAATGAAATTTTAAAAATTTCGTTAAAATGTCACCCTCAAATGCTACCATTGCAGCGTGGACATTTAGAAATATCGAAATTGGGGAGGGGCACATCCACTCCCCAAACCCTCCCCTGCTCGGCGCTTCGCGCGCCGGCGATCATCCTTCGGCCGCTCGTTCGTCTCCCAGTGTCCGGACCAAGTCTCCGCCTATGCTACCTGTACCGAAAATCCAAAATAAAATAAACTCAGAATCGAGGAGCAATTTTTCAAACTCACTCAGTGAATAGGCATAATTAGGCTGGTTTTGAGAAACCGTTTATCTGATTACACTATAATTGCCTTAGTTTAATTCACGAATTGACCAAGTTATCACATTTGTTTGATGCTTTGATAATGTACTTTAGATATAATTATGAACATGAGAAATAGTATAATGGCAGTGACTGAATAACCTTTGAAAATGCACTTTTGAATTGCATAGGTATATTGCATGCGAAAAATTAAATGAGAATGACTCACGTCACGCAGATAATACTTGCCTAGGACAATCAGATGAGCACTGTGCTTTTCAATTTTATTTCCCTTGTCCACTTGCAACAGGATGTTGCATGTGTAAAGGCCAGCATCTTGTGGTTCAGTAGAATCTGTTCTGATGTTCAAGTATCCGTCTTCATCTTTTATTTTGCGAAATGATGTCGTGTTGTTAACCATTCTTATTGCATGACTGCATATGGTGACATCTTTGATAGGACCTTGATAGGCTGTGAATGTCCAACTGGACGCTGTGGAACCGGAGTTCGCTCTGCATATCAGTTCTGTAGAGGTTCCTCTTAGTATTGCTACGTTCTCTGGTGTTGAAACTATGGCTGGACTAACTAAAATACAATCAACGACAATATACAGGGTGGGCCAAAAAAGTGAGAACATCTGGTAGAAAACGAGTTATTTACAAATATAATTCAATTAATGATATTGTTACCTGTATTTTTGTTTGCCAAGTATAGTTAATCAGAAATCATGTTGAATGTGCCCTCCTTGCTTCTCAACGAGTTTTTCTAAGCGTCGACGCCACTCGCTTATGCTTCTGTCAATAAAGCACTGCCCTAGAATTCTCCATTCTTCGATTATTGCCAACTTGAGCTTCTCAACTGTGGTAAATTTTCGCCGAAGGTAGACTTTTTCTTGCAAAGCACCCCATATGGCATAATCTACTGAGTTTAAATCGGGACTGTTCGGTGGTCACATGTCTGGCTCGATGAAGTTAACATTCTCCTGACGAAGAAAGTTGATCGTATTTCTGGCTGTGTGAGATGGAGTTCCATCTTGCTGTAATGTCCAGTTATGGAGACCACATGTTGCTCGAATTACAGGCAGCAAACCTTGTCTCAGAACATGTTCACAATAGTAGTGTGGCGGACACGCCACAAATGGCAATGCATGTAAATGATAACTTTCCGGTAACTCGCGGGAGTAACCATGACTCTGGTTAGGTAGCCATTTGGCTTGGTGAAAAGAATCCGAAACCGGTTTCGTTTGGATTTAGGTTTCGGTAGTTTCTATACGGAAGACCAATTTGGGCTTTCAAGCCAAAGTATAGAGTATTGCCGGTGGAATAAAGCCTGCCACACGGTGCGCTGCTTATATCGTGGAGTAGTACCGACTATTCCATATGTACTGTGATTCGTTCATTCGTTCATAGTGATTTCGGATTGTCTTCGTCTGTCTCGACATTGTTCGCATTGGCCATTCGAAGACGATTTTTGTCGATCCTGGTTCATAGTCGAAGTTACGCTTTCGGTTGTAAGAACTTTCGGTGACGATCTGTCCCTTGTCATCGATCTCACGGGGCTCAAGCTTCCGGCTGTGGGCGACGGCTCAGGGAAGGGTACAGTATTCGTGATACGCCTAATAGGTGATCGCAGTATCCTGTGACGGTTTCGGTCACGAAGGTTAACGGTCAGAGTTTCACAAACCTGTGTCGACGGTTCTGCAGCACTGGGTTGGGCTCCTATCTGCAAAGAACGTACCAGGTGGTATTCACGATCCTGTCGTGTGGGCCGGTCGTTGTGAGTTCTTTAGCGTAACGTGAAGTTACGGGGTTTCTGGTTGGAGACGTTGCGACTCCAGGTGTTCGCATGAAACCGATGCGTCGGTGAGATACGATCTAAGTAGTTTGAATTCAGGGGTTCCAGGTTCTTCAGGTTTATCAGTTAAACGGTGGATATTTTGTGCTCACATCGGGTAGAGGATCGTTTGTGGACTTAGCAAACTAGGAGCGAGGGAAGCAGAGTAAAACTTGAGAGTAAAGACCAAGTTTGGAATAAGGGCTTTTAAGTTGAGATCCGTAACTGCTGAGTGTAAGGGCGAACGGCGCCGGTAGAAAATACTTCAATTAATAAGTCTCTTCGGAGACGGGGTTACCCGTTACCTGTCACCCCAAGACCGCCAGGTCTTTTATTTTTTTCCAGAGTACTGGGAAACAGGACAGCATCTACCGATCCGCTCTTCCGACCGTCCGAGAAGACCAAGTCTGGGGGAAAGTGACGGTTGTTGCCGCGACAGTTGGACGGGTGAGGCGAGCACCCAAGGCGCGCGCCGCGTACTTTGTACAAGGCGGCGGTTACGTGTGCAAGAAGTTGAGAGTTTTTGGCACAGGTTACGTGTGCAAGAAGTTGAGAGTTTTTGGCACAGGTTACGTGTGCAAGAAGTTGAGAGTTTTTGGCCCGCTGTTGGTCTCGATCGCTCCCGGGCTGTAGCTTGACTCTGCCCGCTAGTGTTTGGAGCGTGGGTCATCTGTCTGTGAAATTCATCGGTGACGAAATGGGAACAGGGTCGTGGCGTATACTCGGGTTAGGCCCGTTGGAATGGCTTTGGTTCAGGGCACTCTGGATGCCGGTAATTGAAACATGCGCAGTAGTCCCCGTTGGCGGCGAGGGTTCGGTGGCTGCCAAATGCAGCGTAGTGCGCAAGGGAAAAGACAAGTCGGGCAAGGAAGACCCTGACAGTGAAAGTGGTGACGGCGCGCACGCCGCAAACAGTGACTCGGGAGACTCAGGCGATCCTGGTAAGACAAAGTACCTCCCGGGTCCTGGGCAGCCGAAGGCTCTCGGTGGTGCGGGGGCCACCGAGAGTGAACGACACGGTCAGACAGAGGCGCTAGCAGGTGACAACCGAGGAGAGGGGTCACAGGCGTGGTCTGTCGGTGATCAGGGTAGAACGCCACAGTAGGCTATTCACTGTTTACTTTGGGACCTGGTTCAACAAACACAATCTTAGTTTTCCCCATTCGAGAAACACCAACTGAACGATGATACCGCGGCTGAAATGGTCACGTTCTCGTATCATGAGTCGTATGAGTCGACTTTCTTGAATTTGCATTTTCTTTGTTTCAACGAAATAAACACGATCATTTTGAGAATTAACTGGAGTGGCAACGGTGAATGTCTTTTCGTCTGTAAGCCAGTTGCTTCATACACTACTGTCATTAGAAAAACGTTCAAGTAGCTTCCGACTGCGTTGCAAGCGTTTCCATGTGACATCACACGCTTGTACGTTTTGAGTTGTAAGTCTTGCTTAACAATACGTTGTATTGACGACCATGATATACCAGTTTCTCTTTCTATTTCACGCGACTTTTATGACTGTTAGGATCATCATCTTGACTGCAGATCAGCTCACTCATCCGCTCAATGTTCTGCTGTGTTCTGGCAGATTTTGGTCTGCCACTTCCGGGTTTACGTTCTGTTGTACCGTCGTTGTCAATTTTATTGATAACTCGACTGACACTAGCTATGCTCCAGGCTTTGTTTGGAAACTCATTGGTCATTCTCCTGGCACCCAACTGTTTTTCAATTCGCAAATGTGTAATCAGAATACGGTCTTCTGTTGTGATTTTTGTCATTCTGCTTAAAATATCTTCAATACACGCAGAAGCTGACGAAAGAATTAAAAAAATGGCAAACGGAAATTCTCCTAATAATGACGTCATGTGACTAAACAGGTAAATGAGTGAACTATTTAAGTTATTATGGATATAGTTTAAACAAATTTTGATGTAATTATATTACTTTTACGCGATGTCTCACTTTTTTGCCCACCCTGTATATACTCCGTGATTCACTAAAAAGGAGGCCAAACTGCTTTTCCACCCTGTATAATACGCGTTCAGGTTTTATCACTCTGTGGCAATGTCTTACCGTTCTTACGCTTATTATAATCTAGGAAATAGCGGGGCATAATGGGATAGCGGGGCATAACGGGAAACTTCATTATTGTCGATCTTACATACCGGTACTTTAAAAATACGAAAAAAAATTCAAACGGAAGTAATGCATCTTTGAAGGTGAAGGACGAAAGCATTTTCGATTCCGAAACGTCTTGCAATATTTATGATTAAAAGTTCATTTTCACGTTCTCCGATATAAGGTACGTTCATAATTCAAAAATTGTCTAAAAACAGTGCAGCTATATTAAATATAGCTTAAACCATCCATGTGTAGGGTAATATATAAAGTCATATATTTCCATATGAAAATTTGTACAAGTTCAGTATTTTATGTCAAAATGGCAGATTTACTATTGGGGCCAATTGGGGCATAATGGGATACAGATATCCCATTTTGCCCCATTTAATGATTCTACAGTAATTTTTTCAATATTTTTCATATTTTAATATTTCTTGGGTTCTAATTACCCCCTCACGTCTCAGTCAGTGTTTACATTACAAAACGAACAATAATAAAAAAAATATGTAGCACTTTTTTGAAAGCATAGAATTTTGCATGTTATGGGGCATAATGGGATAGGTATCCCATTTTATCTCAGGTGGTGGGGCGTAACGGGATTTTGAGACCTGTTGGTAAAACATTTGTATCTCCTGTGTGGTTGATGCTTACGTAAATTTTTAAAGTCGATGTCGTACGTTATATATGCCTGCATAATGTGAGTACAAAAATCACTGATTTCTTATTAATTATATGATGTAAACTTCAAAATGCCTTAAGTATCCCGTTATGCCCCGCTCTCCCCTACATCAAAATTACAACGCTAACGATATTAGGTCTGGAAAGTAAACGAGCAAGTATTTAGGCTTAATTAAGCATTTATATAGGGTCTACAAAAGGCTGACCTTAAAGGTAGTAATGAAATAATTGTATATACTAACCTAACTCGCAGATCGCTGCAAGTAATAGAATTTTTTTAATTCCTCTCATTTCTGCAGGTTAAATACGTATTGCCTTAATATGTTAACTTTGCGCAATTTTCTACATGTAGGCTACGTTATACAGAACATCGATGAATATTGCGCAGGGTAAAAGGCTGTTCAAGCGGATGTAGCTTTCTTTCGGTGTACAATGTAGATATCAAAAGAGCAGTAGGCTACACGTCCTGTAGGCCTATGCAACGTCATGGTCTATTATTAATCATAGGCTAAAATTCTGCACGTATTGTCATAAAATAATAAAACTATAACCTATTTATTTTGCAATTGGTTCAGCTGAGCTTAATTATTTTGCTCAGAAGGGCATGTCAAGCAACTCATACCCTCGTTATCGTCTAACTGCTCTTCCAGTATAATTTTTGACAGTTAAATTAGGCCTACTTCGTCCCAGACACTTTAATCAGCGGTGGTTGCAATAGCAAATCTAGCCATTGACCTATCTGGAACTTCACTTTTGTTAGCGTCTAAGTAAGTAAGTAAGTATTTTCTTTATTACTCCACTTGCAAACGCACAATGGGACACAGAACATCATTATAAAACATCGAAGTAATAATCTATATAAATAAAAATGTAAAAAGTTTGGTCCTAATGGGTTATCTCGGAAACTTCATCACCGATTCTTTTGAAATTTTTCGCAAAACGCTCCGTTCGAATACCATCGTGTTTGTAAAAGGATTCCCTGGAAAGAAACAAATCTTTTACATAAAAAACACAACTTTATCCTCGAGTTGACACGTTTATACATTTTACCGCATACTCCGCAATTTTGGCCCGTGTATTTATAACGTACAGGGATGCCACTCTGAATTTTGAATAAGGTCAGGGATGCCACTCTGAATTTTGAAAAAGGTCAGATCCGGTCGAAAAAAGGCTAGAAAAGGCTAGATTGACAATTTTCACACAACGTTGGAGCGGACTGGTTTTTATATGCTTTTCTCGAAAAAACACAACATTGCATTCGATTTCAGCGAATTCAATTTATTTGCATTTGAATGCGGCCGTGTGGGAGGAAGGGAGCGGGAGGGAGCGGGAGGAAGGGGGAGGGAGCGGACGGGATGGAGGGAGGAGAGGGATGGAGGGGGAGGGACGGAGGGGAGGAAGGGAAGAAACGGAAGGGAGGGAGAGGAGGGGAGGGATGGAGGAGGGAAGGGGAGAGGGAGGGGAATGGAGGTAGGGAGGGACAGAGGAACGGAGGGAGGGAGGCAGGGTAAGGGAGGGAGGCAGGGGAAGGGAAGTAGGGAGGGAGGGTTGGACGGTCTTTTCAGCCACAGCAAGGCGTGGCCGGGTACAGCTAGTAGGTAATAAAAAAGAAGTGCAAATTAAAATCACAAGTTAAATTATAATATAATTACTAAACTGTCTATTCGGACCAAGGCGAGCTCTTCGCAGTGTGTAGCCTATTGTTTATAATAAAAATGAAAACGGTAAAACAATTTTGAGCGTAATATTGTTTTGTTTATTTGCAGCGTACAGGCCTTGTAGGAATATAATTGTCAATGAGCGCCCCTTATTTGTGTGCACTACGAGAAGCGCTATATAAATTTTTAGAAATAATGCAATACAATACAATAAAATGCTCATATAGGTCTCTATTGCTTCTTGTGTGCTTTATTGTAGTAGGCGGTTTTTGGTTCTCGCTCACAATGAAACGTCTTTTATACTAAACTAGCTGGGGTATACCCGGCGTTGTCCGGGAAATTTAGGATTCGACCCGCTCCCGGCCACAACCTCACCACACCACACGCCATCCCACCCCCACCCCCACAAGACCCACCGCACTACGGCCTCCACCGGTACGCCACCCGTGAAATTTTCCCTCCCACCCACACCCCAAACCTCACCCCAATTCCCCTCCCAACATTTAATGTTCTATCCGAAATCTAACAGAGTATTTAGGATTGGTCGCCGGAACTTTTCAAAGAACCCATAGATTTATGACGTCATCACTTCTTGACCTCACTTTTCGCCGACGACAGATCTGATAGCGCGCGTTTTCGCAAAATTATTTTTAAAACGCTGATAATAATTATGAAAGGTTGATCGCAAGTTTGGACAACTTTGGACAACAATGGATATCGTTAATAATTATCATACCGTGTCATCGTACGTAGGCCACCTGGACATTATTTAGGGCGGACGGGTTTAGGCAAAAGAATCAAAATTCACCGGCACTCCGTAGTGACGAACCCGCCCCGCAGGAGCGGGTGGGATATGGGTTGGGGCGAAATTTTTCTGGGGAATGTCACTCCTGGGGGGAACTTCCCCCCAGAGACGTCTAGATTAAACACTGAACGTCGGGCACCCCAGGGTGCATGGGGTGCCCGACGTTCAGTGTTTAATCTAGACGTTTCTGGGGGGAAGTTCCCCCCAAGATTGACATTCCCCCAGAAAAATTTCACGAAATGATATTGTTTTTTAGTTACTGTTTTCATCATTGTTTTGCATTAAGTGTTATAATACCGTGATATTATTTACTATTATATGATTATAATGACATTAATTACTACTATAATATATGATATTATCATGTTGTAATGAGTATAACTTACTGTATATATTTGTATAAACATTATTTTTCCTAACTATTTTGACCGTGGTTGGAGCCGATGGAAGAAGGCCGGGTGAGAAAGGCGGCGTGGGAGCGGAGTCAGACGTGGCTGGGGACTAAACACCGAAATTTATCGGGCAACGCCGGGTAATTCAGCTAGTAGCCTAATTTATACAAGGAAGTTGCCACAAAATATTTTCGGAATTAGGCCTACGAGCCATTTTTATTGGCACGACTGAGCAATCGATTAATATGCTAATCACGTCGTTTGACTTAACTGACAGCCACTTGGCAAGCACACATTTTGCTTAATTATTCAGCGTTTATGTCTGTGCCCTAGTGCAATTTATCACTTTCAATTTCACTTTACGCGAGTGCAGGCCCGCCGACAGAAATTTCGGGCCCCTGGGCTGAGCAGTCACGGGCCCCTAAACTATCTTCTTGCTTTTTGACCAACATTTCAATAAAAACAATTAGATATAACAAAAGGATGGGTAAGAATGAACGATAGCCTACTGCATACAATGTCATTGATGATTTAAATCAGTTTTTGATGTAAAGAATTTATTTTCAAATATAGCCTATGTTTAACCAAAACCAGCCTTTCTGTGTTTAGCTGCATCAAAATCGTTTATAATATCCTGGCAGTTCTCCATTTTGTCTGCGAGCCTTAAAAATTCACTTAGGAAATGCTCTTTCTTCATCGCCGAGAAAATTGATCGGGTATCTTATTGGGTCGTTTCTTATAATATTATAGGCCTACTAGCCTATAAAATAATGGTCTCAATCGTTTGTGTAGGCTAGGTACGGGTTCTAGCTGGCGGTAGGCCTACGTAGAGTGCCAAGATCAAAAACGAAGTCATTTTTACAGCTCTACTTAATTTCAGCATTTTCATAAGTCTTGTTTATAATGTCATCTTTTGGAATAACGATGCTAACACCACAAATTTCAATTTCATGCATTCGGTTATGATCGTTAGAATCAACCGATGTATAGGCCTATAGGACAGATTAAACCTAAAGGCTCTAATTTATCTTCTGTTGAGATTTCGATTTGAAATAGTCTACAGCGCCGGTGAATAAGCTGGTCTCCCTGACGTGGCTTTTGTGGGCGCTGAGAAGATTTACATTAGCCTACATTACATATAGGCTAGTGTGCGACTACCAACGTTTGCCTTTTCAAACCTATTCGCTTGTTCTTTTCGTTTTTGTGCTCCAAATTTATGTTTAGGCCTATATTCCATCATTACGAAAGAAATTTATCATTTATTGATCTTTTTATACTTATGATTGAAATCGGGCAATGCATAGGCCTAATTTAATAGAAAAGCGTTCTGACCGTTCTGAGACAGAAGTGGACGTGTTAGTTGGCAAAACTCTGATAATAAGGTAATGGACAGTTTCTTGAAACTTAAGCAGTACTGTTGTTGTAATGTGACAGTAATATTAGACTATATTTATTATATAAAACTCAATAAATCATACAGTTTGCATAGACTAAGTTACTAAGTCACTTTATAAGTGATTACAGACTGGGCCGCAATCAACATATGAAAAATTTAAATTCAGTGTAGCCGGGTCCCCTCCGGGCCCCTAAAAGTCGTCGGGCCCCTGGGCATTTGCCCCCTTTGTCCCCCCCTTTCGGCGGGCCTGCGCGAGTGTATTTCGGGGTGGTTTAGAGTCATGGGCCGAGTTTGGTTTCGGTTCTTGGGGGGAGTGGCTAAAACATAACTTGCTTTCTGGGATTTGGGGTGAACGAACGAGCGGCCGTAAGGGGAGGGGTTTGTGTAGGGACCCCATCCAGAAATTTTGGAATTTCCACATTGTAATGGGAGCATTTTAGGTTGCCATTTGAATTAAAATTTCTCTAATTCAGTGCTGATAATTAGAGTGCATGGTCTAAGACCTAAATAAATTTAAAATAACAACATTTTATTATTGAGTTTACACATTGCAGTGGTAACTCTTTAGGATGTGAACTTGGCAAAGGTTATTCTGTTATTTCAATGCTGTTAAAAGAAGAGTGGCCAAAGATTGCCATAGATATAATTATTATTATAAATATAATTTCTCAACGTATCATGTTTAGCAACTCAGTTCTGCCGTCTGATGGACTATTGCAATGATTAACTGCAGACGGGAATGTAATTAGACCTATATATGAGCTGACTGTAGCTTTGGAATCAGCTTATCCCTGTTGCACGAGACGGTACTGGATTGCTCACCTACAGGACACAATTAGCAGAAATTGTTATAAATGGTAGGCCTACATAAACCAAGCAAGAAGTTGCCAAGAACTACCAAACTACAAAAATTGGGAAGCCATGTAGTAGGCCTAATGATGTTGTTTTACCAAGCATGACATTTTTTAATATGACAGTTTTAAATTTGACAGGTGGCACTGGAGAGAAGTCAATTATTTTGGTTATACAAAAATGCATAGTTGTTGTACAAAGTTTAACAAAACATTATGCCTATTATAAAATGGCAGTGTCATTTATTATGATAGCACAATAATAGCACCATAGCCATGATAATAATAGTAAATAATATCATGGCCAAAGCTCGAGGGTACGTACCATAGGCCTACGTATTCTATTTTGTGAAAGGTACGTACGTATTTTAACGTACCCTATTTTATTGTACGTAAACAATAATAAAATACGTTAGCCTCGTCATTGCTCATTAATAGGCCTATATAAGAATGTTCAATTTAATTTAAGCAAATAATCACAGCCAAGTATACAGCGTAGTGAATTGCTGCAATGCTATAGGCTATTGTAGGTGTATGTTTATCCAGCATACATTGCACTTAATGCACTAATTAATATCAGTTAGTCGGCTCAGTTCTGCTGCAGCACTTATAAGTCCAACTCCGAGGAAAAGGTTGAACAGTTGCATTCAATTAATTATAACAGAAGAATTTATCGAATTAAATTTACTGCTTCGCTACCGGAAATACCGATTTCAATGACGCATACTGTTGACTGCTTGTGTACTATGGGTCGCCGAGTAAGCCATAAACAAAATTTTCGTGCACATGTATGGAGCGTACCATACTGGTATTGTATTTTTTTAAAGAAAAGTAAAGTAGTCATCCGAGGGCCGAACGTACGTACTTTTTTAACGTATTCTATTTTAGGGTACACGTACCCTCTGTAAGCCCCAGCCACCTCAGTGACTGCTTACAGCTCCACGAGTCACCACTCCAACAAAGATTAGAGTCTGACTAATTTTATTATGAAATGTATGGGTTTAACGACTCTTTTTCATATCGAAGATGATTTCAGCGTCGACTCCACGTTTATATTGCGACCGAGCCACCCGCAGTATGTAAAGATCCGACCGGGGAATCGAACCCGCTCCGCCGGCGCGGCGAGCGGGCTACAACCCACTCGGCCACACAGGATCCTCGTAATTTTATTATGTACATTTCAGACATATATACACAGACAAACAATATAAACTCCTCCTATTATACAATCTGATTGGCTAATTGCTAATGTTCTGGTGTCCATTCATTACCTGTACTGGGGCTGTAGTGGGTCGCGGTGGTGTAGTGGTGGCGTCGCTGCCTTGAAGCCGGAAGGTTCGAGGTTCGAATCCACCTCACGTCGCCGCGTAGGGACCTTGGGCAAGTCCTTCACTTTCAATTGCTCAGCGCTTCGGCGTGAAACTCCGATGCAGTGTCCGCTCTGTAGTCGGGAGCGCCTCTGAGTAGAGAGCTTGAAGGGGCGCTATAACAAGTGCGCATACATACATACCTATTCTATGACATGATATATATCTAATATAAGTTAATCCATCATATATATATTGAACGACACGCCCCTATCAGTTCATGTATATACATATGACACCCTCTAACTTTGATCATGGCATATTACAACAGTTCATGTAGTAAAATAATACAAACAGCAACTAAAAACGGCTATCATTTTGTCAGATTTTCTAGGGAAAATGTATTTTCCATGGTAAAAGTATGGCCCTCCCCTTGAAGATGTCTAGATTGAATAAACACCGACCACCAGTGACAAAATAACTGGTCATGGACTCGTTATCTGGTATTATTTCACAGTGATCCTGTAACATCAGTAGAGCATCAAGTCGGTCTTCAGTCATTGAGTTCTGGAGAATAGTTAACGATTGCTCTAGCCTACCTTCGAGAAAGTTCTTTGCAAACAAACTGGGAGTGTGGCCAGTAATATTCAGTATGATATATAGGCCTACATGTATGAGCTGTGGGAAAAGCATCAACAGGACATGAATTCAAGGTCTCAATTGCTGAATATAATAGATGAGCATGTAGCCTATATCCAACACCTTTTGTCCTATGACATATGACATTATATGCTTTATAATATTTAAATGTAATACCATATAAGCCAAAGTGCAGAATAAATTGTTGGCCATTAAAAGAATTTTTTTTTTTAAATTAAAATTTATATTGGATTTGGACTTAGGATTTTATGCTAGTCTAAAACACTTTGACATTGATTGGATATAGAACTTATGTACGTTTGTTTATTATACTTTGTATGTAAACCAAAATGCGGATAGCAATTGGTATATTAAAGAATATTCTTATCTTATCTTATCTTATAATTATTGAATAAGGGGTGGGACGTTCTGTGTAAATGTCAACTGGGAACATGACCGGATTGCCCTCTGAATCAGACCATGATACATTATTTCATTCATTCGGACATTTACATAGCGCTTCTTCAGCAAAAACCTACTCAGAGGCGCTACCGACTCCAGCGCGCCCAAAAAGAACAGTAGGCCTATTAGGTTTAGTATAAGGAAGGATCTTGGTAGAGTCCCATTGTGTAGGCGTAGCTCAAAAGGAAGGCCATTCCAGACCACTGGACCAACCGCAGAAAAGGCTCGATTCTTCATGGTAGTAGTACGAGCAAAAGGAACTAAGAGGACACCCTTATCAGCAGAGCTGACGACGTCCTGGGATACCCAATGTAAAGTTGAATAGCTCTCGGAGGTAAATTGGGGCGAGTACCTGACAACATCGCCATACCAATACAGCTACACTGAACATCAAATGCGCTACATGATGCACACGGATACACAGATACATGTTTGCCTAGCCTACATATAATGATATCGTCTCATGGTAGGAAAAGTGCATGATGGGTCATTTAACTATGACGAGCCTCTAAGCAAGGAGCTTACATTAATGCAGCATAAGCTTTCACTTTCACTTTATGCCCTTATACTCAGCCTATACTTACGCCTAAACACTACGTCGGAAAATCCTGATGTAGGCTATTCTGGTCTAAAAGCATAGGCGTAATGAAAATTTTCAGACAACTTTGCAGAATTTTTTTTAATCACCTTTCTGTTGTAGATATCAACACATGTTACGATGTTACTAGCAACACTATGTTGTCGGCCTACAGGCGGAACAAATGAAGCATATGGCGTTTCCAGCAGCACTACGTTATAGGTCCACAGATGGACCCAGTATATTAGCAGCAATTATTTGTAGCCTGGCTTTATGTCCTTTCTGTGGTGAGTATTATCATTGATTATCCGTTAAGCTCAGCGTTGCCATTCCTTGGGTTATTTCACAAGATCTTGGTTTTTTAAAATCCGAACTTGGGAAATGGTTTTTTTGGATGAACTTGGGTTTTTTCCTTGGGTTTTTCCGACGGAAAAAAGGGATTTTTTTGACATTTTCGGGCATTTTTTTGACATTTTTGGGGGAAAATTGTGGACTTTTTCCAGAAGATTTGTGCCGGGCGACTAAAAAAAATCGTCAGAATTTTCGGACGGGAAATTGGGAAAATTTTCGTAAGATTTGTGGGAAATTCAGGAATTTTTCGGCAAATTCTGGGCATTTTCGGAAGATTCCAACTTGGGTTTTTTAAATTTTAGAGTAATAAAATTCGTTTTATTGAAAAAATACATAACGCGACAGTTAACAAGCACAAAGGAGCAGCGAATAAAACCTAGTAAACGTTTTTATACAGCATCCGTGTTATGAAGTTTTTTTAATTGTTTTTATTGGTTAGTTCAAAAGGATGAGGCCTAGGGCGCAGATTGTATTTACCTGGACGTCTATAAGAGAAAAATTTATGAAGAACATGATTTTTGTCTTTAACTATAGCTTTGAAGAGGGCAGCATCACCAGTCTCAGCCATAGTGTCTGCTTCTAGGGAGTTTAAGGGGAGGAATCCAGCTCGTCTGACACGTCCCAGGAACCTTTCGATGCGGTCGATTTCTCCCGCGCTCAGCAGCCCCCACCAGGCTGGAGAGGCGTACAGCAGACTCCCAACATACCTCCGCCTGTTCGCTCACCCTCCTATCTCTCCTGCAGTCTCACCTCCAAATTCAACCTCTCCTCCGCTTGCACTCTCCTCTGCTGCATTCCATTCACGACTGAAAACCGAACTCTTCAACCTATCCTATCCAGATTCCAATCAGGTTCCATCACCCAACCACCACCATCACCGACAACCACCGTAGCACCACGCTGTCTCCTCGGCTTGACCTCCCCGGATTTTGACCTGGCACCGGAACGAAAACGGCAGCTCTGGCTATTGCGGACTTGATTTGATATAGTGCCGGTGAATAAGCTGGTCTCCCTGACGTGGCTTTTGTGGGCGCTGAGAAATTCTCGAAGATTTACATTACATTACATTACATTACAGCAGACGTGCTACTGTAGTCGCTCGAGTGATGACATGCAATGCCGGTCCAGGCATGCCATGATCACGCGCAAAGCGTATAGGTTGAGGAGGCACATGAGCTTAGGGTATTGTCAACAAGATCCGAAACAGCACTTAAGACGTTCACCGATTGTAACACAGTATTTTTTTAGAAGTAGCTCTCTTAACTCCTGTGATGGACGACATGGAGGCCAATGAAGCATGCGATCTCCTCACTACAGCCATTTCCCTGGTCTTTTTTGGGTTGATGTGCAGGTTTTTGCTGGTGGCCCAAGTTTGTATGTGTTAGAGTTCACTTTGGGCAGATCTGATGTTGTTCGAACCAATTAGTAGGTAGGTGTCACCTGCATATTTTAATAGTCGGTTTTGGTCGTTTAGAGTGGCAACGCTGGTTAAGCTACAGACTAACAAATCGACACTCGAATACCAAGCGCAGGGCACCAACTAAGGGCTGTTTTTAAGGAATCTTTAGAACTGCACAACTTCTTCTTTCATTTCCATCCTCCATGGCAAATTACTTTCAATCGGAGGACAATGACCTTTCTGCCAGTTTTAACTGTACAGAAGTGCTTCTACAACTGCACAAATCCATTTAGAACTGCACATTTTGTGTAGGCCACAACTGCACGTTAAAAAAAACTTGCACCAACTGATTCCCTAGCGCTGCGTCGATTTACAGGAATTTTCAAAAGGACACTCCGAAGGAGGTCTGAGTTGCAGTTCGGTTAGAGGGGCCAGAGTAGCTGATTATGGCGATTGCGCTTTGGGCGGGAATTTAAAACTGGAGGATCAGGTGAGTTGGGTAGGAATTCTTCAAGAGGCGAGACTTGCAATTTTTATTTTAGAGTTGATGGATGCCAATCCAGTTGCAGCGATATCCCGTGTCCTTGTAAAGGTTCATTGCCAAACGTTACTTAGTGTTTACAATGCGGTCCCTTCCTCAGTAGCGGCGCTAGGGGGGGGCTGGGGGGGCTAAGCCCCCCCCCAAAAAGGTCATCGATTTTTTTCCCCATGTAAAAATAAAATATTTGGACAATTTACCCCCTTTAGCCCCCCCAAAAATAAGCGCAAGGTACGCACGAAGTTTGCCCCAGACAGCTCGGTGGTCACGGAAAAGGACGATTTTTCTGAAGAATTCGGTCGATGACTAATCAGCTTTTTTGGCGGCTGAAATGGAAATTTTTATCCGGATTTTGGTCGATGACTACGGAAATTTTTTCTGAAAATCTAGCCCCCCCAAAACGAAAATCCTGGCGCCGCCACTGCCCTTCCTTAGTTTAGCCTTATGATTTTATCTGTCAGTTTGAGGAAAGCAATTTGCTCATTCAGCGATAAAGAGAACACTTTTGGCAAATACTCTGATCTCATTCGCAAATCTGTCTCATCTTCGATCTTTACCTCAATTGTTCACGCTTTTGTATGTTCTCGGATTGACTATTGTAATTCTGTCCTTATTGGCCTGCCTAAGGTTCGCCTAGCTCCTCTGCAATCTGTACTCAATGCTGCTGCTAGGCTCATTGCCCGTCTTCCTCGATTCTCCCACATTTCTACATTCATGACTGAACAACTTCACTGGCTTCCTCTTTCGGTCCGCATACAATTTAAAGTCCTGATTCTGGTCCTTAAGTCTCAAATCGGTCTTGCTCCGAAGTATCTGTGCGATCAGAAACTTCGCCACCTTTCTGCCACCTCGCTGCGTCCTCTTAGGTCCTCTGATCGCCTTGACCTCTTTGTCCCTCGAGTCAGGACCGCCATATGGCTCAATCCAGATCATTTGCACGCATTGCTCCCTCCCTATGGAATCGGCTTCCTCCATCAGTTCGCTCTGCCATCCTTTCTGGTAGTGTATCCTCGTCTTTCTCTCGTCTAAAAACTTGCCTTTTTTCTTGGGGTTGAACGCACTGGAAGCGCTTCTGAAAGGCTCTTGCTGCGAGAAGCGCTTTATAAATGGTCAGATAAGATAAACAGGCCAATTAATTGACCAGCATTACACATGACATTGTATATGTTTTAATTGCAATGCTCTGACTTGAACTAAGTAAAGTTCACCTTCAATCGTAAGCGTAATCAATGGATTTTTAGAGCACCCAAAAAGCGATGTGGGGACCAGCTCAATCACAGATGCTCAGTAAAAACAAAATCTGTAGGTGGGTGCAAAAGTCGATTCCATGCTATTAAATCAGGATGCAAGGTGTAGTCAGACAGCAATGGTGGGTGGTGCTTGAATTAAAACGTTGATAGAGTAGGAGGACAGAAGGAACCAGTGTAAGGTCTATGAAAGAGCAGTGTTTTAAGTTCTGAGTGAAAGACTCGCGGATAGATACAACCCAATGCTAAGGTTCACATAATTATGGCTTCTCATTGCTCGCGTAATTCTCTTTATTTCATCAATTTATGTATACAGCTGTGTATGTATGTGTATAAATATATATAATTTATGTAAGTACGTTTTGTAAATGCATCGATGCAAATAATATTATGTATGAATGATGCAGTTTGCCAGCGGACGATTGCAGAAAATTTCCAATAGAATATTATTGTAGGGGATTTTTCCATGTCCTGGTATGCAGTGCGTGCGCAAATCTTCTGGCCTTTATATAGAAGGATGTGATCCAATTCACGAAGTGACGCCGGAAAATCCCCTCGAAAACTTAGATTACTTTCAAAATGTTCTATCGAAAATTTTCATACTTTGGCTTTTCCTACGAAAATTTGTAGCATAGAGTCCATAGACTAAGCATACTATAGGCCTATAGGCCTAGCTATAAGCATTTTGAAATTCGCCTAAATAACTTCAGTGGTGTATAGCCTACACCTAATGTGATTCACATCAGCAAATCTTTCAAAGAATCTATGTGTCTTTATATTAATGGCATGTGATATAATACCTCCTCGTGGGCCTCTAACTGAGACAAAGGCCTATTGAACGATGTTTACCGCGCCTATCCTGATTCTGGTCCTGACCGAAACATTTCAGTGGCAGACTTGATTCGATACAACGCCGATTATGGCTTAGAATGGCACTGATCGAGTTATTTATGAGATTTGCATGTATAGGCCTACATCATACACATTGAATTAGGTAGAATGCCAATGACTATGAAGATAGACTCCAAGTTTTGCTTCAATTTCACTTTAGCTAGTAAACGTTTACTTCTTTACTCATTACTTACTATAATAATATAAACTACAGATCGATATTATCGATATGCAGAAGTTGATGAAGAAATAAAAGCAATCCAATTATCCAAATAATGGTCAAAAAGATGTTATAGCATGGTCTAATAAATAGACCTATTTGGAAATTTTCTTACGTATGTGTTTCAGTCATGTACTTTTCTGCAAAAACTTAGCTGACTGTGAAAAATTCCCCTTAGATTTGCTGACAGTGTGAAATTTCCCTGTATATTATTTGCCGACAGTGAGAAATTCCCTGTAGAATTGCTGTCTAACAGAGTTTCAAGCGATAAACCTTCTTGTAAATGTGATTTAAATTGAATTGTCATGGATAATAAAAAAAGATAATATGACGCAGGACTATAATATTATTTTCCCAAAGCATTCATTTTCAATTTATTCTACTTTTAAACATCAACAACTTCATGCAGAAATGTCTGCCATATTATTTCGTCTTAGTTTTCTGATAAATTGTCTGTTAGATTTAGACAGGCCTGCATAATCATAAGATAAGGTCATCCGTTTCGTTTATTCTACGAATTCATCTTAATGGGACAACTGATTCCACTTTTTAGACTTCACTATAGGGCGAGTTTTTTTTATAGTTTGATGAATTATAGCTGGACATTTAAAACGCATAGGTCTACTGGATTTGTTATTTCAACCAGCAACAGAAAAATAGCCTACTGATTCCAATAGTAGGGTCTAAATTTAAAAGTGTGACTGTATCGCCTGGACTCTGCTCAGATCCCAGTGATCGATCGGGTGAGATCCTTCGATCACTACCGCTGCCCATTTGAATGAGTGCCACGCCTACGGGGCGCGGTGGTGTTGTGGTGGTTTTGGTGCTTTGGAGCGGAGTGTTCCAGGCTCGCGTATGGACCTTGAGCAAGTCCTTCACTTGCAATTGCGCGTGCGCTTCGGCATGAAACTCAGATACAGTGTCCGCGCTGTAGTCGGGAGCACCTCTGAGTAGTGGACTTCAAGGGGCGCTATGGCAAATGCGATAAACAGATAAATACATCAAATTTAAAGTCCATGTGTACAGACCGCGCTAGTCCGAAATTGATCTCTCCTAGGCCTAAATATGCAGACATCGTTTCCATCGCTATCACCCCCAAGTCCCAAAGACACCAGCACTGCCACCATGGGCGCCTGCACATAGGGGCAAGAGGGGGCACTTGCCCCCTGGAAAATCGAAACTTATTCTTTTAAATACTACTTTTGGGTTTTTAAAGAAATTTCTTCGCATCTGAGGAATAATAATTCTAAAGATGCACCAAGTGGAACTAGGACATCTACGTTTAGATGTCTAAGCTTATATAAAAATAAACATGCATTTAATTTTCTGCCTTGCATTCATTCTGTAACCATGACTATTTTTACGCCACCCGCGGGCGCCCATGCAATTAGGCTAGTATTGATCACAGCCCACTTGATTAAAATTTTGCTGCATGTAAACCTTTCATAACTACACAAATTATTAATCAATTATAGCCTACTAATGTAAAATCTAGAAACTTTCCATACAGCAAACTGCGTTGGGAAACCTGTTTATTCGCCGGTGACACGAAACGGGGTATCCCCCCTGAAAGCTATCCGGGTGGATGAATTAACCTATCCACCCGGATGGAACTAACCGGTCTATACTATCCGGGATGGATAAACCATTCCATCCCCTTTTTGAAAAATGAGTATAGTGTAATTAAAAATTTTATGCTCCAATCAAACTTTTAAGTGACTCTAATTGTTTTAAGTGTCCTAAGCAATGTGCAGAGAAAGGCAACTCGAATTTATTTAGTGATTCTGAGTGTTATTAAGTGTTTTAAATGTTTTAAGTGCTCTAAAACCAAAAAAAGTATCTAGTAGCATGGGCGCCGACTCTGCGAGGCCCGTGAGTGCTCAGCACCACCAGAAATTGGCCATGCGAGGCCCGCCTATGCATGGGCACCACCAGAAATCAGCCAACAAGATGTGCTTTTATGACATTATTTTTCTGTTGGCATTGCTTATCTATAAAAATCATTGAATCTTTTACATATTTTCTTTTATCACAGTTAGTCTACCTAACTAGTATTCCAGTTTTACCCCGCCCGTTAGTCTGAACTCCATACGAATACGAGGAAAACATCGAAATCCTGCTCGTTCGATCCGCTTCAGTCATTTTTTTTTTATTACGGACGAAGGCGACGAGTTGAATGACTCTTTCTTTTTATTGTAGCCTACATGCTAGATGCAATGATTCTCGCTGCGCGATAATCACTGCCCAGGATTAAAAAAACGCTGGATGTTGTTTTGTCTGCGTTAATTAACATATTAACAGCCCTGACTAAATTAATTGTCTATGATAACTATTTGAAAAACTATCTTCCACAATGTCAATATTGGCTCACTAAATAGTGGTTAATGTAGGCAGAATTTTTTAAATTTCTTGTGCAAAATTTGAGTCTGTTGAGTGCTGACCTAATTAGGGGAGAGTGCTCCAAGATGCCCATGCTAACGAAGATTGTGCTTTACTTCTGTGTGGATTCCAGGAGAAGTACATGTTGATCCAAAGAGTGATAAAATTTTTTAAACAATTGGGAAGAACATTTTTTGAAGTATTAAATAGTATCTTTAAACAATGAAATAATGGGAAATTTTGATGAGATAACAGATTAAAATGTCACTATTTCATGTTGTGTAGAAATTTTGTTAAACAAAAGCACGAATGCTTTTCAAGTCTTAAACGGTTAAACCACGACAATTTCGTAAAAATTGCAACCTAAGATGCTACCATCGCAGTGTGGCAAGAAAAAATTCGAAAATGGTTAGGAGCACATCCCCTCCCCAAGACCCTTTGGCCCTTCTCTGCTCGGCGATCGTCCTTTGACTGCGAGTTCGTCCCCTAAAACCATGAACAAGTATCCGCCTATGAACAGAGGCAATTTCAATAACTCTCCTATCAAAAAAGGCTCAAAAAAATTTCGCGCGCTCACGCGCGCAGTTTTCCAACATTTGTTTGGGCACTCACACTCTTCGGGTCAACTCGGCGCCTATGTCTAGTAGGAATAAACATACCGGTGCCTGTTAGTGTCATTGTTCAAAACAAAGCAGATGAAAATTAATTTTAAAAATAAATACATGGGGAAGTGGTTTTTTCGACTTTTTTCATTTGGGGAATACAATTAATATTCGGGGGATACTCTATTTCGTGACACCGGCATTGTGTATAGGCTTATATTTAAAATTACGTCTGCAATCAAGCCTGTTTAAAAGAATCCATACCAAATACTATTCTGATTATCGAATCCTCCACCTTCCAATTTTAAATGCCACCCACCTTAACAGCTATTCTGCCCCCTCTGCCCATTTCTAGCAACTGCTAACCGGACTCTGACCTTCTTTTGGTCATCCTTTTAGCAGCTCACTGGCACGATACAGCGCTCGTGAATAAGCTGGTGCCTTCGATTGACTTTCGAGTGCTGCCCTAGAAGTTTATAAACTATATTATTATCAAAATATAGAACTTACTGTACTAGATCTCGAAGGAGCACTTGTCCCTGTAAAACTGACACCTATTTTTAATTTATATGTAGACCTACATTCATTCGTTCTATGGACTTATTGCATGTACCCCTTCAGGAACATACTTTTTAATTAGGCCTACTACATTTGAATTTTTGAACATTTTTTCGCACTGAAGAAACTATTCAAATTAAAAATATAATTAAAATGAAACTGCGAAATTTTCCTTGAGAAACCTCCGTGAAAATAGGCCACTCATGCATGCGCTTAATTTCCTTCTTTGCGTTTTCAACCTCATAATATCTAGGCCTAACCGTGACCAGCGCGTTTTGCCCCTCCTGCAAAAATTTCTGTGTGCGCCCATGACTGTCACCACAGATAGCATCAACACTTTCTACGATATTATAAAATTTTATCAACATCAGCCGACTTCTTTGCTTGCATCGTGTACCAATTTCTTTTTTCAAGACGGATCTCTCACAGTGAAACCAAGCAACATTGAGGCTGTGATTGGGCAGAGACTTCAGCTCAACTGTTCCACCTCCGAACCATACTTCGTCCTCTGGGACCATGTCCCTGTTGGCTCACCGTCCAGAAGCTACATCTTTTTCAGCGACGTTCTGATTCTACCCTACAGCCAGAGATTCCAACTGGAACGGGACAATGCAACGGGTGCATACAACATCGTGATACCATCGGTTCAGAAAGAGGATGCCGGAAACTATCGATGCATGGACATGGCTGGACACGGAGAACAAGCGGGAGCAGAATTAATTGTGTTAGGTATGAACTGAGTTCTGTACAAAATACCAAACTCAATCAGTCAGACGATAGTAAATCAGTAAACCATTCATTCAGTAAGTAAGTCAGCCAGTAAATCCGTTATATCCCTCACCAATATTTCAGAAATATTTCATAAATATCATCGTAAATTTCAGCAGTGTTATCCACTCTTTATCCATAATGAACAATTTTGTTAAGATGACAGCTGAAAATGCTAGCATAACAGCATGGAAATGTAAAAAAATAAGCAATCGGAGGGACATTTATTAAAGTCTTAAACTATGTATATGCGCAGTTAAATAATTAAATTATGACAAATACTTTCTAGAGGACGGTTCAACAAAATAATCTGAAAAATTTAAAACAACGGGAGGCAATGTTTTTTGAATTCTTAAACCACAACTATCGACACTGAAATGATTAATTTCGCTCAAATGAATGCTACCATTTCAGTGTGGAAAATCAAAAATTTCGAGATTGGGAGGGGCACATTCCATTGTCCTTCTACCGATCGTTCGTTCCCCCCAAACCAGCACCAAATCTTCGCCTATGGTCTACACTATCAGAAGATGGAATTGGCCAGTGCCGCGCCAGGATTTCAATTTTTTGGGCTGAATCCTCGTGAAGGAAATTTCCCATTTTCATTCCCCAAAATTTCTGATGACCTTTATTTAGTCATTTGGTCGAATCTCATGGATATATTTCATTTTGAGGGGGTTTATCATGGAAAATTTTCATTTTTACAAGTAAAAATACGGATGGCCTTTTAAGGGGGCTTAGCCCCAATACCATTTTATCCGCCAAAAAGTTGATGACCTTTTTTTAGTCATCTGGCAACAATGTCTGGAAAATATACCAATTTTCTCTTTTTCCCTGCCAAAAAAACTTGTTGAAACCAAATGGAGGTCCACGTCCCATGCACTTTTGAAATGGGGGCTGCCTTAGCTTGTAAAAAAACCCGCGCTTCCGCCCTGTGATCTCTCCAGTTACTGACCGATCTCCAACCAGTCATTCCTTTCAAAGCTACTTGAGCGGGTCATTAGCATCCAACTAACTGAGTTCCTGTCCTTCTTCCAGTTCATCAGTCGGCCTAGCGGAAACACCATTCGACCGAGACCGCTCTCCTTAAGGTTGTAACTTGTAATGGACCTTACGGAAGCGATCGATTGCGGGCAACAATGCTTTGCTTGGTCTGCTCGATCTCTCGGCTGCCTTCGATACGGTTGACCATGATGTTCTGGTCGAGCGCTTGTCCAGGACGTACGGTATCCGCACAACCACGCTTGACTGGTTTCGCTTCTATCTCTGCAATCGCCGACAGACGGTGCTGTTCCTCGGTTTTTTTCAACCATCCGCTCTCTCTTCTGTGGCGTCCCTCAGGGCTCTGTTCTCGGCCCGCTGCTGTTTCTGCTCTACACCGCCGACGAGAATGAGGCTGAGCTTGCTGCTAGTCTTGGTATAGCATCTCATTTCTGCGCCTAGGTTTTCCAGTGACACATGGAATAAAATCGTGTGTAGAGGGGATTTCTGCATACTTTGTAGTCTTCTTTATGACTGCCATCTCTGCTGCTGTACCTGGTGTTAAGGATGTGAGATGTATATATGAGTTTGCGCACGTGTGCACGCTGGTGGCGTCCCAAGTTATATTTTCCTCTTGACAACGGTATTAACGTCACTCCAGCTGGTCTTTTCCCGTCACTTCTGAACAATTCTGCTGGTTCTTTGATGCTCGGAACTTCAGCTCGCTGAAGGGCCCTCCAGATGGTGTCATTCATTGCAAAGTGCCTGTCACTTCTCCCTCCAGACAGCTTACAGGCCAGACCATGATATCCTCTAAAATCCGTTGTCTCACCGCATTGACACTGGTGTGACTCGCACAGATCAAGACCTAGGCGTAGGCCTATCGCCACCCGGACTGGGGCATCACTGAAGCACAGTCCACAATATGCAATTGGAAATGCAGCCATCCAATCTCCCGCATGAGCGGAAGTCACTGCCTTCAATCTGGCTTTGTTTATCGGGTCTGTAGCTGAGGTCCACACCTCATATAATCAATTTCAATCAATGGTCTCTCCCAGACTCTTTGTGCCTTGACGATCTCTAAAGCACCGCTTGGGAGCGTGGTCCTGCGAGCCGAAAGAATTTCATCTGCGAAGACGTCCTGTCAATTCTCCGAGTAAAGAATAGCGGATTGAAGATTTCTGGCTGATGCAGCTGATGCAAGATATGCAGAAGATGCCAGCATCTGAAGCCTTCAACTCCCCAATCTGCCGTCTCTTGTCGGTAATGTTGCCTGCATCCATTGGATTTCGATGAGTCTGATGTTCACGATGTCTTCCAACCCATTCCTCATCTGGTCATCCATTGTTCTCAACAAGGGGTGTCCCCAGCACTGCGCAGTTCTGAGTAGGAAGGTTAACCTCGCCACCCCGAAGCAAGATCTTATAAGCGTCAGAAGAGCTCCCTGCGTGGGGAACCTCCTTATGTCCACCATTGCCTGCTCCACTTTCTTAGAATGGTCTTCCAATGCTTCATCTAGTGCCGTACCTCTGCAGAGAGGCGCTCCCAGCAGAGTAATCGAGTGTATTGTAACTCGCTTGATGTCCTAAAAATTCATCTCTGCTATATTTTCACAACAGAAAATTTCGTACTTCTGTCTATTCAGGAATAGGCACAGAGTAGACTCCAATCCTAATATGATGTTCATGTCTTTGTCCACGTCCTCCGTTCTTCCTCCTAATGACAGGTCATCCAGGTAACCAACTCGAAAGTCGGATGTCAGTGACCGTAAGGCAGGTTGCAGCGGCAGACAGAAAAGCAGCGGAGGGCCCAAAGGGTCCCCTGCTGTGGTCCCATCTGTGATCTGATCACAAACTCCCCGAATTGAAGCATTGACTCATCTGTATATGACTGATAAATGGATACAGGTCAGGTATGGTCTCATAAACTGCCCGCAGCATCACGTCTCGTCTCAGTGTATTAAAAGCATTGCTGAAATCCAGCTTGACGAAGATTTGTCCCTGGGGCATGTTTGTAATAAATGCTCTGGCCGCATGGACCGCCGACTCACATCCCCCAGAGGTAGCTATACCCATCTGGAGAGGGAGAGGGGCGAAGAAGGACTCCAGTTTATCAACTGCATATTTATTTGCCGCCTTTGCTGTTAGTCTTCTCTAGATATACCCGATCACGATCGGTCTCAGACCACCATTGCTTTTGGAGAGTGCAATAAGCGTGCCTCCAAACATTAGTCTACGGATCTCCTCGGAGCACTCGCCCCTCGGCATGATGTTAACAAATCCCGTTAATGCCTGGATGAGGTCATGCGAAGACTCTTTGTTGTTTATCAGGTCCAAGAGAAGCTGAGGGCGGAACCCGTCGGCCGACCCAACGGGGAAAGAATCCGAACGATCTCAACAAACCAACATGCTTCGTCTCCAACATTTTGGTATGGAGAAATGTTATCCGGATCCAGAAGATCTGCCATCCTGAATAGTAACTCATCTGCCGGGTGTTTTTCCTGCATGATTGCCCAGTCGTCGCACTGACCGGATGGTCTCTATTACATAAGATGCGGGATGCGGCTCTTAAGTTTCCCTCCTCCGGTTTTGCGTTGACCGCTGCAAGAAGCAAATCTCTGTCATTAGCCCTTTCTCTGCGTATTCCATGTCCGCTTTCGTGTTCCATCTCATCATCCAGATGATCCTGTCTGTCCAGTCTTTTCTTTATGACGGTGGCCAAGTTGCGTCTCTTGTCCGCCCGAGGACGTTGCCCTAGAATGTTCGGTGCAAACCGCAATAGCCGAATTATTATTATTATTATTATTATTATTATTATTATTATTATTATTATTATTATTATTATAATTATTATTATTATTATTATTATTACTATTATTATTTTATTTTATTTTTTTTTTTTTGCCCCGAGGTATACAGGATCCCTCAGGGACTTCGCTACCGCCTAATATAAAATCACAGTCTGGAACGGCCCTATTCATATTCGGTGTTCTGATCGGCGAAAGTGCCCCTAAAGGCAACTGCATTGAAGCGCTGTATCATCAGCGAGATTCGCTGGAACAAAAATGTTGTTTCTCGTGGTTCCCCCGATATCGTGCTTAGCTTTTGCCCCAGGTCCGAAAGGAACGTCAATCCTTCACTGTTGATCGGACCCAGAGTTTCGAAAGCCAAAGGGGCAAAGAAATATGTGGACGATAATTCGTTGTATTTGTCAATTTTGCGAACCGACGCCTTCTCTGCCGCGGCGCCGGCCGTTTGACTGGTGTCCGGTAGGTAGGAAACTGCCATGGTGTCTGTTACGGTCACATCCCACTATTATTATTATTAGTAGTAGTAGTAGTAGTAGTAGTAGTAGTAGTAGTAGTAGTAGTAGTAGTAGTAGTAGTAGTAGTAGTAGTAGTAGTAGTAGTAGTAGTAGTAGTAGTAGTAGTAGTAGTAGTAGTAGTAGTAGTAGTAGTAGTAGACATGGGACGAGGTGATTCATCTGGCGGAGAGTAAAGGTAGTAGTAGTAGTAGTAGTAGTAGTAGTAGTAGTAGTAGTAGTAGTAGTAGTAGTAGTAGTAGCAGCAGCAGCAGCAGCAGCAGCAGCAGTAGTAGCACCACTCTGGCGCGGCTACTGGAAATGGCCACATATGTTGCTCATTTTTTAGTTCCATTGTGTGCTGATTTATATGTGCACGTGAATCTATGGAGAGTTTGTATATGTGTTGCAATTTTGGTACCATGTTACCGTTTCTAAGAGAGATAGGTTTCTGTAATGATAAGCAGGAATTCTGTCTCATTTTCCCGGTTAGATGGAAATGAACAATACACTCATGATTCTCATTCTTTAGTCCCACTGCGTCTTAGTTTATGTGTACATTAAAATCAATGAATATTTATTCCATGACTTCTGTCCCTTTAAGTTTAGGGCAAGCTTTGCATCCCAAGAAGCTGTATATTTTATTTGTAAGCAAAGTCAAATTTCAATTCCTTTGGCTCATTAAGTGATTGATTGACTGATTTAGATTTACACTTTCACGGATCGAGGTGGCTTAGGTACCTGGGATAATTTCATATCATATTTGTAAAACTTCAGGTAAACTAGAACCCAAAATGCACTCGATTTAGTATCTCTCTCTCTCTCTCTCTCTCTCTCTCTCTCTCTCTCTCTCTCTCTCTCTCTCTCTCTCTCTCTCTCTCTGTCTTTCTCTCTTTGCCAGTCTCTGTTTCTGTCTTTGTCTGTCTGTCTGTGTCTCTCTTTCTGTCTGTCTCTGTCAGTCTCTGTCTCTCAGTCTCCTGTTTGTATCTCTCTCTCTCTCTCTGACTGTCTGTCCTCCCTCTCGCTGTGTCTCCGTCTCTGTCTTGTCTCTATCTGTCTCTCTGTCTGTCTGTCCGTCTGTATTTCTCTCTCTCCCAATTTGTTTGCAGCCTATTTCAGTATTATAATTAAGAGTAGAGTAGAATAAATTTGCATATTTATGTAGTATAATTTCACATTTCTCTTAGATTCAGTTCCTTCCTGCAAAACTGGTACTATTCAGTTTTGCGAGCAAACGTCACAGGATTTTGAGACATCTTGCACGGTCGGATTCAGAGGAAATCTCGTCCCAGAAATGGAATGCAGTGGCAACGGTGTCATGGCATTCAACTCGACAGTTATGGAGCAAACACAGGACAACGTCACACACAATCTACGGCTAACAGTGCAATGGCCAATTGATGATGGTCATCCAATAGTCTGTCGCACATCAATCTCGCATGTTTCTTCCTTCGTCAGCCCAACAGTGATGTTTAAGTTCTCAACTGTTATCAATTGTTTCCTGCTGTCACTTTATGCAGCGGCAGTTTTTTCTAAACAGCCCTCATTTATCAAAAAGCATGATATTCATTCAGAATTAGTTTATTACTGCCTAAACTTATTGTCTAGGTCTGTGTCTTATATCTTCATTCAGCCGGGGAAATGCAATGAGCGAAATGCTTTCTGTGATCAACATCCTGCTTTAATTGACAAAGGCTAATTATTTCTTATATAGACTGGTCGATACCGAACTGTTTCATTGACACGATGCAGATCATGCAGCCAATTTAAGTCCATGATGGTTTGAATTCATTTGTGAATAGTGTAATTAACGCCATAGACGACATCAAAGAGTGGTGTAATCAAGACATTTACAGCTTAAGCAGATCTGCTCAGGACCGTGGACTTTGGAAGAGATCGATAAAGTGTGCATTGGACACCTACGGGTTGCTAACCCACGGATAATGATGATGACGATGAAATTAACGCGGATTTTCATATATTCATCAGTTTAAAAGTAGGAAATGTGCCTACGTATGATCAGTGTTTCATCTAGTTTCCTGATTGAGGGGGGTGGGGGTGGAGAAATTTACGTTTATGGGTGTGGAACAAACGACCTTTTAGTTTTCTTCGATGACTCAATATTTAGATGCAAAAACAGCTCTGAAAAGTTTGAAGGAATGTCATTGGGGAGAGGGGAAGTTCACCTGGAGAAGCCTAGATTAAACGCTGTAAAATGATAGGAGGAGTGCATTTATAAATTGCAGTTGCCTTTGGATCCACTCAGAGTCTGACAATGGACCACCGCAACACGGTTCCAGTTTATTGCAGAGCCAACAGTAGTGGAGATTGTAGCTACCAGTGGACCCAGCAAGACACAAACTCTGTTGTTTGCAGAAGTCAGACTTTAACAGCAGCAGAAGCAGGACAATACACATGTGAAACAACGTGTCTGTTGCAAGACCAAATCTGCGCAGTAATACCTCTTGTGGTAAACCTGACAATTCAAGAAGGTAGGCCTGTGTATGAAATTCACATAAGAACCGTTTTAAACCATCAAATTTCAGAGGCCCTAATTCTTCAGGTGTGACCGTTTTTGTTCATAAAATTAGTAGCTGTTCCATGGTTCCTGTTTGCCATTGAACTTGCTACTCATAACTTGTATAATAAAGTAAAAGAAAAGTTTCAGACATTTTCAGCGTATCTTAAATGTAATCTATTTATAATATAAACTGGCCTAGTTAGCTACACCGGTAAGTGCGAGCTGCATTCGTCTGTTGGTTGCAACGGACTGCGGTTCAAGCCCCGGGCTGGGAGTTGACATTCAGAGATTTAGATATCTCGGGCTAGCACGTGTGGGACACATGCAGGGGCGCAAGCTCCTGCGGAGCGACCTTGGGCAAGTTGCTTACCCATCATTGTCTGTGGGGAAGGCAACGGGAAACCACCTCACTCATCTCATCCCCAGGGGCGTAAAGCCAATGAACCTGCCTTCGGGCAGAGCACCATCATCATCATCATCATCATCATCATCATCATCATCATCATCATCATCATCATTTATAATAATTATTGCTGGTTCGCCTAGTTTTAGTGCCTTTGAACGATTGTATGTTCGGATCATGTCCATGCAGGTATATATGCACCTATGCGCACCTACAATGAAATCTATAATGTAATAATACTAACTTTACACTGAAGCATATTGTCCACTACTTGATTTTTCTGCATTTTTGCCCATAACTGTTACTGCTGGATAATGGATATGTTTTTCACAGTCACAACAGACACCGATCGGACCATTGCGCCAATTGTTATATGTGTCGCAGTCGTAGGGATGACAGTCCTATCCATAGTCGCTGGTGCTCTAGTCATTGTATACATCAGGAATAAACGTCGTCAAACTGGGTTAGTAAAATAGAATACCTGATAAATACAGAGTTCAGAGTGTGTGCTTGTCTTGTAAGCGTATTCATCTGAATAATATAGTTTGTTCTTGTGTCATCAGCAATGCATTGACTTTCAATGCATCTATTACACGCAATACAACCTAATTAGTTAAGTTAAGGTTACGATAAGTAATGGTTAATTTATTATGTGCTTCTATCAGCCTCTAAAACTAGAATTCAGGAATTGAAAGAATTTATTTGAAGTACGTAGACCTACACTACAGAAGAATCGAAGGACAGGTCAACCTGGTTACATTAACCGATGGTTAATAATTATTAGTTTAGGTCAGGTGAATTTGCATGTATGCCTTTAGCTGTAAAGGAAACACTAGGCCTATGTAAATAAATATAGCAATTAGACACCGAACAACTAATTGCATATGTTAATGTATGCAGAAGCATAAAATTATTAATAAATCACGCACGCCCTGTGTAACATGACATAAAATTACTGATGATTGTATATTAATCTTCTAAGTTAAGCTAAGTTAAGTTTAGTTAAGTAGCTAATTTATTACGTTTGTCATTTGTTACTATATACTCTTCAGACATTCTTTTTCACGTCAGTTCACTATCATTAAACTAATAAATTACTATTCGACTAACTGATTGGCAACTAGTCAATATATATATATATATATATATATAGTGTATAACCTACCCCTCTTCTTAGGGGGATCAAGGTTTCTGCGGTGGGACAAACGAGCATTTGGTGCACGATCGGCACGAGCAGAGGGACGGGATGTGCCTATCCGCCAAAATTAGTTTGGGACTTCACATTGCATTGGCAGTAAGCCATTAAGTAGGCTAAACTGTCATCTTAACAAAATTGTTTTACTATTTCTGTGCTGATAAGAGTGGTCTAAGACTTCAATAAATATACTTACAATAATAACAATTTCTTTTTGAATTTCCACATTTTACTGGCAGCATTTTAGGCTGTCATCTTAATACAATTACTCTATTATTTCAGTGCTGATAAAATGAGTGGTTTAACATTTCAATAAATATAGTTGCAATTGCAATAATAATTCCTATGTGTATCAAGTTCAGCCTCCCTAGATAGGTTGCTCAATGTTACTACTAGGAACTGGTTGCGCTATAGGAACTACATGTAGGATGAACAGCAAGTGGCAGTGTTTAAGGAAATTTCTGCTCAAAACAATTATTACAATTTATGCATTACCAAATTTAAATGTGTTCAAAATTATTATTCATGATATTCTAGCTCTGTGACAACAGAGTGAACTGAAAGGTGAACAGATTGCGCAATGCGCATGTTCTTTTGTATTAAATTTTTAGGAATAGACCTCGTGACCAAGAGACTACTTCATTTCTGGATGCGAACTCCAACCCTAGTTCTTCATCGGACCACAAAGGGACAAACGGCAACGTGAATGCTCATGACGCTATAAATAATTCACGCTTAAATGTAAACGGCAATGCCCCTTGTACTTCTACGAATTCACATGAACATGTAAACGGCAATGCCCCTTGCACTTCTACGAATTCGTATACAAATGCCAATTTAAATGGCAATGCTCATCGCACTCTAAGAATGAACATGAAGAAGCAAATGGTGATGCTTATTGCACATCTGATAATTCACACGAAAATGTAAACGGTAGGCCTATGCTCATCGCACTTATTAGAATGCACAGAGATGAGAACGACAATGTTCATACCATACCTGAGAAGTGAACATATCACCGGCACTTTGGTACATGTACATGTTCACTGACGTTATAATTGCGTTTGTTTCCTAACGTAAGGTCTTGGAAGTTTGAAGATGTGAGCTGAATCGACTTTGCGAGCTCGTAATGAATGTTAAGATCTTCGACTCGTAGATTTCTTATGAATATTTGTAGGCTACATAATAATTGTCTGTTGGTTCTTTTGCTTGGAATGTCGTTGGCATTTGGCAAGCAAATTGTTGCAGTCTAATAATAATCAGCTAAGAAAAGTATTGTTGCATGCATCAAGTCAAATAAAATGAAGGCAAGCAATAGGTTATATTTATATCGATGTTTGGATTTAGAATTTTGTGCTATTAAAACATTTGACATTGAATGGATATAGAAATGATGTATGTTTGTTTATTATAACATGCCTGTACACAAACTGCGGAAAGCAATTGGTCCATTAAAGAATATTTTTATCCTATCTTATCTTTATATGCACATCTTTATATCTGGAATTTAAATCATGTACTCCGAAGCCTATTTCCACCTATTGTTAAAAGGCCTTATGCTCTGCGTTCGCGACCACACAACTTTGAACTGCCTAGAAAAGATGACTTTAATTTCATCTCTCGTGTTCTTTTTAAGACTGTTCGCAGTGTTAACTCTAGGAACTAGAAATTAATCTATCTGTCGCATGCTTCCAGCCTGAATTCTGCGGACAATCGTTACTTCAGCCTATTTACTTCTTTAAAATACTTTTTTGTTTTGTTTCATGTAATAAGTTGCGGTGTGTCAACTTAGTTTTTCTTGAATAAACGAAGTATAATTATACTGGTTGGTTCAGTATAAACCGTGGCTGTGTTCTACGTGTTTGACAGTAGCCGTGCCTGATTTATCTGAACAATGTTTGCCTGCGGAAGAAGTTGTTGCCCTTACTTTTGATTACTTTGGTGATATAGACTGGCGTTGCCAGAATGTTAGTCACATAATTATATGCAAATCTTCCGTAAACTGCCGACTGGCAAATAAATTAAGCCTGCTGTGTTGAGTGAAGTGAATTGGCTTTGCGTTTGTTTGTGTTACAATACAATTATTGTTTCGTATTTTGTCAGGTAGAAGAACATTATGATTAAGTGCTTATGTATTCATTTACAAGGATGTATGTCGTCATAATGTCGATTGGTTGTTGTAATAGACCTTTATTAGGCCTATGAAATTTCAATAATGTTGGGCCTTTCTGAAAGTTTGTCGTTCACTACTGAGCATGCTGTGATTGGTGCTAGTGGCTGCTGTCGGATTGCGGGAATACACACGGTTGTGCGTGCATGGTAAGTGCTTGGAATTACACCTTTGGTTGACTGTGGCTGATTTGTTTAGTTCCTTCACAGCTTCTTCCTCTGTGCTAAAAGCCTAAAACTGATAGAAATGACTACGAGCGGGCTATGTGATGAAAGATCTTAAACATGTCCTGCAAGGGGGGGCCCGGTTGAGTAATGGATAACACGCTGGTCAAGAGTGCGAGAGGTAGTGAGTTCGAGCCCCTTTGGGCGGATATGCTTTGTATGCTGCTATTAGCGCCATGTACAGTATAGCAGGCGCTAATAGCTCAGTTGGTATAGTTAAGATTTATGTATTCTGTAATCTGAGTTCCTGTAAATTGTTTCAACTGCACAATTGTACATTGTAACCGGTTGCGGTCTGTCAACCGGATTGTTGATTAAACGAAAAGTATTATTATTATTATTAGTTCATAACTATGTCTTCCACTGTTGATGTATATAATCCATTTCGTTCCCGTCCACATGCAGTTCTTCCCCTTATTCCTGTAGCCAGCATTCGCAGTGTTATAAATAAAATAAGGATAAATTGTCAAGAGTAGCATGATCACCACATCATTGTCCGGGGACATTTTGTCCGGTGACTTTTTGTCAGGGGACTTTTTGTCCGGGGACTTTATGTCCGAGAACTTTTTGTCCGGGGACATTTTATCCGGGGACTTTTTGTCCGGGGACTTTTTGTCCAGGGACTTTTTGTCCGGGGACATTTTGTCCGGGGACATTTTGTCCGGGACTTTTTGTCCGGGGACATTTTGTCCGGGGACATTTTGTTCGGGGACTTTTTGCCCGAGGACATATTGTCCAGAGACATTTTGTCCGGGACATTATTATGCGGCAGGTTACAACGGTTCAGTACTCTAGCCAGGGGCGCAACCAGAACATTTTGCTGGGGGTGCTCAGAATTGTTGTAAGTACCGATGGCGCGAATCTTCGAGTGCCGAAGGCACATAGCCTACCCCGACTATGGGGTCTGGGGGTGTCGTAAGGTCCCCCAGCGGGGTCTGGGGCTCCGCCCCAGAAGCCAGCGCATTTTTAACTGTTGACATCAGCTTGAGCACGTTTCGGGTTATTGTTTGTCAGCTCTTTCTGGCCCTCCATAGAAGTGCTTTTGCAAGTGCATAAATTCATTTAGAACTGCACATTTAGTCAATAACTGCAAGTTGGAAAAACCCTGGGGTGTGTCCCTCCATGGCATCAAAATGTTTCAAAATTTCCGCACTGCAATGATAGCATTTAGGCTTTCATTTTTAAGAATTTTCTCAACATTTCTTTGCTGAAAGACATGGTATAAGATTTGAAGAAATGTCCTCTCCCACTATTTATATTTTTTGAATTTCAATAATGTATTGGTAGTCATTTAAGCTGCCATCTTAATAACAAAATTGGCTCATTTTTTAATACTGGTAGTTATACATTGTAGCTTAGGACTTCAGAGTGCACGGCCTCCCTTAGAGTTTTATTTTTATTTTCACACTGTAACCGTAGCTTATCTTTTTAGACTGTCATCTTGACAAAAATTACTCCTTGTTTCAGTGCTCATAGACATGGTCTAGGGCTTCAGTAAATGTCCCCTTCCATTGCTTAAATTTCTTTTCTCTACCACTGTAGTAGTAGTATTTTAAGCTCAATCACAGCAAAATTTCTCATTATTTGAGTGCTGAAAAACATGGTTCAAGACTTCAGACAATGTACCCTCCCATTTGTTTAGATTTTTTGAATTTCCACTCTGTAATAGTAGCTTTTGAAGCTGTCGTTTTAGCAAAATTACTCATGGTGTCAGTGCTCAGAGACGTGGTTTAAGATTTCAATAAATGTTCGCTCCCATTGTTTAGAATTTCTTTTATTTGCGCAGTGTAATGGTATTATGGTAGCATTTAAGCTGCCATCTTCGCAAAATTCCTCATTATGGACATACAGTGGATAACATTGTATGAATTTATACTTATATATATGAATATTTCTTAAATATTGGGGATATAAGCATCACTGTCCCTCACCACAAACTTTGGAAGACCCCCTAAGTTTCCGCCCATAGATTTTAATAAATATGAATATAACTACAATAACAAGTTCAGCAACTCGGTTCTTCTTCAGTTGGACTATTATAATGATTAGCTGTTACGCAGACATAGGTATAATTAGGTCTAGCCTATATAGGTTAACCTTGTAGCACTGGAACCAGCTTACCATTACTGCCCAAGATGGTCCAGGACACAATTAGAAGAAATTGTTACAAATAGCATACAACCATGCACGAACGACCAAACTACAAATTTTTTTGAAGTGATGGTGTAACGGTTCAAATCTTCAAGGAGCAAAACATTTTAAAATGTGACAATTTCAAAGACAGCGCTGGAGAGGAATCATATAAGCCTAGTTGCTCAAATGTATTATTTGCACAAATATTACCAATAAGTTATACACATTGTAATACCACAATATTATGGTAGTGTCATCATTAGGCCCTATGACAGTAAATAATAACATCATAGTAAATAACAACATCATAATTATATAATAGTACATAAGATCATGGTACAGTATAGCAGTTTATGCAATGTAAACATTAACCAAAAAGTACTATCATTTTGTCAAATTGTTCTGGGTAAAAATTTCATTTTGGAAGGCTTTCTCCACTAGAGATGTCTATATTAAACACTGTTGAATAGCTATATTATAATACTAATTTGAAGGAAAACAATTCTTAGCTAGGCCCTAATAAAATAGCACACACGGTATTACCAATTAAGTCGTAGGCCTACCATTAGCCTATCAATAAATTGGTGAGGAAATGTATAGCCTAATGTAAAAACAAGGGCCCATCGCTAAGACTTTTCATCCATCACTAGGTAAATTCTCGTAACTCAGACAAATTCAGGTAGACTAACGAAACGCTGAAATCTGGAGCTTTAGGAACCATGCATTTGACTAAAATTATAATACAGAGGTTGAAGGAACTTGTTTGTTTGTTTAATCTGAAAGACTGAAGGCGAAAGTGAGCCTATACCATAGGCGCAACCACCCTATGGGACCCACGGGACGCGTCCCCCTAACTTTTGAGTGGTCCCATAGCTTTATTATTATGGTCCCCCCAACTTTTAGGACGTGATTGCGCCTATGGCCTATACCCCCCCACCACACCCAAAAAACTCATCGGTTTTGGAAAAATTGCGTGGGTCACCTTTTTAGCCCTGGGGGGTGCTCAAGCACCCCCCAGCACCCCCCTAGTTGCGCCACTGACTCTAGCAATATTCTAGGCGAAGACAGATGCTTCATGGAGGAAGCTAATCAAGCTGCTTCAAACACGTCTATTTGTTGTAGCCTACTGCCTTCATAAATCATTATTGCATAAATATAAGTGGCTAATCGTGTACCATAATTATACAAGTGCAAGAAATTACTGAATAACCATGTTTTTCGGGTGAACAGGCACGGGAGGATTTTTCGGGAAGTAAAGAGCTATATTTCAGACGATTTGTACGATAATAACTAAAAAAGGTCGTCAGAAAATTTGTTCGAAGAACAAATGTCAAATCTCGCGGTGTCAAAAATTCCCAAGGTATCTTTTTCGGGCAAAAGACTAATCTTTGCCTCCCCCCCCCAACTGTCGAACTGTCCCCTACGCCTATTCTCCCGATGTTCAGCCAACAATGTAATGTACCGGTATATAGGTCTGACAGAGAGCAGAACGTAAAAATCATCGTACAAATGGCTGAGTTTAGTAAGCAAAAACTAATAGGAACAATAATTGTGCTAAGTGGATCTCTGGACCAAATTCCGGGACAATTTGATATCAATCCGGGACGCGGGACGCACAGGGTCGATTCCGGGACTGTCCCGGCGTATCCGGGAAGGTTGGAAGCCCTATATGCGACGTAGTGTAGGGACATCACTTTTACCCTGCGACTTTCTGTCAAGGGACATTTTGTCTGGGGACTTTTTGTCCGGGGACTTTTTATCCGGGGGCTTTTTGTCCAGGAACATTTTATCCGGGGACTTTTTGTCCGAGGACTTTTTGTCCGGGGACTTTTTATCCGGGGACTTTTTGTCCGGGGACTTTTTGTCCAGGGACATTTTGTCCGGGACATTTTGTCCGGGGACATTTTATCCTAGCACCCAACATCATATTTATAGCACATTATATAAAGTCTACTTATTGCCAAGAATTTCTCCGACAGTTCATTAGTAGCACTGTAACGCCCGCCCTAGCCGCTAGAGGGGCAGGAGCTCGTGCAATCGTGGCCTCACTTACTTGCTCACTTCCAACACCCCCTGCTAGCGCTGCGGCGTACTGCCGGGGCGACAGGAACATGCACTCGGGGACTTCAGGTCCGGGTGACAGGGAGGGACGTCTGCGCTCTGTAAATTCACGGATACCAGGGCCGGAACTACATATCTCCGTGGCTGTTGGTCGACTGCATGGCAACAGCACCCTCGCGTCGGTGCTCGTCTGGGCTCATGCCCCTTTCGGCAGATTCGGGTGAAAGGTCATCGGTTTCCTGGAGAATTAGTGGGTTATACCGGGCCTTATTTCCAGGTCGCTCCACAAGTGTTTCGACTTCTCTACCTAAACCCCCTTCCTCAGAACCGTCTGATTCCTCCTGGGCGTCCCCACTTAAAGAGGTTACACGTGACATGGGGCTATTCTTCTTTACCCTTAGTTCCAATTCACTCAGACAATCACCTTCGTTGATTAGATATGTAACACCTTATTTATTCATGTAACGAATACTTAACTAACATATAATTAGCAGTGACCTGCACAAATACAGTCTTTACTACTATCTCTATCAGTTCACACTAGACATTTCCCAGAGCTGACAATACCACGAACTGTCACTACACAATTTGCATCGCTCCTACTCAACAGTTCAATTCCTACATTCGAGTCAACTACCGTCTATGTTTTCGTCTCGTAACTACTACAGCAGAATCCAGTAGTACTCTTAATTAATCATAACAGATTCAGTTACTTAACTTCAGCGCTTCATGCTAAAATTACTACACTACCACAATCCTTTCAATTTGCCGCTATTTATAGTAACTATTTTTTATATATTCAGTTCCGTAATACAAATGCCAATTTAATCGGCCGATCTACGTTAAACCAATATTATCTATTTTAGCACGTGGTAGCCATCTTAAACTTGCAATCGGTTAAGTAACTTAAGTTACAGATTCAGCACGTTTCACGCTAATTATAATGGTTACTTCCCTGGGTTTTAGGCTAGTTTGCTTCTTCCAAGGTTTTCCTTCCACCGGAGGAAGTGATCGTTCATTGCCGTCGTTTAATTATTAATTTAGTTGCGTTTCTTATAATTTATATGCCCAAAATCTTAGTTTTTAATCAAATTTCTACTCAAAACGGTTGCCTCTTCTTCACGCAGGTCCCACCAGGTCGACAGCTTCTCGGCAACTAACGCTCTCTGTCCCCACAACCAATCAGAAACGGCTTCTTACCGCCGTTTTAGGTCACGCGCCGCTCTTGGCCTATCAGCGGCGCCCGCGCTTTCGCCACGTCAGCCAAAGGGTCACATGACCATCTGGCGCATTGTCTACAGCCTCGCTCTGGCGCAGCATAGAATTAGTTAAAAACGTTATGCGCAATATAGATAAAAGTAAGTAAGATTTGTAGCGTTTCCACAAACGCTACAGCACAAGTTAAACTGTAGGCATAGCCTACGCTTGCACACAAATACAAACTAGACTATAGAAGTGTAACGGAAACCGCCCGCGCCCTCTAGCGGCTGACGGGAGAGTGGATGACGATCTCTCCCACCAGGTGGCAAGGCTTGCGTGTCGCTCCAGGTGGGCGCAAGTCCGGCCTCCGTCGTCTTTCGAAGGGCTTAACAGTCTTCCCCGACCGCACGAAGACACGAAGACAACAGACGTTTTCAGACGATATATTGTCAATCACGACTCCACACATCAGCAGCAGGCATGCACGTGATATACCGCGAACTATCGTTCCCCAGCAGCGGACGGTCATGTACCCAACGGCAGCTCCCACAGCAATGGCTGACAACGGGGGCGCCACACTGCGTCGAACACGGAAACTACACGGCAGCGGCAGCGACGAACTGCGGCGGCGGCAACGCCGAGCCCCGACGACCGATTCCCAGCGACGGCGACGGCAGCTCCCACAGGCGACTGACGGCTGAGCTCGACTGGACCGAACTTCTAAAACGGACGGAGCTCCCGCAGACTTCCCGGTGACATCTGAGCTAATGCACGCAGGCAGCGGTCCTATTTATACATGTCCAAGGGGACAGGGGACTTGGCGCCAAAAGATCCGCGCATGCGCACCAGAAGGGGTCCGACGTCAGAGGTCCGGACAGGTGCGAGGGGACCTGGCGGGCAAAGATCCGCGCATGCGCACTACAGGGGGGACTTCGCGCCAAAAGATCCGCGCATGCGCACTACAGAGGGGACTTCGCGCCAAAAGATCCGCGCATGCGCACTACAGAGGGGACTTCGCGCCAAAAGATCCGCGCATGCGCACTACAGAGGGGACTTCGCGCCAAAAGATCCGCGCATGCGCACTACAGAGGGGACTTCGCGCCAAAAGATCCGCCGTCAGAGGTCCGGACAGGTGCGAGGGGCGAAGGAGGAGGGGAGGGGACCTCTAGGCACGAGCGAACGACGACGCGAATCGACCGCCCACGAAGCCAATCGACGGCGTAAACAAGACCGCGGAGGCGGCTCAGGCGAATTTCGCCACATCTTCCTCCCACCACGATTCGAAATGTCCCTATTTCGAGGGGTCAGGGCCCACACACCCTCCCGGAAACAAGGAACCCCCTAGACCGTCCGCATTATACAGTAACCGGCCAACGGGCCAATGGCAACAAGTCTGCCCTCGAACGACTTGCAAGTCGTAACAACAGAAGCGGAACCAAACAAAAGAAAGGACCAACGTCCACGAAATGTCCATCGTTCATTATGCAAAGAGTCCATAAAAATGGGCCAACGAGCCACAACACTTTACACTAAATTTCATGGTAACGAGACACGGCCAACGGGCCAAACTGACGAAAAAGCACGAGTTATACACATTTCAACAGCGAGAAACGGCCAACGGGCCACACATAGCAACGTACAATTAAGCAACGCAACAACTTGAGCGTTCATAAATGTCCATAGTCCATTTCACGAAAAAGAGAGTCTCAGAGTTCAAGTCTCTTTCCACAATAAACGTCTATTCGTAGCGAGCCGGACGACGGACCGTACGCTTTGGTCGGCCATCCTGGAAATTCACAGTCGCCGGCGACGAAGCATCAACATCGGCGGACTCGTTAGGCGAACGAGTGGCAATGTCACACTCTGATGGCTGCTTATGATTTTCCCCAAAAAGGAACCCGCCAAAACTTGTCTCAACCCGAGCCACGGAATTAACCTTATAATCAGCCAGTGGAATGGCGTCTACGAATTTAGCGAACCCGTCCATCACCGTCAAAATTCTACGACCACGCGGGTGGGGACCAGGAACATCCATGCTAAACCGCTCCCAAGGCTTCCCACAGCGTAAGGGTTTCAAGGGACCCTGCCTGGGCAGATGACCTCGGTGGTATTGGGCGCAGGGAGAACACCGCTGACAAAACCTCTTTACGGCTCCCGACCAACCAAACCAGTAGGCCCTGCGTCTAACCTGCCACCTAGTTCGGCGCACACCCAGATGTCCGCCAGTTACACCTGTATGCGCGAGCTTGAGAAACTCTTCCCGTTTAGTTTTCGGCATTAGTAACTGTTCCACCCCTTCTGGCGTTCGGCGATAGATCACTCCATCCTGCAAAGAAAGTCTCTCCCTCTGATGCCAGTAAACTTTAACGGCTTCACTTTCCGCGAGGAGTTCCATGAAATCAGGCGCCTCCGCACCTTCCCTCCAGCCAAGTGCGTACTATTCTCAGGTCGGGATCCTCCCGCTGGGCTTCTTCCATTAAATCCGGAACGCCCGTAACAGCACCTGGCGTAACCGAAGTCGTGGTCTCCGTCACGGCGGCCACCGTCGTCAAATCCTCCAGTCCACATTGCCGACACGGCCGTCGGGAAAGCGCGTCAGCGTTCCCATGTCTTCGCCCTGGCCGGTGCAATATCCTAAACTCGAATTCCGCGAGACGTTCCAGCCATCGGCCCTGCTGGCCAATGGGCTCTGGAGTCCGCTGAAGCCACTGCAAAGCAGCGTGGTCGGTTCTCAAGACAAAAGGCCGACCCAACAAATACTGCCTGTATAGCTTGGTAAAATACACCACCGCTAGCAATTCCCTACGGGTCACACAATAATTCCTTTCTGCGGCGGACAGTAGTCGGCTCCCGTACGCGATTACCCTCTCCTCTCCATCTATGCTTTGAGAAAGCACCGCGCCTATTCCCACGTCACACGCGTCACAATCCAGCGTATACGTCTCGTTATCCCTGGGTAACGCTAAAATCGGAGCGGTCGTCAACGCGGTTTTCAACGACTCAAAGGTCTCTTGGCACTCCTCATCCCACACGAACATCCTCCCCTTTTTCGTCAGGGCGAACAAGGGAGCAGCCAAAGTCGAGAAATCCTGCACAAATCGCCTATAGTAGGCGCACAACCCGAGGAAGGCGCGTACATCTTTTAATCGCTGCGGCGTGGGCCAATCCACTACATCCTTGATCTTGGAAGGGTCCATAGCCACCCCTTCCGGCGTTACTATATGCCCCAGAAAGCAGACAGTCCTTCTCAGTAAATGACATTTACTCGGCTTCAGCTTGAGATTCGCTCCCCTCAATCGCTGGAACACTTGCTCTAAGCGGTCCAAATGTTGTTCTGGTGTATCCCCAAATATGATCACGTCATCAAGATAGACAAGACAAACTTCAAAATTAAGACCGGACAACACAATATCCATGAGACGCTGGAACGTGGCCGGAGCGTTACACAACCCGAACGGCATGACTTTCCATCGGAAAATCCCCCGTCGCGTAACGAACGCAGTCTTGTCCGCATCTTTCGGGTCTACGGCCACTTGATGGTAACCGCTCCGTAGGTCCAAGGTGCTGAACCAGCCTCCGCCGGCAAGGGCGTCCAAACACTCGTCTATCCTCGGCAGCGGGTACGAGTCTTTCCTCGTCCGGTCATTCAACTGTCTATAATCTATGCAGAACCTTAAAGTTCCGTCCTTCTTGCGAGCCAGTACTACGTTGGCCGCCCACTCGCTAACCGCAGGTTCCACAATTCCATCAGCAAGCATACTGTCTAACTGGTTGTCAATAACAACCCTATGCGGCAGCGGGTGTCGTCTCAACGGTTGCCTCACCGGATGGGCACCCCCTGTCTCAATCTTATGGGTGCTCACCGACGTCTTTCCTATGTCCCGATCGGTAACGGAAAATACGTCTCCGTACTTAGCTAACAAACTTCTCAAACGTTCCCTGATTTCCGGCGACACATCCTCGGGCAAATCTGCCAACATCAACTCACTAGGCGAAGCGTCTTTACTCCTATTAATCTTCCCTTCGTCCATCCTAACGGGCTCGACTTCGACTGGGTGCAACCCTGCGAGGAACGTATCCTTGTTAAACCTAACCGGACTATCATTCAGGTTCACTATTCTCACATGCGAGCTAGTCTTATCGCCTAACACAACACGGGCAAGGTGAACTCCAGGACGGATCTCGTGAGCCTCCGTCATCCACGCGGGAGCCACCGAGGTCAAATCTCCGTATACGGTTTTCACAGGCACCTCACTTTGGCATTTGGGCGGTAACTCTATTTCCTCGGCGACACTTACACGACGGCACCAAATTGAGCCATTCCCTCTCACCAGGGGGATACGTTTGCGACCAATAAACAGAGCCCCGTTACCAAAACTCAAGCGACAACGCTGTTCCCTCAAGAAATCCATTCCTAACATCGGTTCGGAAATCTGGTCAGAGACTAAGAAGTTAGCATGGACCTCAAAACCATCCCAAAATCTAAGGGGTAACCGGACCTCGCCCAAAACATTAATATTCGAGCCATTAGCAGCCATCAACAAGCGTGTACAAGAACGGAGTTCTAACCCTTCCACTGCTGAAGACGGAACCAGGCTCACTTCGGATCCGGTGTCGATGAGAGACATCTGCAGTCGGTCGTTGATCCTTCCACGAACGTAAACGGCATTACTGCTGGCGCGGTCGGGCAGCTTCGGACGTGTCGTGTGGTTCACCACCACAGATGTCGATGGCGCAAGTGCGTCTCCTCCTGTCGTTTCCTCGTCACTCGGCCGGTTCCGGAAACGGCGCGGCTGACGGCAATCTCGGACCACGTGACCGGCTCTACCGCATCCATAACAGGTCACGGTTCTCCTCGTAGTCTCCGGCTGGCGATCTCCCAATCGGCGGTCCCCAGGCCGTTGATCTCGTCTCGATCCATCGTCTTCGATCGTAGACTGGTTCCGTAGCTCCCGGAACTGCTCGTCCATCTTCCGCTCCATTTCTCGCTGCCAACGACGCTGATCGTCACGCTGTGTCGCCAAGAAGCGGTCCAGAGTCGACTGGAGCTGGTCGGTCGGCTCGACTTCTTGCGTTCCACGGACACGGTTCGACGGTCTCCGATGATCGTCATTCTCAGAGGCTCTCTGGTAGGCCTCTAAGCGTAGAGCGGTCCGATAAGCCTCATCCAGAGTCTTCGGCTCACGCTCCCTGACTTTCAACGAAAGCTCCCTGTCTCGCAAAGCTTCCAGGAACGAGTCTCTTGCGATAATCTGCGTCGTCTCGTTGGACGGGACAGGATAGGCCAATACAACGAGTCTGCGAATCTCGTGTAGTAAGTCGCTCAAACTTTCTCCGGCCCCTTGACGTCGAAAATACAGCTGACTACGGAACGTCTCAGCTTGTCCGTCCGTCCCATATCTCTGTCGGAGACGCTCCACCAGTTGGGCGTAACTTACGTCAGCTTGCGCGCCGAAATCCCAAAGAAGTTGCGTCGCAGCCTTCTCTAGCGCGCAGCGTAGATGATCCACTTTGTCCGCGTCCGTCCATCGATTGTGACGAGCGCATACCTCGAATTGTACTAGAAAGGATTCCAGGGACCCAGTCCCGTCGAATCGACCCGGCTTCATTGGCGTCGGTCGGTTCCGCAGGAGACTTCCGAAGTTCTCCAACAACTCCTTCGACGAATCCGTTGTCTCCGTCTTCACACGGGGACTCGTCTCCACCAGCTCCTCACCATCGTCGGAAATGAGCTCGATCAGTCGGCCACGGCTCGGCTGCTTCTCCGTCGTCGTTCTTCCCACAGCAGGCGGAGAGACATCAGCAGGCGTGCTGAACTCGAAAAGTCTCGGCTGTCGGAACGTTACCTCGTCGTCGTCCATCGTCTTCGGTAGACTCGTCTATTCGTCGGTTGGAACAACTGCGTACCCCACTTCTGGTACCAGTGTAACGGAAACCGCCCGCGCCCTCTAGCGGCTGACGGGAGAGTGGATGACGATCTCTCCCACCAGGTGGCAAGGCTTGCGTGTCGCTCCAGGTGGGCGCAAGTCCGGCCTCCGTCGTCTTTCGAAGGGCTTAACAGTCTTCCCCGACCGCACGAAGACACGAAGACAACAGACGTTTTCAGACGATATATTGTCAATCACGACTCCACACATCAGCAGCAGGCATGCACGTGATATACCGCGAACTATCGTTCCCCAGCAGCGGACGGTCATGTACCCAACGGCAGCTCCCACAGCAATGGCTGACAACGGGGGCGCCACACTGCGTCGAACACGGAAACTACACGGCAGCGGCAGCGACGAACTGCGGCGGCGGCAACGCCGAGCCCCGACGACCGATTCCCAGCGACGGCGACGGCAGCTCCCACAGGCGACTGACGGCTGAGCTCGACTGGACCGAACTTCTAAAACGGACGGAGCTCCCGCAGACTTCCCGGTGACATCTGAGCTAATGCACGCAGGCAGCGGTCCTATTTATACATGTCCAAGGGGACAGGGGACTTGGCGCCAAAAGATCCGCGCATGCGCACCAGAAGGGGTCCGACGTCAGAGGTCCGGACAGGTGCGAGGGGACCTGGCGGGCAAAGATCCGCGCATGCGCACTACAGGGGGGACTTCGCGCCAAAAGATCCGCGCATGCGCACTACAGAGGGGACTTCGCGCCAAAAGATCCGCGCATGCGCACTACAGAGGGGACTTCGCGCCAAAAGATCCGCGCATGCGCACTACAGAGGGGACTTCGCGCCAAAAGATCCGCGCATGCGCACTACAGAGGGGACTTCGCGCCAAAAGATCCGCCGTCAGAGGTCCGGACAGGTGCGAGGGGCGAAGGAGGAGGGGAGGGGACCTCTAGGCACGAGCGAACGACGACGCGAATCGACCGCCCACGAAGCCAATCGACGGCGTAAACAAGACCGCGGAGGCGGCTCAGGCGAATTTCGCCACAGAAGTAAACCAGAATATAGTCAAATAAGTCTAACAAGTAGGACATAAATAAATTATAATTATGGAGAGTCTGTGAAACACTGTCTTATGAAACATTGTTATTCATCATTCTTGTCAACATTTTATAATTGTTGCGAGCTTTTTTCGCTCTTTGGTTTCGCGCTTTTGTCTGCGCCCTTTTGGCGGGGAAGGTTCCTGTTGCGTGCTTTGCGCGCTGTTGCCTGCGCGTATTTGCACGCGCGCATTTGTCTGCGCGCTTTTGCCATGCGCGCTTTTGTTACGGCGCTGTAAGACAGGGATGTGGAATGTCATCAGACCTGTTCAATATGATACTGGAAATAGTGATGGGGCTTGCTAAGAAAGAGGAAGAGCATGGGATAAACCTAAATGGACGACTGTTAAATAACCTTCGTTTTGCAGACGACATAGATGATAGATCTGATAGCTGATACACAAGGAAAACTACAGGATATAACGAGCAGGGTTGATAAAAGCAGTAGAAGAATGGGTCTCAAAATCAATGTGGAAAAGAAAACAATAGTGATTTGGAAAGCGTCATGAGGATTTACAGATAAGAACAGAGAACGGAATATTGGAACAAGTTATAACCAGATTCGTCTATCTTGGAGGACTGATAACAGAAGACGGAAGATGTGAAGAAGACATCAAACGAAGAATTGGACTGGCATGTGCGGCATTCGGAAAACTGGGGAAAATGTATAAAGCAAGAGACATATCCATCAGAACTAAGATGAGGCTCTATCATACCTTAGTAGAATCGGTATTACTATACGGATCAGAGTGCTGGTGCTTGAGGAAAGAAGATGAAAGAAGGCTAGCTGTTGGTAGCAGAGATGAGCTGGCTAAAGAGAATCATAGGCAGAAGCAGGAGCGAGAAGATCAAAAATGAAATAACAAGAGAAGAACTAAGAGTCGATGAAATAATAATAGAAAAAATCAAGAAAAGAAGACTCAAAATTATGGTTCGGTTATGTGAGAAGAATGGCGGGAAAAGACTACCAAACGCTGCACTGTATTGACATGTAGAGGGAGAAAGAAGCAGAGGGAGACAGGAAGACCTGGATAGACAACATCCAAAAAGACCTGTGAGAGAAGGGCACTAGCTTAGCCGAGATCGGAGAAACAATCAGGAGCAGCGAAGTTTGGAGAAACTTCATAAAGGCCTCATCGTCATATTGATGACGGAGGAGAAGATAGAAGAAGAATAGCCTACTGTTAGGTTGGTGCCAGAAAGGGCACCAGTCCAGGCAAAAAAACACCCATCATAAATTCCTCCCTGCGCCCCTGGATAGACCTGTGACTTTAATTTTAGTTGCGTTGAATAAATTATTATAATTCCACTGGTCTACAAAAAAATCTGGTGTGGTGTCTAAGATTTTTCAACTGATTTAGAGCAATTTGGCAATGCTGAATCCAAGAATGACACTCATTTTTTTGTATCAGGTCATGTTTTTCTGCTAACTCGATTTTAAAGAAATCGTTAGAAAATCGGAAATCAGACATCTGATTTCAACAAGAACTTTGTATTTCTTAACATATTATATAAAAAAGTTACAGAAACTGATGTTTATCAGCATCATTGTTACAAATTCATGGCTTGAACTTGAGTTTCTTGGAACTCCTTGAAAAATTAGCAGCAGGGACGTCTCTTTTCAAGGTCCAGCAGTAATCTGCCATCATTACTGCATCCCAACGCCTCTGATACCTTGTCTCCATCTCTTTCAGGTCTTGATGGAACCTCTCCCCATGTTCGTCACTCATTGATCCAAGATTCTCAGGAAACCAACTCAAATGGGAGAACAGGTAGTGCATTTTGATGCTCATGTTGCATCCAAGGTTTCTAAAAGCAGTCAGCATCTTGGTAACAAGTTCTTCATAGTTCCTGGTCTTGTTGTTGCCAAGGAAGTTGTTGACAACCTGAACAAAAGCCTTCCACGCTTTAATCTCCACCGATTTCATTGAGCTCTCAAACTCTGGATCTCTCATGAGCTGTCGAATTTGAGGACCGTCAAAAATCCCAGCTTTCAACTTTTCAATAGTTAAACCTGGAAAAGCTTGGCACATGTATGCAAAGCAGTCCCCATCTTTGTCCAGAGCTCTGGTGAATTGCTTGATCAAACCGAGCTTAATATGCAGCGGTGGGAATAAGATCCTGTCTCTGTTCACCAGTGGCTCGTTGATGATGTTCCTTGCACGGCAGGGCAGTAATTCTTCCCGTATAGGCCACTCCTTCTTCATGTAATGTTGTGCTCGATCCCTACTGTCCCACAAACAGAGAAAACATGGGAACTTTGTAAATCCAGACTGTTGTCCCAACAAAAGTTAACCATTTTCAAATCGACACAAATCAGCCACTCACGCTGATCATAACGAATTTTCTCCAGAACGTACTTCACCGCCTCATACTTCTCTTTGAGTGTTGTTGAGTGTGCGATGGGCACAGAGGCAAACTGGTTGCCATTATGCAATAGAACACATTTCAGTGATCGCTTACTGCTGTCAATAAATAGTCTCCACTCTTCGGTTTTGTACTGTGTTACCCCTAGTTTATGCAGGAGCTGTGCTATATCAGTGCAGTACACCAGGTCATTATCTTTAGTGAAAAACGGGAGGTACTCTTCATGCCTTCTTCGGTAGAATGTGATGCGAGCACTATGAGAGAGGAGGTTTTTGTCCTTCAGTCTCGATGCCAACAGCTCAGCATTCGATTTTGACAAGCTGAGATCACGAACAAGGCCATTAAGCTCATGTTGAGAGAACGGAAGTGGAGCGTCATCGTCATGAACAAATTCTTCTCCTTCATCTTCTTCAACACTGGAAGAGGAGGAGAATTCTTCGTCGCTCATGTCGGGAAGATCATGAAATGCAGGCACTGGAATCTCATCGCAGTGGGGCACAGGACGACGTGCTGATTCCAGATCAGGATATTTTAGGCAGCTCCGGTTTTCTTGTTTATTCCAGTTACATCAATGGCACAGAAGTAACAGTCAGTTGCATGGTTGGAAGGTTCCCTCCAAGCCATATGGATTCCAAATTTCAAAGAACTCCTTGTTCCTTTGGTCCACTGACGAAGATGGTCTATGCAGGTCTTGCATATCATGTGAGGTGCCCAAAGTTTATCTTGATCACCCAGCTTCATACCGAAATAAGAATGATAAGCACGCTTTACAAAGTTGGTGACCGGGTTCCTGTTGGCAATAAGGGTGTATTCACCACAGATGTAGCAAAATACATAAGGTTTATTTTTACAAGATCTTCTACCTGAAGCCATCTTTTCACTGCAACAACAATTGAATAAATGAAAGAACCAACCAGTGGCGTAGCTAGCTTTTCGTGGGCCGTGTGCAGACGTTCCGCATAGGCCCCTGCCTGGCCTTGTAGGGCCGACATCTTCGCGTTCTCGCAATTAAGATCACACAAAAACTATAATCAATGGCGTTTGCTATTAGGCCTAACTCATGCAATAAGCCTACAACTCACAGGATAAACATGAATGCTGCACGAATAAGACAGGCCATACCTAACTCATGCAATAAGCCTACAACTCACAGAATAAACATGAATGTGGCACGAATAAGACTGATGAATTAAAGTATAATAACTGCAGTGATTTCTGAGTAGAAAATTAAAATCTATCACGTTGCATATTTATCCACTTATTATTAGTAGACCTACTTAAAACGGGGTCATGGCATCATAGAGTTTTCTTTCTAGCATTTTGTTAGCAAAAATGGCAATCATTTATCAATTCTCAGAATTCTGGTCCATGGTTTGCAATTTGCATACCAAAAAACACGATACAATCATCAATTTGTCACAGGCCTACCTAAAAATAAATAGGCCTACCTAAAATAAGTTCAGCAATGCTCCTTGCAAGTGAAAAAATTGTGGAAAATAGCTTAAGTGATTCCTATGACCCTGATCCTGCTCAATTTTGGTCTCTCTCTCTGATTTTGGGGTGAGAGCCTACAGGAGTTGAGAGCAGTTTGAGAATTGCAGAAAAATAACTGGAGAACAGACTATGATCATCCGCCAAATTTCTGACGACCTTTTTTAGTCATTCGGTCGAAATCTCACGGAAATGTTCCATTTTCATCTGCCAAAACTTCAGTTTTACATGTAAAAAACCGGCTGGTCTTTTTTAGGGGGTCTTAGCCCCCGAATGTCCTTGTTTAGGGGGGCTTAGCAAGTTAGCCCCCTAGTCCCCTGTCGCCGCCACTGTGTTACAATATTATACACGGACATAATCACACCTATCCTAGATAGCACAGGCACGCCCTTATGCCCTCTGCATAGGAAAGCGAAGCAGCGAAATTAAAATCTTATGTCGGTAGGCCATAGGCGTAGGAGGCGGAGGTCTGGGGGGGGGGCAAATGCTCCCAAATTTCGGGCAAATGTGTTTTTCTGGCAAAAGAGGCACGGACGGGACCAAATTGGGAAATTTTTTCGGGCAAACAGGTACAGGCGGATTTTTTTCGAGCACACAGGGGTAAAAAGCAAAATTTTCTGAAGATTTACAGGAACTGACTAAAAAGTCATCATTTTTCGGACGAGAAAATCCTAAGATTTGTGGCGGTTGACTAAAAAAAGTCATCAGATTTTTCGGGCAAACATTTTTTGTTCCCCCTTCCCACTTCCGAAACTTCCCCAACGCCTATGCGATAGGCCCTAGGATTATTTCATGTTCTCAAATTAAAACCATAAGCTGACTGGACTTATTCTTTAATATCGTTCACGTATACATGTACACTAATGTCATTTTGCAATGCGACAGTCACGACTCCAGACGAAAACATAATATTAATATTGGACTCAGTAGCCTAATAGTTTGCCTGTCAACAGCAAACCGGTTGACAGGAGCCAGTAAAGTAACGAAGTAGCCTAATGCAAGTGTGTTCACAAAAATCACATATAAAAAATAATGTGAGTTACTAACAGTTACTAGGATAGCCTATAGTCCTATACTAAAATAATAATTAATTTAGCAAATATGTGTGGGCCCATGGAGGTCGTGGGCCCGTGTGCTTTGCACACATTCCACACATGGTAGCTACGCCACTGGCATTTTCACAGTTTTTGAGCTTTTCACTCCAAACCTTCACTACTGTGTCCGTCTCGGCATCGGACACGCAGTGGAGGGATTCGCGAATCTCTGCCAACATGGGGACCAGGGTGGAGGGGGTCAAAACCCCTCATTTTCCCTGTTGGCCTTTGCCCTCACAGGCTTATGACAGCACTTTTCTTTCGGGTCTCATACGCATAAAAGCAGCGGCTGACACCATTTTAAGGCCAGCGCTTTTGCCAGTACGGATTTCACGGGTCGCATGCCGGTGGAGGTCGGAAGTGGAGGGGAGGTGGAGGAGGATGGAGGGGTGGAGGGGTTGGAGTGGGGGGCGGTGAGAGTTGGGGTGGGGGCGGTGAGATGGGGAGGAGGGGTGGCGGGGGGTCGTGGGGTGGGAATGGAGGGGTGGGGTTGGTGGGAGTGGCGGTGGATGGGCCTGGGAGTGGGGCTGGGATAGTGGAGGTGGGGAAGAGTTGAGGTAAGAGGGCTGGGGTGGAGGTGGGGATCGCGGAGTGGGGTTGGAGGGGTGGGGTGGGTGGGGCGGCGGTGTGATGGGGTGGGGTGGGAGGGTTGGAGATGGAGATGGGGTTGGTGTGGGAGGGTTGCGGTGAAGGTGGGGTTGGGGTGGGGGTGGGAGCCGGGGATTGGGGTCGTGGATTGGGGGTCGTGGGGTGGATGGTGGGGTGGAGGTTCGGTGGAGTAGGGTGTGGTGCGTGAGGGCGGTGGAATGGGTGGGGTGAGGGTGGGCGAGTTGGGTGGTGGAGATGGGGTGGAAGTGGGGGGGGCTGGGATGAGAAAATTTTCCCGAAAACCCAAATTTCACACGTAGCGTATCGGTGGAGGTCGGAGTGTGGTGGGGGTGTGGTTGGTGTGGTGTGGTGGGGTTGCGGCCGGAACGGGTCGAATCCTAAATTTCCCGGGCAACGCCAGGTACCCCAGCTACTAGCAGCTAGTAACCGATAAATAATTAACCGATAAATCATTATTAAATGCATTTAAATGCATATAAATGCATTTCTTAATGAAGAGGTCATACACATTCAAGATCTGTCACTTAAGTCTAATAGCCCTGGAATACATGCATTAATGATTAGCGGGTTTTTTGTTTCTGTATTACAAAGCCGGTGTGGCATGAAATGTTGTCCGGCATGAAATTGTGTCCGGAAAGCGTTGTCATTGGTTCATGTGACCGATGACATCAGATAGCAACTGTCAAGCTAAAGCATCATGAAATCTTGTCCGGGAAAGACACAAAATATTCAAGATAATTAGACGACGTACTGAGGCATCGAACTCTATAATTAGGCACAGAAAATAGTATAAAAATATCGATCAATAACTAAGATACGAAGTGTAATTATGTAGACCTATGATTTTCGATACTACAGAAAAAGTATGTTTTAAGTACTTAAAGAATGATAGCAATCAGAAGCAATTTGCTGCGCTTTCGGAATATTGTTCCTTTTAGATGAAGTTATAAAATTAATGGTCTATTACAGTCAGATAAAATCGAATCTGTTATCATTTACTAACAGCATCAATATTTGTCAACAGCGTAAGCCTACAAGTCGGCTAGAGTGAACCTAAAGTATACGTGTATATGCCTGTCATGACAAAAAGGAGAACTGCAAGTGAACTACGTACGTATATATAGATTCCGCTACATTATACATGTCTTGCATTGCGTTGGGTAGGCCCTATTATTATAATCTCGTTATTATTATTAGGCCTATTATTCAATCAATCAATCAATCACATAAATTTATATAGCGCCCCTTCAAGATCGCTACTCAGAGGCGCTCCCAACCCAGGCCTGGTCAAAAAGAAAACTCTTGAGAAGACGATAAAAAGAGCCAGCAGAGTCTCTGGGAAGCGAACGGAGAGCCGCAGGGAGGCCATTCCAGATAGCTGGACCCACCACGAAAAAGTTCTTCGCTGCATAATAGCGGTACGACAAAAAGGGACAAGATAATCACCGCGGGCAGCTGACCGCAGCGAACGACGGCCCAGAGAAACGAGATACGAATATGAATACGAATATGCCGCAGGGTTTCTGGGCGTTGGACTGTTTACTTTTCTATTTTCAGAAACGGAGACTGGAGTAAAAAGTTCACACAGGTAGGATGGACATTGAACCCTGTATGCAGCGCCAACAAGGTAAATTGTGCTATGTAAAAACTAAGCATCTTCCAATAATGACCGCAATGTAACGGGAAATAAACAGACCAAAACCTAACGCAGCTAACTCCGCTGAGGTATTTGTGTTGGCCAAAAGTCCTTTTGCCTTGTCTCGATGACTGGAATAGACAAGAAAAGATAGATATAAATAAATGAAAGCCTAAATTTCGCATTTGTGTGCAACTCTAAGACTTGTTTACATACGTCCCAACATATCGCCCGTTCGCCCCGTTCCACGATGGGAATTTCCTTCTTAAAATAGAACTAGCGCCATCGTGACCCCGACTACAAGATGCGCGCATTAAAACCATAATTCCAATGCTTACACCATTGTTTTCTCATCTGCTCCAACAAACATTATTTCACATATCTTATTGATATTACGTTGAGACGAAACTCCAACGCGGACAATATCTCACGTTTGTAATAGTAAATACTGTTTCCACAACGAAAGTGGCCGGACCCGGACATGATTTCATGCCGGACAAGATTTCATACGTATGCCGTATGAAATACTGTCTTGACAACGGAAGTGGGCGGAGCCGGACAATATTTCATGCCGGACATAATTTCATGCCACACCGGATCAACGAACCCTGCAATCTTCAGCAGATGGGGACTTGTTGATTCCGCGCTGTCACGACATTGTGTTAGGCCATCTTCAAGGAACAGCTTCCCACTTGCAATTAGAATCTAACCGCGACATATAGCTGAAACCATTCTAAACTCGTTTTATGAAGCACTTGGTCAGATCTACTATAATAAGACAACCGTGTTACAACGTCTGCGTGATGTTTAAGAAAAGCACAGGATAATGCACACGGATACACAAATGCATGCATACAGATGCATGTCTTGCATGATGATAGTAATAGATATGTATGACGGTTCATTCATACTATGACTAGCCTCTCTGCCAGGTAATTACATTAATGTAGCATAAGCTTTCACTTTCACTTTATACCATTATACTCAACCTATATTTAGGCATACACTCTACGTGGAAAAAAAGTTAACATGTGTTCTGGTTTACAAGCATAAGCCTAATGAAATTTTCGAGATAAAACTTTGAACATTTTCTTCTAGCGTAATTTTTTTAATCACCTGCTTAGGTCTTAGATTGTAGATATTGTGCACAATGTTATGTTGCAACTAGAAAGACTATGTTGTAGGCTTACAGACGGAGCAAATGGAGCAAGATGGCGATGCCAGCAACACTGCGTAGTCTACGTTTTACGATTGGATCTAGCAAATTGTTAACAGCAACTATTTGTACCTTAGCTTTATGTCGCTTCTGTGGTTAGTATTATTCGATTATCGTAATTGTAAGCTACAAACTTCTAAAGCGTCACTCGAAACCCAGTGCAGGAGACCAGCTTATTCCCGAGCGCTGCGTAAAGTAAGAACAGTTGTCCAAAGGATTGTCCGAAGGAGGTTTGCGTCGGGTGCCAGAGGATCAGAGGGAGCAGAGTAAGTGCTATGGGGTTGCGCTTTGGTCGAGAATTTAAAGATGTAGGAACAGGTGCAGGAGTCGGGGACAACCAGGCTAAGCAAAGTTCGTCTTCAATCGCAAGTGTAATCTCTCGATTTGCGGAGCGCCCAACTAGCTATGCAGAGTCAGTTTATTCACAGACGCTTAGTCAAAACAATATCTCTAGGTGGGTGCAGAAATTGGTTCCAGACTATTGGATCAGGATGCAAAGGAGACAGGCGTCGAATTAGCAATGGTGGTCTTGGTGGATGGTGCATGGAATCAAAACGGCGGTGGAGATAAGAGGAGAGGAGAAGGGACGTGAGGAGAGGAGAGGAGAAGATAGGACAGAAGAGGAGAAAAGAGAGGAGAGGAGAGGAAAGGAGAGGAGTGGTGAAGAGAGGAGAGAAGAGGAGAAGAGAGGACAGAAGAGAAGAGAGGAGAGGAAAGGAGAGGTGAAGAGAGGAGAAGAGAGGAGATGAGAGCAGAGCAGAGCAGAGAAGAGAAGAGGAGAAAAGAGGAACAAGAGGACATGAGAGGAGCAGAGGAGCGGAGGAGAGAAGGAGAGGAGGAGAGGAAGAGAGGAGAGGAAGAGAGGAGAGGGGATGAAAGGACAGGACAAAACAGGATAGGAGAGAACAGGAAAGGAAAGGAAAGGAAATGAGAGGAGATCAGAGGAGAGTAGAGTAGAACAGAGCAGAGTAGAGGAGACGAGAGAAGGACTCAGTAGGTTTAACAGGTCTATGTAAGAGCAGTGTTTTCAGTTCTGAGTGAAAGATTCGCGGATGGATACTGTATAACTCAATCCTGATATTCACATAATTAATGGTTTCTCATTGCTCGCATAATTCACTTTATTTGATCAATTTATGTATTCAGCTGTGCATCATGCCTATAAACATGCAAGTAGCCTACGTTTTGTGCGTGCATGCAGACAGAAATGTATGAATTAAGCCGTTTGTCGGGGGATGATTGCAAAAAATTTTGATAGAATAATTATAAATAACTGTTTGCACTGCTGGAGTTCCACAGGGATCTGTCCTTGGTCCTCTATTATTCACCGTCTTTACCTCCCCAATTAATCGCATAGCTAATCATTTTGGTGTCCAATTACAGCAGTACGCGGACGACACTCAGCTCTATATTGCTCTGTCACACACTGATCAGTCCGGTAAACTTAAACTTGAGGAGTGCCTGTCATCTTTATATGCCTGGTTCTGTCTTAATGGTTTGGCTATAAACCCAAACAAGTCTGAGGCAATTTTGTTCGGGTCACGACAACGCTTGCGTTCTTTTCCTTCACTTTCCAGCATCGACCTCGCAGGCTCCGCAGTACCGTTATCAGATTCTGTTAAAACTCTTGGGGTTACCCTGGACAGTATGCTTACTTTTCGGATGCATGTATCTAACCTTTGTAGATCTTGCTTTTATCACATCAGGGCAATACGCCACATTAGGTCGGCTCTGACTAAGGATATGTCGAAGACTTTAGCTTGCGCCCTTGTCTCCTCTCGCCTTGATTATGCTAATGCGATTTTTGTTGGCATTTCAGACTACGAGCTACATAGGCTGCAACGCATCCAAAATTCTTTAGCTCGGGTTGTGCTGCGTGTCCCACTACGATCAAGTTCCTCAGTTTTACTTCATCAGCTGCATTGGCTTCCTGTCGAGTTTAGGATTAAATTTAAATTGGCCTGTTTAACCTACAAATCCCTCTCTACCGGAACACCTCCCTACCTTCAGTCACTGCTTACTCCTTATATTCCTCCTCGTTGTCTGCGATCATCAAACATGGGTCTTTTAGTTGAACCTCGATGCAGAACTGTTATGGGCTCACGTGCATTTCATGTCTCTGCTCCCAAAGAATGGAATCTACTTCCACTCTCTCTTCGTTGCTCAAATTCACTCCCTACCTTCAAAAAGCGGATCAAAACTCACTATTTCTCTTTGGCTTTCAAGCACATGGACCTTTAACTGCATCTTCCTCTGGCGGCTAACTATCCGCGCCTCAGATTCACACTTTGGTGTGACCTTGCGCGCGTAATAAATTTATGTAATAATAATAATATATTGTAGGGAATTTTCTATGTCATGGCATGCAATGCGCGCGAAAAGTTTCTGGTCGTAGCTAGGTTCTATTTAGAAAGCCGCGATCTATATCAATGACACCGAAAAATCCCCTCGGAAACTTACATTTTGCTTAGTTTTAAAATGCTCCATCAAAATTTTTTATATTGTGGTTTTTCCTCTGAATATTTGTAGCATAGACTAGGCTAAGCCTAGTTTAATAGCTATGTTTAGGCATTAAGTAATTCGCCTAGACAATTTATAGGATAATAGGTGTGTACATGCCTAATGAGATGATTTAAGTGAATCTTACTTAAATTATCCCATTAGGCGTATAGGCCTACACACCTATTATCCAATGAGTTATACTGGGCTTATGTCTATTCTACAAATATTCATAGGACAAACAATCGACCCGTGCGGCGGGCGGTTTTCGTTTAGCAGCTTAGTATTTCTACTGCTGTGATGAAGACAACTGTTCTCGAATTTTTCTGGAGGGTGGTGTCATTCCTGGGTGGAACTTCCCCCGGAGATGCCTAGATTCAGTGGATGTAGCCAGCGCTTAAAGTGTGAAGAAAAGAAGTGCCTGGGTGCTCCTTAACTTTCCAGGCCGTGAAGGCCTATAATAAGTGACAGGACGGCGTTCAGATTTGAAAATAAGTGCATGAACTTAGTTCATCATCCATGGCCGCCCGGCCACACTTTAAGCCCTGAATGTAGCTCTATCGCCTGGACTCTGCTTATTTCCCAGTGACCGATCGGGTGAGATCCTTCACTAACGCTGTCAGTTTGAATGTGTATCACGCCATTTAAAGTCCACGTGTAAGCCTACAGGCAGCGGTCATGGGCGCCCGCAGAAATTTTTGCAGGGGGGGGCAAAATTTTAAAATTTGTCACGGTTAAATTTCCAAGTCGCAAGAGCTTAAAAATTGCAAAGCTGGAAAGTGAGAATATGGGTATTTTTGCTGTAGACCTATATTATTTTCAATATGAATAGTTTTCTTAGAGCGAAGACATTTATTAAAAATCTAAAGTAGAATGTTAAAAAGTAGGTTTTTGAAGGGGCGCTATATAATGAATGAATGAATAAATGAACGAAAAACAGGTATCAGTTTTTAAGGGGCAAGTGCTCCATTAAGTTACTTAAGTGCCACTCCAAAGTCAATTGTGGGCACCAGCTTATTCAGAGGCGCTGCATCCAGTCATCAGGTTGTTCAAAGGGCTGTCAAGAAACTGAAGAAAGAGGTCCGAGTCCTGTATCCAGAGGGTCAGATGTTATTGCAGGTGTCGTTTAGGAAGGTGGAGGATCCCGAGGACCAGAAGAATGGGACATCAACTCTTTGGAACAGAGGAGATGTTGGTTTTGGGAGAAAATCTCGAGGCGTGATAAACAGAGCCAATTATCCAAGTTTCTCTACAGCTTGACCTACCTAAATTCTGTACTAGCTGGCAGCATGCAAAATGGACAAAATGCAGCCTGACTTAAAGCAGACTTGATTCCATATATAACGCTGGTGATTATGTAGATCTCCATTACTTAATTTCAATGGGCTGCTGATAAATGTTAAATTTTTTACATTAGTGTAATTTATTGAAAATTAATTTTTGCGTAGTTGTGAAAAATTGCATTAGCCTACAGCGAGATTTCAGACAAGAAGGCCATATTCGATATTGTATGGGCACCCACGGGAGGGTTAAAAGTCATTGTTACCGTTTTTAGCAAGAGCTTGAAAAAAATGCAAGGCAGAAAATTAAGAGCTTCTTTATTTCTAAAGTTATTTTATTACTTAAATTTCTGACTTTCACTTAAGTGTATCATTCGTAACATTAGTATTTCAATGGGAAGAAATTTCATGAAACTCAAAAGTAGTAGTTAGAAAAATGTGTTTCAGTTTTCCAGGGGGGGGCAAGTGCCCCCCCTTGCCCCTATGTGCGGGCGCCCATGGCAGCGGTAGCACGGAATTGAAATCTCTTAAGCCTAAATATGCCGCTACTGACATGAGAACTGCATGCCAATCCTGCAGTCATCGCTGCCACCACTACCAATGACACCAGCATAATCACCACTTATAGTATTTAGTATTTACGCTTTATGGTGTAGTATACTTCCAACATCAACCGTGTCTTCTTTGCTTCCCTCAAAAATATTAACAATTTTTCTATTTTAAGACGGATCTCTCACAGTGAAACCAAGCAACATCGAGGCTGTGCTTGGGCAGAGAGTTCTACTCCGCTGTTCCACTTCTGAATCATACTACGTCCTCTGGGACCACGCATCTGTGGGATCAACGTCCAGGGACTACATCTTTTACAGCGGCGTTCTCATCCTACCCTACAGCCAGAGATTCCAACTGGAACGAGACAATGCAACGGGTACATACAACATCGTGATACCATCGGTTAAAAAAGAGGATGCCGGAAACTATCGATGCATGGACATGGTGGGACACGGAGAACAGGCGGAAGCAGAATTAGTTGTGTTAGGTAAGAACTTAGCTATGCACAAATAGACTCTTAACTCAGTCAGTCCAGCTGGACTATAAAAAAAGCCCTATCCCGTTCCATGAGGAACATAGGGAGGCGCTCATCTCCTTTTCCATGGCCCTGAGCCAGCACTGGACGAATCCCGAGGTCCTGGACACGAGGCCAGTGTATCGCAAGACTTGCTGTTTACTTCCCAGCTTACGCCGGATTGCTGGACTAACTGATGGTCAATCATTCATTCATTCAGTCATTCAGTAAGTCAGTGATTTCGTAAATTGTGTTCATTAGAATTTGACACACTTGAGTATGAATTGCATGCACATGAGAGATGAACAAATGAAGCGATTGTTAAAATAACATTTGACAGGGACACAGCAAAAAGTAAGAAATAGCTAAATGCGCGCAACTTTACAAACGTTTGTGCCATTCAGTAGATTTTGATTTAGCAATACGCAGCATAAAGAACACCTAATTTAACTTGCCTCGTTGTGTTGGCAGCTGATTTGTGCTATCTCAATAAGAGACAGGGAAATGTACCGGGAGCAAGAACACGAGGGAGCCCGAGGATGGGCTGGCTTGTCAACATCGGAACATGGATGGGAACAACTCTTGGGCATATGCTCTGGTGGACACAAGGGACAGGAAGAAATGGAGGAAGCTCGACCATGATGCGACCAAACCTCGGATTGAGGATGGTTGACGACAAGACCGCGAGTAGAGTAGAACAGCTTTGCACATTTACACAGTAAACGTAGTTGCATTTAACTTTTCTTCAGATTCAAATCCTCAATGCGAAACTGATGTAATTGAGTTTTGCGATCAAACGTCAAGTGACTTTGAGACAACGTGCACAGTCGGATTCCGAGGAAATATCGTTCCAGAGATGGAGTGCAGTAGCAATGGTGTCATTGCTTCCAAATTGATAGTTAAGGAACAAACACAGGACAGCGTCACGTACAATCAACGGCTGACAGCGCATTGGCCAATTGATGATGGTCATCCAATAGTTTGTCGCACCTCAATCTCGCATGTTTCGTCCTTCGTCAACTCAACAGTGTCGTGTAAGTTCTCACCTGTTGTCAATTGTCCCTTTTATCAGTTTACACACCACCTGTTTCGATGTAGCCTTTCAAAAATCAAACACATGCAAAAACGATATGATTGCATAATTGTAATGTTAGCTCATTAGTCAATGATTCCATACCTCTAGGCCAAAATGTGGGCCCCGCATGTTGGTGGGTATGATTATGTCCTCCCGTCGGAAGAACGCCTTGATTGATAGGATTATGTGATTCAACTGCAGTGTGAATCAACCTAATTATTTAATAAAAGTTAAAACTGGTCGACACCGTAATATCTTATTGGCACGATGCAAAGAAAATAATTGTGATGAGATCGCCGTGATTTTATTTGTGAAAAATGAAAGCAATGCAGATTTTCTTCAATAATTCAGAATATGAAAGAGAAATGATTAGCTATGTGCACTTTGTAACTCTGTAGATGCCTTTGGATCCAATGAGACTCTGACTGCCGACCGTCACGCAACAGTCAACTGCAGTGCCAACAGCAGCGAACGATGTGACTACCGGTGGATCCACAAAGACATGGGCGCTGTGATTAGTAGTAACCGGACACTAAAAACAAACGAAGAAGGACAATATACATGTGAAGCAACGTGTATGCTGCGAAGCAGAATGTGTTTAGTAACACCTCTTGTGGCGAACCTGGTAACTCAAGGTGTGTATAGTCACTAGTGTATGCAAATCACACAAGAACCGTATATATCTAAGCCTATTGTTACAGTTTTAGAGCTCCGAGTGTACTTTTTTAGCCTTCTTTATTCGTTAGTCTTGAGACAATGATTGACAACTAGGGTGGAGGCCTGGAGGGATGACTGTTGAAGCAGTCGTATCAATGATTCACAATCATGTCCTGCGACGTTTGTTTCCTCCAAAAGTTCATTGACCTTATGACCTACCCGATAAAGATGGCACTATAATGTAGCCTACCAAGATTACTTTATAGACGATAACTCCCAACTAACTTTCATCTTTATGTGAATTATTTATCTCTACTGTCACTGAATGCGGTTTCTCAGTCAGGTTTTTAAAAACGAAGATATAAAAGGCATACAGCAAGTTTTAACAGTTTTCGACATTGTCAAATGAAAATTTCAGACATGTTCTAATATAATCCTATAATATAGATAGAAGGCATATTATGTCTTCTATCCATAATTATTGAGAGGTTCATTGTCCAGATACCAGTTTCAAATAGGAGCATCAACTCAATTAGACTTATATCTACTGTGTTCAATATCTCGTGTGATTACACGATTAGTAGAAATGACGACCTTCTAGATTATGCTGGAAAAAACCGTTGCAGCTCGAACTTTATGTGTGACAATAGAAATGAAATAAGTTTATTTCGGATTGTTGTTTCAGGTTCTTTGTCTCAAACGGCCGGCGATGGTGAAAACTCTCACATGGGCCCTGCAGTCGTCGCTGTCATAGTCGTCGCTGTATTATTGTGTCTACTTGTTGTTGGTGTTCTGGTGACGATGTATTTCCGCAAAAAAGGTTTTCGTAAAGAGTGAGTATATATGGCCTGCTTTACAAAGTTCACAGTGCGCTTGTTTGATAGGTACTTCTACTTAAGCACCCGATTGCTAAGAGCTGTTTTAAAGCATGTGTTGCACGCCGCAGTCGAATGAGTTAAAGAGAAGGTAAGGTTAGGCTCTGTCTCTGTCTCTGTCTGTCTCTCTCTCTCTATATATATATATACATATATTATATACAGTTTGTTATGCACTTCATTTAGCTCCCAATACAATGGTCTATGGCTTGAGATCTTTATAGAAGCGTGCACTCGATATTTGATATAAGAACCGAACGACAGACCAACATCTACTGCAACCGACGGTTTATTAATGACTGTGGCCAATGCATTTGAATTTTAAAAAGTGAAGACAGATATAACAACCATGAAAGCAGCTACACAGTAGCCTAGATTCCACTGCACACAATTCAACATAATATTATAAACTTGCGGTTGCAACACGGCAGTAGTGATATGAAATTTTCAAGTTCTTCAGTTTTGCTGCATCAGTTTCATTGGCTGTCTGCTGAGTTGAGGAAAAAATTTGCATAGGCTTCTTTGACCTATAGCCTAGGCCTAAATCCCTCAGTACCAGCACGTCGCCCTCCTTTCAGTCACTCCTAACTCCTTACATAAGTTACATTCATCCTCGCTACCTGCGTTCGTCAAGCACTGGTCTTTTAGCTGAGCCCCGAATCCCCCGCCGATGCAGAAAAATTATGGGAGTGCGTGCATTCCATAATCTGCTTCCAGGGAATGGAATCGACTTACGCTCTCGCCTCGTATAGCTCAAATTCTTTTCCTTCCTAATTCAAACAGCTATTCAAAACTTTCTAGGCCTATTTCTCCTTGACTTTGAAACACTTGATGTGTATCGAACTCTATCTTCTCATGGTGGCCGACTATCCGCGCCTCAGATTTAGGCTACTCTTCGAACTGACGTTGTGCGAGTTACAGATTTTATTTAATAATAGCGCCAGAGGAATCCCGGACGAAGATGAATACGAAACGCTAGCAATAGCTCAATATTAGCGCAAGCTGTATTTGAGCTATTTTATACTTAAATAATTAAAGTAATCGAGTAGGTCCTATAGGTCCAATATTAATTAAATCAGTACTGAACTGGTAACATGCATCAATGTGACAATTATGACTTTAAATATGTCACTTATTTTAGAAAAATCGCCGTTTTAAAGCAGGAATAATATCTGCCATTTGTGTTATTTACACAACGCTACCGACATAATTATGAACTAATTGCACGTGTGAACATTTGCTCTTAGGAAAAAAGACTGTGAGGAGCCAAAGATCTCGGCGGCTTTCAATCAAGAAACCTCACCGAACAACAAACAGTCAAATCCACTTCTAAATGGCAATTCTCATAACGCAGATGATACGTCACTTGAACAAAATAACAAGCTCAAAGATGAATGTACGCATACGATAACATTGTAGTTGAGGTTGTTTGCTTTCATATAGTCAGTGATAGGCTAAATATAAAACCTGCAGCTACTATTTGAATGCATTTGAGCCGATTCGATTCTGGGAACTGTTAGCAAGTCATCACTCGAACGTGCAGCACAAATTGCTCAGAATGACCGTCACCTTGATTCTGTTAGTTGCAAGGTCGTTGAAAAAGAAATTGTATCAGTTTCATATTAAGCTAAGATATATTTCGCTAAGAGAAGAATCAGATTAACAGCATCGCGCACATTTGGCGCACATTATTGCAAACAAGCAACACTTGCATGGTGCTGATAAGAACACACTTTTCGATAACAGCAAACAGTGATGTTTATGTAGCTCCATCAGATGATGTCTATGCGAGTGACTGTGCGTCGCGCCAGTGAGTGTCATTTTGCAAGCTATGTGAACTATTTTTGTCTACGGTTAAAGCTGGTGTTAATTGTTAATGAACTCTAGTATGAGTTAGGGTTCCTAGGATCACCATCTAGTTACACAGAATGAGATTACCAAATAGACCTAATATGTCAGTTACACACGCATAGGCCTACTAACTTGCTAAGCATCCATAAACTGAAAAATCCGTTTTATTTGCATATACGGTAATATTGTTGCTGATTCAACTTTGCTTCCTTGTTTGTTGTAAAACGTTTCCACCATCACTATCATATTTGTAAGGTACAAAAACATCTGCTCATGTATTATTTATTCCTATGCAAAAACTTATCGACTGCTAAGTCTTGTTCAGCTCTAAAAGTGTTAGTATATAGCTTACGATTGGAATGATGCACGTGCTATTTCTTGTTCATAACTGACTTAAACATTGCAATTCCATGCTATCACGAAATCAAAATATTGCCTAACACTGTTATGCACAAGCATCGGCTTTTAAATTCGTATACTGTGATAGCATGGAAGCTTTGATCCCAGGATCTTCATCAGATCAATCTCATCATCATGTTAAATAGTGTGTCATATCATTTCTGTTGAGAGAAATAAGCGTATAGTTGTGAGTTTATGCGATTGCTGCATCGTAACTTACCGCTGTTGCATTGGTGACATGTCTGCTTAAAGCATCTGCATTTAACAGAAGTCATTACCGTATCTTAATCGTGTGGATCGAGTTGCTGTTATGTTTGGCATTATGGCGGACGGTAGCCTAAAACGGCTGGGTAAAGTCAAGAGACTATAAGAACAAACATTTTAATGTGTCTTTCTGTTGTGTGCTTCTAGCATACATTTATACTGTTGAAAGTGTATAATTTTATGTTATCACTTATCAGTGTGGTGTGACACAGTAGACCTACTTGCCAAAACACCCTTGACTGGTCTTGACTTGATCTGGTTGTCGAGTAAACTAGTGTTCTATGAGACGTGGATTGACAATGGGACAGCTTTCAAGGGTGCTGTAATTGTAATGACAACGGTATACTTATAATATTTTTAAAGCAGCCCGTTGTGCAGTTTCCTGTGCTTAAGTTGGTTTTATTATTAGGCCTACTGAGAGAAATCTCCTCTCTTAGATGGGCTATAGGCGTACGCCAAGTGTAGCATAATTTACGGCAAAAATTTCCTCGCTCAAGCAAAAATTAATGTTCTACATTATTCTGGACATTTTCGTTAAGCGTGTAACACGGCCGTTTGTAACATAGGTCCATTCGGTGCGGTGCACCGAATGCCTCTGAATACTGAGACGAGCTTTATCGCAAGTGCTAAAATGTCGGATGCAAAGTGAATCTCAGTCTCTTGAAATTGATGAAAGATTAGCAAGTGTGACAAAGATTGCTTTTTAACAGGTTTCAAGCGCTGTCCAGAGTCGTTCTACCGTACGACATTGCATCTGTAATTTATTATAGCCTATACAACTATGATTTTAATCACATTGTTAATTTTTATTTTTTTTAGAAGGGCGTCAAACATAAACTATATACTTATCACAACCCCGCCGCCGGGCCCTTAAAAGCAGGGGCTTCTATCCCCCTAAGCAACCGGGCGCAATCCATTTTCTTCCCCCCCCTTTTCTGGACCAGCCTTTTTCTATGTATGCAATAAATTATAATTCAATCTAGCGCATGCCCTCCTCTAGTGTGGGAATGAAGGTTTGTTTGGAGAGGGACAAACGAGTATCCAGCAGACGATCGCCGAAACATGTGTAGCGCCGGCCGAGAAGGAACCTGGTATGGAGAGGGAATGTGCCCCTCCCCATAAGAAATTTTTGCGATTTCCGCATTGCAATTTCAGCATTTTAAGCTGTCCTCTTAGCAAAATTACTCTACTGTTTCAGTGGAGGAATTGCTGCCAAAATTGGGCAGCCGTACAATGTATGTTTTGCGCCTCTGATCAGTGTGCACTCGAGAGGCGTTACATAAATTTTTAGACCACAATGCAATACAATAAAATACAATGTAGGTCCTACATTGTAAGCCCACATAATAATGATGTTGCTTCACTTTACTAAGTGTTCAAGGACCAAATTTGACTCACTGAAATTTGAAAGATAACATTGGAGAGAAGCCATTTAGTTGTGCAAAATAGTATTTGTATTAACATTATTTTTTTCAATTATAATAGGATTGTATTATTTATTAAAATAGTAAAAACATAATTATAACCATGTAATAGGAATTTTTTTACAGTATATTATAGCTGTTATAGCAGCTCATGTAATTCAAAAATGCAGATAGTAGCCTAACTAAAAACTCAAAGTGTATAAAGTGTATACATTTTGCTAAAAACTATTAGGCCTACCATTTTGTCCAAATTTATATGGAGGGAAAGTATTTTCTTGGGGGATCTTCCTTTACTATCTTCCTTTAGTGATGCCTAAATTGAACGCTGCCTCCATGTCCGACCTTTCCCCCCAACCGACGTGAATTTTGGCTGTCTTTTGATTCCCCCCCTATTTTTCACTGGGCGCAGGCTGCGCCCGCCATGTATAGGGATAGAAGCCCCTGCTTAAAAGACGTCAGCCCCTAGGGCAATTGAGCTACGATATATTATGTCAGATCACCGACGTCATTTGATAATAATAGATCAAAATCATTTTGTGAACTGTTTCCGTGGTTCTCTATGACTAGAAGTCACTAAACGGACAAATTGTCGCAGCTTAATTTAGAAAGCTTGTAGTCAAATAATGCAAATCGTAGAAGATTATGTTGAGCACTGCCAACAAATTTCTAGCTCCAAAATTTCAAACATCAGTTCAAGAATTATCAACAAATTACTAGCCCTTGATTGTCTAAAGCTAAGCAGCTGTGTAGGACATAAGCTTATAGCCTACACATAGGCCTATTTATAAATATTGCTTACACTTCAGGATTACATATAAAAAGTTACATTTTCTCTATAAAGTGTACCTATATATAATACTAGCTGTACCCCGCCACGCGTTGTTGTGGCTGAAAAGACTCTCCCTCCCACCCTCACTCCCTACATCCCTTCCTCTGTCTTCCTTCCTGCCTCTGTCCTCCCGTCCCCTCCCCTCCCCTTCTCTGCCTCACACCCTCCTCCCATTTCCTCCATCCCTCTCCCTCGCTCTCTCCCTCCCCTTTTCCCCTCCCTCTTCCTCCCGCTCCCTCCCTTTCACACTCACCCCTCTCTTCCTCTCCTTTGTCCCTCCCCGTCCGTACGTCCGTTGTGCGTCCGTCCGTAAAACTCCGAGATCCTTGATTTTGTAAAAATCGAGATCGCTTAAATCGTTTGCATAGTTGTGTTTTTTGGTCGAAAAGATTGCGCTTTTTCCCAAAAGGCATTATAACAATTAACCCGCTTATGTTCGAATGGAACGGTTTGCGAAAATCTATATAAATAAAAATGTAAAACGTTAGTTTTTGTTACTGATAAATATATGCGCTATAAAAAAGAACGCACGTAGCCTATATGTGCTATAAATAGACGGCCGCAATCGGAAGCAACGTCGGTTTGAAATTGAAATCGAGATCGGTCAAATCGTTTGCATAGTTGTGTTTTTTGGTCGAAAAGATTGCGCTTTTCCCCAAAAGGCATTATAACAATTAATCCGCTTATGTTCGAATGGAACGGTTTGCGAAAATCTATATAAATAAAAATGTAAAACGTTAGGTTTTGTTACTGATAAATATATGCGCTATAAAAAAGAACGCACGTAGCCTATATGTGCTATAAATAGACGACCGCAGTCGGAAGCAACGTCGGTTTGAAATTGAAATCGAGATCGGTCAAATCGTTCGCATAGTTGTGTTTTTTGGTCGAAAAGATTGCGCTTTTTCCCAAAAGGCATTATAACAACCCGCTTATGTTCGAATGGAACAGTTTGCGATAATCTATATAAATAAAAATGTAAAACGTTAGTTTTTGTTACTGTAGAAATCAACAGCTAGATAAATATATGCGCTATAAAAAAGAACGCACGTAGCCTATATGTGCTATAAATAGACGGCCGCAGTCGGAAGCAACGTCGGTTTGAAATTGAAATCGAGATCGGTCAAATCGTTCGCATAGTTGTGTTTTTTGGTCGAAAAGATTGCGCTTTTCCCCAAAAGGCATTATAACAACACGCTTGTGTTCGAATGGAACGGTTTGCGAAAATTTTGAAAAGAATCGGTGTAATGTTTTAAAGTTGATTGTCGTGCGCTTCTTATTAACTCCTGGCCAATCAACTAATTAAACTATCCTTGGTGGCAGCGGTGTGGTCTTCAGTCTCCTCCAGTCTCCTCGGGTATATGGTAGCGTGGTTCTTTTGACGACTATAATTATGATGAGTGGAATAACACACAGTTGATTTTCCTTTCTTGTATTATTGATTTCTTATCGTACAGTGTTTTATTTACAGATTTATTATCGGTTTTTCATAGCGAGTTGTTTAAGTCGTCGTATACAGTCTGTTTCCTATACTTTCGTTCCTATCCTTTATTCCTGCACTTCACTCCTACACTTCTAGATTGTAGACCTAACGTGCTGATTTCTTCTCAGTCGCATTGATCTATTTTCTCAATCTTTTTCCTCGGGAGCAGTTTCCTCTTCTGAATCATTCTCTCCCTAACGCCTTCTAAGAGTAAATCCCTTTTCGAGTAGATTTCTCCTTCCGTTCGTTTCCTCCGGCCGTTTTCTCAGAGTGAACCCCGACTCAATATTTTGTCCCCTATTTATCCATTCCGTCCATTGCCTGCCTCAGCCCCTTTCTATCTATCCATTTTTCTCTCCTTATATGGTCATCTTCACTCCTTTTATGGTCATAATTCATACCTCCGTTTCTTCTACCCTAGGCTCTCTCTGCACAGTCCCCTTACTATTGCCTTTCCGCCTGCAGTGTACTACTGTCTGCCTGCTCTGAGTCAGTCTGCGTCTTCCAGTCTGCGTCTCTATATATATATATCTATATAATATTTATATTACCCTAGAGTCCTTTACGTTTCTAGTTGTCGGTATTCTATATTTATAATGTTCATTCTCATCCATATTAAAAGTTCTCTACATAATGTCCATAGGACCTACATATTAAAAATTCTCTACACAATGTCCGGTTGCCTCTACATTATTTTAATCGATCTCTCATAACCCAGTCCCCTCTTCCATTACATCATCCAACTTCAAATGCTTCTGGCTCCAGGTAGAGCATCAGATGGAATGAACTGTATGGCCGAGGCTCGTTGGACTGCAGTTATGTTACATGAGCACAAGTGATCAATCGTTCGTCACCAGGCCTTCGTAGCAACCGTTGCGTAGACTCCTCACATAAAAATACACACAAACAGAATCGGCTAATATGCAGCATAGAATCTATCTACTTAACAAGTTACATTGTTACTCTAACATTAGTGCATATACTGACTATTAGTCTTCAACACGATTAGTTGTCAGAGTGTGCCCGAGATAAGCCATCTGCTTAACCATTTGCTTCCAAGGCACATAAAAAAAACACTTAGCCTATTGTTTCGGTCAATTTTCGACAAATTTTTTTTGCTTGAATCAAAGTTATTTTAAATTTCTAATTCCCATAACGTGTCTCTCTAGATCTATGTCTGAGAAAGTGCTCATTTTAAACTTCTCGCGTCACTCGATAACAAGCTTATAACTTCACATTAGAATCCATCTACACATTTATAGGCTATGACCGCAAATTCATTATTCATCTAGCCTTATAACTACAGCTTAGCACGACTACAGTTTTCCTCTGTATCGAGAACACTTTTCTTGTCTCAATGATCAAATGCTTGTACTAGCAGAGTTATTATATTACAGCTCATTGGTGTCAATCTGTGACACTCACACATTTACATACTTAGGCCTATATTTATACCTCACGCGTTTCAAGCGACTCACTCAATCCATGTGTTCTCCATACGCTCTCCATGCATCCGCCATCCTTCCCATTGTGCTCACTACTCATGCTTCCTATTTTGTACGCATTTTAATCCATCCCTGCATGCCCTGCTATTCAGACAACCTCTTCCTCCTCCATGGCAAATCATCCCTCCTGTTGTCATTGCCATATGCATTGTCATTTCGTGCCATATTCATTCTCCAATTACAGTCACCTTTAGCTGGACTCCGCCAGTCCAAAGACTCTCCTCTATACTTCATTCTATTGCACGTCCAATTGGTCACACAGAGTCTGCTACCAATTTGTCTCCTAAATCTCTGATCCATTCGATCTCCATTTTCATGCATTGAGGCCTTAGTGTATTGAGGAGTCCATGCCTCATACCGTTTATAATTAGCCCTAACATTTCGCCTCCCGAGGTAATTTGTATTCCTCCTGCAATCACACCTATTCGCCTGCTCATTCAAACGATCTGCTCCATATAAATTCACTGGATTAGGCCTACTTGGCTGTCTACCCATCCAGTTTGAAGCACGTGACTTGCCATACTCTTTCTCTTTCTTAGTCACTTCATCTTCTGCTCTCTTTTCCTCCTTCTGCCTGCCCTTTGAACCGTTCGCATCATGTGCAATCCGATCCCTCTTCACATCTGGACTCCCGTAGTCTTTCACTCTTGTTGCTATCATCGTCTGCAGCATCCCATTATCTAGGTCATGCTTGCTTTCCGATTCTTGTTGACTAGGATCATTTCCTTCAACTGCTGTCTTCACATTCCCTTCATTCATTGCATACACAGCTATGTCTGTTAAATCTCTGTTTTCCACAAACGTATCGTGACCCAGAATCATGTCCACCTTTAGTCCTTGGACTACCCCTGCTTGGATCACGACTTCCCTGTCTGTTCCAAACTGTGGTGAAGAAATTTTGATTTCAGTTATTGCTACTGGTTGAATCTTCCCAAAAGCACATTGAACATTGATAGGCCCCTGTTTAGCAAATGGCTTACCTCTTACAAAGTCAGCATTTACCAGAGTAATCTGAGACCCTGTGTCCCTAAGCGCTTTCAGACAAACACCATTCAACATTACAGGCACAATGAAATTATTTTGATAATCAGCAATGCTGTTTATGTGCGACAAATCATGCACAAAGTTAACTTTTGCATTATCTTTGCCTGGACACTGACGCCATTGATGCAAAACACTCTTACACAAGAAACATCCATTTTGTGACTGTTTGTTTGTTTGCCAGTGGTTTGATTTATGTGTGTTGCTGCTTGCCTTATTCATCACTTCACCTTGCCTTTGTTTGTCACCTAGGCCTATAACCTTCTCCTTTTCCCTTACCCATTGCGTGTTTTGCACGCCTATGCCTCCATCTGCATTTACAGGCTTGGGCCTACTCCATCCACGTCTCTCAACATTATTCCCTCTTTTCGCTTCCTTTGTACACTCGTAATGCAGATCAGCATATGCTGCCACTTCTTCTGCACTTGTGGGCCTTCTCGCCTCAACGAAGAATTTAATCTCGTTTTGAAACGATTCCTTCATCCTCTCACTTAGCATGTCGTCTTTCAACGCTTCAAAATCCTCAATATTTCTTGCCTCTAAATAGTACTCTTGCATATCCCTCAATCGGCACAAAAATTGAGTATATGTCTCTTCCCGTTCTATGCATTGTTCTTAATTTCTCTAAGTAATACTTTGGATTCATTTGGCATGCAGCCAAAATTTCACTTTTGATTTGCCTATAGTCACAGCAGACTTCGTACGACAGACGATTGTAATGTTGTCTTAGAGTAGCATTTAATAGAGAAGGCAGTAGTTTAGGCAGTTCAGTTTGTTGTATGTCATGTAACCTTGCTACTTTCTCGAAACTATGAAAAAAACTGATCGGATCTTCATTTTCATGCATACTCGGTAAAACATTAATCGCTTTTGACCTATTCACTTCTGCTGTGCTTTCTGCATAATCATTGTCTCTCGAGTTACCTCGTAAAAGACCCAGCTGTGCCTTCTCGCGTATCAACGTGAGTTCCATCTCCATTCTGTCTCGTTCCGCTCTTGCTTTCTGTTCTGCTGCTTCTCCTTCCGCTCTCGCTTTCTGTTCTGCTGCTGCTCCCTCAGCAATAAATCTTCTTTCCTCCGCCATCAATCTTCTTTCCTCCGCACGAGCCAATTCAATCTTCAGCCTCTCATTGCCTGTCTGTTCACGTTGTTCCCCTTCTCTATCCTCTGTAACCCCTTCCCCATCATCAGCATCCGTCTCAACATCTCCTTCATCTCTTCCTCTCCTTCTCTCATACTCTTTCAACCTCCTCACCATTTCTTTCCGTTCAAGACCAAATGGTTCAATCTTTCTAGCGAGACATTCATCCTCCAAATCCTTTTTTTTTCATCGATTCAAAATCTGTCACTACACTTCCGTATTCTGCCATTTCTTATGTATATTACAGTTGCAACAGAGTTACATTCAGCTTTACAAGCTTGCTCTATTTAACATGCAATACCAGAGATTACAAACAGTGATTCAGATTATCATCTACATCAACACATTCAACACAGAATCTTCTCACCGGTTTTTATTACACCGTGTGTAGAATCTTTCAGCGTCCGTCTCTGCACGGATGTGTCGTTGATGTCGCCTCGCACCGCGTGCAGTTTGCTCCTTCACTTCTTCAGTCGCTGGCCGTTGCCGTCGAGTATCGGGTTCCGTTGACCTCTCTCGTCCGTGCTCCAGTCTGCAGTCGACACCTCCCTCCGTTGCTACGCCCTCTCTCGGTCGATTCCGTTGGCTCGGTAATCTCCGTCAGCGTTTTTCGTTAATCCTCCCGTATGTTGATTAGCCTTCTTTTCTGGTCTAATCCTGTTGATTTAGCGACCTCTACGTTCTCGCGTACACTGTTCAGAACTTTAGCCGTTTTTCGCTTCTATTTCCAAAGTTCTTTCAGCTACTCCTGTTTCGTCGTCTTTTATTGTTGTTTTAAGATTTATTCCTCCTCTTGTCGTCTCTTTGCGCAAGCCCCATGTAATGTTTTAAAATGTTTGTCGTGCGCTTCTTATTAACTCCTGGCCAATCAACTAATTAAACTATCCTTGGTGGCAGCGGTGTGGTCTTCAGTCTCCTCCAGTCTCCTCGGGTATATGGTAGCGTGGTTCTTTTGACGACTATAATTATGATGAGTGGAATAACACACAGTTGATTTTCCTTTCTTGTATTATTGATTTCTTATCGTACAGTGTTTTATTTACAGATTTATTATCGGTTTTTCATAGCGAGTTGTTTAAGTCGTCGTATACAGTCTGTTTCCTATACTTTCGTTCCTATCCTTTATTCCTGCACTTCACTCCTACACTTCTAGATTGTAGACCTAACGTGCTGATTTCTTCTCAGTCGCATTGATCTATTTTCTCAATCTTTTTCCTCGGGAGCAGTTTCCTCTTCTGAATCATTCTCTCCCTAACGCCTTCTAAGAGTAAATCCCTTTTCGAGTAGATTTCTCCTTCCGTTCGTTTCCTCCGGCCGTTTTCTCAGAGTGAACCCCGACTCAATATTTTGTCCCCTATTTATCCATTCCGTCCATTGCCTGCCTCAGCCCCTTTCTATCTATCCATTTTTCTCTCCTTATATGGTCATCTTCACTCCTTTTATGGTCATAATTCATACCTCCGTTTCTTCTACCCTAGGCTCTCTCTGCACAGTCCCCTTACTATTGCCTTTCCGCCTGCAGTGTACTACTGTCTGCCTGCTCTGAGTCAGTCTGCGTCTTCCAGTCTGCGTCTCTATATATATATATCTATATAATATTTATATTACCCTAGAGTCCTTTACGTTTCTAGTTGTCGGTATTCTATATTTATAATGTTCATTCTCATCCATATTAAAAGTTCTCTACATAATGTCCATAGGACCTACATATTAAAAATTCTCTACACAATGTCCGGTTGCCTCTACATTATTTTAATCGATCTCTCATAACCCAGTCCCCTCTTCCATTACAATCGGTGAAGAACTTATCGAGTTCTGAGGCCACAAAAAGTAGCGTTTTACATTTTTATTTATATAGATAGCTTACAGCTAAATCATTAGACCTACAACAAAATAGAAGATTTATCATGCATGTGAAAGTTCTTCATTCGATTGCTTGTCTAATGTCTACTGAATGCTGCAAATCCGCGATCTGTACAGATGGCTGCACAATAGGTGTTTGCAAATCGACCATCGTTGGAACATTGACGTAGGGATGCAACTCGCAGCTACCTGGGATTGATGGTGAAGCCGACGTTAGCTTTCTGTAGTAGTGCGGTGACGGATCCTCCCTTACCATCAGCTCACCATAGGCTACGGAGTCGTAGATATCTTCTTGCAGCGTCCCCGGAATTCGCACTTCAGTCGGTGGCTCTCGTCTTAGATTCGTACTTGTTTCGGTTTCACGCATGGCAGCATACTCGGAGTTCTGTGTTGTTTCAAAGGATGGCATCCCCATGGCTGAAGGCACTTGATGTCGACCTAACAAGTAAAAGTAGCGCATGGAGTCTGGAGATCATTTATATGGGCAAGACATGCAGAAACTTTCTTAGGGTTCAGAGATCCCCGCAGAAGATAGGGCCTACATTCCGCCCACAGTACTGCACTTTTTCCGTTAGGTTTTTACGCACTACCGCCAACCAATAATAAGCTTACATATTTATGACGCTCTATAGATAGCAACATTATTGATCACTGCACTACGAACATTGCTTTTTCACACATCCATTCCTGATTTCTCCACTTTTCCCACTACCTCCCACACCGTTTCAACTCTAAGCATATCCACCTTAGCCGTCTGTCTAACTCCTCGCCTGACACGCTCCGGATCTTGACCTCTGCTGCCTATAAACTTTGTTCTGATTGAGCAACTGTGAATAAGCATGTTCCCGAGCCTTCGCCCGGTGGGCCCTGTAAAAGTTCCGAGTTGATGATTGCGACTGGCGGCATTGTCAAAGTATCATTAAACAATTTGATAATCTCAGATCTGTCATAGGACTAATTTATATAAATTATGAAAAGGGCAAAATTAAAATAATAATTATAAGGTTAAGCAAGATATAATAGCTCGTGTGTTAAATAACATGGGAAGGCGTGTATATATGTAAATGAGATGAGTTGTAAGCGCTTTCTAGGTAAAGGGATCCACGCTGCTCAAGGATGTAAACTTATGCCAGGAAAGAGCTGATTGGCTGGGCTCTCTATTGCATTGGAGTTGAGGGCAATAAATAGCTACGTTCTGGGATAATCGTGGCTTGTTCAGAATTTTATTAGAGGTAGTCTAAATTTGGGGTCATAAAGATTTGGGGGTCGTTTCTGGGGTAAGTCGAACTCTGGTGAGATAATTAACTTCTAAGGAACATTGTCGTAATCTATATAATGTTTATAGCTGAATTAGTAAGCGTATAAAGTGCATTCGGAGTTGATTCATGTATCGAAGTTTAGGAAACTCTGATATGTATTAATTACTGTGTGCTATGTTTTATTATAATATTTAAATCAACTTGTCTTCTTATTTTAGGCCGAGCAAGCTAACATTACCTCCCGCTAGTCGCAATTAACATTAATCTCCAGTGAGCTAGTTTAACAAACTAGGTAGGCCTAGTTAAGTTCCCCACTTAACCAATTCTGTAGTCAGGGTTGGACCTGCCTAGTTAAAGTAGTTATCATCACAATTAACTACTAAGTCCCCTAAACATCGTAGGTGATATAAAAGACACCTGTGATAGCAGTGACAGTTTTGATGCTTATTACAAACATAAATTTGAAGGATAATGTAAAATTTATATTTTTATAGTTTGTTCCCTGCTTGGTGCCATTAAGAAAACAAGTACGGAGAATGCTTAATAAAATCAATGGTGCATTAGAATCCACGATGTACACTCTGAATATCCCCTTTACTGATTCTCATATCCATGGGCGCCCGCAGAAATTTTTGCAGGGGGGCAAACTTTTTGCGATAGTTATGGTTAAATTTTTTAGTAGCAAGAGCTTGAAAAATGCAATGCTGTAAATTAAGAATAGGCCTGTGGGTACTATTCAAAGAAGTTTCTTATGCAAATTTCTCAGTTTCATTTTGTGTATAATTTTTAATATGGTTTCCTTAAAAATTTGTTAAAAATCAAAAAGCAGATGTTAAAAAGGAGTTTCATGAAGCTGCGCTATATAATTACATAGAATGAACGAATGACTAAATGAACGAAAAATAGGTATCAGTTTTCAAGAGGCAAGTGCACCTCTAGCTGCTTCCAAAGCGCCACTCGAAAGTCAATCACATGTGCTGCATTGAGTCAGAAGCCTATTCCAAAGAGTAGTCAGAAAGAGATCCGAGTCTTTTAGCCAGAGGGCCAAAGCAACTGTTAATGCTGGTGTCATTTAGGAAGGTGGAGGATCCGAGGATCAAATGAGAGTGGGTATCAATTATTTTGAACAGGTCTCTTTGTCAGTTTTGGGTGTAAATCCTGAGGCGTGATAACCAGCGACAAGTTTATCTACAATTTGACCTCACTGGATTCTGTACTTGCAAAATGGACAAAATGGAGCCTGGCTTATAGCAGACTTGGTTTATATAATTACAATGCTGGTGAATAAGCAGATATCCCTGATGTAATCTTCATTGTACTTTGAGAAAATTTCAATTTTTTTTTAGTATTTAATTTTTTGTAGCTGTGATTATTAGCACTACAGCTGGATTCCATGTAAGTAGGCCATAATCGATAGGCCTACTGTTTGCATGGGTGCCCACAGGAGGGTTGAAAGCCAATGGTCATTGCTACAGTTTTTAGAAAGAGCTTGAGCATGCAAGGCAGAAAGTTATAAGAGCATGCTTACTTCTATAGAGATCTCTGCATGTAAATTTCTGACTTTCACTGTGTCATTCTTGTAATTGGTGCATTAATGCAAAGAAATTTGTTAAAAACCCAAAAGTAGTAGTTAAAAACATAGGTGTCAATTTTCCAGGTGGCAAGTGCCCCCTTGCCCCTATGTGCGGGCGCCCATGCTCATATCAATCTTCTTGATGGTCATTGGATTTGTTCAATTTGTATCGGTCTTGCTTAAAAACTACGTTGACCGAGTCTTAGAGCAGTGCGACAGCAACAATGGGTCTGGTGATTTGACCAAATCAAATCAGTAAAGTTCAGACTACATTGGACGCTATAGACTTGACTAGACATAATTAGACTATTCAAGATAGGACCAGGCTTTATGAGATTAGTTATATGCCAACTAGACCAAATTTTTACTTGCCTCTGTTGTATTTCTTGTAGTTCCGGGCAGAGATGACCATCAGTAGCAATATAAGTAGTCCAGTAACAGCTGCTACAGCGCCCGCTGAAATTACAATTACTCTAGAGCAAGAAGCGACAATTGTTTTTTCATTTCGCAGATTGATTTACCCTTCTAGGCCTATCTCTTTACAATAACCTATTCTAATCCCTTATAATACCGGGATAAGCATGAACAAGTTAAATAGGCCATTTGGAAAATGTAATGGAAAGCAGTAAAGAATGAAAGCAAGTTAATGGTCCATCAACAATTACTAGTCAGTACAACACTAATCAATGTAATTATGTTGTAAAGCATAATACTTGAAAATAGGAAATTACGGGAAGCGCCTTAACGATCAGCTGCATTTTGCTGAAAGATTCGAATTTCCAAAAAAAGAAAAAAAATTTGCAAAAGAATAATTTACTCAAGTATAGGATCACAAATCTGGTTTGGTCTGCAATCTTTCTCCTTCAGGTTCAGTTTATCAAAACAGAAAGAAGTTTGTTTTTACTTTAAAATAATTTTTCGCTAAATGGCTAAAAACGAAAAATAAAACGGTTAGAACAAAACGCTAACGCCTCATAGAATTTGGCGCCAAAGGCAACTGCCTGCTTTGTGCATGTACAATGTATGTGAATAAAGCCGGTCTCTCTTGATCTCGAAGGATCTCTATAAATATATTTACAATAGGCCTAGTAACAACGTTAAAAATGTTTATTCGCTATTCTGTGCCTATGTTCCTGTTAGTGGTGTTCCTGGTAGCTTTTTGGATAATAAACGAATAATAAGCGAAAGTAGGTTAGTCGTTGAAGTGTTTACAACGGTATAAGCGGTGAGCGTATAGGCCTATACGATTGACCTTATATGACGCTTTGGATAAGACTTCACGTAGGCCTAAACCTGGTACGACAGCAAGCAATGGAAATGACAATTCAATCATAAATTCTTACTTAACCCGGCGAGACTGGGTTTCAATGTGTTGGAATATTCACTGAGTGATAGTGTTTCAGTGGGTTCGGTCCTTGGTAAAAGATCTATTTTCACAAAGACATCAAAATAAAATTTATATGAACCTGACTGTTAATACTATTTCTTTATTTCTAAATTTCCTTCTCTTCATCTTGTTCATTGTAAATTTATAATCATCTCTATAGCTACGGCATTCGCGTTAACTTCATGGTGGTATTCATTGTCGATGCCATTGATTTATCACATTAATAACAGGTCCACATCATCAATGTAAATCAAGCTACGCATTAATGTTCAGAGTGTGTAGTTTGTTGGATTGGTCTTGTGTCATTATTATTAAGCGCCTATGATTGCCGTGCAATGTGAGAGGCGCTTTAATTTTTTCTAGGTTTAACACAGTACACATGGGCGCCCGTAGGTACTTTTGAGTAGGGAGCAAGACACAATGCTCGCCGTTAAATTTAGTGAACAAGAGATTGAAAAATGCAAAGCAGGGAAAAAGGAACAAGGATATTTTTCATAGAGGTTTCAAAATGCAAATTTCTCGGTTTCACTTCGTGTATCATTCATTGGTAGGCATTTCATTAGTGCTTTAGTGCGATTTTTAAAAATCAAATAGTGGCATAAAAAAACAAGTGTTTATTTACGAGCGGGGGAGGGGCGGGCAATTGCCCGGTCTTGCTCTTATGTGCGAGCGCCCATGACAGTTCTGTATCCTAGTCAGCTTAATATTCGCTTTATGCATTTTCCAGTCTGTTCCGGAAATTGCCGGCGATTGATGACTGGGTTTTAGTCCAGGGCTATAGGTCATCCCCCTTCTGATCTCCCTTCTGAATTTCGCTCATTTTCGATTCCTCCACCGCCATTATTAACCATCACCTTCCTCAGGATCCTCTATTCATCGCACTTCGGACTTTCCATTCGAAATTGAAGTCACACCTCTTCAAGAACTCTTATCTGTCTCATCTGATCCTCCTCCACCCAATTCCCGACCCATACGACATCCGCCTCAGCAGCTGTTCCGCCCCCCCCCCATGATCCTATATGAAACCAGACATGGACCTCCTTCGGACTACTCTTACGAACAACCTTAGTGACTCAACGCAGCGCTCGTGAATAGGCTGTGGCCCCGCGCATGGCTTTCGAGTGGCGCTTTATAAGTTTTTAGATACTACGATTACGGTATTACATGTACATAGGTGGTATGTTTTGATGCTTACATCAGATTCTTCTGATAGTTTTTGTTACTGCTATTATTTTTCTACTTCTACAAAGACTTCGTCATCGATGTCATTGTCACCCTAACGACCACGTCTAACTCACATCACTTGTGCATTTTAGTAGCATTTACCTGGTGACCACGTGTACTTGTAGTTTGGTATGTTGGTGGCAGTTGCAATTACTTTGCCCATGTATGTCAAGAAGAAGGTTACACAAGTGTAACGTATAGTTGTCTCCTCACCATCATCAGCTGGAATAGCGAGACTAGAGCTGACAAAATCGGATGAAATATTAGTTTGAACCCCAGTTGTAATGATCGTTCCTTTGATGCCACCCTGTCTCCATTCCATCACAGGAGCCCAGTTCCCTCTGAAGCCAACGCTGCAGCTCAGTTGTTTGAACTTACGGTCATTTGTTGAAAAGTTGACCGTTGTGCAGTTTGGATCAGAATCTACAAATTTTCCAACGGACTCGTTTAATATTTTACAACTAATGCACTGTAATTGAAACTTGAGTTCAAAATAAGTGAAAATATTTTAATTGAATATTGTTATTCAAACACAAAAAGTATCATGACAGCATAAACTGAAATCACACGACAGGGTACTGTACCCGAAAACCAGAATAAAATGAACTGGGAATTGAGGAGCACATTTTCAGACTCACGAAGTCAATAAGGCTGATAGCCTACTGATAAATTGTTTCTCGTAATTGCCTTAGTTTATTTCGTCACATTTCGTGCACAAAAGGCGTTTGTTTTCACATTTAATTGATGTTTTATAATGCGCATTAGAGATATGAACATGAGAAGTAGTATGGCAGTGACTGAATAAGCTTTGGAAATGTTTTTTTAAATTGTTTGTGTCACTGTTTTCATGCGAAACAGTCAATGAGAATAACTCACGTAATGTGCATAGAATACTTGCCTAGCACAATCAGATGAGCACTGCGCTTTGCAATCTTGATTCCCTGGCCCTCTTGCAACTCTATGTTGCATGTGTAGAGGCCAGCATCTTGTGGCTGAACAGAGTCTGTTCTGATGTTCAAGAATCCGTCATCATCTTTTATTTTGCGAAATGATGTCGTGTTGTTAACCATTGCCAATACACGAGTGTAAATGGCGACATCTTTTATAGAACCTTGAGCTGTGAATGCCCAACTGAACGCTGTTGAACCAGAATTCGCTCTGCATATCAGTTCTGTAGAGGTTCCTCTTAGTAGTGCAATGTTCTCCGGTGTTGAAATTATTGCTGGACTAACTAAAATACAATGCAGAAAAGTTATTTCGCATTTCCTGACTCATTTTCTGTAAATAGACTGTTTGGTGTTCAATCTAGGTCTATCCAATTTCTAAAATTATGATTACTCATTGGATTTTCTATAATTTGCTTCTCATGATTGATTCTACGAATTTTTGTGTGCGTTTGCAAGAATGTACATGGCTTAAAGTGTGCCTTGACGGTCATGGACGGCGTCCAGGCACTTATTTTAAAATCTGTGCACCGTCCTGCCACTTATTTGGCCCGCACAGCAGGGAAAGGTAAGGAGCGTCCAGGCACTTCTTTTTTTACACTTTAAGCACTGCATGTACATAAGTGCTATGTATCCTAAAATCATGCATGCACAGTACGAATACTTGAATAAATGCATGCATATAATTATGTATTGTATTCACATAGGCACGGGTTTTCTCTCGGAGCAACCACCGACTTCTGCATTATGATAACGGAATCATAATTATGGGAGTCGTTAATATGTTAAATTAGATCAGGTAGGCATGAGTGTAAAATGCATACAGAGCGATAAGAGTTGGGTCAGAATCACATAATTAGGGTCTATCGGACACGAAAATGGTAATTACACATACGACGAATTATAAAAATTTATGGCCAAGATTATTTTTCTTTCATCCAGGCATGGGCGAAGGATTAGGCCTATAATAAAGAGGATGATACTCTCGCTAGCATACCAGTTATTCTTAAATCTATATTCTTGTCGTCCTACCAAGTGCCATACCTTCAATGCTCTCACTGTCAACTATTAGGCTATACATTTATTTAGCATTTGCAACACTGCCCACGACAATAGGTCACGCGAAACATAGGATAGGCCTCTTAATTGCTATTAGTTTTTGACATAAAATGAATAGATAAGGCGTCTTTCGTCAATGTATTATAATCATAAATTGTTAAATTGTTGTGTATATATAGCTACTATTGCCAATTCAACATCGTCGGTACTTAACGGCAAAGACATCAACGATGGCGCTTCATAACCTCCAGAAACGAAACAGTATTATCAGGTCAATAAGTTAATTGTAACCATGAAGTCAATTCTGATTGAAATGGTGCGATCTGTATAAAATATGAAAGCCCATTTTTTATCAAGCACAAAGAATTTAGAAGAGAGAATAGACAGAGACTGTAGGTAGACCTGAAATGAAGTGATGGGCAATCTCTTGTCTTTTTCAGATAAGCTCAGATCATGCAATGAACAGAAAAATGACTCTGATAAATTAGTTGTTCTAAGGTGAAACTTGTAGCCGTGATGTACATAATTATCAGCGTTAGACTCTGTTAAGATCTGTTTGAGTTCAATTTATTGCCTTTTATTGTATCTTTGAATAACTATTTATAAAGCGCCTCTGACAGTGAACACTGAACACCAATCAGAGTCGCTCTGGTGCCGCGCGAAAGAGCCAGAGAAAAAAAAGTAGTTTTCACAGCGAAAAGATGTGTCTCGCGTTCCATTTAATAACAAAGGGCGTATCGTGGAGACACAATTAGAGAAAGACAAAGAAGATGAATCAGGCACACACTCAGAGGAGACTCGATGATACGAACAGTCATAGAGGAGAAAATGGATGGAAAAAGAACGAGAGGCAGACCAAGACAAAGCCTGTTGGACTGGATGATGAAAGACAGTTATCAGAAGCTGAAAAGGAAAGCACAGAACAGAGAAGAATGGAGACGTCAAACATTCGAACCTGCCTAAGGGCAGAGAACGAAAAGAAGAAGAAGATCGTGGAGAGAACTGATTGCAAATTGCAGGACCAATGAAGGCAGAAGCCGTAGTTTGGCCAAAGTAGTCCTTGCTGGCGGATAAGGAGATGTTACATGAAAATTGAGTAATTAACTTTTAAAATTAAATTAATGGTGGACATGGACGGGGTTGTCAATTCAAAAATGGTCATAACACAGACGAACACTGTCAATGGCATAGCCAGAAATTTATGATGGGGGGTTTTATGGGCAGGCCGGATGCCCTCCCTGATACCGACCTAACAGTGTTGCAGTAAATGCAACAGTATTAGCAGGGCCGGCCTTAGCCCAAGTGGCGCCCTAGGCAAGGCATACATTTGGCGCCCCAGGCATAAGACCTGCATTTGGCGCCCTTAGTTTCCCACTCAATTGTTCAGTCCACGTTAGAATCTAAAGATGAATTAGGCAGAGCCGGTTTACGCTTACAAGGCCGTAGCCAGGATTTTATTTCGGGGGATGTTTTCTTGACCGTGAATTTTGAGGTGCGTACACGCAGCGGGCGACTTTTTTGGGCGAAATTTTCTGACGACTTTTGTTAGTCGTCGAATTTTCTGACGTCCAAAAATTTTCCGCGATTTTCTGCTCAAAATTACATTGCACATTGTCATGTGCTAGCAAATGCATCATTATTTCATTTCTATATTATTTCATTTGGGGGGGGGTTCAAACACCCAAAACATCCCCCTAGCTACAGTCTGGTAGGCCTACGTTCAACTGAGTAATTTATTATAATTGCTTTATTAGTACACTGAAGGCTGGATATAATATTCAATTTTGTGGTGAATGGTAGGCCTATAAGTTAAAAAATATTAAAATACACTCTTGTGGATATGGCGCCCTCTTTGATGGAAATGGCGCCCTCTAGAACTTGGCGACCCATGCAACTGCCTGCTTTTCCTATGCCTTAGGTCGGCCCTGCCTCAGCTACTGCCCTTTCTTCATCGTCGTCTCTACTAGACTATTTTTTTTTCGATCTGAATAATGGGCAGGATGTATAATGTTGTAATCTCATCCACATACTCAGCAAGGCCCACTCCCATTTTATACATTTCATTTCTTGCAACATCTTCACTATCGAAGTTGAGCGTCGCGTATTTTAAACTGTCTCCTAAAGCAAAGAGTACGGAATGTCGTTAAAAATCGAATTTTATTTGTCGATTTAAAATTTTTGCAGTCCTTGAAATTGAATTAGGCCAACCTTAACAGGTGCAAAGAATCCATAATTATTTTAAATTCTTTCCATTAGCGAAACTTTTGAGTTTAAAAGAATATAGTGGAAAAAAAATTCGCCGGTGCCGCGGCGCCCCCCAAAGACTGCGGCGCCCTATCGCCGAACCTATGCTCGCACTAACACACGCCTGTTTTCTATTAAATCTAGGCTACTGCAGGGATCACCACTTGGGAAAAATTCCAAGGGAAATACGATTGAGCTCCAATATTTGGGCTTTTAAGAAGAAATTTAGCACCTTTCTAATAGAAGGTGCCTATAATAAAGATAAAGTACTGTTCGTTCAATGTATGCATTGCAGTAGTTCTCTACTAAGTTAAGCTTTTTGTTCTTTTTTCATAATTGCTTGTGACTCAGCCGAGTTCAGCTTTTCAGTTTCCCTTTATTTTGTTGTGTTTTCTTTTCAGTTTTCTAGCATAAGTTACTTGATTGTGCTTTGCCACTTTTGCCAATCACTATGTTGATTTTGCAAAGATTTCGTCATGGCCACCTCACATCGTCAACTCAATATGTTAGTTGGAGTCCCTAAACAGTGGAATTATTTTATCCCTTTAGAGCCTCCTTTTTTGTAACCAATGAGCAAGATGTGTATGTATACTTTGGTTGCAGAATAAAAAAAAATTGATTGATTGGTTGATTGATTGAAATGAGAAGGGAATAAAGTAGCAAAGAAAATAAAGTAAGAAAAACAATTGTTACTACAAACAATTGTTTTGTTTTTCTTATTTAAGTGGATAAATAACCTTTTCAAAAACTTTTTCTTAAGTCACTGTCAGTGGCGTAGCCAGGAATTTATGATTGGGGGGGGGTGGTGGTTTATGGCCTGGCCGGATGCCCTTCCTGACACCAGCCCAACAGTATTAGAGTAAACAAGAAGGGTATAAAGTAGCAAAGGAAATAAAGTAAGAAAAACAATTGTTTACTACAAACAATTGTTTTGTGCTTCTTAATTAAGTGGATAAATAACCTTTTCAAAAACTTGTTCCTAAGCCAATGGGGAAATTAACCCCCTAACCCCTTGTCTACGTCACTGAACACTGTGTAATTCTGGATAAAAAAAAGTAAAGTCCTATCCCGTTCCATGAGGAACATAGGGAGGCGCTCATCTCCTTTTCCATGGCCCTGAGCCAGCAATGGACGAATCCCAAGGTCCTGGACACGAGGCCAGTGTATCGCAGGACTTGCTGTTTACTTCCCAGCTTACGCCGGTACCAAATTATACTGCTTGGTGACAGAGGCACGTGTGCGTGAACAACTTGCCCAAGGTCGTTACCCGGAGTCGAACCCGCAACCTCCCGCTCCGTAAGCGGACGCGTTACCGGTCTGCCACCAGGTCGCACACATTGCGTATTGTTGCGTTAATATGGTATTTGGAGTCTATTGTATAAAGCAGACCTACAATATGTTCAGGTTTTATCACTTTGTGGCAACGTACTACGCTTATTACAATGCAAATAATAATTACAACGTTGACGATATTAATTCTGTAACGTAAACCTACATGTAGCCTGTGATGTCTAAACATTTATGAAGGGTCTCAAAAGACAGACCTTTTAAAAGGTTGGAGATAAAATGGTATACACTAACCTAACTCACAGATTGCTGCAAGTACCAGTATGGTCTTAATTCCTCTCATTTCTGCAGGTTAAGTATTTTGGCCTCATGTCAACGTTGCTCTATCTATGTTATAGTGTACATCGGTGAATGTTGCGCAGGATACGAGGCTAGTCAAACGGATGCAGCTTTCTATCGGTGTAGAATGTAGATATCGAAAGCGAACAGTCGGCCTACACGTCTTGTAAGCCTATGCAACGTGATGGCCTATAATTAATTATGGGGTAATTTTGCCCATATTGTTATGAAAAGTTCGGTATAATTATTAGCCTAAAACCAAGCAATTCCGGAGGATGGTCTTTAAAAAAACTATATTTCGACCTCATCGCTAGGAGCAATATTATTTAGGTCGCTATTGAATATATTAAAACAGTTTTCGCAATGGATGATTTTGCACAATTTTTATTGCCCTGCTGTGTACCCTAATTCCATTTATCTCTCCATCAACCCATTCACATAATCCTTACCTTTAACCGACCATCCTATTTACACCACCATTCCCAATGCTCCATGTGCCATAGATGCAAAATGTAATGGTAATTGCAATAATATGTAATCAAAAATGTATGTAGCTCTAGTCGCAAAGAATACCGGTAGCGGTACTCCAGACCCGGGGGGAGTGTAATCAATGACAGGAAATTTGTTCAGGCACCTGCGAAATTGAGAAGGAAAGACTATTGATGATGATGCTGTCCATCCTCATTTCTGAGGGTCGGAGACCAGAGACAACGACAGCAGCTTCCTCCATGCCTCTCTGTCCTGCGCCCATCTGACACAGTCCACAGGTGATAGTCCGGTCCAGTCACAGACATCGTCCATCCAGCGCCTCCTTGGTCTTCCCCGTGCTCTGGTACCCTCAATTCGTCCTTGTACTAGCAGTGTCGATATGTTGTCTGCCCTCATCAGGTGTCCGAAGTATCGCAGTTTTCTTTTTTGCACCCTCTCCAGCAGTCTCTGTTTCGGCCGCAGCTTAGCCAAAATCGAGGCATTTGTTCTTTGTTCCCTCCAATCGACCTGCATCATTTTTCTATACGTCATCATCTCAAATGCCGTCAATCTCCTTCTATCCGCCGCCTTCAGGATCCATGCCTCACTTCCATACAACGCCACCGACCACACCATCGCCTCCATAACCCTCCTCTTTAGCGCATCCCCGACCGAACGATCTTTCCACAGGCAGTCCAGTGACCCCATCGCCGTCCGAGCCATCTCCGATCTAGCCCTGATTTCTCAGCTTCCGTCTCCAGTGTCATCTATCAATGCTCCCAGGTAGCGGAAAGCCTCAACCTGTTCTAGAGGTTCCCCATTGCAGGTGATCTGAATTGTTTCTCTCGTTTTGGATACTACCATAAATTTTGTCTTTTTTATACTTATTTCCAAACCGTACTCCTTTGAGACCTCATTTACCCTATCTGTCAGTTGTTGAAGTTCTGCTGCTGACGTTGCAATTAGAACAATGTCATCCGCATAACGCAGGTTGTTTATTGTGTGTCCACTTATGGTAACTCCTATCCATTCCAGCTCGTCCGCCGACTCCCGCATCACGTACTCTGAGTAGCAGTTGAAAGACAGCGGCGACACCAGACAGCCCTGCCTCACACCTGTTCCTATCCTAAACCATTCCGTTAGTTCTTTGTCCACCCGAACCGCAAAGACTATTAAGGAACTCTAAATAGCTGCAGGTCTTGAGGAAGACGGTTCCAGGTGGTGGACCAGCAAGAGTAGAACAGCAGGGCTGGTCCGTGGCGGTCCCATGCGTGGAAGGCTATGGGCATCTGACCGCGGAGTGAAACCAGGCCAGGCAGCGAGAAGTACAAAAAGTCGTCAGATAGAACCAACCAACAAGACTTCTGCTGTCGAGCTTAAGAATCCTAAACTGGGGGTGTTGATGGACAGGCAGCCAATGAAAAGAAAACCACGAATGAAAGTGGAAATGTGGGCAAACGTCGGTAGAGACCTACTACCAGCAAGACGGACAGCGATTTTAATTGAATAATGAAGCTTAAGGGATGGAATCCCTTCCCTGCGATGCAACACACTAGGATATGTAGTAAAAATGGTCGGACTAGCCTACTATGCTCTATTGCTTCTTGTGTGTTATGGTAGCATAGTTTACGCTATTTTTGTGTTTCGCACACATTGAAACGCTTTTTTATAGGGCCTAGGCCTACTATAGTAGATAGTCAACTTAAGAAACATTACACAAAAATACGAAATTCAAAATTCTACAGGAGTGTTTGTAGGCCCACATATGGCACTGGTCAATGTTCTTAATTAATATCTCTCTCCTAGATTAGTCTCGGCGATCATGATTAGGCCTATCTATTATTTAATAGACAATCATGCCCATATTAACTTCCGAGTTAATTTAACAGGTTGCCATCTCCATATCAAACAATAATATTAGACCCTATTCAAATTCTAGCTCTTCGAACGGAGTCCATCATCATAGCCTAACAGAATACAGTTTGGTCTTTAACCTCTATGTTTTGATTTGTATACATGCATGCAAGGATTTCCCAGAAAGTATTTAGGCTAGGCTATATAATTTTATTCAGTCAGCCTTGCTTTGTTAATCACATTCGCACTTTCTGACGCAAGAAAAGCACCCTTCGTTATTTAGTTTGTCATGTGACTCTGGGTTATTATTTTGTCACGTGACCGCTAAGAGACATTTTGATTGACGCGACTGAACAACCGAAGAATATACTAATCAGGTCATTCGCTACAGGGATTGGACACAGCCATCTGACAAGCATTTTGCTTTATTATTTAGCGCCTATGCCTGTGTCCCCCATACTTGGCTTGAGTGATTACATCAGATCACTTTGGGGCCTATTTTAAGCGTGGGCGAATTAGCGGGGGATATTAACGAGTTCAAATACCCGAAATACATACAGTACTGCTTTAAAACTTATAGATATGCATAGGCCTATAATGAGTTAGAAACGTAGGTTATAACTTATAGGCACAGGAAGATGCGACCATATATACCAATTGACCTCTCTCTGAAAACTGATAGCCCCGGTAAAATTGTTCCTTCACTTCCTCCGATCCCTGCTTTAAAGATGGAGCATGAAACTTATATTAGATATGTAAGGTTGTACGCGTTAGTCTTTGAAGTCTACTGGTCGACTAAGAAACCATAAATTGTTGGTCATATCATACAATGGATTCGCTGTCTGGGAGCCAGTGGCTACGCCAGCTATAGGCCTACAATTTGAGCAGATCGTGTCATGGTCATGTCAGTTATTCAGCAGGTCAACCAAATTAAATATAAAGAGGATATTGCAAATTCCAAAGAAGTTTTAATTGGTCGTAAGCCGGGCACAAGTATATATTGACCACCTGCGGCAACTGCTGGGAGTCTCTGAATCTAATAAAGAGACTCAAACGACTTCGTATACGCATCAAGCCATCAATTAATTCTAATCAGTATAAGTGGCGGCGCAAGACACTTTTTGTAGCCAGTGCATAGGCTACCGTAGCCAGGGCAGTTATGCAAGTAACCAGGGCAGAGTGGCGTGCTCGGTTGTACGGACTTACATAGGCCCATTAAAATCGGGGTGTAGACCTACTGGTAAATGCTGAGGTGAGTAGGTCTACTAGCTATAGTATACAGTCAAAAAACGACATTTTAAACGAAATTTTGCCCTTTTTTAAGTCATCGAAATTTCTTACACTCCTGATTATAGACCTATGTAAGCAGAGGTGTAGTCTACTAGTAAAGTTCCGACGACCAAAAAAGGTGTATACGTACACGGCGGTACAAAAGAACTCTAATTTCCGCCATCTTAGACTATTTTCTGCTCGTAATTTCATTTTCAGCCATTTTTTACTTTAATCTTTGTGAGGTGAGTATACGGCGCTGAATACCCGCGTATGCCCTCGTTTATGGAACTATATATAATTAGACTCTATAAAGTAAACGATGCCAATTTCTTAGGTGAGTTCACGGCACTTCACGCCGTGTACGCGCGCGTAGCCCATGCCTTCGTGTGCAACCCTGCCTATAATTTTCCAAAAATCAAAATCAATCACCCTACACTATTAGGGCTGGCTGAGGATCGGATGGGCGAAACCATAAAACCGAGCACTTTTTTGACATTTGGAAAGCAAATTTTATCAATCTTATAGCCCAATCTCAGTGACTTAGGCCTAGTGAAGCATTGCAAATCCTCTTTCGAGTACGTAGCATTTCGAAAGTAAGAAGTTTAGAAAATAAAATAACTAAGTCAGGTCTATTGTTTAGTCAAATGCTTGCGTTTCATTTGAAAAACAATAAAGCGACAGTTAGGCCTGTACGTGCTGTTGGTTGCATGTATACAGCAATTATGGACAAACAGACTCAGAATTTTTCCAGCCATAAATTTTTGCCTCGCTATAGAAATTTCGCCTTCCAGAACTTATACCCTGCCAGAATTTTTGCCATGCCAGAATATTTCTCACCTGCAACTTTTGCCCTACCGGAATTTTCTCTCCCAGAACTTTCACCCTGCCAGAACTTTTGTCCTGCCAGAACTTTCGCCCTGCCAGAATTTTTGTCGTACCAGAGAGCGGACGGACGGACGGGCGTGAACAGTAATAAACAATAGCCTATGCCCGAACAAATTCTGGCAGAGCAAAATTTCTTTCAGGGCAACGACCAGGGCAGAGGCCTTTTTACCAGGGCATTTGCCGCCACTGATCATGATATAACCAATAAATCATTAAATGAATTTCTTAATGAAGAGGTCATACACATTCAAGATCTGTCACATATATCGGCCTAATAGCCCTGGAATACATGCATTAATGATTAGCGGGCTTTGTGTCTGTGTATCACATCAGCCGGATCGACGAACCCTGCAATCTTCATCAGATGGGGACTTGTTGGTTCCGCGCTATCATTACATTGTGTTCGGCCATCTTCACGGAACAGCTTTCCACTTGCAATATTTAAAACCCAACCGCGACATAAGTGCTCGAACCATTTTTCAACTCGTTTTATGAAGCACTTGGTCAATTCCACTAAGACAACCGTGTTAGTTACAACATCTGCGTGAGGTTTTATAAAGGCGCAACATAATGCACACGGATACACAAATGCATGCATACAGATACATGATGGTAAAAGATATGTATGACGGTTCATTCATACTATGACTGGCCTCTATGCCAGGTAATTACACTAATGTAGCATAAGCTTTCACTTTCACTTTATGCTTTTATGCTCAGCCTATATTTACTCATAAACTCAGCGTGGGAAAATTTAACATGTGTTCTGATTTTCAAGCATAAGCCTAATGAAAATTTCGTGATAAAACTTTGAACATTTTCTTCTAAGGTAATTTTTTTAATCACCTGGTCTTCTGTTGTAGATATCAGCACAATGTTATGTTGTAGCTAGAAAAACTGTTGTAGACTTACAGACGCAGCAATTGGAGCAAAATATGGCGATGCCAGCAACACTGCGTAGTCTACGTTATACAGTTGGATCTAGCAAATTGTTAACAGCAATTATTTGTACCTTTGCTTTATGTCGCTTCTGTGGTTAGTATTATCATTATTCGATTATCGTAATTGTATACTACAAACTTCTAAAGCGTCTCTCGAAACCCAGTGCAGGAGACCAACCAGGGCCGTTTTAAGGAATTTTTGGGCCCTAGGCACAAGCACTAGGTCTAATTCTAAGCGTAACTATATGAGTCTCATCTAGTCCCCCTCTTCTGAGGGAAATCAAGGATTCTGGAGGACGGATAACGAGTATTTGCCGGTCGGTCACTGAGACGCGTAGCGCCGAGTGGGGAGGGGTAAGGGGAGGGAATGTACGGCAGCTCTGGCTATTGCGGACTTGATTTGATATAGCGCCGGTGATTAAGCTGGTCTCCCTGACGTGGCTTTTGTGGGCGCTGAGAAATTCTCGAAGATTTACATTACATGACATTACCCTTCCCCACCAGAAATTTTGAATTTTTACATTGACATGGTAGAACTTCAAGCTGCCGTTTTATAAAAATTTCTCAACTATTACAGTGCTGACCTGAATAGTCTAAGACTTCAATAAATATTCTTACAACTATACAATTTTTTTAGCAGATTCCACAATGTAATGGTAGCATATTGTAAGCTGCGATCTTAACAAAATTACTATATTATTTCAATGCTGATGAAAAGAGTGGTTAAAAATTTTCATTAGTATAATATTATTATTACCACAATAATTTCTTTGCGTATCAAGTTCTGCAACTCAGTTCTGCCTCTTCTGGACCACTACCATTGCAGTATAATGAATAACTGCAGACGGGTGTGTACTGTGTAGTGCAGGCCCGACTTTCTTGCGCTAGAATTATCTTATTCCCGTTGCTCAAAAAGGTCCTGCATTGCTGACCAGGACACAGTTGGCCTATCAGAATTGCTATAAATGTTACACAAACTAAGGAAGAACTACCAAAATCGGGAAGCCATGTAGTAGACTATAATGATGCTATTTTACTAGGTGTTAGTTGTAGAAAAATAGCCTTTGTAAAAATATTAACAGTAAACTATACACATTGTAATGTGATAGTAGGCCTATATCATATATTATAATAGTAGATTTTATCATTATAATCACATGATAGTAAAAAATATCGCGGTAGACTATATTATTAGAGCTCAGGTATTACAATAATGCAAAGAGCAACTAAAAACTATTATTTGATCAAATGTTAGGGTAGTCACTTCTAGGTGGAGCTGCCCCGGGAAGATGCCTATATTAAACACTGAACGTAACACGATTTCGGCCTCAATCTTTCAGTCACAGAATATAGAATTTTGCATTCATGCCTTCTAGGCAATGTGCGACGTGTGCGTGTGTGTAATTTTTTACATTTGTTAATAAATATAATAGGCTAGTATGCTACTGACACGTATAGCTAGCACAGCAATCTTTGTACTAAGCATTGTGAAATAAATGAAAGTTTAACGTACGACAAAATTCGTACAACGTGTTGCTAATTGGTTATGCGATATAGTATTTTTGGGTCACCGCGATGCCCCTCTGTTGCGCGGGGCCCTAGGCATGTGCCTCGCGTGCCTAGGCGTTAAAACGGCTCTGGAAGAGACGTGAGGAGAGGAGACTATAAGAGAGAAGAATAGAGAAGAGGAGAGTAGATGAGACAACAGGAGAGGAGAGGAGATGAGACAGGAGAGGAGATGGGGAGAGGAGTTGGGGAGAGGAGAGAAGACAGGAGAAGAGAGGAGAGGACAGGTGAGAAGAGGAGAGGAGAGAAGATGAGAGGAGAAAAGAGGAGAGCAGAGCAGAGGAGACGAAACGAGAGGAGAAATCATGTAGTTACAGGTTTATGTAAGAGCAGTGTTTTCAGTTCTGAGTGAAAGACTCGTGGATGGATACTGTAGAACTCAATCTTGAGATTCACATATTAATGGCTTCTCATTGCTCGCATAATTCACTTTATTTTATCAATTTATGTATTCAGCTGTGTATCATGTTTATAAACATATAATATATGCAAGTACGTTTTGTGCATGCATGCAGACAGAAATGTATGAATGAAGCCGTTTATCGGGGGATGATTGCATAAATTTTGATAGAATATAATTATTGTAGGGAATTTTTCTATGTCATGGCATGCAATGCGCGCGCAAAGCTTCTGGTCATAGGTTCTATTTAGAAGACCGCGATCCATATCAATGACACCAAAATATCCCCTCGAAAACTTACATTTTGCTTAGTTTTGAAATGTTTCATCAAAATTTTATACTTGGGTTTTTCCTGTGAATATTTGTAACCTAGACATAAGCCTAGTATAATAGCCATAGGACCTATTTAGCCATTACGTAATTCGCATATAGACAACTTATAGGATAATAAGTGTGTGTATACCTAATGAGATGATTTAAGTAAATCTTACACAAATTCTCTCATTAGGTGTATACACACCTATTATCCTATAAGTTATATTAAGCTCATGTCTATGCTACAAATATTCATAGGAAAAACAACCGACCCGTACAGCGGGTGGTTTTCGTTTAGCAGCTTAGTAGTTCTACTGCTGTGATGTAGACAACTGCTCTCGAATTTTTCTGGAGGGAGGTGTCATTCCTGTGTGGAACTTCCCCCGGATATGCCCAGATTCAACAATGGAATGTAGCCAGCGCTTAAAGTGTAAAGAAAATAAGTGCCTGGGCGCTCCTTAACTTTCCAGGCCGTGAAGATCTAATATTATAATTGACAGGACGGCGTTCAGATTTGAAAATAAGTGCATGAACTTAGTTCATCATCCATGGCCGTCCAGCCACACTTTTAGCTCTGAATGTAGATCTATCACCTGGACTCTACTTATTTTCCATTGATCGATCGGGTGAGGTCCTTCACAGTCACTACCGATGTCAATTTGAATGTGTAAGCTTACCACGCCATTTAAAGTCCATGTGTAAGCCTACAGGCCGCGGTAGTACGGAATTCAATTATCTTAGGGGCCGTCCATAAAGTACGTCACGCTCCAGGGGGGAGGGGGTTTAAGAAAGTGTGACAGTTTGTGACAGGGGGAGGGGGTCAGGCCATGTGTGACGTCACACATTTATTTTTTAAATTCTTTATTATTTTGTTGTTCTTAGAACCTAAAATCCGACCCGGCCCAGCCAGGCGTGTCTAAAACCCGGCCTGGCGGGATAAAAGTTGATTTCCCGTCACTATCAAAGCATTTAGGGACACACGTCACTATCAGATGGATTAGGGATAGTATCCTAGGGTTTAGAGGGTTAGGTAAATGGTTGTTTTTTTTTTAAATCCGAAAGTGTGACGTACTTTAGGGGGGGTCCGAGATTTGTGACAGTTTGTGACAGGGGGGAGGGGTGGGTCAAAAATGGTCAAAAATAGCGTGACGTACTTTATGGACGGCCCCTTAGGCCTAAATAAATGCCGCTACTGACATGAGTACTGCCAATCCCGCAGTCATCGCTGCCACCACTACCAATTACACCAGCATAATCACCACCTATAGTATTTAGTATTTACGCTTTATGGTGTAGTATTCTTCCAACATCAGTCGTGTCTTCTTTGCTTCCCTCAATAGTATTACCAATTTCTCTGTTTTTAGACGGATCTCTAACAGTGAAACCAAGAAACATCGAGGCTGTGGTTGGGCAGAGAGTTCAGCTTAACTGCTCCACTTCTGAACCATATTGCGTCCTCTGGGACCACGCCCCTGTGGGATCAACGTCCAGGAACTACATCTTTTACAACGGCAATCTGATTCTACCCTACAGCCAGAGATTCCAACTGGACCGGGACAATGCAACGGGTGCATACAACCTCGTGATACCATCGGTTCAGAAGGAGGATGCCGGAAACTATCGATGCATGGACATATTGGGACACGGAGAACAAGCGGAAGCAGAGTTGATCGTTTTAGGTACGGTAACGACTTAGTTCCGGATAAAATTAGATTCTTAACTTAGCCTGTCAGACAGTTCATGACTAGGATGGCAAGTCATTCATTCATTCATTCATTCATTCATTCATTCATTCATTCTCTCATTCACTCGTTCATTCGTTCAATCAGCAAATCAGTCAATCAGTAAATCTCTGAGTCAATGATTCATTGCGTTGGTAAGCGAGTCAACGAGTGAGCCAGTGCCGAATGACTTCGTAAGTTGTCTTCCTCAAAATTGTACACAAATACGTATGAATTCCAATATATGGGGGATGGGAAATCAAGCATTATTGTAAAATAAAATAAAAATAATAAATGCAACACTACACAGTAGTACACATGTCCGCATGAGAATTTCGGAGTCTTTCTTAGGGCCCATAGTTAAGTCTTTTTTGCTTAGAACAACTCCTCGTGGATCTGACCTTCTAGTAATTGTTCTATTATTCTCATACTGAATACACTTAAATTCACAAAATGATTGTGCCATTTAGTCAAATTTAGACTTTGCAATAGGCAGCATAAAGAGCACCGCATATTAGGCATAGGCCTACATCTTTCTCCTCTTCTCTCTCTTCTCTTTTTCTCTGTCAACATCTGTATCTGTCTGCTCTGTCTTTCTCTCACTCCCTCTCTGTCTCTCTATGTTGGGCAGCTTATTAATTTGTGCTATATGAATTAAAGAAAAATCGAATAAATCTGCGTATTGACACAGAATCGCTTGGCTTTTAAACTGTTCGCAATTGATGTCCGCACAATAGTTGCGACTTGGATATAACATTTTCCTGCAGATACAAATCCTCAATGCAGAACTGACGCTATTGAGTTTTGCGAACGAACCTCACAGGACTTTGAGACATCTTGCACGGTCGGATTCAGAGGAAATCACGTTCCAAAGATCGAGTGCAGCAGCAACGGTGTTATGGCGTCCAAATCGAGAGTAAAGGAACAACAAGCACAGGACAGCGTCACATACAATCAACGGCTGACAGCGCATTGGCCAATTGATGACGATCATCGAATAGTCTGTCGCACATCAATTTCGCATGTTTCTACTTCAGCCAACGCAAGAGTGATGTGTAAGATCTCCTCTGCTGTCAATTGTCTCCAGTTGTCAGATCACATAAGACCTGATTTCCACGGAACTTTCTTATAAAATACATACACACATGATATGATTAGGCCTACATAATAATTATTAGCTCAGGAGTGTATAATGCATGTATATAGATCAGTGTCATACATTGCATGTCTACATTCCGTCGGAAGAGCGCATTGGCCAAAATGCCTTCAGTGATTCGACTGCAGTTTTACTTTTAGTACCGTAATTATTTTTTTAAAGAAATTGGTCGACACCTTTCTGTTTCATGGGCACGGTGTAAGAAAAAATGACTAGATCTTTCTGAATTTATTTGCGAAAAACAAAATCAACGCAGATTTTCTTCAATTAAATTAACGAAAAACAGTGATGATGCGTGCACTTGGTCATTGTGTAGATGCCTTTGGATCCAGTGAGACGCTGACTACCGACCATCGCGAAACAGTCAACTGCAGTGCCAATAGCAGCGAACGATGTAGCTACCAGTGGATTAAGAAAAGTACGGGTGCTGTGATCAGTAGTAGCCGGACATTAGGAACAGACGAGGAAGGACAATATAAATGTGAAGCAACGTGTATTCTCCGAAACCAAATGTGCGTTGTAACGGCTCTTGTAGCGAACCTGGAAAATCAAGGTGTGTAGCCTACAGCATGTGCAATTGTGCATATCACATAAGAACCATTTTACGTGTTAAATGTCAGTTGTGGTGTTTTAACTTTCTTGAATCGATATAGTTATAAGTCACTATACTGACTTTGGCTATCCAAGCTGTTGTCGAGCTTCATTTTCATAAGTTATATTTTGTCCTTACAAACTAAAGTTTTATGCATGTTCTCGCCTTTTCTCAAAATGTCATCTATTTATAATTATTAAAAAGTTCATTGTACGGTTGCCAGCTTCAAGTTTGAGCATCAACTCACTTATGTCCATAGTGTGTGTCCGATATTTTGCATGATTAGTCTATTGATAGAAATGATGGTCTTCTAGATTTTGTTGTCTAAAACTGTTGCAGCTCGAACTTTATGCGTGACAACAGAAATTAGATAAGTTTATTTCGGATTGTTGTTTCAGATTCCTTGTCTCAAACGGGCGGCGATGGTGAAGCCTCTCACTTGGTCCCTGTAGCCGTCACTGTGATAGGCGTCGCTGTAGGCATGTGTCTACTTGTTGTTGGCGTTCTGGTGATGGTATATCTCCGGAAAAAAGGTGCTCGAAAACAGTGAGTATAGCCTGCTTTACAGAGTTCAGAGTGCGCTTGTCTGATAAATGAATTGACAGAAACATCCAATTATCAAATGTTGTTTGTACTTTATGTAGGCTAATCACAAAATGCATACATTGTCAATACATTTGTTGCACAGTAGGCTACAATCGAATAAGTCAAAGGTAAGGCAACGTAATTATATATGAAATTTGTTACGTGCTTCTATGAACTTTAGAAACCAAGATTCATGGATTGAAATGCACGGACGCCTGGCAAAATCCAGGACGAAGTTCCAAATAATGGTCAATTTTATAAAATGCTTGATGATGCCAGCCATAGACAAGGGTAGAAATGCACGGAGACCTTGAAAATCAGGGCGAAACCAAGATAAAACCGGACGATTAGGCGCCTGTTTCCACTTGTAAAAGCTCAATGACTCCCGTACGCTACAGATCTACGCTTTCGCTATAATTTAAACGTATTGAACTGGTAACATTTATTCATTCATTGATTAGCGCCATTTGAAGGTTACTACTCAGGAGCACTTCCGACTTAACCCGGCTGAAAAAGACCGTTTTATGCCGCAAGAAGACACATCTGAGTACTAAACCCATTGCGTAAGGCATAACATGCATTTAATGTGACAACAAATATCATAACTTCAAAATCAATGTAACCTGTTTAAGTAGGATCACCATTTGTAATCACGAACTATATCTGCTATGATGTTATTGCTAAATGCTACAGACACAAACTAATGCACCTTAACATTTGATTCTAGACTTAGTCCTACACAGTGCGAGGCGAATAATCCATGTCTCGATAGGACCTCGGCTACAAGTAGTACGAATTCCAACCAAGAAACCTCATCGGATCCGGAACAGCTACGAGAACCTTTAACCTGCAAGTCTCAAATTGCAGTTGATATGCAATATGAAGACACATCACAGACTCATTGATACTTGTAGGCATAGGCCTATTTGACGGTCTAGTTGAGTTTGTTTCTTTCGTATGGTCAGTGATAAATGTAGCATATACTACCTGCAGCTATTTGGATGCATTTAAAGATGTGAGCTGAATCGATTTTGTGACCTGTTAAGAAGTCGTAACGTGACCGTGAATCGAAAGTTGCTCAGGAAACCGTCACCTTGATCCTGTTAATGCCAAGGTCGGTTGGAAGCAAATAGCAGCAGTCTCATATACAACTAAGACATGCGTCGCCAAGAACTGTTGCATTTGAAGATTAGCAACTTTGCTCATATTATCGCAAACGTGCAACACTTGTAAGGTGCTGATCAGAATAAACTGCTCGATAACAACAAAGCAGTGATTTTGATGTTACCTAATTGGCTAAGTGTGTGTGATCATGCATGCCAGTGAATGTAATTTATCAAATTATAATTGAACTTTTTTTGTCTACGTTCAAAGTTGTTGTTCTGAATTAACTCTAGTCTGTGTAGACTGAGTTAGGCTCCTGCATAGGAGTGCCATCTGGACGTGCGCAATATGCGAGTCATTTATGTCAGTTGCTTACACATGTTCAGCATCCACAAACTGAAACCCTGCTTTATTCGTCTGAACAGATTGTTGACTTAACTTTGTGCTTACTTGCATGTTTACAATTGTAAAAGTTTACACCATTGCTATCATATTTGTCAGGTAAAAGAACATCTGCTCACGCATTATGTATTCGTGTGCAAAAATATCGACTGATATTTATACTCTCCGGATCTTGACCCGCTGCCTATCAATATTGTTTTGATTAAGCGCCTGTAAATAAGCTGGTTCCCGTGACTTCGCTTTTGTGGGCGGTGTAGAAGTCTCGAGATGACGATTACGATAACGATCGATAGGTGTTACTCTAAAACAGGGGCGGAGGCCTAGGGAGGGGACAGGGGGGACGGTCCCTCCAATGAAGGTGTTGGGGGGACGGCCCGTGCATTCCCCCCCCCCCCAATCGTTGAGAGCGTCAAGACTAAAACAAAAGGTCATCAGCTTTTTTGGCGGCGAAAATAGAAATTTTTTGGAGATTTCGTCGGAGATTTCGTCGGCGAATGACTAAAAAAAGGCCATCAACTTTTTTGGCGGCGAAAATAGAAATTGTTTCGAGATTTCGCCGATCGTCAGAAATTTTTGGCCGGCAAAAGATGACAATTTTTTTTGAAACACTCAGCCATTCGTCCATCAAAAAATTTCGTGTCTTTCCGTCCCCCCCCAAGTCTCCGCCCAGTTCTCCACCTATGCTCTAAAAATATTATTATGCACTTTTAAATTGTAGGCCTATGCATGCAGTTTCTTGTGCCGCTGTCTATCACTGACTGCTGAATGTTTCCATACTAGTGGTTGGCGGACTGTGGGGCACATAGGGGCCGCCCATAAAGTACGTCACGCTATTTTTGACCATTTTTGATCCCCTCTCCCCCTGTCACAAACTGTCACAAATCTCTGACCCCCCCTAAAGTACGTCACACTTTCGAACAAAAGATTTAAAAACATAACCATTTACCTAACCCTCTAAACACTAGGATACTATCCCTAATCCCTCTGATAGTGACGTGTGTCCCTAAACGCTTTGATAGTGACGGGAAATCAACTTTTATCCCGCCAGGCCGGGTTTTAGACACGCCTGGCCGGGCCGGGTCGGATTTTAGGTACTAAGAACAAAAAATATAATAACGAATTTAAAAGATAAATGTGTGACGTCACACATGGCCTGACCCCTCCCCCTGTCACAAACTGTCACACTTTCTTACACCCCCTCCCCCCCTGGAGCGTGACGTACTTTATGGACGGCCCCATACAGACTTATGCAACAGTAATTCTTCTGGTGGTGAAGTCGCTGGTCGTTTATTTATAGTTATGTGGTGACGGAACCTGTCTTTCCAGCATATCCCAGACGACCCCAACAGGATACGGAATTAAGATCTGTAACACGTACCGGTACTGTATCAGTTAAGATAATTATAATTGTATTGCTGCATCATGGCTACAATAACTGACGAATAATAATTGTCAACGGTGGCATATCACTATTTAACATGTTGAGATTGGTCTGATCAAGTTTCCTGTGGGTTCGACGTTTCATTGCCATTGGATTATAAGAATTTAAGAGCCGATGCATGTGCAAGAATATAGCGTTAGCAGGGATTTGCAATGTTTAAATAATTAGGTGGCTCATATAATTTCTGTTAAGAGGCATAGGCCTAGTTGTGACTTTATGCGCTTCCTGGATATATAACCGTTGCTTTGGTGACATGCCTGCTTAAAGCATCTGCATTTAACGACTGTCGTTTTCTTAATCATGTCGAATGCGTTGCTGTTATGTTTGGTTCTCAATATGGCAGACGGTAAGATTGCCAGGTAGGACAAGAGACCAAGAACAAGCATTTTAATATGTCTTTCCGTTTTCAAGGCTACTTTTAGCCTCCACTTACGCTGTTAAAAATGCATTTGTTGTCAGTGTGATGTAGCACAGTAGACCTACTTGGCAGCTTGTACCCATGACGACCATCTGGTCATCGCCTTCTATGGGGCGTGGATTGTGGCAGCTTTAAGGTCGCTGTAATTGTGATACTGTTGTAATTAATATATTTTCAAAACAGCGAGTTTTGTGGTTTCCTGTGTTTAGAATAAGTTGACTTTAATATTACTGAGAGAAACTCTTCTTTATTAGATGGGCTATAGACGTACTCCTGATACAACTTAATTTATCCTATAGGCCTACGGCAAAATTCCTCGTGCGAGTCGTGCGACCTAAATTAATGTTCTATATGTACATTAGTCTGAAATCTTTTTCATTGCGCGTGTAACTCAAATGACTGTGTGGAATTTTGGACGTAGGCCTACGTAGGTTCAAGTAGGCCTATAGCCTAAGCCAGGGCTATACTGGCAAAATAGAGCTGAGTACAGTACACGATACCGTTGCCTAGGCCTGTCTGCATATCATTTTCCCGTAGCCTATATTATCTGCTCACAAATATTTGTTAGGTGAGAACACGCTGTAGCCCGCGTAAACCCTATACAGTACAGCTCTGGCCTATGCTAAGTATAGACCTAGACTTGAAAGCTATAGCGAAAGCGAAAACTCGTAGGCCTACTAGATAAATAATTATATAGCATTACAGTATATAGGTCTCTCAATATATCTATATGTATATTATATATTTAGGAAGATGAGGGTACTGGCTTTGACAAATAGCCTACATAAAATGATGATAATTATGATATTCGTCTGTTAATTTGAACTGTAAAATTACATGATACAAGAGCAACAGAAGATAAAAAAACTAACATCAGTCGAGTTTAACTTATATGACAGACTGCAAACATCCCATCCGTCCTTTGCTGTTCATTTCACAGTCGCCCCTAGGAAGTTGACGGCTGAGTCAACCTTATGGGATTAGCGGGTATCGATTATCGAACAGACGCCTTTCCGATCGTCGTCTTCAAACCATCTCCCAACTTTAGCCATCTCCCCTCCAATCACATTTATTGACTCCATCTCTTGACCCTTGCGCTAATAACTCTGCGCAGACCTACGTGGTGATGTTAATTGTTTTACCGAAGGTCTTGCATAAAATCGCTATATTCTCCAAGTTCGTTATCTGAAGACTCGACCATTGAATGTGAAGACTGAAGTCGGCGTGTAACACTTCGTTATTTCGAGACTTGTCGATGAATGAGCCGACGAGTCGTATCTGGGTTCGTGTAGCTTTCTCCTTAAGTAGTCATATCTCGTTGATTAGCTTCGAATCGATTATATCGATAGCCACGTGATGAGAAGCACGGGGTTCGGATAAGGAACGCACAACATACGTGTCGGGATGTCGAGCAACAGTGCAGGCCATACCCTCCCATGGTGAAAGTTTTGGGTTGAGTTTCTTATTCCTTCTTGGCTTAATCCCAAATTCGAAACCTCCAAGTTGTGAACTGCAGATAGGCTAACTGGCTCTGTCATTTCTTGCGTAGCATCTACAACTTCATATCGATTACTTCTTCGCCCATTCCTGTCTGAAAGTCATATTGATTAATCTGGTCAATGGTCTGTATAGCCATCCTATTATCCAGTTAGTACCTACTCATTTGGATAGATTTGACCTTTACATTAGCTTCACTTCTGGTACCAATTGTTGCGACGGCCCTTGCAGAAACAGCCTGCGCCACTGTCTTCTATAGTGTGACAGTGGCGGAATGGCAACTTATCAACATGAAAATACGATTCACAGTCAAAAATCTCGCCTTCTGCGCCAACATATGCAACATAAAATGTAAGAGAATTAATCTCACATGCTTAGCGTAAGATCAGAAAACATACGAAGCAATAATTTGCCTTTTAACGAGATAGTAGAAGAGAGGGAGAGATAGAAAATCGTCTATCAGTAGCCTTTACTATGCGTAGGCTATAGCCTACATGGCGAAGACATTGCGCTCGTGACGCAAATGTGCAATTTTGAGGCATGACGTGAAATCCAAGAAACGAATAGGGGCAATCATAATTTTATTACACGTGTTCAAGCGATAGATGTCAGTTAAGCGATGTCAGACTAGATAGACTAGGCTACATATAATTTTGTGGAACTGTTTCCGTGAACTGCTATAGACGTCTAACTAAAAGTCACTAAACGGACAAATAATCGCAGCTTAATCATAGAAGATTATACATTATACATGTACATGTATATAGCACTGCTAAAATATATACATCAGTGCAAGGATAATTATCAACAAAATATTAGCCCTCGATTGTCTAAAGCAAAGCATGTGTGAACATAACGCAAGCAAATTAAATCGATGACTGTAGTTTAAACACGAGAATGTCCGTGTCGAGTTTATCTTACTCGATTTTTCAAATTACATATAGGCCTACACAAAGGCTACACATGCTTATAATTGTTTTTACTTTCAGGATTACAAATTATTAGACACCTTTTCTCTATATAGGACATATAATATAGGTTTCAGTAAAATCGTTACAACAAACTATAAGATTTATAGCGCATGTAAAAGTTTTATCATTCGATTTCTTGACTACTGAATGCTGCCATCTGCAGCAATGGTTGTACTTGTTGGTTTGACAAATCAGCCATCGTTGGAACATTAACGTAGGGATGCAACTCGCAGCTACCTGGGATTGATGGTGAAGCAGACGTTAGCTTTCTGTAGTATTGCGGTGGACGATCCTCACTCGCCATCAGCTCACCGTAGGCTACAGAGTCATAGATGTCTTCTTGGAGCGTCCCCGGAATTCTCACTTCAATTGGTAGCTCTCGTCTTAGATCTGCACTTGTTTCGGTTTCGCGTATGGCAGTAGGCCTATACTGGGATTCCTGGGCTGTTTGCAAGAACGGTATCCCCACGGCTGAAGGGACTTGATGTCGACCTAATAGCAAGAAAAGTAGGGTAAGGGTCTAACTTAGATATGATATGTATGGGGATGGCAGAAACTTATCCAACGGTTCAGATAACTCTTATTGAAAAACGTGAAGATGCATTTCCCTCAAAGCAAATCACTTTTACCATTCGGTTTATCCACGCTACCGCCAACCAGTGACGGGCTTGTATAATCTAGATCGGTGGTACCATCAAAGCATCATTTAACCCTTTAAAGGGCATAATGGCCCTGAACAGTTACAACAATAATAATTACATATTATATACCTGCTAAATAACCATATAGAGGGAATATATTCGTCATGTGGAAAAGTTGACTTTTAAAAAATGGCAATATTGTGTCCTATACCCATGAAGCCGAAACATGTAGTGGCAACATTGTCGCCACTGCCCATGAAGCCGAAACTTGTAATGGCAACATTGTCGCCACTGCCCATGAAGCCGAAACTTGTAATGGCAACATTGTCGCCACTGCCCACTAAGCCCAAATGAACGAATTAGAAACAAGTGAAACCAAAAAGCAGTGTTGTTGTCAATCATGTAAGAAACATTAGTAAAAACAATAGGAAATTACAGAGTAGAGTTTCGTACTAAGTGGCAGGCCTAGTTGTACAGTACGAGGGAATTGGCAATCGCACAATCCACAAGAAAGTAGAAGATCCGCATTGACCATCTGCGTGAACGGCGCGAGACGATGTACCTCCCCCGTATGCATGTATGTATGTATGTATGTATGTATGTATGTATGTATGTATGTATGTATGTATGTATGTATGTATGTATGTATATATGTATATATGGTGCATACATACATACCTATTTACATGTATACATACACGCATTCTTACATGCATGCATACATACATGCATGCATACACACATACATTTATACATGCGCCATATATACATACATACAGGTACATACGTACATACATACATACGTACATTCATACATGCATACCATAGTGATCTGGTGCATGAAAACATAATAATATGCTTGCGGGAACGTCTCCAGTGCCTTCTAAGTACATCGACCAGTAGGAAAACATAATATTGCCTCTACCCTTTAAAGGGTTAAAGCAATAGTAACTGTTATGAGACCAGTTTGTTGATCTCCAGTAAGCTAAGAATAACTGCATAATTAACGTTTTCTAGGTTAATTTCTGTGCTTTTTTGCTTGACATTGTGTGATGTGTATTGTCTTACTTATGTTGATTTCAACGCACTCTATTAATTTGCCATTGCAGTCAATGTTAGAATTTTTTAGTTTAGGTCTAAATGTCGCTTGGCTGCTAACTGTTCATATAACAGCAACATATTTATATAGGGCCTACAGTCTTACATAATCCAATTTACGAACATGATGCTGATCAGAGGCGTAGCGACCGCCCTCCGTACCCTCCGACCGGAGGGGGCCCCCGCAAGTAAGGGGGCCCCGAAAGTGGCAAAAAATGTAAGATGTATAGGTTAGTGACATTCATTGACGCTGTTGCACAATCCATGTTGGAAAGCACTGTTGGAAAGACTTCAGTAGCAGTAAGTACCGAATAGGCTACGTCTAAACTGTAGCCTTATTCAGCAGCAGTTAAGTACCAGGTAGGCTACGGAATACGTGCACACTGTAGCCCTGTGTAGCTTATACATAATATGAATACCCATTATAACCTTATTGTATTTTATTGTACCGCATTATAATTTCTGCATTGTAAGGGCCATAAGAGTCAAATTTTGAACGCTGAAAATGCAACGGATTTTCAGATAATTAGGTCTATGCAGTGCTGGATCAGGGCACTTTGATGCCAATTCTAGAGAATTTCATAGACTATGATAATAATCAGTAGCGGCGCTAGGGGGCCTAGGGTGGGCTAAGCCCCAAAAAAGGCCATCCGGTTTTTACATGTAAAAATTAAGCATTTCCATGATCAGAAACCCCCTAAAAACTGAAATCATATGCATGAGATTTCGACCAAACGACTAAAAAGGTCGTTCTGGTGGGTGAAAATGGAAAATTTTCATAAGATTTCGACCAAATGACTAGAAAAATTAAAAAAAATAAAAAAGTCGTCAGAAATTATGGCGGGTGAAAATGGAAACTTTTCATGAGATTTCGAAAAAATGGGTAAGCAAAAAAACAACAAAAAAGGTCGTCAGAAATTTTGGCGACTGAAAATGGAAAATTTCGTCAGCGGGAATTCAGTCCCCCCAAAAAACTGAAATCCTGGCGCCGCCACTGATAATAATATCAGATTTAGATTAATAATAGGCCTAGTTATGAAACGAAATTACTTAGAATAAGCACGTTACGGAATTACGTACCTTACATCGCATATAGGCCTACCAGTTTCTGCATTGTATGGGGCCCCGCCGCCCTGGACATAATATTAATTATGTTCGGAGGGGGCCACGTTCATTGTTGCTACGGCCCTGCTGCTGATTAATTAATTATGTTATGTAGGCCCGTTAGATTTCGCGCCCAGTAAACTATCGCAGACGGAAGTCTTGCAACATGAGACCAAGTGGACAAAACAAGCACTTATAGGCCTAATTATAACCTATATTTTGTTACCTTGTGTCACATTTTTGCTACTAAACGCTTTGCCTTTTAAATATGCGGCTTTTATCAAATTCAACTTATCTCTCAAAATATCCAACCTGCCAAAAAGGCTTTGAAGACCATATGGTAAACGATCAGAGCGACAAGGATTGCTATGACAACGACAGCAAGGCTTACGATCAAAGTAACGAGGGATACATCATCTGAAAACAATGTTAAACAGACACAACACTGAGGAGCTGCAATGTAACACTTAAATTCATACAGTCATGCACTTGCTTACTTTCATGATATTTCTAACGTCGAGACTGCAGAAATAACAAGCGTACGATCACAATAAAAAGTAGGCCTACTACATCAATTACAATAAAGGAAGAAACATAGGCCTACTATTGGGCCTGCCCACCATTAAAATGTACAATTGAACGTTTCAATTTGTTTCGCTCTGGCCTGCGATGAATTGTTTGAACCACGTTCTTTCCCCTTTGGCTCCAAGCGCCCACTGACAAAATCCATTAGCTGTCAATATTGCTCAAGACAACAGTACAATTTGCGTCTACTAAGAGTCCCGGGCAGGTCTATGTAAACTATAGCTATTAGTGTTGTAGCCTGCATCATCTGTCTACTGATGCGCTCAAGGATATTGTCGTTTACTTTTCATTTTGCTTTTAACGTTTTTTTCTTTAAGCTTCAAAAATTTACCTTCACGTTAGAAGCTTTTTGGGGTGGAAATAAAATTGTCTTATAACTAGATTCGAGAAGATGATAAATATCACAGGAAAGACGTTTCTTCTTCATTTCTTTAACTCAAGGTGGATGATATGGAATAACTTGAGGGTCGCGGTTCGAATACCGAAGGTGGCTATTTCAGAGATTTAAAAATCTCGGGCTAGCAGGTCCACGGGGACCTAAATGGCGTGGCGTCCATTCAAACGGGCGAGCAGTGGTGAAAGATCTCACCCTCAGGGTCGAGGCCATAAGACAGCCGCTATATAAAAATCCGATTACATTTACATTGCATTACATTTACTTGATTTTTTTGTCTTGTCCGAATTCTCAGGTCGTCCACTTCTCTTGTCCTGATATGTTGCCATGGATACCTTTGTATCCTTCTATTTTATGTTCATGTCGTTTTAGCCATACTTAATTGCATATAGGCTGAAATAAGGTAATAAAAAATAGGATTGGATAAATAAGGTGTGAGACAAAGGCCCAGTATTATCTCTGAAAGTAGGCCCACTAAATATTCAATGAAGAAAAGAAATAGTGCCTCCATATAATATATATTCAAATTTGAAGGAGCTAAGGTCTGACTTTTCCGAACTTAAAAATCTCTTTGTAAGGCAAGCCTATGACTTATAAGCGAACAGCATGCTTCATATTTATAATTTTTAAATAGGTCTACCACTATGATAAACAGGCTCTTTTAGTTTTAAAGTTGACTTTTAAAGTCTCAAGCTAATTTCTGTAGGCATGATAACCTGCTTTCTTCTTATCGCTGTTAGTGTGGCAGGATGACGCTGTTTTTAGTCATAATTGTCGAATCTAGAATAAAGAAATAACTTTTAAAAGCATTATTTAAATATTTATTTATGTCTTTATAACTATATACGAATTATTGAAACTGTTTACTAGATTCGTTGATCACAGGTGACGTCCATGTGTAGCTGTAGTTCGGTATGTTTTTAGCACTGCCACTGGCAACGCTGCTGTTTTTGTTCCCAAAGAACGTCCTGCAAATGTATTTTGCGTTCTGCCTCGTTGCACTGGCCACTAGTCTCAGACTGGATGTGACGTTCCGGTTGGGAGCAGTGGAGATGCGCTGCTCAATTATTTCTCCATTAGCATCGTTGAAGCGCCATTCCATGAGTGGAGCCCAGTTACCCCGGAAAGTAACTGTGCAGCTCAGGTGGAAGACCATTTCCCTGCGACCATTGATATCTTCCTGGCGTTCTTCTTCGCTGCATTTGGGATCAGACTCTATAATCGAATTGAAACTTATTCTCAGCACATGGAATCAGTTATACCGACTTAACATTTAGATATAAACTGAACAGGCGTTGAATTTACCACACCTGTCATTATAATATTATGTGTCACTTTACTTTTACGGTGAACAACAAAATTGCTTGCTTGATTGGAATCAGCACAGTTTTGCTACGAAACTTTCTCTCATTGTGACCAGTTTTTGTACGCTTTCGTCAATCAGCGTAGTCCAATAATTTAATATGCCGTTTCTAATTGTTCGTTAATCAGATAGAGAAGTCCTATGATGAAAAAACCGGATGACGAGTATTTGCAGACACAGTAATCTTACCAAACACAATTAGCTGAGCGCTTTCTTCTACAATCCCACCGTAACCACACGAAGGAGTACATGTAGGTTTGGCGCAAGTGTAGGTCCCTGCATCTTCAAGTTGAGTGGATTTAATAGATATTTTGCTAGAAAAGTATTCGTAGGTGTACTGATGTCCTGGGAAGTCGATTGCCTTCTCTGGGTTGAAGATGACTGCAGCTGCGGAGGATCCAGCTGCAGTGAACGTCCAGTTGAAAACTGTGGAGGTCGATGACTTTTTGCAGACCATTTCGGACTTGGAGCTTTTGATAACAACAGCATTTGCTGGAACCGGTAGTTCACCCGGAAATTCATTCGATTTGTCTAAAGAGAAGTTGACATAATTGCAATTGTAACTGAAATTGGAAATCCATGTGACTCCGCTTCAAAAGAAATCATACCAGGTGCAAAATCTCAGTAGGAAAATCGTTCAATCAAGAAAGCTTAAACTTCGCGAACAATTTTACGTCTCGTTTATATGCAAAATAACGTCAATTTGCTAAGTAGGCCTATAGCCTAGACTATGCTTTATCGGCCGACTGCATAAATGCATTAGCTATCTGCTATAGCGGTGGATCGCTGTTATGGTTTAGAAGAGCAAAGTGTTTCGTTGTTGCGGTTTTTGTTTTATTTAAACTCTGAATGTGTCGTCGCTATCATTGCTACGTTGATGACCACGTATGATGTATCGTGCCTTACTCTCAGCAAGAGCATAGCCTACATCAATGATGCACATTTTGGCCGTCTAAACGGGTTGTGGCATTTACCTGGTGGCCATATGTAGGTGTAGTTGGGTATGTTGGTGGCGGTTGCAATGACGTTGCCCATGTATGTAGAGAAGAAGGTTACACACGTGTAGCTCACAGTAGTTTCTTCACCATCAACTGGAATAGTGAGACTAGAGCTGGCAAAATTGGACGAAGTATTGCTTTGAACCCCAGTCGTAATGATCGTTCCTTTGAAACCACCCTGTCTCCATTCCATCAGAGGAACCCAGTTCCCTCTGAAACCAACGCTGCAGCTCAATTCTTTGAATTTACGACCATTTGTTGAACAGTCGATGGCTAGACAACTCGGATCAGAATCTACAAATTGTCAACAGTACGCATCTACTTCATAACTGAGGTGCCATAATAGGCCTACAAACGTGAATTATTCGAAGTGACAGCTAATTTATCATTGAATATTGTCAATCAAGCACTAAAAGTAGCCTTACAACAAACGTTATTGCACCTAATGTTAGATACCGGTAACGTTACGTGAATTTCAGAGTTGAGACTCGTGGAGGAGTTAAATTCTCACTCAGTATAGCAGTGACTGGTTTTGAGAGATATTCTGGACATTCGTAATTGCGACCAACTAATATCTTTCGCGCAATAATTGAGTTTTGCCAGTTTTCATTGTGTTTTTGATAATAATTATACATTGCAGATATTGCACATTTGGAAAATCTAATGAATGCTGGCATTCCAAAAACTTACACACATGAGTTTAGGAAATGCTCTCAGCAATTGTTTAGACGCATTTATAAATGCGAAAAATTTGACTCACTTTATGCAGAAAATGAGCAACATAGTATAAATTCATGTCGCGTCTTTGGCATGCGTTCATTCATGAATAGTTCCCAGTCCCTTCGACTATAACTCTCTACCTTCTCATGTTCACAACTCTCTTAGCGTCTTTCGCCTTCGCTCTAAACTTAAAACTGTAATACTTCTAAATGAGATTCTTGGTTGCTGTCCGGCTTAAAGACGTTAATGTGTAGGCCTACTTCTGATCTCTGTAAGGAGGGCATTATCAAATAACACTTCCATGCTTACCGAGTACAATTAGATGAGCACTGCGCTTTTCAATATTAGTTCCAAGGACCTCTTTCGACTCAGTGATGCATGTGTAGAGACCAGCATCTTGAGTCTGAACAGAATCTGTTCTGATGTTCAAGAATCCGTCATCTTCTTTTATTTTGCGAAATGATGTCACATTGTTAACCATTCCCACTGTACGACTGCAAATGGAAACATCTTTGTTTGAACTTTGATAGGCTGTGAATGTCCAACTGGACGCTGTTGAACCAGAGTTCGCTCTGCATATCAGTTCCGTAGAGGTTCCTCTTATTATTGCTACATTCTCTGGTGTTGAAACTATTCCTGGAATGACTAAAATATAAAGTTCATCATTTCTATAAGTTCTGCATACAATATTATTTCAATGCAATGTGAGCGGACTGAAACTTGAACTTTTAAAGCGGTCAGCATAGACTACAGTGACTTTAGATAGTCTACAATTAATGTAAGAAGATGCACGACTTCAGAATGATTGTTTGCAGTCATTGAATTAAATTTGCACGTGTGAAACAGAAAATGGAACGCCATCATTAAATTATTTTGTTAAGACAATTTCAATTACCTGTTCGTAATATATGCAGCACATGCGCATATCAAACTTGGCTGTTTATCGTTTATGAGCACATAGCAAACTCGGAATTATAAAGGGCCACTTCATAACTAAAATAGAGCTTCCTCACGAGTCACTCATCTCCCAATGCCCTGTAATTAACACTCAATCTTAGCCGTGTAATCGTATTATTATAATTTGCTGCATTTTATCAAAACGTAGACTATAGCTTGTTCATATCGACATTATGTACAGCTTCATTCTATATTTTTTTTATTGTAGCCTACAATATAGAAGCTCTGGCACATCTGATCAGAGTACAGACCAGTAGGCTAAAGGAGGTCAATAACAGGATTAATATTATGCATGTGTCTGGTTTTAATCTGAAAAAGCTCCACAACATACTAACAATACCACGCAAGATTAATGTCAAACTGCACGATTTAAGATTTTTAGCGGACACATAAGCCATTATATATATATATATGACATGTGAAACAGAATGCATGTAGGCCCTATCTTAAGTGCAACGCTATTAAAACTCCTTATTTAAGTCACCTAGGCCCACTCCAGCAGTACGGTAAGTTCTCAAAAAAATTAGTCCTTAATAGGATGCCTAATATGCTTCGTTGCTGCTTCAAGTCGAGTTTGAAATGTAAAATCGAATTAGCCGTTTAAACTTCTAGTGTGGCTCGTATTGAAAATTGACAATGAATAAGACGATGACGACGACTCATATAGACCTAGTTGTTATTACTCAATATAGGCCTAATCCTTGGTATCCAGCTAATTACTACCGAAACTATTTGCGACTATGTTCATAACTACCAATAATGTAAGTGTCACTTAGCCTACCTGTTCCAAAATAAAGTGTTATCATCATGAGAATTGTGACTTTCATGATTTGTTGCACTCAGAATGTTCTTCTTAGCCGATTAAGATTAGATAAGATGCAATAGAGAAGCCGTTGCTGATCTACATATTTCGGTCATCTTTTCCGGATGCAGACCTAGTTGAATAGTCTGGAGCACAGCTACTTGGTCCAAGCTAAGCTATAGGTTATTGCAATAATGCGACTTACCTCGGCCTACAGGCTACTTGCAGTTTTGAGCCGATAGCGCAGGTTGGTCACGTCCACATAATAATTATTGCACTACTCGTGGCTAATTGCGAAAGTCACCTAAACCGCGCAGTAGGGGAAATACGCAATATAGCCTAATAAATGACTCATGTGAATACGGAAAATGTTAAAAGCTACACTTTTCTAATTCATTATTTTGGTCATTAACAAAGTAGGCCTAACTAGTTTGTCTAATTAAAAATAAACTTTCTTTTTGCTGGCATGCAGTCTTCTTTTTGCCTGTCACACGCTGTACAATGGCAGAAGATATTTATTCTGCTACGCTTGAACGTTGTGACTTCATTAAACAATGAATTTAGAAAGGGAGCAATGTTGATAATATTGTAGCGTTTGTGGAAACGCTGCAAATCTTACTTACTTTTATCTGTATTGCGCATAACGTTTTTAGCTAATTCTATGCTGCACCAGAGCGAGGCTGCAGACAATGCGCCAGACACGCACGTGACCTCTTCGCTGACGTGGCGAAAGAGCGGGCGCCGCTGATAGGCCAAGAGCGGCGCGTGACCTAAAACGGCGGTAAGAAGCCGTTTCTGATTGGTTGTTGGGACAGAGAGAGTCAGTTGCCGTGAAGATGTTGAGCTGGTGAGACCTGCGGAGGTCGAGGCAACCATTTTCTAGTCGAAATTGACGTTAAAACTAATATTTTTAAGGGTATAAATTATCGGAAATGCAACTAAATTAATCGCTAAACTACGGCAAAGATTGAGCCTTGCCTCCGGTGGAAGGGAAAACTTTGGAGGAAGCAAATTGACCTAAAAACCAGGGAAGTAATAGATTTTAGCGTAGCACGTGCTGAATTTGTGACTTAGCGATTGCAAGGTTAAAATGGTTATTATGTGTTGAAGTGGATAATATTGTTTAATATAGACTGACAAATTAACGTGGCCATTGCATTACAGAACTGAATATATATATAAAAGATAATTACTATAAATAGCGGCGAAACGAAAAGATTATTGTGGCATGGTAATTCAGTCTGAAGTATTGAAGTTAATTATCTGAAACGTTGCTAATTAATTAGAGGTTACAGAATGCTATGGTAATAGTTACGGAACAGAAATCTAGTCGGTAGACGACTTGCATGTAAGAATTGAACTGTGAGTAGGGTTGATGTAAATCGTGTAGTGGCAGTTCGTGATGTTGTTAGCGCTAGAAATGTCTAAGTGAACTGACCTAACAAATAGAAAAGACTGTATTTGCGTAGGTTACTGCTAGCTAAATGTTAGTTAAGTATTTGTTACCTGAATAAATAAGGTGTTAAATATATAATCAACGAAGGCGATTGTTTGAGTGCATTGAAACTAGGGCGAAGAAGAGTAGGCCATGTCCCGTGTAAACTCTTTAAGTGGAGACACCCCAGGGGAATCAGACAGTTCCGAGGAAGGGGGTTCGGGTAGAGAAATCGAAGCATTTGTTGAGCGTCCTGGAAATAAGGCCCAGTACAACCCACTAATTCTCCAGGAAACCGACGACCTTTCACCCAAATCTGCCAAAAGGGGCATGAACCCAGACGAGCACCGACGCGAGGGTGCTGTTGCCAGTCGACCAACGGCCCCGGAGATATGTAGTTCCGGCCCTGGTATCCGTGAATTTACAGAGCGCAGACGTCCCTCCCTGTCACCCAGACCTGAAGTTCCCGAATACATGTTCCTATCGCCCCGGCAGTACGCCGCAGCGCTAGCAGGGGGAGTTGGAAGTGAGCAAGTAAGTGAGGCCACAATTGCACGAGCTCCTGCCCCTCTAGCGGCTAGGGCGGGCGTTACAAATGGTACCAGAAGTGGGGTGATTGTGGAACAAAGGGAACCGATGGAACAGGTGGAACCAAGAAAGATGGAAGGGACAAAATTTCCTGGAGATCGAATGAGGTGGAAAGAGGAAGAAATGACTTATTATGGCGCTAGACCAAAATGTCCTTCAGACTACCCTGTTACGGATACAATTGATGCAGGTTTTGACTTTGAACTTTACATGAGAGATAAACAAACGAGGATGATTAACAGAAAACTTGGAGGAAATAATTCTGAAAGTGAAGGTTCGGAGGTAACTGATTTGCGACCCTTGCATAATGTTTTGTTACATCCTGATCTGTTAGACTTGAGTAAAGGTTGTGCTGGGATCTTTGCTAATTCTGAGTGTATAGTTTCAGATATGGAGGATGGGGATTCGGCGCTGCCGAGGGAACTGGGACTCCCGACTTCAGATGCACATCCCGGGCACCCAACCCTCGTCCACCCTCGGGTTACCACCTTCCCACCGCCACCTTCATCGTCGCACCCTTTCGCCGTCCGAATCCCTCCTGCTTCGACTCTACCCGCTCCTGCCAAGGTGGAAAGAAACTCAATCGGTGGTTTCTTCGAATCGAATCCTGGAGTGAGAACAGTCACCCCAGTCACAGCCTCTGTGTGCAAACTGTCCGCATCCTTCGTGTCGTCGACTCAGTCAATAATGTCGACCATGTCCTCATCGTTGCAACCACAGGTTACACAAAGTTCTGCATACCTGCCTCCGAATACTGGTCCTTCCGCTCACCTGCCATGTTGTCGACCAACAACCGCTCTGTGGCATCCAGCTTCCGCCTATGATGAACGATTCTGGGTAGCCACGCGAGCAGCTCAGAACAACCAGGAAACGAAATTTCATGTTGTGTCTACATCCGGGAGCGAAAATCATCAGTTCCAGTTCGAACAGTATGCTGAACCGTTTACAGCTGAACCTCATCCAACGATCCAAGGTCGTCCTCAACCGAGTACGACTCCAACCTCGTCGGTCACTGTGCAGTCCCAACCACACGTGAGCAGAACTGTTGATTCGAAGTTTAAATCGTATATGAAACTGGACAGGTACAATGGAAAGACATCTGTCGAAGCTTTCCTAAAGAAATTCGAGATTTGTGCGAACTGTAATGACTGGTCGGATGGAGAGAAATTCGCTCAGCTGACCTGTGCCCTGACGGAGCCAGCCGATCAACTGCTCTACGAATTCGACTCCGAAACCATAGCATCCTGGTCTGACCTGGTTGATCGTCTACGCCTGCGGTATGGAAGCTCCGATCAAGCCGTCCTCTACCAGACCCAATTGAACACAAGACGTCAAAAGGTGGGTGAAGATCTCAGTTCTGTAGTACGAGATATACGACGAATCATGATTCTTGCGTTCCCTGGCCCCACCTCGGTACACAGTGAAGTCATCGCTATTCGTGCATTCCTCGACGCCTTGCGAGACAGAGACTTAGCCATGAAGGTTCGCGAGAGAGAGCCTACCACCTTGGACCATGCTTATAAGACTGCCATGCGTTTAGAGGGTTACCGCCAAGCAGATGATGGTAACTCTGGCCGCGACGAACATCGACCTAGTCGGGTTAAGACTGTAACAGAAGTGGACTCTGCCCCTGCTCACAGTCAGAGACAATTCCAAGAACTCGTGCTGCAAAGGCTCGAGCAGATGGAAGCACGAATAAACGGCCTACGCAGTAGCCCCTCCGGTGATGGACAGTTTCGCCCCTGGCGGCCTCGAAGTCAGGTTCCACCCAAGGCGGAGCCTACCTTCGGTAATCAACGAACCGTGAACCGCTCATCAAGATTCCCTGCGGGTGACCGACGCTGTTTCGAGTGTCAGCAACCCGGTCATTTTGCTCGAGTTTGTCCCACTCGTTACCACGACTCGACGCCGGGGATGGAGAGAGAAGGACTAGAACACAATGAGGTACGCGACGTCCGCTACGTGAAGGGAAACAATGACGCCTACCTCGACGTCACAGTAAACGGGAAAAAGGCAAAGGCGCTGCTGGACTCCGGATGTGAGGTGACCCTTTGTCCCGTTTCTCTAGTACGCCAAGAGGACATTCAGAGTTCCCAGCAACGGTTACACGCTGTGAACGGGTCAGTGGTTCGTGTGGCTGGGGAGGTGAAACTTCAAGTACGAATCGGTAACCATCCCTTCGAAATACCCTGCCTGGTTACCGAACAAGTGTCCGAACTCATCCTGGGAATGGAATGGATGAAAAATGAAAATGTGCTGTGGCACATGGGACAAAACTGGATTCTGATAGGGAGACGTCGGTTTCAAGTTCGGCAGAGAAATCGTCCGGCGCAGTGTCGTCGGGTCACCGTGTCAACCGCTGCCTTGGTGTCATCGAAAGTAGACGAAAAGCCTTCAGTGAGGCGTCCGGATCCAAAAGCCGCTGGAAAATCCTGTGTTGTTCCGCTAGCATCAGTCGAGACAGAAACACTACAACCAGAGGGAGTTCCTGTTCCAGCCAGTCCTGGGGGGGAGATCGACCAGCCTAAGGTGGTGGCCCGAGTCCCGCCTTGTAGGGGTGTGCATCTGCCCTCCCACTTCGCCAGCCCCACTCGCGATGGAATGTGGCCTCTACCGACTTCCGTCGGGCCTCGTGGTGCGAACATGCATCCTTCCTCTGGTCTCGCCGCCTACCGAGACAGGGAGAGGAAACGCACCAGAGTCCCTCAGAATCGTCACTTTCTGTCGAGAGGCACCATTCCTCACCATCGCTGGCGAGATCACAAAGAAATCTTCGTGCAGCCTTGGGGATATAGATGGTAATGTAGTGTAATGTGATGGTAACGTCGCGTAATGGCGACGAGTAGAGACTGTGGCGAGAAGCCTAGGTTTTAGTTCCTTTGGATGAATAAAATGTTTAGTTTTTAACTTTGATCTAGGTTAGGTCATTGGGGGTAGATAAGAATTGTTTACTTGTGTGTTGTATTGCATTGTTGTCTTTATTGCCACAGAAGAAAGGCAAAATGTTGTGTTTGCATGTAGTGCTTAATATCTGATGTGCATAACCTTGATTGCAGATTAAACTTTGAATTTAAAATGTGCTAGATTAGGAGCAAATTTCATTTGTGCATTGATTGAAAAGTAGTCTGCTAGAATTTGGTGAATTACCCTGATGTATGCATTGGCCTGAGTAGTCGGTAAGTGAGTAAGTTGTAGACTAGTAGGCAGACTGATGTTGTTGCAGGCATTAAGGATTGCATGCGAAGGTGAGACTAAGGACCTGTTATTTGGTAAGAGCGGTAATCCGTCCAATCGTCGCTATTGGTTGCTCAAGTGGACTCTTTCCTGTGTGGAAATGGAGGTGTAGAGGTCATGGTTTAGGTCATGGAGTAAATCCGTCCTAGTTATGCATTAGGTACGCTTCACTAAGCGGTAAGGCCTGGTGTAGGTAGCTTCAGCCTTCATGTAATGTGTCTTGCCTGTAATAATGATTAGTGCCAATGTCTATGATTTTTTTTTATCTTACTGGGAGAATACGGCTGTAGAAATGGTTTGACATAGGATAATAGAATTCTTAAAGAGCACTGCATACATTCAGGATTGCTGTTGATACTTAGCTATTTGTCATGTTGAATAAGAGTCTAAATTCTTATATAAAAGTTTGTTGTAAGGATTAAACTTTTGATTAAGCAGTAACTGGGAAACAGTAGTAATAATTGACTAGGAGTCTAAGGTGTGTATTGCCCTGAGGAAGTTAAGTAAGCAAATCAGTGGTAAACTTGTGGGTAGACTGAAGTTGTTGCAGGCATTGAGGGTTACATAGAAGAGGAGGCTGGTGGTCTGTTAGTTAGATGAGCGGTAATCCGTCCAATCGTCGCTATTGGTTGCTTAAGTGGATTCTTTCCTGTGTGGAAATGGAGGTGAACTTTTTCCTGTGTGGGAATGAATGAGATGTAATAAGCGGTAATCCGTCCAATCGTCGTTATTGGTTGCTCGAGAGTTTTCCTGTGTGGGAATGAATGTGATGTACTCTTTCCGTTGGTGGAAATGGAGGTGAACTTTTTCCTGTGTGGGAATGAATGAGATGTACTCTTTCCGTTGGTGGAAATGGATGTAAACTTTTTCCTGTGTGGAAATGATGGTGATATATTCTTTCCGTTGGTGGAAATGTGTGTACTTTGTCCTGTGTGGACTTCCTGCGTAGAAAGGTGACGTAGAGGTAACAGCGTAGGTCATGGAGTCAATCCGTCCTAGTGGTCATAGGTACGCTTCGCTAAGCGGTAAGGCCTTATGCAGCTGGTTCAAGCCTTGATGTAACGTGTGGTGCCTGTAATAATGTGTCAGCTACTGGTGTTGATGATTTGTGCTTGCTGAGAGTTAACTTTGGGCTGGATACATAATAATGGAAGATGATTCATTTTTGGTTTAGTTGGCTTTTGGATAGAAAAATGCTTTAAGTCAAATTGCCGTAGGTTTCGTGCTAGTCTAAGGTTGTTGTTAATGTTTGTAGTTAGTAACAGGTTAATTGTGTTAGGATTATCTGTAGGATGTGGGTCCGAGGCATGATTGTATGTGGTAGAGGGCAATCTCTTGGTTTGTGGCTTCGTGCCGTTGCTGAAATGGATTGTAGTGCATTGTTTACTGTAACTGTTCGCTGTGCATTACCTGAAACCTGGGTGGGAGGATAACCCGATAGCACCTGATAATGTGTAAGAGTATGGGCAATATTTCTTTTGGGATTCCCAACTTTGCTTTAGTTCAGAGACTTTGGGTCTGGTAGTTAGTGGTCCCGGGGTTCGTGGAAACAGAGACTGGTGATTAAACACCAATGGCCTGTATTCCGACGAGGATTGGGTAACCAATGGACGTAGATAAGTTAACCCTAGTGAGGTAAGGGCTGGTCTCGTGGTATGCTTTCTCTGAATAGCCTGATACCTTGACCTAATATGCCTTTGCTGATTTGTGGTCTGCGTGGAGACGGGAGCGAGAGTGAGTTGGGGACCTTCAATTTAAGTAGACGTCCCTCCTTCTTTTTGCTGGTGATTCCGACCGAACGGTTTCAGGGAGATTGCAAAGTAAGGATGTTACATGAGCGATTACATTGCCCTGCAGTCGCGTTGAGAATTTAAGCAGCTGTGTTATTAGTGTTTAGTTAATATGGGTAAAGCTGTGCTAAGATGCTATACTTTGTATGCCTGAACTTTTACAGCAAGCGTTGCTATGAGTTTGATTAATTGATTCCTCATTTCGCGAATTAGGAACCCTGTTGGTTCTTGGAGTTAAAATGAGACTTCGCATATCCGCAATATGTTGTGCACAGCTGCTGACGCAGAATTGCATGCTTTCTGTTCAGACTGTTCTTAGTTAGTATTGTCTTTCAGTATAGTTAATGATGACCTTGACTTAGCAACTCATGTGAAGCGGATTCAGCACGCGACCTCTGCTGAATTTTCCAGTAGTATGGAAAATTCGGGCTAAGTAGGGGGGAGTGTAGCGTTTGTGGAAACGCTGCAAATCTTACTTACTTTTATCTGTATTGCGCATAACGTTTTTAGCTAATTCTATGCTGCACCAGAGCGAGGCTGCAGACAATGCGCCAGACACGCACGTGACCTCTTCGCTGACGTGGCGAAAGAGCGGGCGCCGCTGATAGGCCAAGAGCGGCGCGTGACCTAAAACGGCGGTAAGAAGCCGTTTCTGATTGGTTGTTGGGACAGAGAGAGTCAGTTGCCGTGAAGATGTTGAGCTGGTGAGACCTGCGGAGGTCGATGCAACCATTTTCTAGTCGAAATTGACGTTAAAACTAATATTTTTAAGGGTATAAATTATCGGAAATGCAACTAAATTAATCGCTAAACTACGGCAAAGATTGAGCCTTGCCTCCGGTGGAAGGGAAAACTTTGGAGGAAGCAAATTGACCTAAAAACCAGGGAAGTAATAGATTTTAGCGTAGCACGTGCTGAATTTGTGACTTAGCGATTGCAAGGTTAAAATGGTTATTATGTGTTGAAGTGGATAATATTGTTTAATATAGACTGACAAATTAACGTGGCCATTGCATTACAGAACTGAATATATATATATAAAAGATAATTACTATAAATAGCGGCGAAACGAAAAGATTATTGTGGCATGGTAATTCAGTCTGAAGTATTGAAGTTAATTATCTGAAACGTTGCTAATTAATTAGAGGTTACAGAATGCTATGGTAATAGTTACGGAACAGAAATCTAGTCGGTAGACGACTTGCATGTAAGAATTGAACTGTGAGTAGGGTTGATGTAAATCGTGTAGTGGCAGTTCGTGATGTTGTTAGCGCTAGAAATGTCTAAGTGAACTGACCTAACAAATAGAAAAGACTGTATTTGCGTAGGTTACTGCTAGCTAAATGTTAGTTAAGTATTTGTTACCTGAATAAATAAGGTGTTAAATATATAATCAACGAAGGCGATTGTTTGAGTGCATTGAAACTAGGGCGAAGAAGAGTAGGCCATGTCCCGTGTAAACTCTTTAAGTGGAGACACCCCAGGGGAATCAGACAGTTCCGAGGAAGGGGGTTCGGGTAGAGAAATCGAAGCATTTGTTGAGCGTCCTGGAAATAAGGCCCAGTACAACCCACTAATTCTCCAGGAAACCGACGACCTTTCACCCAAATCTGCCAAAAGGGGCATGAACCCAGACGAGCACCGACGCGAGGGTGCTGTTGCCAGTCGACCAACGGCCCCGGAGATATGTAGTTCCGGCCCTGGTATCCGTGAATTTACAGAGCGCAGACGTCCCTCCCTGTCACCCAGACCTGAAGTTCCCGAATACATGTTCCTATCGCCCCGGCAGTACGCCGCAGCGCTAGCAGGGGGAGTTGGAAGTGAGCAAGTAAGTGAGGCCACAATTGCACGAGCTCCTGCCCCTCTAGCGGCTAGGGCGGGCGTTACAAATGGTACCAGAAGTGGGGTGATTGTGGAACAAAGGGAACCGATGGAACAGGTGGAACCAAGAAAGATGGAAGGGACAAAATTTCCTGGAGATCGAATGAGGTGGAAAGAGGAAGAAATGACTTATTATGGCGCTAGACCAAAATGTCCTTCAGACTACCCTGTTACGGATACAATTGATGCAGGTTTTGACTTTGAACTTTACATGAGAGATAAACAAACGAGGATGATTAACAGAAAACTTGGAGGAAATAATTCTGAAAGTGAAGGTTCGGAGGTAACTGATTTGCGACCCTTGCATAATGTTTTGTTACATCCTGATCTGTTAGACTTGAGTAAAGGTTGTGCTGGGATCTTTGCTAATTCTGAGTGTATAGTTTCAGATATGGAGGATGGGGATTCGGCGCTGCCGAGGGAACTGGGACTCCCGACTTCAGATGCACATCCCGGGCACCCAACCCTCGTCCACCCTCGGGTTACCACCTTCCCACCGCCACCTTCATCGTCGCACCCTTTCGCCGTCCGAATCCCTCCTGCTTCGACTCTACCCGCTCCTGCCAAGGTGGAAAGAAACTCAATCGGTGGTTTCTTCGAATCGAATCCTGGAGTGAGAACAGTCACCCCAGTCACAGCCTCTGTGTGCAAACTGTCCGCATCCTTCGTGTCGTCGACTCAGTCAATAATGTCGACCATGTCCTCATCGTTGCAACCACAGGTTACACAAAGTTCTGCATACCTGCCTCCGAATACTGGTCCTTCCGCTCACCTGCCATGTTGTCGACCAACAACCGCTCTGTGGCATCCAGCTTCCGCCTATGATGAACGATTCTGGGTAGCCACGCGAGCAGCTCAGAACAACCAGGAAACGAAATTTCATGTTGTGTCTACATCCGGGAGCGAAAATCATCAGTTCCAGTTCGAACAGTATGCTGAACCGTTTACAGCTGAACCTCATCCAACGATCCAAGGTCGTCCTCAACCGAGTACGACTCCAACCTCGTCGGTCACTGTGCAGTCCCAACCACACGTGAGCAGAACTGTTGATTCGAAGTTTAAATCGTATATGAAACTGGACAGGTACAATGGAAAGACATCTGTCGAAGCTTTCCTAAAGAAATTCGAGATTTGTGCGAACTGTAATGACTGGTCGGATGGAGAGAAATTCGCTCAGCTGACCTGTGCCCTGACGGAGCCAGCCGATCAACTGCTCTACGAATTCGACTCCGAAACCATAGCATCCTGGTCTGACCTGGTTGATCGTCTACGCCTGCGGTATGGAAGCTCCGATCAAGCCGTCCTCTACCAGACCCAATTGAACACAAGACGTCAAAAGGTGGGTGAAGATCTCAGTTCTGTAGTACGAGATATACGACGAATCATGATTCTTGCGTTCCCTGGCCCCACCTCGGTACACAGTGAAGTCATCGCTATTCGTGCATTCCTCGACGCCTTGCGAGACAGAGACTTAGCCATGAAGGTTCGCGAGAGAGAGCCTACCACCTTGGACCATGCTTATAAGACTGCCATGCGTTTAGAGGGTTACCGCCAAGCAGATGATGGTAACTCTGGCCGCGACGAACATCGACCTAGTCGGGTTAAGACTGTAACAGAAGTGGACTCTGCCCCTGCTCACAGTCAGAGACAATTCCAAGAACTCGTGCTGCAAAGGCTCGAGCAGATGGAAGCACGAATAAACGGCCTACGCAGTAGCCCCTCCGGTGATGGACAGTTTCGCCCCTGGCGGCCTCGAAGTCAGGTTCCACCCAAGGCGGAGCCTACCTTCGGTAATCAACGAACCGTGAACCGCTCATCAAGATTCCCTGCGGGTGACCGACGCTGTTTCGAGTGTCAGCAACCCGGTCATTTTGCTCGAGTTTGTCC